>CAWUFW010000628.1:0-1200000 GCA_963921515.1 Calotriton arnoldi
ATCAGCCAGGCTATCTTGAATCCAGTGGCAAAGTGAGCAAGGACCCACGTCTGGGCATACCCTGCCAACTTAGGGCGAACAAAGCGATACTAAAGGGGATGATGGACGGAGCGTGCTAGAGCAAATCAACACGTCACCCCCAGTCAACTGATCTGGGTTTAATCCATCATCATTCTTTAGCTCACTTCCACCACCCTGAGTTCAGACATGGCCATATGCAAATTAGTCTGACCCTGTGCCTCATGGGAACAGTCCAGCCCGAACTGCCACAGCCATGTCTTCCCTGGACCGGAAACAAGCATCCTAGGACCGGTTTCGGGTTCAAAACCTCATCAGCCAGGCTATCTTGAATCCAGTGGCAAAGTGGGCAAGGGACCCACGTCTGGGCACTCCCCGCCAACTTAGGGGCCAACAAAGCGACACACCAAGGGGATGATGGACGGAGCGTTTGAGCCAATCAAACACTCACCCCCAGTCAACTGATCTGGGTTTAATCCATCATCATTCTTTAGCTCACTCCACTACTCAGTCCAGACATACATATGCAACCAGTCTGACCCTGTGCCTCGATGGGAACAGTCCAGCTCCGAACTGCCAAGCCATGTCTTCCCTGACCGGAAACAAGCATCCTGGGACCGTGCTCGGTGTTCAAACCCTCATCAGCCAGGCTATCTTGAATCCAGTGGCAAAGTGAGCAAGGGACCCACGTCTGGGCATACCCTGCCAACTTAGGCTAACAAAGCGATACCAAAGGGGATGATGGATCGGAGCGTTAGAGCAAATCAAACACTCACCCCCAGTCAAGTGATCTGGGCTTAATCCATCATCATTCTTTAGCTCACTCCACCACCCCAGTTCAGACATGGCCATATGCAAATCAGTCTGACCCTGTGCTCATGGGAACAGTCCAGCCCGAACTGCCAAGCCATGTCTTCCCTGGACCGGAACAAGCATCCTGGGACCGGTTTCGGGTTCAAAACCCTCATCAGCCAGGCTATCCTGAATCCAGTGGCAAAGGGGACAAGGGACCCACGCCTGGGCACATACCCTGCCAACTTAGGGCGAACAAAGCGATACTAAAGGGGATGATGGATCGGAGCGCTAGAGCAAATCAAACACTCACCCCCAGTCAAGTGATCTGGGGCTTAATCCATCATCATTCTTTAGCTCACTCACTCACCCCAGTTCAGACATGGCCATATGCAAATCAGTCTGACCTCAGTGCTCATGGGAACAGTCCAGCCCGAACTGCCAAGCCATGTCTTCCCTGGACCGAAACAAGCATCCTGGGACCGGCTTCGGGTTCAAAACCCTCATCAGCCAGGCTATCTTGAATCCAGTGGCAAAGTGGAGCAAGGGACCCACGCCTGGGCATACCCTGCCAACTTAGGGCGAATAAAGCGATACCTAAAGGGGATGATGGACGGAGCTCAGAGCAAATCAAACACTCACCCCCAGTCAACTGATCTGGGTTTAATCCATCATCATTCTTTAGCTCACTTCCACCACTCCCAGTTCAGACATGGCCATATGCAAATCAGTCTGACCTCTGTGCCTCATGGGAACAGTCCAGCCCAACTGCCAAGCTCATGTCTTCCCTGGACCGGAAACAAGCATCCTGGGACCGGTTTCTGGGTTCAAAACCCTCATCAGCCAGGCTATCTTTGAATCCAGTGGCAAAGTGAGCAAGGGACCCACGTCTGGGCACATACCCTGCCAACTTAGGGCGAACAAAGCGATACCAAAGGGGATGATGGACGGAGCGTTAGAGCAAATCAAACACTCACCCCCAGTCAAGTGATCTGGGTTTAATCCATCATCATTCTTTAGCTCACTCCACCACCCCAGTTCAGACATGGCCATATGCAAATCAGTCTGACCCTGTGCCTCATGGGAACAGTCCAGCCCGAACTGCCAAGCCATGTGCCTTCCCTGGACCGGAAACAAGCATCCTGGGACCGGTTTCTGGTTCAAAACCCTCATCAGCCAGGCTATGCTTGAATCCAGTGGGCAAAGTGAGCAAGGGACCCACGTCTGGGCATACCCTGCCAACTTAGGGCGAACAAAGCGATACTCAAAGGGGATGATGGACGGAGCGCTAGAGCAAATCAAACACTCACCCCCAGTCAAGTGATCTGGGTTTAATCCATCATCATTCTTTAGCTCACTCCACCACCCCAGTTCAGACATGGCCATATGCAAATCAGTCTGACCCCTGTGCCTCATGGGAACAGTCCAGCCCGAACTGCCAAGCCATGTTCTTCCCTGGACCGGAAACAAGCATCCTGGGACCGGTTTCGGGTTCAAACCCTCATCAGCCAGGCTATCTTGAATCCAGTGGCAAAGTGAGCAAGGGATCCACGTCCTGGGCATACCCTGCCAACTTAGGGCGAACAAAGCGACACCAAAGGGGATGATGGACGGAGCGTTAGAGCAAATCAAACACTCACCCCCAGTCAAGTGATCTGGGTTTAATCCATCATCATTCTTTAGCTCACTCCACTACCCCAGTTCAGACATGGCCATATGCAAACCAGTCTGACCCTGTGCCTCATGGGAACAGTCCAGCCCGAACTGCCAAGCCATGTCTTCTCCTGACCGAAACAAGCATCCTGGGACCAGGTTTCGGGTTCAAACCCTCATCAGCCAGGCTATCTTGAATCCAGTGGCAAAGTGGAGCAAGGGACCCACGCCTGGGCATACCCTTGGTAAAACAAGCTGCTTAACATTCCTTCAAGACTAAGCCTGAAGGCTGCTCTCCACAGCTACCACTTGGATAGCTTTCTAAGGTTATCTTTGACCTCTTAAATCACCATAAGGGTTGTTTGGACTGGTGCAAGGTGCCCACTTTAATTAGTGGACAGCATATACCAGGCCAACTTCTCACAGTACGCCAGCAATTTTCCAAAGGTGCCCCTATGCAACGAATGAAATCCTGTATGCCAATTCTAGCATTTTGTCATATGTTCCCATTCGCCAAGTATAACTTCTAGTGTGCCCTTGTTTGCTAGCATTTTGTCACAGGTTTTTGTCAGACGAAGAACTGCCTCCAGTATGCCAGTGCCAGAATTTTGCCATGGGTGCCTCTTTAAGTCAAGAATTACCTTCAGTATGCCAGGGTCAAGGGCACACTCTTCAGCGTAATACCATATTCTCACTCATGCTCACTTATATTCACTCATTCACATTCACACTCTCATTCATTCTCACTAACTTGCACTCAATCATTCTCACTCACAGTTTTGCTCGTTCAATACCACGACCTCTTGTTCACACCCAAAGTTGCTACACTGCGGTGCACAAGGGGAAGAGCGCATCGCTGAGCCTTATATACTAAGAGATGACTCTACTGCAACACTCGTGCACAAACTGGCTGCCAAGCACCAGGCACACATTCCTTTGCACAATGGCGCAAAGGTATGCTTATGATGTCTAGCATAAGTTTTTTACTAGAAGGTTAACCTCCCAGTACAAAGTATAAAATGCTGTGCCTAGACAAACTTTAAAACTTTCCCCACATTGAATGTGTAGTGCATAGTGCAGCACACATGCAGTGTGTAAAAGGTTAGAACGAATTAAACATTTAACACCTGCCTCAAGAAGGTGTTATTTTTTTATGCAAAGCCCTGTCTAACATTTTTAGTAGACAGGACTTTGCATCAAAAACCCTAGGTTGTAGAGTGAGAATGCCCGTATAGCACCCATGTTATGCCCCCTTGGTGCAAAGTAGCACAAAGGATTATTTGTGCTAATTTGAGGCTATTTTTCAATGTAAAAAACGTTTTACACTGGAAAGCAAATAGTTTACCTACACACTTTGCACCAGTTTGCGTCACTTTGCGTGACTCTTCACTGATGCAAAGTCTTGATAAATCTGCTGCTCAGTTATTGTTACTACATGCTCACACATACAGACACATACTCGCACATACACATGCTTCTCTCACACAAACACACTCTTCGCCGCATGTGCACACACCATGCACTTAAAAGCATTTCATTTTACTTACCACAGGTGCCAGAGAAGGTCCCTTTCCAACTACTGTTGCTTCATTTATTATTATGTTAATAGCGAATAAAATACTATTATTCACTATTAGAATAATAATAAATGGGCCGTAAAGGAGGGTGAAGCCCGAGTCTTATAAGGACGAGCAGCCCCAGTGTTCTTGGCACCAATTTTGCCACCTCTGTGGCCAGGGGTCGCAAAAGCAGTGCCATCTGTCGCAAGGGGCAAGCCAGGGGTCGCAGTTGTGACCCCTGGCAATCCCTAAATGACGTCCATGGTCCACAGATGACTAGATTCCTGCCTCTTACCTAGCCATCCAGCCCTTGGGTCTCTGTGGATACTGCCCTGTCTCCTTGTTCAGGCCTTCCTTAGTCACAGACAGGAAACAATGTATCTCTCAGTTTCCTGGGCACACTGTCTCAGAATAGGCCTGAAAGGTATGCTGCATTCCCTAAAAACAATTCAAGGCTTGAAACCTAGTCGGCATGCACATGCATATTCATGTCAAACCATAGAGACCAAGGGCCAGATGTACGAATGCATTTCCTTGTTGCAAACCATGCAATTCGGTAAATTACAAGGTTTGCGACAAGAAAATGTACTAAACCCATTTAGCGATTCGGTAACATAACCCGAATCACTAAATGGGTTCAGGAAACCGTTAGAAATTGCTATTTGAAGGAGGGCGTTTAAGGCTCCCCTTCTAAATAGCGTTTGCTTGTGGTATGTATTAATGTTTTGTGACCAGTAGTCAAAGTGCATAAAAAAAATTATGGGAACTGTGATCCTGAGTCCAATAGGGGTGGGGTCAGTGAATGTGGGGGCGGGATCAAAGTCTTGGCTAAAAATAACAACATATTCTGTAACTATTTTTTGGTCTTTCACCTTTAAGTAACTACATATAAAATAACACACCCCTTAAATGAAAAATGGATGCAGGACTGAGACATGCAGTATTTTATGTTGTGAAACCTCTATTGGTTAATGCGATCACTGCAGGTATCTGTGTGTGTGTAACCTGAGGGTAACAGAATGGAATTGTGGTTGGTGCAGTGAGGAATAGCGACTTGTGTGTTTTTAGAAGCACTGTGAATATGTACGTCATTATTTTAAACTTGCATTACACACAGTATAAGAGGCTGCCACAATGTGCACAAAAAGATTTAGGGGCTTATTTTTCCCACTTTAACAGTGACGCACCTGCGGCGCAAAGGGGCTTGTAAAGCAGCCCCTCAGATTTAAGATGAAAAAGTGTTTCCAAAAGATAGATCTGAGTAATAAGCAGACTGTACTTAGTGCAAACATTTGTTATAACTGTCCATATGAAGCCCGCATGCCACAGCTCATCAGGTCACCTTACGCTAACTCTAAAAATGAATCCTCTTCAAGTGACTCAATCAATTAAAGCCAATACCGGCTTCCAAGCAGCCTTTACTTTTGCAAATTAACCAAATGTGCACATTTAAATTTCTTCCAGGCAGCAGACACCCTGGCAAGAAGGCTTGTTTCTTGTTCTTCTGTCTGTCCTTCCCACAGCTTCACAGCACAGGAGGTTCTCTCTCCCATTCCAGTTCAGCTGAAGAATCTCAAATGTTGGAGTTAACAACCCTGGGACAGTTGCTTTCTAACATAAAGTAGGGGAACTGTTTTTGTCAAATTAAGAAAGTATGGGCACGTCGTGCTCCTCAGATCCCACCCACTCCGAACTCTTATTGGGACTGAAATCTGATCACAAAACATTAATATTTTACCAACTACTGAAAGGCAGTAGTAACCTGTTCGCAAATGGGACGGGGTTCCCTGGAACACCTGTCAATACTTTCTGGCCAACCTAGCTCAGACTACACCCTTCACTGCAAGGAGAGTGGGCTGAGAAAGCCAAAAGGGTCAGGGCGGGTCAAAGAGTATACATTATAAACAAGGATCACAGCAACACTAGTACAGAGGCACACAGTCACTCTAGGAACGGATAAGTGAGAAACCCTGAGCTCCACCAAATGTTCACAGAAGCACTGACATGTCTCCTTTTATGCTTGACACAGAGGAGTTTTGTCAGTTCAGAATGGGCCTCTGCCACAACAGTTGGTCACAGGAGATATCCAGGCCAAACCCCCTATGCGTGCTTAAAGGCAACTTGTCCACCTACGATAGGTTTCCTGCAGTTGTTGTGCAAGAGGTCATGTACAGTCTCCTCCCAGTAGGGATGTTGACCCTGAGTTAGCTGAACTCCTCTTTGAACTGTCCGTGGTCTTATTTTTATCAGTGCATTCCTTGTGGTCCAAGGTGGCGCAAGTGCTGGGCCCAAATTGGGTGCAAGGATAAAACAATAAAATGACATGATGCGTGCACCAGTCCAACAAGTGAGAAAACACCACATATTACTGAGCACAACTGTGTTCTTCATAAAGAAAACACAATAGATAACTTTTTCCAATAAATATAATTTGTAATACCTAACTCATTACTATTATGAAGTAGATCAAATTGTAAACCACTGCAATTCGGTATTTTGTGAACCGACACATTAGTATATAGGTCAGTTTGCAAAATACAGTAGGATTTGCAAAAAGTCAGTGCGCAAAGTGCAACCACTTAATGCGACCCTATCTTAATTCATATGTCTACTGGATTGGCCAAGCTCTCTTTTTACTTCAGAACAATATTGGTGCGACCTTCTAAGATGTGGAAGGCAAGCCCTTGATTCTTTTTAAACTCTAGTGCCTTTCTGGGCCTGTGGCTCTTTTGGGAGACATTTTACTTCCCATCCTTTCTTTACCTTTGGTTGATCCAGGTTGGAGTGTAGGGTTTTGCCTTTGGTTGAAACGCCTTCCTTTTTCCCATTTCACCTCTTAATGTGCTGAAGTTAGAGGACTGCAGCCAAGCTCGCCTACAGTGGTGGGGTCTTCCTGTTGTAGGGTTTGCTTGTGTGTGCCGATTTTGTTTGCCTCTTGCTCAGTGTTGATGCTTTCTAATACTTTCACAAGTATGTAGGAAGTGAGAGGAAGTATTACTAAGTTCACTTTACTCATTGTAGTGACAGTCCTGGGTAACCCTTAATCCAGATGACTCACCAGCATGTACTACATTTATGGTGGAGGCCATTGTCTTCTTTCTGTACGGAGACTGAATACCAGGAATTTGAAATCCAGCTTCTGTAAATGGGTTGTGGAGTCTGGGCATGGATGTGCTGCGCTAGGGCTTTAAGCATTTGTACTATTTTTGTGCTAGGCATAGATGATCCCTGGAGACGAGTCTGGAGGGAGAAGCAATAGGAAAACCTGTACGACAGCCGTTACCATGAGTAATTTTCACTTTTCAAAATATATTTCTAAAATAATTTTTCTTGTAAACGGGTAGTAGCCCTGTTTTCTCCACCAGTGCCCCTCCTCAGCCGGCATCGCTGGTTATGAGTCTGATTAGTGATAACTTGAACAGAAGCAGGCACTCTTACTCTAAGGTCACAATATACATGTAGTAAACAGTCTTAAGTGCCTCCATTCTGGTTGTGGTTCCTAAACACCCTTTATCCCATAGCCTCCCCAAAATGAATCACATTCAGAAGCTGGTAGGGCAGAAAGGTTTATCACCGCACCCTGTCACAACAGGGCAAATTGTAGCATGAACAACAGCTTTATAGAAAGCAGGGCATAACCACACATAAAGAGAACATCTGAACAGTGACTCAGAACACAAGCCCTACTGGCTCATATACCCACAAGTGAAGCAACGGCATTCTCTGCAGCACCACTCCACATTACCATTATAGCTGCGAGAAGTGCTCAACACCTACTGGAGGAGGCAGTTAGTAAGTGGTGAAGCAGCAAGTGATATTTTAAGCATGTCATTCCACTTCCTCCCTGTCTGTCTTAGGTCCACCAAAGTACTGGACTCTGCCTATGGTCACAAATAGAGCAATTGTTGGTCTCTTTGCATTCAAGAGCCTCGCAAGGACGTTCAGCTGTTGGGTCCCCGTGAGTTTGGTCCTTCCTGTTGGACTGTGGCACCTGGTGTAACAGGATCTATCCACCCAGGGAGGCCGTCAGACCTCTGCCACCCGTGCTCAACCTGGCAGAGCAGGGGTCCTGTTTGGTTGCCCTACAGGCAGTGACCATGACCATGAGCTGAAACCTCACATCATGAGGCCTCCTCTCCTCTCAACTAACACCTACTAGAAAACTCAACTCTTCAATAAACTGCTATGCACATTCAGCCAGCCATGCAGATGAACGCTTCTCCTAATCCGCCCAACCATCCTGGTACCCATTACATCATCTTTCTTTCCTGGAGAAGATACTATGTTACAGCTCTCACAGGCATCACTCATATGCACATTCACATACACCCGCAGGAAGGGTGGGTCTATATATCCTTTCTCATCAGTTTGCTGTTATAATTAATAGCATTTTGGGGTTTACTCAACAAAGTCCATGGAAACCCCTCAACTATGGGTTGCTTTGGTGGTGCACAGAAAAGACTCATTCTGCAGCCATGCAAACTGCATTTTCTACTGAGTGTATTAGTCACTCTCTCTTTTTGATCGTCAACATGCTTATAAAGTAGGCTATAATTGTAACAAATCTCCAATGTGGCGTTTGCTGTCTGGTGCGGCGCCAACGATAAACACTAATTATCCTTTGTTTCCCAGTTAGAGGAGGGCAGACCCATTGATCGCATACTGATTAGATCGGGCTATCCACACTTATTGTGAATTAATTAACTGGCAGGTTTGATACAGAAGCCTGGCATCAAAATCGCATAGGCTGTCGCTGAACACGTTGGGTGCTAGGCAAGCTTTGGGCAAAACAGAGTTGTGTTTCATGCATGAATGGCTGGAAAAGCCACGTCTTTGCCAACTTGTCGCCCACTGCTGAAGGATTCTTTAATATTATTTGCCTACCCCAATATCAAATCTAATGAGGGGTCTCAAAGTAATGCCCCTCATGGTGCACCGTTGTTACTGGGATGGTCTTTACCAAGGTGGGATTTCACACACCATGACTTGTTTTCTGTGCAGTTCTTCATACCACACTTGAAGCATTGTTAAATATGAGGTGTTACTGATAACAGCCTCTAAAAGGTGGAAGGCTGTGTTGACCTTTGCAGGACTCACGCTTGCAACAAGCAGGTCACTCATATCTCAGCTGCGAGTGTTTAGCTCACAGTATTTTTAAGGAGTTCACTTAGCTAAAGGCCAATTTGTTTATGTTCTTGAATAGTGGGACTGGGCCGAATTAACTAAATGGTCATTTATTAGCCCTCTTCTGCCATTTACAGACCAATATGAAATGGATGCTTCTTGGCTAAACTGATAGAAAAGGTGCTGGAGTTACCTTTTCCAATGCACTGGTTGGTTTCTGCCCTTGCTGAGGGACGGAATTTATCCTTTCTTTACGGAGCTGAGAACAGAGGCTGATTCTAGAGGAGTAGCTGTGTGGATTCCGCTAGACCTCTCTTCTGCATCTCACGCTGCCTATGACCCATCCTTTGACCAGGCTCCTGAATGTGAGAAAGAACTGACATGGATGGCCATCTCCTGGGCACAATGTAACCACATCATCGTATTACCCTCACACACAAATTATAACACCTGGCCACTGTTGTTCCTAAAACCTCCTCTATCTCACACCATCTCTTCAACATCTACCTTATCCTTCTGCCTGGATTGATTCCACACCTTGGTCTCGCTTGTTTTGATTACGCGAATGACACGCAGCTCAGCTTCGAGTTCCAGAACCTCAATGGCTCCATACCCTCTAGGATCATTGTACCCATCGAATTTACTAGCAATGATTGGATGACAGCTAAATACCTTAAACTCAATCCAAACAGACTACCTCAAATTTGGATGCTGCCCCCCCAAAACAAGAGCGCAAGCCTTGACTGCTGTTTAAAGAAAGGTGCACTCTCAACAGACGACCAAAGGAAGCAATATGGGCACAGACCTTACACAGACCTTTCTTTGGAACTCCAAATACATTCCATCATGAAATATATGTGAATATGCTCAGAACCTCAATACAGATTTTCCAATATCTATATTTTCCTCACAGAGTTTAAGCCATAGCCACTCTTGTACTGCCTCTCCTGGAGTATTCAGTTTGCCTAGAAGCACTTGAATTTCTTCTAAACAAATTGAAGTGAGTGTAAAACTCAAATGTCCTAAATGCTGAGATCATATTATCCTATTCCTCTTAACTCTGAACTGCCTTCGCCGGGTTCCTTTCCAGGCCCTGTACTTAACGCAGCGAGTGCTGCAATGAATCAAATCAAGATTCCACGATCAAAAATTTAAAATTCACTGCCTTAGACCCTGCCTCTGCCAACAAATGATGCTAGTCTAGCGAAGATTTTTCTTTCAAAGTGACTTCTTCATCCATGGCGGGAGTTTATACCAACAATCGTTCTAACCCAAGACTAGTTCTACCCCTACTGCCTTAATAGATGCATGACATGGTGAGGATAAAAAGCACCTCTACTTTGGCCTCTGTGGCATTCAACAGAAGTTGTTTTGTGCATATGCATGTGTGCATCAATATGGGTTTAAGTGTGTGTGTGTGTGTGTGTGTGTGTGTGTGTGTGTGCGAGAATATATATAGATTATAAAAATGCCTATTATGTATATAACAAATGTTTGTTTATGCATTACTTATATATTTGTCATAGTATGTAGATGAGCATCGGTGTATGGATTTATGCTTCTTTGTATGCTAATTGAATACATTTCAGAGTATGTAAATATGATTATAAGGAAGGTACCTGTAAGGGTATAAAAATATATTTAGACATAAAACAAACAAAAAGTCTATATAGATTTATGCACAACGTACATGTGTATGTCTAACAATGTAAATATAACATATATGTACAAGTGTATATATATGTATATGTGTGTGTATATATATATATACATATATATATGTCCATACATATATATATATATATATATATATATATATATGTGTGTGTATATATGTTTTTTTTTAAATAAAACACCCTTCCACCTCTACCTGTCCCTCCAATCTTTCCTTTCTCCTATCCAATTCATCCAACCAATGGACACACACGTCCACCAAACAATAACATCTCACATTCTTCCCTTTACAAACACACCAGTTGATCTATTCCTATTCAAAACACTGGTGTAAATGCATGAGATTGCAAGAGCGGAAACTTAACAAACGTACGACAGTTAATCCTACAAGGAAAGAAGAAGTGCATATTACTAATCTACTACCTATTTATATCTAACCTTGGGTGTTCCGAGTCCCGGGCTACTCGCCGCAAAGTACTATAATGCCTCGTCCCGGGTAGTAAGCACAAAATTAGTACAATTTGCAGTCACATTTACAATTGTCTGTGTACTGTTTCTTAAACTAAAAGGAACAGCGGTAGACCTATTGCAAAAATAGGTTGAGCAGGATGCTAATTAAAAGATACTGGATATGCCTAGTAGAAAGCAAAGGCAGTGTTTTATATCCAAAAATGTGGTAAACCGCTACACAGGATTATGGGTATGTGTGGAGGAATGAATAAAAAATGTGGATGTTATGGTGGTCTTGCCCCTTTTAATGCAATGGAAATGGAAGGCATGCAATCACACAGATACGGGAAGTTATCCAGAACCAAACGTCCAGCAGAGCACATCTGATCCGGCCCAAATGAAAATTAGGAAAAAAAGCAACATAAGTTATGTATTGGATTCACCCGTTGCCTAAAAATGGAGAAATGCACTGCAGGCAATTCCCAAATACTCACGAGGAGGAAACCGCATTTTGAAATCAATACAGAGACACATTTTGGATTTGTGAACTAAATCTGCACCATTAATGAATTAGTAGAATATGACCGATTTCCTATAAGCATATTTCAATAAGTATAAGCAAAATGGGGTGGTGAATTGCCCTACGAAAACATTGGATTAGTTTGTGGCCATCAATTATGTAATAATTGGGATGCGGGAAACACAAGTTCTGATTGATAGGAGGTAGTTGATTGACTTGTTTAATTTGCATAAAAGTGTTTGGAGTAGGACAATATTGAGAAAGTTAGGATACAGCGCACAGTGATCTACATCCCACTTTGTTGATACATTAGTAGAAGTTTTGAGTAGAGTAGATGGTAAGAACGAGTATCTTTTATATTGATTGACTAAGGATCTTAGCTAAATGGCCTACAGTAATCATGACAGGGTTCAAACAATAAAGTTATAATTTGGTGTGTAATCCCTCTTTGATTCTGTGTGCCTGAGGAAGGTTTGTGTTCGAAACGTGTAGTATTTAGCAGTACTGAGAGATGAATGCAGTCTTGCGTATCGATTGCAACACATGCTAATAAAATCTTGAAAGTTCCTGGAACTTCAAAGCAATGAAGATATTTTTGGGAAAAAATGCTTAGTTTGCACCGTGAATGTACCTGAAAATATTTAATTTTTTAGTAGAGGAGTGGGACAAACTTTTTAAGTTTGAGTAATGAGCTTCTGTGATGACCTTGGTTGTCCAAGAATGTGTGTGGTTGAAAAGAACTTTAATCTAGGAGTGTGTACATTGTGACACCACCTGAATTAGGAGTGTGTACTCTAATGCATCAAGTGCAAGCACTACTGTTTCCCATCCGCATTCTTGAAGTGGAGCACCAGGCGCGTGGAGCACATTGACTTTGGCAAGCACATCATTCGTTGTGCCTAATGCAAGAATCATTTCTTCAACACAGCCTTCTCCTTTTCAACCAAGTTACAGGAGTGCCGGTTCCATGCCAGATTTTCAGGCTAACCACATACTGTACCTTTACTCACAATCAATCTAAACGGGAATCATTTGCATAGTCAATAGTAATCCTTATTTATGCTGCGGATCCACGCCTCCTGAATCTCGATTGAATACCCCAGTAGCGTGTTGTTTGAATTTTGATGTTTGAAGTGCAGCTTTACTCGATTGAATGCAAGATGTCTGTACTGAAGCATAAAAGTATTGTTGGTGGCTTGTGTCATCCTTCTGAGGTCAGGGCAACTTTCTGAAATGTGTGAGGTTCTTCCAAATGGTATGGTAGTTCTATTTCTCAGCGCCAGGTCATCAACCTCGTCTGTGATGCTATCATCTGGCTTGAAAATGTGTTCTACTCTCTTCTAACTGTGATAACAGATAGAAAATCTGCTTGACCCATTGCTGCTTTTACTGACAATGACATCACAGTGGAAAATGAGAGAATCATTTCACGGTATATATTTAATATGATGCATGATGTAAAAGCTCTCCTCGGTGACCACTGTAGCAGATTTTTATACGTTAATATTTTTGTGCATCATTAACAATGTGCAGAGGGCATTTTCACACTTGATTTCATATGTATACACTGATATAGTTTTGTTGCTTTTAAAACAAATTTCTTCTGATGTGTAAAAGTGTGTTTTTCTGATGTATGCTAACTAGGTCACAAATTTGATACAGACACCATCTTTTTCAAGATGAAAGTCACCCCTGTCACTCATGGTTCCCCATCTTCTCGCCTCACAAACTCTGCAGTAAGAAGTCAGGCTGAAATGTTATTGTTATTCTGCTCTAAACATCTAACAATGTCCTTCTGTTGGTTCACAGTGCCTATTCAGTCACATAACGTGTTATTCTTCATGTATCTAGATTTGTTCTAGCATCTCCCGACAACATTTGCATAGAGGATGCTGAGAATTATTTATGTAGTGGGATAGTGGTTAGGTGTTAAGGCAATGTGACATTTGTTTTTCATGCGCTTTGATTTGCTGATGAAATGTTGCATTCGCTCACACCTTTGTGAGTATGCGGATTTTGTAATTTCATATGCAGGAATAGAAATATCTTGATTTTGGGGAGGAGGGAGAGGTTTTTGAGAAGATTCTACAAGGGGTGCCATTCTACTAGGGATGCTGTCCGTTACTCTCTTGATTTTGCTGCCTACTTGGGACTTGAAAAAATTTCTGTATTTTGCATTCTCTGTATAACCTTACTTTGAGAGCCTTAATGGCATAGACTCTGTACCACTTTATTTTTGAATTCTGTAATAAATCCTTTTAATTTTTTTCATTGATCTATAACTCGATTATCCATCTACTTAAAGAATTGTGTTTTCACGGTCTCTGATCCGGTAAATGTGGGAACTCTAGTTGAGGTAAATTTTGGGGTGTCTAAAATTTTAGGGCACACCATACTCCCACACCACAGTGTAGAAAACTTCAATTGAGAAGTGTTGTTGAACATAACCCTTCTGTGTGCAGGCATTACTGATGATACGTCATGGTATGTACCAGGATTTCATTACATCTACTGCATGCTGTATGTTTATGCCATGGTTTCTAGTACACAGGAACACCCACTTTCGTTTTTCAATGTTATAGGATTCTGGGCTTTCCTGTGGTTTGTCAGCTTCTGCTTCCTGGCTAACCAGTGGCAGCGTACAGAGTCCAACGCCAGCACAGCGCAGGGAGGAGATGCAGCCAGGGCGGCCATCGCTTTCTCTTTCTTTTCCATCATCTCCTGGGTAAGTACATTGTCTGATCATCCTATGATTGTGGGATATGCCTAGCCTCTCCTGCAAGGAAACATTGGTAAGCAATGGGAGGGAGGAGGGCTAAGCCTATCTACGAGGCCTATGTGTCCCCTTCATCGATAAGTTTGTGTCTATATTATGGTGACTACTCTTTTTTCAAATTGGTAAAAGAGAGAGAGATGGTGTGTGTATGTTGAGTTAAGTCCATGACACCACGTTTGGGTATTATTCTTGAACAAGAGGCTTTATTATGTCTGTGTGGGTGGCAAGACATCAGTTACTCTTTGCTGTGGGGAGGTGTGGTGGAATGCTGAGTTTAGTATGGGAGGGGGCAGGATGGCAGCAATGTTTTAAAAAAAAATTGAATGTGAGTGGTTAGTTTTGCCAGAGCGGGTTGGCAGAAGGTAGCAGGGAGGGGTCAGGTGTGTAGTACATGGCTTCATCATAACTCTTCCATTTGTGAACAGAAGTGGTGAAATAAAATAGAGAGCATACATAATATAAAATTGTAGAAGGCGTAACTGTGGATAATGGGGATGTCTTTTAACTTGAAGATAGTTCTAAGTGACATAATGGACAACTCATACTTTGCTCTCTATTCAGGATTACAGAGAACTCCTTGATAAAGAACATCCCTGTTATTCATAGGTTCCCACCTATAGTTGTATGACCACGATTATAAGTGGGCTGGATGGGGGTGAGGTATGTATGTATGTATTATAATTTATAGAGCGCAATGGTTACTCCAACGGAGTGTCCCCGCGCTAAGATTCCACGCTAACCAGTAACCTGAGCTACACTACCTAAAGAAGAGACAGAACTTTAAAGTTGTCTGAAGAACATAGGTGCAGATTTACAAGCCCCTTGCATCACTTTTGCGCCGCAGTTGCGTCACTTTTTGTGATGCAGCGGTGTCGTAAACAATGCACAACGTTGCGGCCCATTTACAACGTGACGCATCTAGGGAGATGCGTCACCTTGTAAAGCCCTGCGTCAGGTATAATGTATGCAGGGTGGGCGTTCCCACGCAGTAAAGTCTCGTAGAAGTGACTCAGTGAAATCTACAAGTTTTCACTGCGCCACTTCTAGAACACCACTGCGTCAAAACCTTATGCCTGCTTGGAGCAGGCGTAAGGAGTGATGCAGCACAATAAGTATAGGCGTCCTCATGCATTGCTGGAGTTGCGTCGTGCTTGCGATACGACTCCAGCAATGTGTGACTTTTGCGCCAACAGATGTGTCAGAATTTCTGAAGCATCTGTCAATCCTTGCGCCATGGTGCGCCGTATTGTAAATACGGTGCATCCATGGTGGCGCAAGGGTTTCGCATGGAGGCGCAGGGAAACTGACGCATCTCTACAGATGCATCACTTTCTTGTAAATCTGCCCCCAAGTTTTTAGCTTCTTCCAAAAGATTATTTTGGACTGTTCCTGCCTCAGATCTACCGGAAGTGAGTTCCACAATTTAGCGACCAGATAACTGAAAGAGCAACCCCCCCATTCATGCTCTAGTGATTCTAGGAACCACGGCCTGAGGTCCTCCGACAATGAGTGGGATGGTACAACTTAATCAGAGGATACAGATAACCAAGACCTCTCAAATTCAAAATTCTGTGGCAAAAACAAAGAGCTTTAAAAGAGATTATTTGCCTCATCAGGAGCCAATGTAGTCTTCTCAAGGCAGTGCCCATGGAGGTGAATCTGGGAATGTTAGGCAGCATCCTTGCCGCAGTAGTCTGAATCCAGAGCTCTCGTTCTACCTAGGAAAACCCAAGGTAGAGCACATTACAATAGTCCAATCTGGACACCAAGAGAGCTTGGACCACAGTTTTTTTTGTCCGCATCATGCAGCCGTCACAAAATCTTGTGCAGCATCTTTAAGATGCCAAAACTAGCCCCCGTAAGGTTGAGAATCTGGGCATCAAATGACAGATTATTGTCAAACCAAATTCCTAAGTTTTTAGTCTTTGGTTTAGGAGTTGGTATGGGTCCCAACACATCCGGCCACCATGTGGCGGACCAGATGGAAGGCTGTTTCCCCACAATCTGAACCTCTGTTTTTCCAGCATTAAGTTTCAGACAACTGCGGTCCATCCAGTCAGCTAAGCCTATGAAGCAGTTCCTAAAGTTGGCTGCAGAAAGACCTTCATCCTGTGCTAGAGAGATGATTAACTGGGTGTCCTCGCCATAAGATACGATTTTGACACCAAAAGGATCCACCACATCCCCCAGAGGACGCATGTATAAATTAAACAGGATCGGACTAAGGGCTGAACCCCGTGGCACCCCGTAACGTAAGGAGAAGATCTCTGAAGCAAAATACTGTTGGACCACCTGAAAGGTATGGTTTTGGAGGAAGGCGGCCATCCATCATAAGGCTACATCTCTGACACCGAAACCCCACAACCACTCAAGAAGAAGGCTGTGGGACACGGTGTCGAAGGCCGCAATCAAGTCCAATAGGACCAATGCAGCCGTCCTGCCCTCATCAGCCATGAGTCTCAGGGACGCAGAAGCAAGCATCAGTGCTGATTCGGTGCTATAATGGGGCAAAACCCCAGAGTGAGTCTCTTGCAATAGCGTTTTCCTCTCCATATATTCTGTCAATTGCTGGTTGACATGTCTTTCTGCTATCTTCGGAAAAAAAACTTAAGCAAAGATATAGGTCTCAAACCTTTGGGTTGAGCCGGATCTGAAGAAGGTTTTTTTAGAAGAGGAATAACTGCTGCTCGTTTCCACTGAGAGGGAAGCTGGCCAGTAGTAAAAGATTGATTGAGCAAGTCACGCAGAACAGGCAGAATGACCTCCATGCCAGAAGCCAATCTAGTAGGTGGAGCAGGGTCCAGGGGAGAGCCTAATTTGATTTTAAGAACAAAAGGCTGAAGTTCTGCGATAGAGCGGGCATTTAACCTAAAATAATCCTTCAAAGAGTTAGATGGCAAAGACCAATGGATACGAGACAGAGATTCTCAGTCTTCTACCAGAAATGACATAAAGATCATATCTATTTTGTCAGAAAAAAACTGGAGAAATTGATTACAAGTTTCTACCGAAGTAGTGGCAACTGCAGAAACACGCTCCAGAGAGGAAAGGGATTTTACTATCCTAAAGATCTGTGGAGAGTACTTGGAGAGCTCGATCTTCTGGGCAAAGGGCTGGCTTCACGTATGCCGAATTACAGCATGGTATTCTCTTAAAGACTTACGATAAATATCTTTATCTGCAACATTATAGTTTTTACCTCGAAGGCGTTTAAGCTGTTTACAAGATTTCTTCTTTAGATATTGCTCCTATATGTACCTCTCTGCTGATGGGTTCAAACAAACTTAACTACCCTTTTTTTCTGGAGCAATGTCATCCAAAGCCTTGCGGATCCAGGAATCCACCTGGAGATTAGCTAGATGGGTCTCTTCTTTCAGCGAGGGACATTTGGATTGAAGGGCTGCAGTAAAAGTAGAAGCAATAATCCTGGACCAGTTCCTAGTTTTATGGTGCCGATCTACTACAAAAGGGATGGTCAGAACATTCATAGAGACCCAAAAGGGAAGAACATAATGAGGCATTTGCTAAAGCTGGTAAGTACCATTACCCACGTGCAGAATCAAACCAAAATTCACGTTATGCCTTTTTTTTTTTTTAGGCCTTTTCTTTCAATAAATGTAAGCAGGTTTGAACTGTTGAAATCTGTTAGGGGAAAACAACAGGAGTGCAATGATCATTACAAAGCTCTGAATATTGAGCAAAAAATCAAAAGGCAAACTCCTGTTGGCAATGTTATAGAAATTTCACCCGCTACTTGTAATCGGGACAAGTATGATGTGCCTGGCGTGGATCCACCGGTGGTCTCCAGCGATGCAGATGGCTCAGTGTCTCACCCCAAATAACAAAGCTTTACAAATGTAGGTGAACAACCTGTTACATTTAACTCTATCATTAATATTTTTAGTTTCAATAATTACAGCCATGCAGTGGAAAACCTAATACCAGCCCAAATTACCGCTCCAGTATCATTGATCACAACACATCAGATCGACCTCCCTGGCGGACCCGCTTCTCATAGACCCCATCAAGATGCAGTTGGTTTGGGGGACGATCACTGCACTTTCAAGGCTGCAGCTCTTGGAGCACCCTGCTTTTGCACGAAGTTGGAGTTTAGAAGATTAAACGCTTAAAGTCCTACTTACAGGAACAGTAATAAGTCCTCCAGGCACAATATTTTGCTTTTGGCATACTCCACGTCCAATAATTAAAAGTACATTTTTTGGCAAAGTGAGCCTTTCAGAGGCATCAGACCTACCCACGTCCTCCATCAAGTATAAAGACTTTGATCTGATTTAAAGTTTGATAGCAATGGAAAAATTTCAATTTTTTTGCAGGAAAAATTTAAAACTGGATGATCTTTCTCTCAAAGATTTTCCTCTACCGTACGGAAATTCCAAAAGTAGATTTACCTCCATACATAGCAATAACCACGAAATTGGAACGATTCCCATTACCACCAAAAACTAAATTAGGCTCTTTGACTCATTGCTAAATTTCTCTTGTTGCTCCTTCATTTCTTACCTCTCGCTTGCATCACAAGTACTTTGAAGCAATTGGCTGCGTCAGGGCTAAACAACAATAATAAAGAAAATGAAAAATAAACAGTCAAAAGAGAGTGAAGTAGGAGTGGGTTGGAAGGGGCTGCCAGAATCTTTACTGGACACTTAATTTCCACCTTGATGTGGAGGGTTCTTCCTAATGTTGCATTGTGTGTACTTTGTGTTCTAGGATCTTCTATTAAGCATTGCCTGTGTGCGTTTTTTTTTTTTTAGAGCTGGGTTCCAACAGACCTAATCCTTACAATTTACAAAGAATGGACTTTAGCTCTTTCCCTAACCACTGCCCTTCTTTGACCAGCCTGGTTCAGCCTTTGGCTTGAGACTTATCTGTCGCATCTTAGCTCAGCCCAGTGGAGTAGTCATCTCTCACCAAATGCTATTGGCTATTTGAGTGCATCCTTCTGCCTCTACTTGCATACTCGCATTTAACTACATAAGGTACTATTTTACAACTGTAATCCACTTTATTTGAAAATGAAACAGTAACAAGAGTTTATCTAATGCAAAGAAGCCTTCAGTATAGTCCAATTTGATTTCTTGTTTTCGTGTGATACGCTTATGCTGCATTCGTTAGCACATTAAACTCAGAACTGTCGGCTTAGCCAATACTTGTTATCTGTTTTCTCACTAAACGGAAGGCATCTTCCAGAGCAATGTTTTCGTACGCCAGCAATGCAAGTGATACATTATAATAAACAGAAGATAAAAGGTGTTCCACTTTTGAAGTGGGACCATTGCTGGTTAGAATTCCCTCTGCTGATGCATGTAATGTTGCGAACTATCTGGAAGACTGTCAAAATATTTCCTATTTGCACCTGTTCTCTAGCTGCGTCGTCAGTCTATCCACAGTGGGATGTTTCTAAATAGAATTAGAATTTTATTTTAGGAAGGTCCCGGATAAAGACACCATCTGGCATCTTAACGTTGGGAAGGAGGGTTCAGAAATAGGCGGCTTCAGGGACTTCTGTTGGTATAGTGTTCTCAGAAGGTGCATTTGTCAATGTTCTTTTCAAGGAGATGCTAGCACCTGGTGGTGTCGGAGCTGTGAAAAGCAGACACCCAGGGGCCTCGTGCACAAAGCCAGACCATCAAGAAAGGTTTTGTGTGCTCGACTCACAAAATACGTGTGCACTGTGACCCACAAAATATTTTACCATGCATACGTTTTAAATCTGATGCACATTGAGCCCAGTGCCGTAGACGTAAATCCGTATTTGTAAAGCGCGAACTACTCACCCTTACGGGTCTCAAGGCGCTGGGGGCCGTTGTGGAAATTAAGTGAGCTATTGCCCAGAGTCACATGGTGCTGAGCTGAGCTGCCGCCAGAGCCGGGGATCGAACCGTGAGCCCTGTGCTCCGAAGTCAGCTGCCCTGGCCGCTGCACCACACCTCTCCACTCTCGATTAGGGGTTGCCAAGCGTAGAATCTGCTATCCCTGGCTTGCTCTCTACTACCCCTAGCCTCAAGGGTCATAAAAACAGTGGCAGGAAGAGGAGGTAAAAAGTGCTCTAAGAACCCTACTCATTTTCAGTAGTTTCCACTCCTTGCTCTGCACCTAAAGCCTCAGCAATAAATACATAGGGTCTTATTTACAAGCCCCTTGTGCCACTGGTGCATCACTTTTAATATGGGAAAAAATGACGTACCGTGGCGCAGGGGGCTTGTAAATAAGCCCCCTAGTTTTTTGACTGGCTAAGAGTTGACAAGGGGCCAAACCATTGATGTCATCAGTGGTTAAAGGGTGCATGCTGCCACTACTGCTACCCGTGCCATTTTAATGGGTTGGTATACATGCCGGTGCCACAAACTAATAGGGGAGGTAGTAGGATAAGGGTAGCTATATCACCTACCTACCCTAGTAACTACAAACTCCACAAAAGATATATGAGCTGCTTTAGAGCTTGGCCGAAAGGTTTCTCTGTCACTAAGGTGACAGAGTACCCTCTCTGCCAAACTGAAGGTCCTTCTGCCTGATTTACAGACGGAAGGATCTTACGTGTGTCACAGATGGAGACTACTCTGTGTCCGTCAATGACATATTCCTTACTCTGTTGAGTCGTTGGAGGTTTGGCCATTTGACTGCCTACCTGATTTGGAGTAGGTGGTCGATTCGCCAGTTTTGACTTTCACATACCACCATCAAAAACATGGCGGTAGGTGAAAGGAAAATCTTTCAAATGACCCACAGTCCCTCGGGTAAAACTTCCATGGTGAGGGATCATTAGCCTTTTTATTTTCAAAAAGAAAATCCTGTTTTGGGATTTTGGTTATGAAAATTAAAAAAAACCTCTCATGCAAGATATCAAGGCTTGTGGGTCCTAATATGGACCCTGATACAGAGTGATGGCAAACGTATGAGGAGTCAGAAGAGTTACATTCCACTAGAAAGCATCTCGCAGCTGCGGTGAGGGCACTGCATGCCCGTTCGGTAGGACCTTGACTTCACTGCTAGGCAATGCAGTTGTGTATGCTTTAATAGCATCATCTGCTCGTACAAAGAAACAGTGCATCTTTGGAGAGATACAGGCACATTTGGGCCTAGTGAAAGCATCACTCTGAGCTATTGATATCCAAGACTCTTGACAATATATACAGGGCACCCAAAAATGAGTTCAGTCTGGCAATCATCCTGATCATTTAGTGGTAGTAAAGAAGTGTATTTGAAGGGAATGATACCTTGCTCCCAAATTAAATTGACAATGTTATCCTATCCTTTTGTATATCCATCAAGCGTATTGCCGTGATCTATTTTCCTTAACATATTTAAAACTATCTCCTAACTCATGTAACGTCCTCCACAAACCACTCCTTTGAACATATCTTTTGTACATTAGAGAAATAAAAACATACGGACAAGACCAGGCCTGGGAAAAGAACTGGTTATCATCTCAGCCATTCAGGACCTTCAAAGGACTGTTGACAGCGGTGGTACAGGAGTACCGGGGTGACCAGGCAGTCCCTAATTTGATCACCAGACTTGCAATCAGAGGGAATTTTGTGACCCAACTCCGTGCCAAATTCAAGAGCATGAGGAACATGACTACGATTAAAATGTTTTGGTTAACATTACAGTGACTCTTTTGCAGTGTTATGTATGTCATCTGCTGTAGCTAGAAGGGCAGCTGGAGGAGTCCTGTTAGCTGATGGGGTACTCGAATATGGACTCATTTGTTTGGATAATTCCTGGCCTGTGTGGTCGTCACCTCTTCATTTTTCTTTCTGACCCAACTCTGTGCCAAGTACAAGAGCTCTGCATGATGGATTGGTACAGTGCCTTCTTCTGTTATACAGCTTAAAGATCAGCTGACTGTTGAAGTCCGCGTTCTCATTCCCGGGCTGTTAATCCTAAAAAAGCTCCCAAAATTTCAGGACAGCCCAGATGTGACATCTTTCTAGTGACCCCAACATGGCTGTATCAGTTCTGGTCCTCGGAGCTCCTACACATACACCACCCAGATGTCATTAAACTCTTTCTTCAGACAATTCAGGTTATTTATCCGTCCTTTAATTGCCTCAGTTTGAGTCTAGGCCTCTCTTTGGACAGCACCATTGAGAGGTACTTCATGGGGTGTCAGTAAAATGGGAAGTGACTGAGGTCTTGCCTGAACTCTGGCAAAAACAACCAACCCCAACACATTCTGTATGTGTTTAATGTCCTTTTCTAGACGTTTAACCTAACCGTACTTCTTTGATACACACAAGGCCTATTTGATGGCACTTGGCACCAACAGAAACAAGCCAGAAGAATCAAACCAGGTCATTCAGTGCCATCTCACTGGTCTCATCTTTTCCTCCTTGGTAAGACTTCCTTAAATAAGGTGATTTCTGAACTAATTATCTCCTGTCTAATTGACCGGCGTTGCAGCTTCAGCCTCCTGTAAGCTCAGATTGCCACCAAAGAAGACAAGGTTTCTTTTTGGCCATGACCTCTGCACAGATTATTAGGTACCATTTATTCTTTCCCCCCCCAAAGTAGACAACATTTTTCATCAGGCCAACATTGACCTATAGTGTAGTCAAAATCTGTATGAAATATGTTTTCGACTGTCTTCTTATTAAGGAAAAATGTATTCTGGGTCTCTTCTTTTTCCCTCAGTCCTCCTCAGGTGAAAAGGTGTTGTCTAACATCAATGTGAGAAAACTGTGGCCTACTACAGTATCTGTGAGATTCCACAGCAGAAAATACCTGGCTTTAAAACAGCGTAATAGTAATCCACACTTAAATTTCAAGTGGCTTTACTATATGTTTTTCACAATAAATAAGTTGGGCCTACTGTTTTTGCCGTAAGGTTTAATCAAAAACAGATCAGACATATCAGACATACGACATCTGGCATAATGCTTCCCAAACTACCTATAACAGATCTATAACCCTAATCATTGGGTTGTCAGCATATTTAACTGTATTGAGCATAAACTTTCCCACATGACAACCATCGGCCATAGAATCATAAAATTGCAAGAATGTACTACATTACAGTTGGCCAAACAATATACAACCCCTCCTAAAAGGGCCTAACACGAATTACCACAATGCAAATCTTCAACGCTCTGGCAGTTTTGTAGGGGTTAAATGCAATAAATTTAGTTTTATTGATGTTGAGCTCAAGGCCCCAAGCACTGCAAAAACTTAAAAAGCGATCCACTATTGCCTGCAGGTCATGCGGGGTTTTGGAGATTAAAAGCGTGTCATCTGCAAAAAGCAGAGTCGCAATTTTGTGAGGGCCTAGTTTAGGTGCGTCATTTCCAGGAAAGTCAAGTGCTTGAACTAAAGCATTGATATAAAGCGTAAACAGTTTTGAGGCCAGCACACAGCTTTGTATCTACCATTCCCATAACTTCTAAGTTCTGAATAACCTCTTGCTTCTTATATTTGTCCTTCTCTAGACTATCTTGCATCTTGTTAGGCACTTTATCTTTACCCTAGACAACCGCCTCTTACCATCCCTCTTAAAAGGATTCACTTCTCTGTTTTAAATTCACCTGTTTTGTGCTAATTCACAAATTTTGTACAAAATTCTGTGGACTTTCAGGAGTCATGACGATCTGAAATGATTTAAACTTACTTCTCATTATGAAAATAGATTCAGTTTATTAATTACTGAGTAGGCAGATGCAATGTGTTAAAAATATAAACCACTACAAGCCAAATCAAACATTTGCCTGCAAGTGTTGAAAGCCAGATTTGTTATTTACGTTTGAAGTACATAAGATTGTCAATATCTTGCAAGTTTCGAAAATCAGATTTGTGTTTTACTTTTGAGGCACATAGGATCGTCAATATCTTGATTTTGATGAAGGTCAGATTTTTAAATGACATTTGGAGCACATAGGGAAGTCAATGGCTTGCAAGAGTTAGATCATTCCACAGATGTCCAGCCAGATATAAGAACAGAGGGCCATTTTCAGTTTTCCTGATGTTGAATGTTGCCCATGGCATGGGGGTCTTGTAGACACAGCATGTCTTGGCTAAAAAGTGGGCTGAGGCCAATAACGGCATAAAGGACCGCGCAAAGTACGTTAGACCTTGTACCAATATAACATTTTCGAAATTCGGTTAATATACCATACCAGGCTTTCTAACATATCCTTTTTTTAAATTTTTATTAATTTATTTATTGAGTTTTCATAAAGTACATACTTGACATTTCAGTAAATAGGACAATCATACAGCTAGAGCATTTGAAATACTAGATATCTCATGGAAAGACTCAGTGCAGAAGAGCTATTAAATATAATTTTTGGAGTATCAGCACACGCAGCGATATAATTTCACAGATCAATACATTCACTTTGCGACATCACGAACTGCAGCAGCCATGGAACCCCAGGGGGGACACACCTTTAGTGAAGGAGACAGATAGAAACAAATATATTTATCGTGAGGGGGGGAACACATTATACCCTGGTAAATAGATTTCTTGGGAAGCAAGCTTAGAACCTAGGATAGTTGCACATTGTCATCGGGGTGGTCCAATAAGTATGTCTGTAACGGACCCCAGATGTCCCGTGGGCGAGAGGAACGTGGTAATAATTCAGCATAGGTGCTAAGTTGATCCTGCCAAAGAATCATGCTTGTGAGCCAGTCCTTAAATTTAGGTGCCCGGCCTCTACCCCATCTACAGGCAAGTCCCCGCTTAGCCAAGGCGAGGCCAAAGGAGACAAATTTACGGCTTTCTAACATATCCTTGCTTACGGCGTTCGAGGTCTCTGCAATCTCACAATATGGTAAACAACTTAGGGGCATATTCTCAAGGACTTATCGCAGATTTATCGGCACTTTAGCACCGCAAAAGTGGCGATAGATTTATCGCCCTATTCTCAAGCTGGTGCAAACTGCCGATATCGCCAGTTTTCCAGCGATAGCTTCCGCAAAATACATCGCCACAGGATGAGAGCTACAACTAACGCTAATGATATGCAGAGTAGGCGTTCCCGTGCAAAAACACACAAAAACACCACTTCGCGATATTCTCAACGACCAGCCAGATCTGCGATGCGATCCAAAAACAGGCGATAAGGCGCGTTAGCAGCAGGGATTTAACACCTGCCTTTTACTGGTGTAAAGCAGGACGACAACCTGCAGTAGAAAGGGAGCCCAGCCCAGAGCCACATCTGAAGACCAACAGATGCCATGGCATTCCCTTCAAATACACTTCTTTACTACCACTAAATGATCAGGATGATTGCCAGACTGAACTCCTTTTTGGGTGCCCTGTATATATTGTCAAGAGTCTTGGATATCAATAGCTCAGAGTGATGCTTTCACTAGGCCCAAATGTGATCATGCAGCTTGGACACCCAAGAGGGCCACAACACCCACCGCCACCACCCCCAGGACCCCCCACCCCCCCGGACCACCCCCCCCCAGACTACCACCTAGGCAGCGCAGAAGAAGACAGCGCACCAGCCTCAGACACTCAACGCCAGAGGATGCCATTGCCCACTACAGGCTCAAAAGGACAACCATCCTCCGCATCCTGACCCACATTGCCCACAGGCTGACGGTACCAACACAGCGGAGAACCAACATCCCTCCGCAGACAAAGCTGCTGGCTGTGCTGCACCTGTTGGCCTCTGGTACCTTCCAACCAACAACTGCCAGAGTCTGAGGAGTCTCACAGCCAGCCCTATCAAACTTCCACACACATGTCTTGGATGCATGTCCACAAAAGCAACGGCCGGCCCCTGTATCCGCACCATACGCTAGTTCCAATTCGTAGTGTTCCTGCGCAACCAACCCCAACGCCAGCCGTTGCTTGACGCCTCTGTGCTCCAGATCCAAGATTGTAGTTACTGAAATTGGGGTGCGCCAGGTCATGAAGTCTAGTAGTCAACAGTAGTGTAAAAACAGTTCTTTATTACAAATACATAAATCAACAATACGAAAAGCTCAGCCAACGCATTCCATTCCCAACGGGAACTTCATCAGGGCAACGTGTGGATTCAATTAACTGCATATGCTGCGGGAACTCCCCAATACAATTCCATATTCCGAAAGTCAGTATTCAGAAACCTGTTGGATAAATGGTGACAATGGTCAAGCGTCCGTATAGTCACAAACGTAATCTGGTACAGTGTATTGCACTTGGACAAACCAGAATGCTAACAGGTATGATAAATCCTGCATAAAAAGACCGTAACAGAAGTTCGTGTGGGCGTAACCTTCGTAGGAAAGAAAAGGAAGGTTACGACCACACGAACTTCCGTTACGGTCTTATTATGCAGGATTTATCATACCTGTAAGCATCATGGTTTGTATCAGCTTGATACCCCTGCACCTTCACTTCCCCCACACTGCGCAGGAACAGCTGGAGACCAAGCAAGGGAACTACGCCATAGCTGGCTTCCTGCACGTGTTGGGGGCAATTGACTGCACACATGTACTACTTGTGCCCCCTGCCGACACTGCACACAATAACCGCAACAGAAACCCCACACATTCCATCAATGTGCAGGCAAAAGTGGACCACCGGGGCCTGTTGACGAATGTCGTCGCAAACTTCCCAGGCAGTGTGCATGATTCCTACATCTTCCGCAAGTCCATCACCAACCAGCGCTTTGAGGATGGCACCTATGGAAATGCACTGCTCGTCGGTAAGTACCAACTGAACACACCACACCTCAACTCCACAATCATACAACTCACAACTGTGGGAATGCACACGTTACAAAATCACATACAACATGCCAATCAACATGCCCAACTACCAGACACGACAACACAACTGTGGTAAACGTGGCCAGCCATGTAGACAAACCATCCACGGCATGGCACCTCTGCCACACAATTGCAGAATGTGGGGAGAGGTGGGAACCAAGTATGTGCGAAGGAGGCAAGTGACCCATCAATAAGAATGTACACAATGCCAAGTGTGGCGGTGATGTGCTGGACAGACTTCAGTATGCAGAGCACAGACATGTCCATGTGGACATATACTGCTGGTGTTTGTAGTGTTGTGGACAGTGGACGCAAACAGGTTACCTCAGGCAGTGTGGAAGACCTTGGACATGTAGCTTTGTCGTCCCCCTGTAAGCGTGAGCGGAGTGGCCTTGGCCGGCGTATGTCGTGAATAAATAGCCCGGGCTCTGGGCGTGGTTCAGTTCCGGGATGGCCACCAAAGTAACTACTGCGTGTGTCTCTGAGTCCGCCATATCCTGTCCATAGGCCTACACACACGTGGCCGACCACCTTCAACGGCCAGATTTACACTGGAGACGAGGTGGCTACGTCCCAAGCCAACCTGCGCACATCTCGTCATCGCATGCAGGGTCGTGTCTGCCAGGGCGGCGCCCCCCACCCAGCCACGAGGCCGCCACCATGACCGGTGGTGCCTGCGCGATCCTGTGCATCTGCTGAACCCCAGCCCTGGTCCCCAGACCGGTCCGCCGCCCAGCGATAACTGGCAGCCCCTGCGCACCTAGGTCTCAATGCTCACCTGCCGCCACCGGCGTGTCTCCAAGAGGGCCCACCACGTGCCGGTGCAATCTCCTCAGCCGATCGCTGGATTCCGCGCCACAGGCCCCCAGCGGCACCGCACCGCGGAGTCATGTGTGTGCTGACTGCTGCCTTCGGCGTACACTGCGGTCCAGCAGGGCTCTCAATTCAAATCGAATCTTGATTGGCAGGACGGCGTATCGAGGTCTACGCATCATCGCAGGTTGCACACCCGCTCAGCTTTTCAGGTGCCCCTACCTCAGTGCACCGCAAATCACCATCCCGTGGCGGTAGGCCCGTGCCGGCCGCAGTGCATCGGGTGCCACCAACTCTGTGCACCGCAAGTCATCGTCCCGTGGTGGTAGGCCCGTGCCGGCCGCAGTGCATCGGGTGCCATTAACCCAGTGCGCACAAGTCATGGCCCCTTTATGATTGAGTCTCGTGGTGCGGACGCCATCATGTCACCTCCGGCAGTGGGGAATGTGATGTGGTAGGCCCCTTTATTGGCAGGGTCCCATGTCCTGTGACGCCTGTGCTGGATGGGTGTGGTGTGGGTGTAAACCAGCCCTCAGGGAGTGGCTGTGGCATGCTGACAACTAGACCAGTGATCAGCAGATCACTACAGGGACGACCTGGGACATGTAGCTTTGTCGTCGTCCCCTGTAAGCATAAGCGAGTGGGCTGTGTCTAGCGTATGCCAGTCCAGCATAGGGGTGTGAGCTAATGAGCCTCTGGGCGTGGTTCAGTTCTGGGCTGGACAAGGAAGTAACTAATGCGTTTGTCTCTGTTGTAGTGTCGGCGCCACCCGGACCGCAATCGGCAATGTTGCACCCTGTGACTCAAGTCCCACAACATGAGCAACATGGACATAAGGGGGAATCACTGACCCTACATTCATCCATACTTTCATACTTGAATGATCATGGACATGACACATCTGTGTGAATTTGAATGTTTTATTCGCATTCAGTGGAGTGTTGAAGCTGGAGCAGTACAGGGCCATGCAAACCCCACTTTACATTGTTGCCCCGTGGAGGGCCAGCCAGAGTCCTTTAGGGAATGACAAGTTCATCGGAAGAGGAAGAGTTCAGTCCTCAGTCTGATTGCTGTGTCATTGGTAACCAAACAGAATATGGCAGTCCATGTCGAGGTCCAAGGTGAGTGTCGCAGAGTGTATCAGGGGACAGTGGAAGGTGATGATGCAGAGGGCAGAAAACAGGCCATATGGCGGAGATGAATGCTACCGCTTCCTTCTTACCACTAAGGCAGACTCATCCGCATCTTCGTCCTCTGATGTTTCATGTGCCTCACATGTGGGTGGTGGTGTTTTGTCAGCAGCACTGTGTGGCACTGACACATCAGGGGCCGGAGGTGGAATGTCTGCCGCACTGTGTGGCACTGACACATCAGGGGCCGGAGGTGGAATGTCTGCCGCACTGTGAGGCACTGACACATCAGGGGGCGGAGATGTGGATGTAGAAGCAGCAGCAGCATTCATCGGCGCCAGGCCTTGTGGCAGCAATGCCATGATGAGGATCTGCAGGGCATGGAAGATCCCAGCTACATCTCGCTGGTGTGCAGCCGTGGCAGCCATTCTTTCCGCCTCCATCCGCTCCCTGTTTGCCATGATCCTCCTCATGTGTCCCAACTCCCGGCTGACATCGCTGGAGCCACTCTGACTAGACAGTTGTCCTTGTCTCAGAGTCAGGACTCCAGCGATGTCAGCCATGGATCGTTGGAGAGCATGGAGCGGACTGTGGGTGTCCGTTAGGGACTGTAAGTGGTCCCTGATGGGACTTAGACACCCACGTATGGCATCTAGTTTGGCTGCCATGAGGTCGAACCCCACGCACTTGATCAGCCATCTTCTCCTGGCACCCTAACACATGGCTTTGGAAGGCCATGTGTTGTTCGTGAGGGTCCTGGGAGACCGCCGTGGTGGTGGGTGCTTCCTGCTGTGTGGTCTGTGCAGGGGGTGAGGTCTCCTCGATGCAGCTGGGCTGCCCTGCTCCTGGAGGTGAGGTGCCGAAGCTGTCCATGAGCTCTTGGAGGGCGTCGGTGTCGAAGGTGTGGAGGTCCTCTTCGTCATCAGTGAAGAGATGTTCGGTCTGCTCTGCAGGAGGTGTTGATTCTCCCTCTGCAATGTGAAGGGAGATGCAGTTTAACATTGTGTTCACATGTATGTTGACGCATTGTACAAGTTTACATACAGACTGCATGACAATGTACATTGTGACTGTTTGGGAGGAGCTACCTATTTGATGCGGGACAGTGGACATTTCAACAACATCACGGATGTGTGTTTGTACTTGTACATTATCATCTCACATTTCCCTGCTATGCCAAATGTGATTGGCCAGTTTCTACACACAAGCGGCACCAGTTGTGTCCCTTGTTCTGTTGTGAACGTGTTGCAGTTTGTACCACATTGTTGTCAATGTTGATGTGCTTTGAATGTTATGTGTATGTGCTGCATTTTGGGAGAGTAGCCCCTGCAGCTTTGATTTTGCTACCCCTTATCCCCTTCAGGCGGTGTGCCTTTGACTTCTGTGCTTATACAGTGCTGAGATGTTGCATACTTGGGTAAATTGGGCTCTTGGTGGGAGTTGGGACTCTGGGGCATGGTTTGTCCGCAGATGTGTTGTTGACGTCAGGGGTTGTTTGTGCACGTGGCTGTGTCAGAGTGTGACCTGCTCCTTTACGGATGTGGTCCACACTCAGCCACCTCAGTGTCGTGGCGTGCAACATGTCATGATATATTGACTGCAGCCATGCTATTAGTCATGCAGTGTCACTTGCATTGTCAGTGTGGCTCACAGACACGCCGCTTTGCTGGGTTTGGCACATGTGCATGGGTTGGTTGTGAGATTGGTGATGTGTGGGAAGGGCCCCCCTCTGGGCACATAGTCGACGGGGGCCTACTTGCTGTTTCTCGGTGTGCTGCAGTGTGCCAAGGGGATCAGGGACATGATCCAGAGTCATTGTGGGTGTGCACTGTGCTATACTTAATTGTGCATGTGTGCCATTGTGCCCATCTCCCCCCGTCCCCCCAGTCCCTGGTCGTTACTCACCCTGTTGCTGTTGTCGGGTCATGTTGAGCAGTGTCCGGTCCCCCAACTCCTGCCACCGTCTCCACACTGATGACTGTGGACACCATTTCCTCCATCTCATCCAGCTCCTCCTGTGGCGCTGGACTCCCACCTCCAGTGCTGCATTCAGGTTGCCGAGTTTCTGCTTGGTTTTGCGCTTCACGTCATTCCAGCGCCTCTTGAGCTCTTCCATTGTCCTCCGACTGCATTCACCTTGTCCACGATGGACTGCCATATTCCATTTTTTGTTGCCAATGACAGTGGAGGTGACGAACAGTTGTTGATGGTGTTTTATCACCTCCGTTATCAGGATCCTGTTTTCCTGCGGACTGAACCGCGTCTTCCTCTTCTTGTTCTTCTTACCCTTCCCTGACCCTGAGGTCCCAGGCTGGTCCTCCGTGGGGCTTGTGGGGTTCTGGTTGTCCTCTGTACTTGCTCCGGCTACCTCCATTGTGCTTCGCAGTTGTTTTGGTTTTGTTTGTGGTTTTTTTTCCTGCTTTTATAGTGATTTTTCCCGCCTGACGTGTGTGAATTGCAGGCCTGGCGCAGCTTATCGCTGATTTTTTTATCGCAGTTGGGCCCATTGCCACTTTTTTCACGTTCGGCTTTAGATTTTTATCGCCGTCTCGGTAATTTTATCACGTACATTTGACGCGTTATCGGGAAACTATCGCATGTTACCGCCGTGTTGAGAATAAGACGTTAGCACGGCGTTATTTTCACGCGATAGACGGCGAAATTGCGTTAACCTATTTTGGCGATGATTATCGCACGTTCTTGAGAGTATCCCCCTTAGTGTTTAGTGTTTTTAGGTATAAGAAACCTATAGAGCCAGTTGGAAGAGATGCTTAGACGCCTAACGAGTCATCAGGGCTAGGCCTATGCCCCTGGTCTGAAAGCCACAATCGCTGGATGTGACCCATAGAATTCCCCACAGTCCGATTCTCAGTTGTGTCTGAGCTTTCGACGTTGAATCTATCCAAGACCATCTGCCTATCGCTGGAAGGCAGAAAAGAAGTTACCTTAGCTGGAGTCAGAGGGAGACCTAATTATCAGAATGGTTCATTTATCTTCTTCATATTTCATGACAGAACATCCACAGGACAAGATGAGAGCGCCGAATGGGCGGGGATACTCATAAAAAAGTCGGGATAATGCCAAACCATGTGGCACTCCACAAGAAGTTCCTACAGATCTATAATTCCTATTTGTAAAGCGCGAACATATCACCCTTAAGGGTTTCAAGGCGCTGAGGGCCGTTGGGGAGATTAAGTGAGCCATTGCCCAAGAGTCACATGATGCTGAGCTAAGCTGCTGCTGGCGATCGAACTGTGACCCCAGCGCTCTGGAGTCAGCCGCTCTGGCCGCTGCGCCACACCTCTTTCCTCGGATACAGATATGGATACAAACAAAAGGAGAAGACACTTTGTATCCTGTCCAAGAGAAACAATCATAGCCACTGTAAGGTGATATCTCTTATTCTCCATTCTTCAAGTTGGGTTCACAGAATGGCATGACTGACGGCAGCGAATGCGTTTGTAGGTCCTGCAGGACCAGGGAACTGATGCCGCCTGTCTGTTAGACTGCAACAGTCCTCCAGTCCTTGGTCAGGGCAGATCCCCGTCCTGAAGCGGCTCAAGAACAGCTATGGCATCATTCAAAGATTGCATGGAATGTATTACCACCTTTTACCACACTTAGCTCAGTTAATTCCAGTTCACACAGAGTAATTTACTTGGAAATGCAGATTTCAAAAACTGGCTAATTGTTTTCAGAATATATTTTTATCCACTGTAATTAACACTTAAATTTTTTTTGTGATGCATTCATGTCACAAGTGCCTTTTGTTTTAGATGCGTTTGTTTCCGAATCCTTTTATGTACAAACAGGAAGGTTTCTGTGGTTACTTGTTGCACTTTTACTGATAACGTGTCAAAAAATGGTGCAACAGTTGCCCACTTTACAAATTTGTAACTTTGGAATCCAAGTTCACCATGCAGAATAACTTCTTCTTGAATGGCTACCCAAATCCAGGAGTCTTGGTTAAATGCCATACTTTGTACAGCCACACTCTAAAATGTGTGGGTTCTGCTGCAACTTAAAGGATGGAGATATGTAAATTAAGTGCTGTGATCTGTATTTTTCTCAATGGTTTGGTCTTTTGATTGAGTTGTGTATTTCGATAGGCATTGCAGTGCTTCTGCTTCATGGGACGTTCAATTACAATAGGTAGGATGCTCCATATTGCCTTTCTCATTAGATTTTCTCCTCTTTCTTTCCCTTCAGGTTGGCCTCGCGATCAAGGCAATGCAGAGATACCGCCTGGGCACTGATATGAGTCTCTTTGCTACAGATACTTTTGACACCAGTGGCACCTCAGGTTACCCCGGATACCCAACTGGCAGCGGCGTGGAGACCACCGAAACATACCAGAGTCCACCATTTACTGAAACACTGGACACAAGCCCTAAAGGCTACCAGTTGCCCGCCTACTAAAGGACAGAATTCACGAAAGGTGGTGGACGTGAGAGATGAAGTGTATTTATGATGCGGTGCAGTTTACTGGATGGTTACAAGTGTATTAAGTGCTATTCCCTTCATGTGGCAAATGGGTTCTGAGTTCCTTGCAGTTAGTTAGTTAAACAGTGAACTCTGTTCAGTGGTATTGGTTTCCTGTATGTCAACCTGTGGAGGATTATTTTTTAAACTCGGTGTTCCCTCTAGGCATTAAGGAAATGGATAATTGCCGGCAAATGAAATAAGAAGGCATTTGATCTTGAAGGATCACTCAACTTTCTTCGAACGGTACTGCGAGATCTGCGATTTTCTCTGTACAGCACCAGTGGGAAATAAGGATATTTCCTCGGAGACCTACCGCCTACATTCCTTATTCACAAATTGTGGTCTTCCCTTTGACACTCCCGTGTCCTGAGAATTCCCAAAAGATCAATCTGTCTCTTCACACCAGACACATTATACAATCTTGGAAGACAAAATAGTATCACATTCTAGTACTGGAAGCTTGTTTTGATGCAGCACTTGGTGTCCTTGCTTGCTGAGGTGTGGCACTTTATATTTAAATATTGGGGGATACTATTACCCAGCTCAGTTGTACTGAATTCATCAATTGAGTTAAGTTTGAAGTGTTTCCCCCGTGAATTTAACGCAGACTCCGCAATTGATGCGCTAATCCTCAGCTATCTCCAGCTAGAATATGCACCAGTAAAAGAGTCAATGTCATCAAGTACATTTCTGGCATTAAATTGCCAGAGAAAATGAAATTTGTGGCACTTTTCTCTTGAATTCTGAGTGAGTCCCAAGCACAAACAGTGCAACTTTCAATGTGGATATAAAAAAACTCTTAATTTAAAACATTTTCTGGTGCGAAATAAGCTGTATATTGAAAACATACTTAACTAAAGATACCACTTTGAAAGTCTCAGTCTCTGGATTGGCCAAGGTCTGACTCTTAATGAGGATTATTCATTTAAACTAAAATTGTGGGAAATCACTAATTTTAAATGTTAATAGACTTGGAAAGGTGGCCATAGTTTGGTATCTGAACATTTAATACAAGGGCGGACCAGCATACTTTATTTTAATAATAAATATTAACACTGGACAAAGTTGTGCAAATGCTAAAAGTTCTCCCTGAGTGATGATGGAAGGAGTATAGGTTGCCATTGCTGAAAGAGCCCTTATAGTCTGCTGTATGTAATTTACATCAGGGGAGAGATGTGTTATAGAGATTCTGCTCTTGACTCTGGAACCAACTTGGGTTTTAATGCCTGTTCTACTACTAAATAAATATTTTGTGATTCTGGGAAAATCACCATATGCTCATGTGGCTCAGTTCTGCTCGTGTCAGTGTTGGGGCCACAGAGAAACAGGCTGGAAAATAGTGTTAGGTGCTATTAGGATGATGGTTTCTTTGCACAGCCACCTCATCTAGAATAGAAGTCATACACCAAAAATGTGTTTTTCCGACTTAGTATAGTGTCCGTATACAGTACAGGCGTTGTCTCAGAATGACTATCTTAATACGATCGGTCACTAAGATCCGATGACACACACAATTCCCCGTCAGACATCCAAGGCGTGCTAAAGGATTTCATGTAAAACCAATTCTATTAGCTACTTTTAGAAAAAACAGCTCATGTATGTGTGTTGCAATAAGGTCTTGTGAGACAGGTGCCAGGGGTTAGGACTTGAGAGCCATAGCGCCCTTCTTCATGTCTTTAAATCCGCAGGCACTGCTTGACGAATGCTGGGATTTCTCAACTGGAGCGCAACAATTTTGGCCAATGTCTGCACTAATGTCTTTGTTCAAAAGGAAGGGCAGGCCAATTGCAAGACATGCAGTCCATTATTGTATGTAAAAAAAACAACACTGCTCCCTATGGACATCTATAAATACCGATGGTATGGGGAGTCAGTTCTGAGTGCTGCAAAGGAAGTAGAAAAGTTCTCCAAAGATTTCCTTTGCGGGTTCTTCATGGCGTTGTTTGCCCACCCCGCACAACCAATGGCTAAAACGCATCACATAAGCTCACCTTTCCAACAGCAGCATAATCAAAACAGGTACAGGAGAGACATCTGCGGATCAAAAATTACATTTAAAATATACATCCTCAAACGCATAACAGGCAATGATTGATCTATGGCTGCAAGAACCAGGCACGTTTTGAGGTGGTAAATTTAAACCCAAAGCAATACTGCACTTTGAGGGAACACTGGCACTTTCAGTAGCACAGAGACCTAAGTTAAAGTGTAATCAATTTAACAGTTTTGCTTAAATTGATTGTATCTATGGGATAATGTTTGTTGAGTACTTTGTATCCTTTTCTCTCTAATTTATTTACTGTATCTATATATATATATATAACGGTTTAAAAACCCTTTTCTGTAATGATAGAGGACCAGGTGATGTGTGAATGCTAGAATCAGTTCAGATCTGTGCTGTAAAATGTCTCTAATAATACAACAGGAATGTAACCACAGGATTCTGACAATGTATTACTTCACTGGATCACCGCAGAGATTTGTAAACTTTCTATATTATGTCTTCACCAGATCGGCCACTGCACAAAGTGTTGGTCACAATGGACGTGTCTTTCGAATGTCATCTTGATTGGTACACTACTATTCTGTCCTTGTCCACGTACTTGCTTGTGAGCGAGTAGATTTTACTTACGTGGCTCCTCTCAGTAGAAGTTGCCACAGGAGAGATCATAGGACACGTGCAAATGAGTTGCAGCTCGGCTTTCGATTGTACTTGATAATGCTCGACGCAGCGTGTGGCAGCCATCTTTGTTTTCCTTTGCTTGTTCTCTTCTCCCTAGCTCGCTCTCCTGGCTCTCAGATGACAAAACATTGGATGGATAATGAGAAGCTATTGCACCAACATCCTCCCACTCTTCAGACTGAATCTGTCCCGCGTACACTTCCCTTGGCCACTTCCCCCACCTTCTACCCATTCCAGGGCTCGTTGTAGTAGTAGGGAGTTATAGCATTCACTTGAGGCTGGTGCAAGAAGGTTTGCCGCCTTTGGTTAAAAACACTTGCAGCACAAAAGCAACATTTGTTGCTTGTAGAGTAATGTGGTGTCAGCTTGCTGACAGACGGCAAAGGCTTAGACGGCATAGGCTTGCCGTATATCATGCCTTGTTACAGCAATGACTGTATTTCTCTAACATCCAAGCAGAACTCCTGTGCTCCTCAGAACTTCACCCATACTCTGCAGTGCTTCTTTTTTTAACTCCTTAAACACCGCTCAGCATCCATATATCCACATTTCCATGTTGGTGGTTATGTACGCTAATGCATTATATTATGACAGTGTTGTATCACATCTCAACAGTGCCTTGTTTGCCATTAGTAACAGTGTGAAACAGTGTGGCACATTTTACTCCATTGGTAGTGATTGCAGATTCCATCTCTGCAGGTTTTTTGCTAACGACCCACCAAAAACTGAATTCTTCCTCCTTAATAATACTTGATAAAATGTGATATTCCACCCAAATGTTCTAACGGTTCGAGGAACGTTGCTTGACTTGCCAAAAGAAGACGCGTAAAAGCTGCAGACCCGTAATAAACAATCTACAACAATTTAGTAATGCATGCCCCACTTGAAGGTTCATTGTCACTGAAGAGAACATCTTCATCAGTCACTTGCAGCAACGTCAATCATGAGTCATTTCGATGATCCTACTGAGGGGGGCAACAGGCTTGATGCATTTTCTACCAGTGCATAAATGTATATGTCCAAGAGGGCCAGACCCACACCAGATTTTCTGGATAAGCACAGATCATGTAGATGTGTCTCGTATGGATCCATTATATATCTAAATTTGTTGTGGAATTCTAGATAATGTGGCTTGGAGCTAGCACCCTTGGACCTACCTCAGTCACTCGATTTTAGGGTTCATTGCAAACTCTTCACTTGAGGTCTTAAATGGGTTTAGCTGCCACCTTGCTAGAATTGGATTGTGAGTTGGTCTATGCACAATGTTCTCCATGAGCCAATGTAAAAAGATGCATCAGCTAGTTTGCCCCACTATGTTTGCCAATAGTTTTGTCCATGCACATTAATTGGCCCATGCGCTGTGTGATGTTTTTGTTGGTTGCTATAATGGATTTTTGTAGTTCATGTGCTGCACTGATATCATTAATGCCACCACTTGCCAATAGAGACAAAGCCAATTAATTTTAGTTTATTGTGACACATTTCAAAACATGCATGCACCTTTGATGTGGTGAGTGTGATGCCTTGTAGATTTTGTAAAAATAAATATTTGTATCACCCATTTGGTGAATGATATCAAATAATATTGATGCCGTGGATGCCTAGGACGCCATCTATCACCTCAAAAATAGGCATTTGATATTAACGTGATTTAAGGCATTGGAAACATTCTATTTTACCCATAATTGTATTTTTTGCAGCCAGCAAGAAATCTGGTGGGTTCTTTTTAGTTATGAGAATATCATCATAGGGTTTTTTTGTTGAACCTGTTATGGTGCTACAGATTTATTTGCGTGTAATTAGTCAGATGGGATGGAGAACACAAAATGTGCCCCTCCCCAGTGGTTAGAAACATGGCTATCCTGGTTGAGCCAAATCTTACAATTGAGATACAAAGTGAAAAGCCTGTTTTTCCAAATAGGGTAACTGAGGTGGGTCCTTCGCATTTTGACAGTCAGCCACACGTGTCCAGTCAGCCCCATTACAGGAATACTACTTCTCTGGTTCCGTCGAGCTGGACTTTCTCAAGCTTGTCCAAAACACAACGTCCAGTATGCACCTAAAGCTCAAAATGAATCGCATTCCTTCAGGCTTATGCTAACTCTTTGGCTTGCAGTTCACGGTGCATTATGTGTTATACATAGTGCACACATAACGGCTTTAACAAAATTCCTGGTGAGTTAAATTACTCAGACCTTCTGTTTCAGAGTCTGAGCTCCTGCTCTGCAAGATTGTTGGTTGTTCCTGCCTCTGTCAACCAAGACCAACCCAAGACCAGTATGAAGACCTCTCTCCAAGTGTCGGTGGCATCCCTCTGGAATTCTCTGCCACTCGTCTATGTTTGTAATGTCATTCTCCAAAAATTTGGAAGTTTTTGCAGACTTGGCATTTCAACCAGTAGATCAAGCCTGGATCGTATTGTCCATCTTCAGTTTTTACAGTGCCACAAGACTCCACACCAAGCGTTAGAGCTCTTCGAAACAGGCAGTTCACGTCATATAACCAAAATAAACAGTTCAAGAGAACAGCCCTATTGTTTCTTCATGCAGATCATTGGTCTAGGGCAGGTTTCTCCAAAGTCAGTCCTGGAGGGCCGGTTCCATGCCAGATTTTTAAAATAACTACGTTTATCTAAATGGGAATATGCTAAAAAATCTGGCATGGATCTGGCTCTTCAGGACCAACTTTGGAGAACTCTGGTCTAGGGTGTAGGTGGGAGAGGTTTGCATTTTAAATCCATATTTTGTAGCTGTTATCAAAGAAGCCCCAAGCTCTGTAGACTGTTGGGTGCATAGACTTGTGTATCACCTGGCTGGTGCCTTCTGTAGCAGCTGATGCCCACTTGATCTCGTGGACTTACATTTGCGACTGCCTAAGTTAGTTCCTGTCCAGTTAAAAATTATGCAGCCCCCACTTTGTTCTGCTGCTCCTTACATTAAAAGTCCATCTGCATCATTTGGACAAGCTTAACATGCCCCATCGTCATTTGACTTCAATTCAATATACGCCATGCGTAGCAGGGTGGCCAAGGTTCCAATGCCACAAAGACTCTGGAGCCTTGTAACATACCTACATGACCTCTCAAAGTGGTCATTGCGTCCCCTCTTAGGCCTTGAAGCTTATGAATGATTTTCCTTGGCACAGGCAATGTGTGTCGTTGTGCTGTTTTTCACCTTCTTACCACTCTAAACTTTGGATGCAAAAAAGAAACCTGCATAGCTCCAATTCTCAGACAAATTGGCCAGTGGCTGATACAATCGTGAACAGGAAGGACATATTAAGGGCCAAAATACAAAGGGAGAGCAAATCCTTAGTGAAAATTATGCATCCGCTAAGTATTATTGCGCTGTGCGCTACTTAATGGGTGCACAATGTACCCCAGATTCCAATTTGCACACCTAACAAGGGGGAACCAAGTGCAAATTGTACTTTTCCACATGGGCAATGTGAGAAACAGGCATTTCGCACTACTTGCCCTCGTACTTCACACAGTATGACCTGGTGAAAATCTCAGGGGTCACTATACCCCTGATGTGTGATCCCATGACAGGCAAAACTCCTTTTTTGGTCACAAACTCCTGTTTGAACATGAAACAAAATAAGAGGCTCACCTTTAATCAGTTTCGACGTCTGTTATTCTATGCCCAGATGACCATTTTTACTTCTATGGACCCCAAGTGAATCACTTCTGGAAGCCGAGGGCCCCCCCTCACCAATTTTTTTATGACTGGAACCTCAAACAGGACACACAAACATAGAAAGAAGTATACATCAAACAAGTACACAAATTTTGAAATATTTTATTTAGCTCACAAACAAAAATCGAATTTTAATCTTAATGGGAAAGTTGGAGCTTTTCAAAATTTACTTTGATTTCTAAAAGACGAAGTGATATGCTAGGCTATAGCAAATTACTTTGTTTTGTTGCTCTAATGCATGCTCTCCTTTTGTCGGTACTCACCAGTGCTTCGATTGAGGCCAGCAATTGTCCCTAGTAAACTCTGTTCGTTGTACTTGCGCTGCTCACACAAATCAAGATGATACCAACACACTTTTTAGGCTCCAGTCTCAAATGCCTTCATATTCACAGAGCGTTTTAATATTTTCAAGTTTGCTTTTTATGTATATTTATATACACTTTATTAATCTGCTAATATTTCATTTTATAAACATTTGTGAACCGCCTGAGTAGCTGTCACAGACCCCCAGGGATCCTGGTAAAGAATATGCAGCTTAAAATGTCTAATGTCGGGTCTGGTGGCTTAGTGGACTAATGTGTTCATTTTAGAGGCCTGTGTTTGACCTCATGGTCACAGGTTAAAATCCCGGTGGGTCCACTCAGCCTTTCATCCTTCTGAGGTTGATAAAATGAGTACTATTGATTTGGTTAACAATAAACATCTGTTATTCAGCGCCAAGATGCCCATGAGTGAATGTGTGCTTTTCAAATGCACATTATGCTATGTTTATGTAATTTTGCCTGATTTACATATGTTACACATAGGAATACCAGGAAATATTCCTCTTGCCCATTATGTGCCCAGGGGTTAATTTGTCATTAGGATTTCACACAAAGCCGGAGATCACAGTGTTTTAATGAATTGGCTGTGGGTCCGATCCCACAGCCGTTTTCTCTGGCACCTCACATTACATCCCCTTCGAATGAAATAGTTGGTGGAGGGGAGGATCGTCTTGGGCAATGCAAAGCATTTTTGCCGGTGCAGCCCGTCAACTTCTGGCACAAAGTTGCTTCTGTCCCAGAAAGTTGATCACTGGTGCATCTTGCCCTTCTTTGAGTTGCACACCACAGATTAGTGCAGCCAGCGCCTTAATTCAAAAAGTATTGACATTTTTTTAAAATATATATATTTGGAAAAAAATAAACAACCTCGGCTTGGCATAACTTAGATCCTGGCTGTTAGCTTAGATTTACTATTCTGACAGCAGTCATGTTTGGGTGCTAGAACCAAGTCGTGGAAATTGTAAATTGTAATAGTCAAAGTTCAAACTTCTTTTCCAAACTGTTTAAATGAAAATTTCAAACTAAATATTTTTAAACTAAAATGTTCAAACTATGTAAAACTATTTGCCCAAGACCTGCCTAAACCTTACTTGCCACCTGTTTGCAAACTAAAGCGTTGAACGAGTAAGGTGACCAAGCACCACCCAACCAGTCGACTGAGTCACGCTAATACATTAAACTCACACCCATTTTTAGGTCAGTTTTTGACATATTTGCTATTGTTGTGACCCCTTTTTCTTCACTGCATGCCTTTCTCACCTCCTCATAATGATTACCTTCTACGTAGATTTGTTGGAAGTACACACTTTGTTGTATTTTAGCTCTTTTTAGCAGCAATGCTGTGAAGTGCCATGGAGGACATCAGAGTTTTGATCTTCTATGCACAGTGCAGGCCAGGACTGCTGCAAATGTGGTAGACACATGGACAGCAGTACAGAAGCTTAGAAGAATTGATCAGGTTTCAGAGTTTACATACCACCATCAAATCTAGCCACCTTGAACTGTCCTTTAAGCATCAGTTCTTCCAATTAGGCCTGGGCGGAGTTCTGCTCCGCGGAACTCTGCGAAGTGCCGAAAAAATGCCACCGCGCTCTGCAGAGTTCTGCGAGTGGCGAAGTGTGGTAAGTCGCGCTGCTTGCACTGATTTTTATCACCCGGAGTTTGTCCCGCTCTGTAAAGCCAGATCAAAAGGCACTATGTGTCGCGCCAGAGGGCGATGCTTCTTTCTGCTGCTCGAGTAGATATTCTACGCGAGCGACAGCTTCCTCAACGTGAGCAGCAGTTTTTTCAACATGAGCGGTCGCGACCGCCTGCGTTGAGAAATCTCACCTGGAGGAGGTCTATCGCACGATTTTTCTCACTGCGCTCGCCAACTTAACGCTGGTGAGCTGCATGAGAGAAAATACTCTGCTCCGCGAACTCCACCGGCAGAGCGGAATTTTTCGTCCACCCCTACTTCCAGTGTCCTCTAACTGGTGTGTTTGCAGCCCAACTTTGTGATCCCAGTCAGTTTCTTAGACCGCAGCACGTTCCTGCTGATTCTTTCCCCTTGCCCCCATGTAGTATCGCTATATATGAGCAAAAATACTGCCAATCTGTTCTATAACATGAAGAAAAGCCTCAACAAATCAAAAGATTTATAATAGCAAAACTATACCAAATCTAGTTTGCAGGTCTTTACAGATACCTCTTGGAAACTAGAATAAACCGGTTAAAAAAAATATAGATAAAAAACAATTTTAAAAAATGGTTGCAGTTGTTCGTGAACGTATGTGCATTGTAGTGTACAGGATGAACTGTCTGAAACAAAGTGAAATGTTTACATTCTTTTTTGTATATGTATATAAATATATATATGCTATCACCAGAAAGAACAACCTGTGATTGTGTATTTTCGGTAATGTCTGTGCCCAACTGCAACTTTGTTTTCAATAAAGATTAAAAAAAAGGGAATAAAAGTGCATTGGAAAAAAAAAATTAAGAAATTGTCGTTCTCCTTTAAATTGTTATTTTTTACGCAGCAAGAGTGAGATACTTTGTTTTGCATTAGACAACAGGAGATTGAACCACGCCATCCTTCTTTTAGCTCTATGGTCTAAGATATTAAATCTTAACATATCCAAGGTAATATAGTGTGTTACAAAAAAATCGAACTCCTAGTCGACTATTCTCTTTCAATCACTTGTATGGAAACACTACCACCTAGTGGCCCAGTACAGCGATGTGCTGTTAATATTTTCACTTATTCCTGTTTGGAAAGTTCTTCACAGCTATCACTGATCTTCAGGCACTTGGTACCGTCTTTGGGAAATCCCAAAGTACAGATGTGGACTTAATCTCCAACATTAATGCATCTGTAAGCAGCATATGCGAGGTAAAGATCACAGCCCAGCCTACTTTCTTTCTCACTTGGCCTCATCGAACTAAGGTAGCGAGGAGGCATATCTGGACCATGTGGGTCTGCAGGCCAGACCACCCATTAGGAATGCATGGCGATGCTATCAATAAGGGTACCTTGGATGATCCTAAACTCCCTGTTGGGGCAGAGACGGTGGGACGTTCATACAAACTTAAGGAAGTATGGCCCAAATTACTAAAGCTTTTTGCCAGGTTTGCGTTACTCTAGTATCGCAAACCCGATGCCAAGCGTTATGCTGGGATTTACTAACCAATGCAACTCAGGATTGGCATTGGATAGTTTCACAAAGTAACACAAAGTTGAACTGCTTTGCATTATTTTGCATGAAGGGTGCGTTCCATGAGTGGTACATAGCTGTTCCCACGCAGCCATGTGTTTTGACACAAATCCCCCTCTACAAACATCCGAACACCTCCTCTAGGATGATGTAACTAGGAGAAATGTTTTCATTTCTCCTAGCTTTTCCTACATTGCATGTTTGCTGTATTGTGTAGCGCACATACAATGCAGAAAAAGTGTTAAACCATTGTTTTTATACCAGAAGGGTTCCTTTCCAGTATAAAAACAACTCCTTACAGAGTGCACACACACTTGCACTATGGCACTGGCGTATTTGCATTAGCACACTGGAGCGAAAAGTGCAGCAGTGCAAGGAGAGAGGAAAACAGTGGCACATCTTCGTAGACACAGCGCTGTACTGTTTCTCCCTTTCACACAACGCAGCACAGTAACTTTAGCCGCACTGCGTGATTCTCATAAATTTGGGCCCGTCTCTTTATGGGATGTGCACAAAAACTATCTTGACATCAATAAGGACTACTGTTGAGGGACACATGATTTATTCCTACATTTTGGAGACGACAGAACATTGGCAGCGGACATGAAGGTCACAGTGACATAATAGCAACTAAGAGACTATTGGACAAAAGGATTTAGTTCACTTTCCTGATCAGATGGTGCTGGAAGAGCTGAGTGTTTGCCAGAAGTGTCTGAATCTGTGCAAAGCCAGTGCTCCTGAACCCCTTCAGATGCCTCGTTCAATGGTGCTGATTTCTTTGGCACAATCCCCTCTGGTTAGTGCCTGCTGGTTGACATGGATGAATACTCCATGTTTCTTGAAGTTTTGCAAGTGACCAGCACAGCAGCTCATGCATTAATCGCCACACTGAGCAGGATATTTTCAACATAGGGAATATCTGGTACTAAACTGAGCACTGAAAGAGATTGGGAGTAATATGCAAGATTTGTGTTCAGCATGTGTGGTGCTCTTGCAATTCCCACACATCAAAGAGGGAAACAAGACAGGGAAAGGGGGTACCTCAGTCCCCAACATGTAAGTTCAAAAACCACAAAAGTGGGTTGCCTTAAAAATTCTACATGGAAAAGAAAAAAGATGAGAGGCAGAATTCCTGTTTTTTTTTTTTTTTAACAGACTCCCACCCACAAAAATTGCTATGTGGCATGCTTCATTATCGAGTTGTCACTCGGTACATGTTTTTGCTGCCAGGTGGGCTCAACCCCCCTTAGGCAAACAGAAGTCTGTGCAGAATCCAAGCTGTAGGATATATATATATTTTTTTTCTCCAATGGCCCTCGCTTTCAGAAGGCACTCGACAGCTCCCCCATTCCTCGGCAGTACGATATCTGTTGGTCAGCCCTACGCGTTTCGAGGCCGTCCGCCTCTCTTCAGGGGCTTGCTTCACAGTTCTGGCACTTGGGACGTCGCTGTGGTGCATGCAATTTATTTAATTGATGGCGTTAGTACGCTGTAGATTGCAACTGCATGCTGGGACATGTGGTCCCTTAGAGATATATTGTTACCCGTAGTGGGCTCCATGCGCCAAACAAAGTTGAAGTCATTTACTTCCTATGTAGGAAATCGTCTACCGGGACACTTTCCTTTAGTAGTTGGGCTCACTGTGCTGTTCGGTCGGGCTTAGTTACCAGCCACAGCCTCTTTGTATTCAAGATGGTGCTCTTCTGCACGGCTGGACGGGCGAGTAATATATATATATATATTTTTTTCTCTCTCTCTCCAATGGCCCTTGCTTTCAGAAGGCACTCGACAGCTCCCCCATTCCTCAGCAGTACGATATCTGTTGGTCAGCCCTATGCGTTTCGAGGCCGTCCGCCTCTCTTCAGGGGCTTGCTTCACAGTTCTGGCACTTGTGACGTCTGTGGTGCATGCAATTTATTTAATTGATGGCGTTAGTACGCTGCAGATTGCAACCTCATGCTGGGACATGTGGTCCCTTAGAGATATATTGTTACCCGTAGTGGGCTCCATGCGCCAAACAAAGTTGAAGTCATTTACTTCCTATGTGGGAAATCGTCTACCGGGACACTTTCCTTTAGTAGTTGGGCTCACTGTGCTGTTCGGTCGGGCTTAGTTACCAGCCTCAGCCTCTTTGTATTCAAGATGGTGCTCTTCTGCACGGCTGGACGGCCGTGTAATATATATATTTTTTTTTTCTCCAATGGCCCTCGCTTTCAGAAGGCACTCGACAGCTCCCCCATTCCTTGGCAGTACGATATCTGTTGGTCAGCCCTACGCGTTTCGAGGCCGTCCGCCTCTCTTCAGGGGCTTGCTTCACAGTTCTGGCGCTTGTGACGTCTCTGTGGTGCATGCAATTTATTTAATTGATGGCGTTAGTACGCTGTAGATTGCAACTGCATGCTGGGACATGTGATCCCTTAGAGATATATTGTTACCCGTAGTGGGCTCCATGCGCCAACCAAAGTTGAAGTCATTTACTTCCTATGTAGGAAATCGTCTACCGGGACACTTTCCTTTAGTAGTTGGGCTCACTGTGCTGTTCGGTCGGGCTTAGTTACCAGCCTCAGCCTCTTTGTATTCAAGATGGTGCTCTTCTGCACGGCTGGACGGCCGTGTAATATTTTTTTTTTTTTTTTTTTCTCCAATGGCCCTCTCTTTCAGAAGGCACTCGACAGCTCCCCCATTCCTCGGCAGTACGATATCTGTTGGTCAGCCCTACGCGTTTCGAGGCCGTCCGCCTCTCTTCAGGGGCTTGCTTCACAGTTCTGGCGCTTGTGACGTCTCTGTGGTGCATGCAGTTTATTTAATTGATGGCTCAACCCCCCCCTCTTAGGCAAACAGAAGTCTGTGCAGAATCCAAGCTGAAGGAGATAGATAGATATATATATATAGATATTTATTAACTAAGTTAATTATAGAATTTTGTTTCCGTACATTCAAGATTAGTGATGATCTGACTGGGAATTGTATTCTTGGTCAGTTAAGCCTGGTCTGGTGCAGTCAGGATCTGTGGCTAAGATAAAGGATCTAATTTTTCTTACCTTCTGTGTCAGGAGGCTTCACAGTGGCGACGAGTGGGCATAAGAGCACCTCAACACGACATTTAAAGGTTTTTCTCCATCACCTTCAAGGTGGCAGTCAGGGGTACTGGAACCCTGCTATAGCATGGCTATTCTTCATTGGATTTCTCTATTGATCTATATCCTTGAGTTGCAGCTGTCCCTCCCTGTTATCTTTGATAACAATCTTTCATTTCGAGTGCCGCCTTCGAAGTACTTTAATCCACTGATGGCGTGAGCTGCAGCGCGAGCATGCTCGTGAGACACTGCATATTCCTCACCTTTTGAATCTCCACAGGTGCCAGACTGGATCTGGAACTTTTTCGTAGCAATAGCCCCCCTCACACCAGTTGGTGGAATCACTGGACTCCGCTGCGACCCTGTCCCTCAAGAAGCGATGTCGCAGAGCTGTATGTAGGAGCCAATCCACCATAATTACATCAGTTTACCTTATATTTTTCTGCAGTTTCAGATGCAGATTACAACATAAAAAATTGGGAAAATGACTGTTTGAAATCTAATTTGGGTTCTCTTTAGAATCCTAAAAGCCTACTCCGCAGAATGGGGAGAAGGGAGGGAAGTGAGTAATATGTAGTTAAGAGTAGCCACCAGAAAGAGCGTTAACCAAAGGTAAGTAACATGTTCTTCCAATGCATAGTCTTACCGCAGATACCAAAGCAGTACACTCCATAAGGTGGAGAGTCAGAACAGTGGAATAACAATGGGAGGTACTGAAGGACCGAATGGGCAAAAGGACCTTGCTTGCAAACTTCATTTAGCAGAAAGTGATGTCTACTGAAGGTGCATGTGAACACCCATTTAGCAGCCTGGCTGAAGTCCAACAGCAGAACACCTCTTGCCAAGGGAGTTGTGGGGGCCTTGGCTCTGCTGAAATGGGCCCAAGGCCCTTGTTTTGGCCAGTGAATAACATGGATTTATGCTCAGGACAACAGACCTAGACAAGGTTTTTTCAGCATCTCCTTTCTATTCTAAGCACTGGCAAAGCTGATAAAAGCTTATCATCCACAGGATGCCTCTTTTGCACTTGATGCACAAGCAAAAAGCACTGTTTGGGACTGGGAAAGTCTCTCCTCCTCTGTAGAGGAGTGAGGCAGAGCGAAGAAAAAAAAAAGCAGGGAGATTGATGGACTGACCCACCTGAAAGGGCAACACCACTTTTGATGGAAAACAAACGCGACTCCAGAGACCCAATTTAACCATGAAAAGGGTGTTATACGGAGGTTGCAATGACCGCACCTGTAGCTAATTAACAGCGCACCAAAGCAATTACAGAGAGAAAAACGCCCTGATAGTCAATAAACTGAGAAAACTAGGCATGGGCTCGAAGGGTGTGCACATTAGGAATTTATGGACCAAATTAGGGTCCCCTTGAGGCATAATGAAGGGTGAAGGTAGGAAATATGCATGTGAGCCCATTAAGAAATGAATCTCAATGAGTGACTTCAGTAACTAAAGTTAATCAGGCAAACACAGAAATGCTGAATGGGCCAACAAATAACCTTTAACAATGTCCACTGCAAAGTCTTAATGGGCAAGAGATAGAACAAATAAAATATCCAACAGTTTAGCATGCAGGTGATCTTGGTGGTCTCTGCAGCAAGCCACAAACTTAACCCAATAACCGGAATAAAAAATGCTGCTTACCCTGTAAGTATCTGTTTTTACCCTGTAGTGCTGTAGATACATATGCTTAGCATACTACTGCCATCTAGTGTAGGGCTTGGACGTTTGCAGCATCTCGAATCATGAAATGTGTTGCGACTCCACCACATGGTGTGCACTGTGCATGGGCGCCGACTCCATGTTAGATTGTTTTTCCACAGCTCGAGTGCGAGCGTAGGTATGGTGCGTCAAGCGCAATGTGAAGTGGAACACAGAAAGAGACCTGCAAAAGACACAGGCTTCCAGGGAGGAGTGTGGGTGCATGTGAATCAACAGCACTGCACGCTACAAACAGATGCTTACCGGGTAAGTAGCATTTTCCGTTTGTCGCACGTGTAGCTGTGGATACACATGCTTTTAAAAACATTTTTTTTTAAAGTTTATTTATCATTTTAATGCGTTACATCAATAGAAACATGGCAGCTCACTGTCATTATTGCAGTTAACTAAAGTATGCAGTAACATTGATCGAATAGAAGGCAATGTATCAAAGGTCTGATGATACGAGTAAAAGAACATAGGATTAATTAATGCAGTTCCAGCGGAATACCAAAGTCCCTGAGGAGAGAAAACATGTAGTCCCCAGCATCGTCCACCGGTCTTCTCGTCTAATAAAATCAATGTATCACATGTATCCCTTGTATCACATCACGACATTCTATCTTAATAAAGAACATTGTAATATTCAAAGACTGATTACTGTGCGTCATATATCTCTCATCCCACTCCGGTGGGGACTATGCCCATTTCAAGTTGCGAGGCTGCTGATGTACGTGTAGACTCGATATAGGCCCTGAGTGGTCCCCAGATATCTTTGGGGCGTGAGGAGCGCGGTAATGTAGTGGAGTAAACTTCGCTATGAGTGTTGCAGTATGCTAAGCTATACAACCAGTGTTGTAGTGTGGGAACTGTTCTGCGGCCCCAGCAGAGTGCGATTTCCCTTTTGGCTAATAGTAAACTAAGGGAGGCAAATCTCCGTATTCCTTTAGGGAAGTTTACCACATATCCGAGGAGTGCGATCTCGGGTGTTGGGGTTAGTGTCAATTCTGTCATGTCTCCCAGTGTTTTGTGTACCGCTTCCCAATATGCGTGTATCTTGGGGCACGTCCACGTAAGGTGGGCGAAATCTGCGTATGGAGCATTACATTTGCGACAATTGTGTGGTCTGGTCGTATCCAACCTGTGTGATTTAGCCGGGGTGACATACATTCTGAGCAGAAATTTAAAATGAAGCAGCTTGTGTCGACTATTGAGGGATACGTCCTTCGTCACTGTACAACATTTGAGCCATTGTTCATCTGTTATGGCACGCCCCAAGTCATCCTCCCAAGCTTTGCGAATCTCGTCTGTGACCAGGATAATGTCTGAACATGCCCTGTATAGTTTAGATACTAGATGGGTCCCGCTCTGGTTCTCAATGACCATGGATAGGGGAGAGAATGAGTCCGGTTAGATAGGAAAACTGGGTAGGGTAGCCCGTAGCGCTGAGCGGATACGCCCTAGTACGAAGCGGTCCATGAATGTGGCTGTACTAAAGCGGTCTTAGTCTGTGGCGGAGAAGACGTGTCCATTAGGGAACAGGTCTCCCATTTTGGTGATATTAAATTTGGTCAAGGTGCGTTGTACCAGCTTTTCCCCAGTGATCGGCAGCCAGGGGGAATTGGGGACGGGGAGTGCCGATGAATATAGTATGGTAATGCCGGCAATACGCCGTAATTTTTCCCATGCCCAGCTGGTGGTGGAAACCGTCTGAATGTCAGCGGGATCTCTAGCTACGCCTTTAGGCAACACTGTGGAGAGTTTTTCAGGTAACACGAAGTCCACCTCAGGGTGAGAAATGGTATCCTAGCCTCTGGGTGAAACCACGTATAGGCATAGCTGCATGGGGCAACCAAGTAGTACAATTGAAAGTCTGGGACGTCAAATCCTCCTCTCTCATATGGAAGTGTCAGCACTTGCCAGCGTACGCGGGGCGGCTTTCCTCCCCAGATCAGCCTAAGCAAATGTGAGCGTATTGTTAAAAAAAACCTGTTCGGGAGGGGTATAGAGATGTTATTAAAAAGATATAAAAATTTGGGGAGGACTACCATCTTGATGATAGCCACTCTGCCAGCGATGGATAGTGGCAACCGTAGCCACCTCTCCACCTGGGTTTCAAGAGCGGAAATTGCTTGACCGTAGTTCAGACGGAGGATGTGCTCTTTGTTTAAGTGGATATGGACGCCCAAATATTTAACTGATTCGGTGCACCACTCGAGGGGGAATTTACAGTCCCATTGTAGGGTGCTCGGTGTCAGTGGAAAAATGACTGATTTGTGCCAGTTTATTCCCAGGCCAGAGTGTTGACCAAATCTAAGTATTTCCCTAATGAGGGGGTCGAGATTAATGTGGGGTTCCCGTACATAAAGAATGGTATCATCCGCGTATAGGGCGACCAGGAGGGGGCCAGTATTGAACTGGAGGCCTCTTTGTAGATGTTTCTCTTGAAAGTGCCGGATTAATGGGTCCATGGCGAGAATGAATAGTAAAGGAGATAGGGGGCAGCCCTGGCGAGTACCGCGGGATAAAGCAAAGGATCGGGAGAGAGTACCGTTTAGTCGCAATCGAGCTGTGGGGTGATTATATAGCAATTCAGTGGTGGCAATGAACCCCTTGGGCATGCCCATGCGGCGCATCACAGAGAGAAAGAAGGGCCACTCCAGAGAGTCGAACGCCTTTTCCGTGTCCAATAGGATGGCAGCAGCAGGGACCTCTGGATTGATCCTGTGCAGAATGGAAAAGAGCGTCCGAAGATTTAGGGCGGTTGAGCGATGTGGGACAAAGCCGGATTGTGCCGGGGAAATAATAAATTCCATAAGTTGAGATAGGCGCATTGCCAATACCTTCGCCAGGATTTTATAGTCTAAGTTTAGTAATGACAGTGGTCGATACGACCCGCACAGAGATGGGTCCCTGCCAGGTTTGGGAAGGAGAATGATGACTGCCTCCCGAAGGGTAGGGGGAAGAATTTGCCTTTCGAGGGCTTCTGCATACACTTCAATCAATTGTGGCGCCAGTAAGTCTTTATATGACTTATAAAAATCCCCTGTGAAACCGTCCAGGCCAGGGGCCGAGGAGCTTCTAAGGGCAGAGATGGCGTTAACGACCTCGTCTCCTCTGATCGGTTCTGCTAAAAAAATCTTGCATGTGCTTTGCCAGATAAACCAAGGTGACTTCGGATAGATAGGCCTCCTGAGCAGTGAGGTTGCATCCCACCCTCGAGGTGTATAAGGATGTGTAATAATTTAGGAGTTCAGTACGAATCTCCGAGGTGCCATTGAGGGTCTGATCAAAAGAGGATCTCAACTCGGTGATGTAGGCTTTACTGTATGGAGGGCGAAGCAGTTGTGCTAGCACTCGGCCCGGACGCTCTCCCTCCCCATAACGTCGTGCTACACTGTATTTACTCAAGTACAGAATCTCGCAGTCTGCTGCGTTCCTGTATTCAGTGAGAAGGGTTAGTCGGCGCTTGGCAATGTCGGGGTCCGAGCCGTGCCTTGCATCGTTATCGATGTCCCGCAGCTCGAGCTCCAAGCGTGAAAGCGTCGTCCAAAGGTCTTTTAGTACCCCAGCATGCTTGGCAATGCATACTCCCCTTATGTATGCCTTGAACCCTTCCCACAGGACCGCCCAGGAGTCCACCGAGCCCGTATTAATGGCAAAGTATTCCTCAATCGCCTCGTGTACCTCGGAGTGGAAAAGGTCGTCATTTAAGGCCCTGCTCGGGAAACGGCCACTGCCGCTCATACCCATCTGGTCTGGGGACTGCAAGTCGTAGCTGGATCGGGGAGTGGTCGGAATACGTTCTCGGGAGAGTCGTTATTGATTGGTACCAGGAGACGACGACGGGGGAAAGCAACCAGTAATCTATCCTCGTCCATGTATTGTGTTGACCAGAGTAATGCGTGTAGTCGGTGGTGGAAGGGTTGCTTTTGCGCCAAATGTCTAAAAGCGGGAGCTGCTCGCACAGGTCTAGTAGCGCCCGTTGCGCGCGAGGCTTCATACTGGGGGTTGGGGCGGTGCTGTCTAGTGCGGGATTTAAAAGTAAATTGAAGTCGCCTCCTGCTATCAATAAGTCGTAATCTAGCTTAGCGAGCTGGGCCTGAAGAGAATGAAAGAATTCAGGGGAGTCAGTGTTCGGGGCATAAACACATGCCAGGGCGATGTTGTGACCCATGAGTGACAATAGTGTATCTGCCCTCGCTGTCACCGAGCATGGAGTGGAGGCTAAAGGGCACCCGTTTGTGGATAAGTATTGCTGTGCCGCGGGAGAAGTTGCTAAAATTGGAAAAATATCTGTGTGCGCCCCAGCTAGAAGCGAAGCGTCCAGGATCAGATTTGGGCAGGTGCGTCTCCTGTAAAAAAACGACGTCAACATTATGACGCAACAAATAATGTACGACATGCCTCCTCTTACGGTTATCATTAAGGCCTCTGATATTCCAGGATAAAAAGGATAATCCACTGGGACCAGTAACATTGCCTAGCTGGGCCATCTAACAGTCATGATGGCTATAGACAGTGATTGCCAATGTGTATAAATGTGGGACTTGACAGGGAGTACAACTTTAAACAACTCAACAGTTCTGTGCAATGAAAACGCTCCCCCCCCACCCACCCTCACCACGCAAAAGGCGAGGTAGTAACCCCCGAGAATAGCAGGATACGATATACCAAGCAGTCTTTGGCAGTGATGAAGTAATCCTGAAATGGTATATCCATAACATTAGAAACAAACCAAAAGGTATACACCATGGGGGGTGGGAACGCCACGTTAGTCGTCCAGCCATTTGAAGTGTTTCGTGCAGTTAGAGACTGTTATCCCCAAAGAGCTTACTGAGCAAAGAAACAATGACCAGATCAACACAGTCAGCCAGTTCCTGAATTCGAAAAGAGGTCTACGCTAGCATTGGAGCCACTGCACGGGGGACAGGACCTAGCGCCATCCGCAATCGTCTGGGAGTTAGCTTGCCTGTATGATTGGCAGAACTCTTGCGCCGCTGTGGGGTTATCGAAGATACGGGACCTGCCGTTGATGTCCACCCTTAGTCTGGCTGGATACAGCATGCCGTATTTCAGGCCCAGGTTCCGTAGAGTGGCCTTGACCCAGTTATATTTCCGACGGGCTTCCTGGACCATGATCGTGAAATCAGGGTATAGTGCTAGTTTTGAGTCCTGCCAAGTAGTTTCTCCGCGTTCCCTGGCGAGGCAGAGCGCTGTGTCTCGATCCCTAAAGTTCATGAGACGGGCGATAATGGGTCTCGGAGGAAGGCCCGGGTTAGGTCGAGGGCCCAGTGTGCGGTGGGCGCGCTCCACCACAAACCCAGAGGTGAAGGACTCTGCTCGCAGATCTCTTTGGGAGAATGTTTCCACAAAAACGTCCAGGAGGCCCGTGGCGGTTGTCTCTGGCACCCCCAAAATGCGGACGTTGTTCCGCCTGCTGCGAGATCTTCGTTCTTGATCAACACTTCTTTGAGAAGGCGTTCTAGTCGATCCTGGCGTTTAAGGGATTGCGCGGTGCCGTCTTCTATGTCGGAGATACGAGCCTCCGCGACGTCGAGGCGTTTGTCGTGGGCTTGGATCTTGGCCCCCATGCTCTCCAGGCTCCTGTCCAGGGCGTCAAACCTCCCCATCTAGCGCCCGAAAGCCAGCTCTCATCTCGTTCAGTAGGGATGCAGACGGGGCGGTGGGATCGTCGCCATGTTCCGCACCCTGACCACCCTCCGCCATATTGGAGTCTCCCTCTGGGGGTCTGTCGGCCACTTTTTCGAAAGGGAGTGTTCGCTCCTTAGGGTCTTTGCGGCCCATGCCGCGGCGCAGCTATGTGTGGGGGGGCGACGCAAATGGTCGCCACCTTGTTGCCACGAAGCAGTCTGGACGGTGCAAGTCAGTATCCGGCAGACAGAGGGCGCGGAGAGAGCCAGGGCAGGGGTGTTGCCGCTCAGTAATAGTCAAATAGAGAAAGCGAAATGTGACCTGGAAAGGCTTACTGGTGGATCAGGGCACCGGAGGGTGAAGTGTCATTGGTGCTGATGTCGGTGCCAAGAGGAGCAGGAGGCCGCCACGCTGGGGTTTTGAGAGCAAGTGGCAGGCAGCGCGGGGGTCGCATGAAAATGCAGGCGGTCCCAGTTGCAATTTGCAGATTTCAACAAGCGACTGTGGATGCGCCGGGAGTGGTGTGTCTGTGCTCCCCGCGCTGCCGGAGATCTCTGGGATGGTGCGCCGTGTGATTGGGCTATGTCGTCTGGGGGCCACAGGACAATGCAGACGCTCTCAGGTACAATTTGCACATTTCAACAAGCGACGCTGTGGGAGCGCCGGGAGCGGTGTGTCTGTGCTCCCCGTGCCGCCGGAGATCTCTGGGATGGTGCGCGGTGTGGTTGGGCTGTGTCGTCTGGGGGCCGCAGGACAATGTAGGCGCTTCCAGGTGCAATTGGCAGACTTCAACAAGCAGCGCTGTGGATGCGCCGGGAGCGGTGTGCCTGTGCTCCCCGCACCGCCGGAGATCTCTGGGATGGTACGCCACGTGGTTTGGGCTTTGTCGTCCGGGGGCTGTGCTGAGCGCCAAGAGCGCAGGAGGAGGCAACCGGGCGCACGCAGCGGCAGTAGCACTCGCGCCTCGCCCCCAATTCACGCCCGTTGCGACAGGGTGGTCGTCTCCCGGGCCCGCGGGGCCTTAGGGAGTGGGCCGGATGTTACTGAATGGGTCAGGGGCAGTCGAACGCGACCGCGCCCCGCAGGAGGCAGCATGGGGGGGGAGGTGCTCGCCACCGCGATCACGCACCCGGCACACTCACCTCCATCCGGGTCAGCACCCCCAGCGGGTCCCGGTCTGCGGCCGCGTCGGGAAGCTGCCTCATGGGGCACGGATCTTCATGCGGAAGGTAGCGCTGATCTCCGCGTTCTCTGGGCAAGCCGATAGTGTGGTGCTGGCTGTGTTGCAGGACGCATATGTAGGGGAAACTGCTGGTGGCGACTAGCGGAGCTTCAATGCCGCGCGGCCATCTTGGTCGGCGGCTTGGCCACGCCCCCCGTGGATACACATCCTTAGCACAGATTTTAAAGCAGTGCCCTCCAGAAGTGGTGGCTAGCTTGTGGATAATGCAGATGTCTGAAGCACAGTGCTTAACACGGTCTGCCCACCATGGCCTGTAGTCAGGTTAAGATGTCCACAAGGTAGTGCTGAGTAAAGAAGTGTGGTGTTGACCAAGTAGCTGCTTGCAAAGGCTTGGTCTTGTCAATGTAGTATATAAGAGCTCTTTTGACGTAATGTGTACAGTACTCTTTCTGCTTGTGGAAAAAGGGAGCTCAATGGTTTGGTTAATGTGGAAGAGTGATACCACCAGGAACGTAGGACTGGCTCTAAGAACAACCCTGTCCTTGTGGCCCTGGATAAAGGGCTCTTGTAGAGTAAGCACTTGGAGTTCGCTAATGTGTCTCAGGGAGGTAGTTGCTACCAGAAAGGCCACCTTCCAGGAGAGGAAATGAAGTGGAGCATGAGTGCAGAGGGTCAAAAGGTGGTGGCTTAAGCCTTGTGAGGACTACAGGAAGACTCCACATGGGAGGAGGAGGAGGCACACTAGGGGGTATAACCCTCTTGAGACACTCCTTAAAGCCCTTAACTGAAATTTTAAAGAGGGGTGAATGTTTCCTATCCTGCGTGTAGGCTGCAACTGCAGCTAAGAGTAGGCAGATGGAGATGTAGGCAAGGCCAGCTTTTTCAAAAATGCCAGAATTAGCCGATAATATCCTGGATGGTAGGTTCTAGAGAGTTCAGGTTCTTGGCAATACAGTGATTAACAAACCTTTCCCATTCCGCAGCGTAACAAGTCGTCGTGTGTTGTCGCACAAGTTACTAACTTGTGTAACGATATATCTGTAAGAGACAGTAGTTAGTGACAGATTCCTTACCTTAGAATATCCCCAGGCGTCAGGCTGGATCCGGAAAGTTTTCTGCGTAGCAGTACCCTTGCGCGTCGGTAGGCGGCGTCGTGCGGCTCCGTGTCCGTCGTCGGCGTCGTGATCGCCGGGATGACGTCGCGGGCAGTACTTAGACGCCGCCCCTGCGCGCTGGACGTCAGTTCTGTACACGACTTTCCGCGCCAGGAACGCAGAGTCATGCAAGAAGCTGACATAGGTGTCTGAAAAATACTAGGGCCCTGAAAGGGATGTCCTTAACCCTAGAAATCAGTTCGCAGAACGGGAAGGATGGGTGGGGCGGTAGGAATCTGTCACTAACTACTGTCTCTTACAGATATATCGTTACACAAGTTAGTAACTTGTGCATCTGAAAGAGACACGTTAGTGACAGATTCCTTACCTTAGAATAGATACCCCAGCAATACCAACCCCGGTGGTGGGTCTGCGAACAAAGATCAGACAAGGAAGTCCCGGAGGACAGAACGGCCAAAGAAGCCATCCCTCCGGACCTGACTGTCAAAGCAGTAATGCTTTGTAAACGTGTGCAGCGAGGCCCACGTAGCTGCCTGACATATATCCTGCAGCGGAACACCGCGGCCTAAAGCCGTGGTAGCAGCCGTTGCCCTGGTGGAATGGGCACGCAGCCCAACAGGAGGCTCCTTCTTAGCCAAAGAGTAGCAGGCCTTGATGCACAAGGTAACCCAGCGGGAGATGGTTTGTTTGTGCACCGCCCGACCTTTTTTGGCGCCCACGTAGCCAACAAAGAGCTGGTCATCCACCCGGAAGTGTTTTGTGTGGTCGATATAGAAGGAGAGCGCACGTTTTGGGTCCAGACGGTGGAGCCTCTCTTCCTCTCTGGAAGGATGCGGAGGCGGAAAGAAGGTAGGCAAAGTGATGGTCTGCCCAATGTGGAAAGCAGTAACCACCTTTGGCAAGAAGGACGGACGCGTCCGAAGAACAACCTTGTCTGGATGAACAGACAGAAAGGGAGGTTTGCAAGATAGAGCCTGGAGCTCACTCACCCGCCGAGCGGAGGTGATGGCCACCAGAAAGGCTGTCTTCAGAGTCAGAAGACGAAGAGGACAGTTATGTAGAGGCTCAAAGGGAGCGCACATTAAAAGGTAAGAACCAAGTTCAAGTCCCACTGAGGCATCACAAACGGAACAGGAGGGAAGAGGTGTGTAATGCCTTTTAAGAACCTGTTAACAACAGGGGACTTGAAAAGGGAGGGCTGATCAGGGAGCCTGAGGAAGGCCGAGATAGCACAGAGATAACCCTTGATGGTACCCAGGGCAGAACCCTGTTGGGCCAGAGAAAGAAGGAACAGAAAGACCTCAGAAAGAGGGGCAGAAAGGGGGTTCACAGCCTTTGCTGTGCACCAAGCCACAAATTTGTTCCACCTGCAGGCGTATACCACCTTAGTGGAGGGACGCCTGGCTGCCAGAATCACATCACAAACTTCGGGAGGCAAGTCGAAAGGAATCAACTGCCGCCGCTCAATCTCCACGCAAGCAGGTGGAGGCTGGACAGGTTCGGGTGGAGGACCGTCCCCTGCTGCTGCGACAGAAGATCCTCCCGAAGAGGCAGACGGATCGGGGGATCTACGCTCATACTGAGTAGCTCGGGATACCAAACTCTTCGAGCCCAGTCCGGAGCCACAAGAATGACTTGGGACCGGTCGTGCCGAATCTTCTTCAACACTCTGGGTAGAAGTGGTATAGGCGGAAAGGTGTACAACAGACCGCAACTCCACTCGCGACGAAAAGCGTCGCCGAGCGAGTGCCGCCTTGGAAATTCCAACGCGCAGAACTGATGACATTGCGCGTTCTCTTCGGTGGCGAATAGATCTAACCAAGGCTCTCCCCACTGTAGAAAGAGTCCTTGCGCCACTTCCAAGTGAAGACGCCATTCGTGATCCATCATGCACCTGCGGCTGAGTTCGTCCGCCCTGGCGTTTAGGGAACCTGCCAGGTGTTGAACCATCAGGAACATGCCCTGATGTTCCAGCCATGTCCAGAGGCGCAGAGCCTCCTGACAAAGGATCCACGACCCCACCCCGCCTTGTTTGTTGCAGTACCACATGGCGGTGGTGTTGTCAGTGAACACCTGCACTACCTTCCCTTTGACAGAGGGAAGGAATGCCTTGAGTGCAAGTCGGATCGCCCGGAGCTCCAGAAGGTTGATATGGAGCCGGGACTCCGCCGGAGACCAGAGGCCTCTGATCTCCGCCTCTCCCATGTGACCGCCCCATCCCAGAAGGGACGCGTCCGTCACAACTGTGTGCTCTGGCTGGGGAAGGGAGACGGATCTGCCCATGACCCATTGCCGGTCCGTGAGCCACCACTGCAACTGTTTTGCAGTCCCCTCCGAGATATGGACGTGATCGGACAGGTTGCCCTGGTGCTGCGCCCACTGGAACTTCAGGTCCCACTGCAGAGCCCGCATATGCCACCTGGCATGATTGACCAGCAGGATGCAGGAGGCCATGAGGCCCAGCAGCCTCAGGGTCATCCGTACCGAAACCCAGGATAAAGGCTGAAAGATCGGAATCATAGCCTGAATATCCCGGACTCGCCGTTCGGGAGGATAGGCCCGAAACTGCGTCGTGTCCAGAACTGCTCCGATGAAAAGGAGCTGTGGAGAAGGAATCAGATGCGACTTCGGCACATTGATGGAGAACCCCAGCGAGTGCAGGAGTTCGGCCGTAGTCTGGAGGTGGGAGACGACTGCCTGGGACGAGCCCGCCTTCAGCAGCCAGTCGTCGAGGTAGGGGAAGACTGAAACCCCAGCTCGGCGCAGATGAGCTGCGACCACCGCCATCACTTTCGTGAACACCCGAGGGGCACTGGTAAGGCCAAAGGGGAGCACGGTGAACTGAAAATGCTCGAGGCCTACCGTGAACCGTAGGTAACGCCGGTGGGCCGGCAGGACGGGGATGTGGAAATAAGCGTCCTGCAAGTCCAACGCTACCAACCAGTCTCCAGGGTCGAGGGCAGTCAAGACCTGAGCTAGGGTGAGCATCTTGAACTTCTCCTTCCGGAGGAAGCGATTGACGTTCCGGAGGTCCAAGATAGGACGCATGTCCTCCTTGTCCTTTTTGGGCACCAGAAAGTAGTGGGAGTAGCAACCACGTCCTACTTCTGGGGTCGGAACATGTTCGACGGCCCTCTTGGCAAAGAGGGCCGTGACTTCCTTCTGTAGAAGCACCAAGTGATCCCCTGACATGCGGTGGAATTGAGGTGGCATGGCTGGGGGGTGGTCTCGAAGGGGAGGGAGTAGCCCCTTCGGACAATGTCCAAGACCCACCTGTCCGAGGTGATGGGACGCCAGTGGTGAAGGTGATGGCGGACCCTGCCCCCTACTGGCGTGCCGTGCACCTGAAAGGAGGGACTAGGAGGGCTTGGAGGCCGCGGACGGGTTGGAGGTGGTGGCCTGACCCGCACGCTGGTTGCCCGAACCGCCACGGCGGTATCCACGTCCTCGGCCACGCGAAGGCGCTTGCTGCGTGGGCCGTTGGCCGGGCTGCTGACGTGACTGGGCGCCCCTCCCGTGGCCACGAAAGGGGCGAAAAGCAGATGTGAGCGGAGGGCGCACAACAGCAAGGCCCAGGGACTTTGCAGTAGCCCTCGAGTCCTTGAAACGCTCCAGCGCATGGTCTGCTTTTGATCCAAAAAGACCGACTCCATCAAAGGGCATGTCCATGAGTGTATTCTGGACATCACCCGAAAAACCAGTGGTCCTCAGCCAGGCGTGGCGACGCAGCGCCACCGTCGTTGCAAGCGATCTGCCCAGCGAGTCGGCGGTATCAAGGCCACAACGTATGGTGTATTTAGCCGCATCTCGCCCTTCCGCAATGGCGCGGGTAAGCAGTGTCTGGACCTCCTCAGAACACTGCGGCAAAACAGTCGCCACCGAGTCCCACAGAGAGTGGGTATATCGGCCCAAGAGGCAAGCGGTGTTAACGGACCTCAAGCCAGCACTGGAGGAAGAGAAAGCCTTCTTCCCAAAGTGATCCAGGCGCTTGGATTCCCTATCCGGAGGGGCGGTAGGGAAGGCGGTTTGGGAGGCAGAGGCTTGGACAACCAAGCTCTCAGGGGTGGGGTGTTGGGAGAGAAACAGGGGGTCGCCCGGAGCAGTGAAAAAATTCACAAAAAAGATAGTCAAAAAGTGACTAGGGCACTGCTCTTCCCGGATCTGCGCTTACTGGCGCGGAAAAAGAAGAACTGACGTCAGCGCGCAGGGGCGGCGTCTAAGTACTGCCCGCGACGTCATCCCGGCGATCACGACGCCGACGACGGACGCGGAGCCGCACGACGCCGCCTACCGACGCGCAAGGGTACTGCTACGCAGAAAACTTTCCGGATCCAGCCTGACGCCTGGGGATATTCTAAGGTAAGGAATCTGTCACTAACGTGTCTCTTTCAGATGAGCATCTTTAAGATAGACATAAATTCATGGGTTGAAGTAAACAAATTCTAGGACTACAAGTGCCAGAGTGAAAGGTAGCTTTTTCTGTGTCCTGGATGACTGACTCGCCCTTGCCTCTGTGTGAGGAGGTCCAGCCCGAACGGGAGCCTCTCGTGATGGCTGATTGGCATCTCTAGGAGAGTGGAGTACCAGGGTTGTCCGGCTCAGGTTGGAGCAATGAGAATGAGCATCAGTGATGTTTGCCTCAACTACCTCACCACATTGCCCAAAAGCAGAGGAGAGCGTGTGCCGCTTTATTTCTGTAGGTAGTACATGGTCTGGGAAAGGCTTGCCTTGCAACAAACTGTTACTGTTCCAGCACCGCAGAGGCCAGTATGCCCTGGCCTGTATCAATACTAAATCTTTCCAATTACCCTCTGCTTGGTACCACTGCACCACAAGGCAGGCTTGTAGGGGGCGCTTATGAAGCCTTGCATGGGGAACAATGGTGATATGCAAGGCATCATCGATAGAAGACGCATGACCGTTCTTACCATGAGTTGACGATTAAGCGAAAAAGATTTAACAGCTGTTGAAAGGCTGTCACTCTGGTTGGGCTAAGCTTTCCCCGTGACTGCATCCAACACAGAGTCTAGAAATGGTTGGATCTACAGAGGCAGTAGGTGGGACGTGGTGGAGTTTATGGAGAACGCCTGGCTGTGGAGCAGAGACACCAGTATCTGTGTGTGGGCTAAACACTGCAACCTGCTGTCTCTCTTGATCAGCCAATCATTGAGGGAGGGAAAAATGGGAATGCCCTCCCTTTGCAGGTGCGCAGTCACCATTGATAGGCACTTTGTAAACACCCTTGGAGTCCCCAAAAGAAAGTACTTTGAATAAGCAGTTTTGTCTACTTACCACAACATGAAGGTGCTGCCGATGAGCAGGGTGGATCGGTATATGGAAGTAGGCATCCTTGAGATCGTGCACCGTAATGCAATTGCCCTCCTGAAGGAGGTGATGATATCGCACAGAGTTGTCATGCCAAAATGTTCTCATAGGATGTGGCGCTTGAGAGGCCCGAGGTCGGGGATAAGTCTGGAGGATCTGTCCTTTTTAGGGATAGAAAGTAGAATAAACACTGCTCCCATGATGCTGCGAGGGAACTCTCTCTATGGCGCCCTTCTTTAGGAAGGCCTTACACTTTTCTCTGAAGGAAGGAGAGGTGTTTTGTCTTTGCTTAGAGCATTTGTACAGGATGGGATGTTGGGAGAGGTAGTGTGTAGTTCAAGTCACTAGACCTGTTGGACCACTGCTGGAACCCACTGGTTGGACGTGATTTACTCCCAAAAACAGGAGTGCAGGTGCTCAGGTGTGGCTGATTTTGCTCCACTCCGGGATGCGGTTTACAAAAGGAGCTCTCATGGGCAGTGACTTGCAGCACCCCCATAGACTTCACTGTCTCTATATCTTTCTTTATTTTCTCCAACATCTCGTCAACCTGTGGCCGAAAAGGTGCTCCCCGTCAAACAGGAGGTTGAGGAGTTGCTGCTGCACCAGGGCTTGAACCCCCGTAATACGGAGCCAGGTATGGCATCTGAAGAAGATGCTGGTATTAATGGCTCTAAACGCTGTATCAGCGGCATCTAAAATAGCAAATTCAGCCATTAGCGATGACATTGCATTCAACACTATTTCCACCCCCTCGTTTTCTGTACTCCTCTGGGAGATGTTTAACAAGTTCCTGCAACTTCTCCCAGTGGGCCCTACCATATCTAGACAGGAGTGCACAAAACTGACTATTCGTCAATGCTTTGCTGCCCCCACTGCATCAATCTTTTTGCTCTGTCCTTGCCCAAAGGAGGCTCATCTCCAGTGGCCTGGGCAGACGCTCATGGGGTGACGTGGACCACTTGAAAGTCAGGAGGAACCTGGCCCTTGATCTACCCAAGGTCACTAGGGCAGGGTCTGATCTTTTTCTCGACCATTGGAATCACTACACTCGCCATGACAGGCTCTTGAAGTTGTGTAGAGCAGAGTTTAACATGCCCTTCTGCATGGGCAAGAATTGGACGGTATGCTCTGATTTGGAGTCATGAAAATCGTTGCCCTCTTGGTGGCATACATGTGCACCTTGAGAAAGACTGCAGCCCTTTGCATCACCTAATGATACGTTGTGGTGTCATCAGGGGATGAGGCCCTTAATGGTTAGTCTGAATCAGGATCGCCTGGGAGGTCTACATTATAATCACCACAGGGAGCATCAGTGGGACCTGGACCGAAGTGCTGGTCATAAGGTACGAAAGGGCCAAATGGACTGCATGGACCTCCCCTTGGGAGACTGTGGTGGAGGGAATGGGGGTGGTATGTATGGGTGTAGTGGTGGTGGTGGGAGAGGCATAGTGAAGGTGGAAGTAAAGGTGGGCTTTGTGGTAGAGGAAGAGGACTCGTGGCTGCATCCTTCCGGTTTTTCGGTGCTGGCTTGGGGGAGGGAGGCTTGAAAGAATGTTCCTACCGGAAGGCCTTTCTCTTTCAAGAATGGGGTTCTCTAGGCACTGGTGGAGAAAGTTTTGTTGACATAGTGCCTGTATAGGAGTGGATGAATAGAAGTGTCTGCCTGGTATAGAGTTCCTCCGGCAGATTTTCGAAGATTGGGGCATAGACATCCTTGAATGATAGCACTTAGGTCGGTTTCGACTTACGTATCAACTAAGGCGGGCATGGAGGAAAGTTTCAGCGACAACAGAGTATTATGCCAATACATAGGTGGACATCAAAAACTGGAGTGAGGTATCACTCCAACGCCGGACGCACAGCATGCTCTCTGGTTCATAACCAAGATACTCCACTTAATCAACGTTTTTAATCAATTTTATTCCATATCCTCCAAAAATTCATATAGTTAATTTCTTTTTGTCCTGTCACATGTGAGGCACTTATGTATTCGAACGTTTCTAGTGCAGCAGATATGTCAATCCAGGCCTTTTTCTGAAGCATGAAGCATACATAAAACATCCTCAGTAGTTGATCTCTTTTACCCAATGCATTTCGGGCTTTTCAAAGCCCTTCTTCAGGGGTTCACTACAAGTTTAAAACATTGACATTAGATTGTATTATCGGACATCTACACATAAATAACATACATTACTGAAATACATCAAGCAAATCATGCCATGTTTATCAACTGTCCATAACTGACGTTTTCCCTCTAAATACGCAACCATACGCAAAAAAATGTACCCAAAGAAGCCTCTCCCGACCTACATTGCCATCCCGTATATTATCCCCACATTCTCATTTGGAACCCCCAATAAGAGTACCCCAACTACTACTCCTGAACACTGCTTCAAGTTACCCTGTACCCATGAACAAAACTCTGTGGGCATTCTCCCGTACCTTTATCAAGTAACAGAGTGATCTTCCTCCCAGCATATTCTCTCCTTGTACAAAGCAATGTTCCACCCGCTACTGCCCTTTCCCACTTATGTGCCGTAACTCCTCCCCTCCAAATCAGCCAATCGTATTAACCAAACCGTTCACTTCCATGACCCTCCTTACTACTGATCCCATAACCCACTACTTCGGACTTGTTGTTAACCCAAATTGCTGTTCTGTGATTGCACTGACCCCCTTCCGGTAAACAAAACTTCCCCAAGTACAGCACTTGAATACCCCGCCCACCCGCAGATGTTATCTACAACGTCATTTATGCCATATTGCCGTTCTAATAGTCAAAACATGAGATTAAAAAACGTATTTTGCATGTTGTTAACGATCGTTTTTCCAACCCTTAAATGCTTATACATGGTCCGACCGTCCGTCATGACTTTAAACACGATTCTCCAGCCTCCACGCTAGAGGTGAGTTGATGTTTAACTGTCGCACATGTGACTTTTTTTTCCTTTTGTCTCGTTTTAACAGTACTCCTTGGGTGCAACTTGTCAAAAGGGCAGGCAAGTAATGCAAATAATTCAAAAGAGTGAACAAGTGCACACCTATTTTTCCATATGTTCCACTGTGAGATTTAGACTTTGTTTCGACTTTTGCGTGCTGCCGGGAAACATGGTCTGCCCAAATGCTACGCACTTGAGAACACATCAAAAACTGGAGCGAGGTATCACTCCAACGCCGGACGCACAGCATGTTCTGTGGTTCATAACCAAGATACTCCACTTAATCAACGTTTTTAATCAATTTTATTCCATATCCTCCAAAATTACATAGGTGGAGCCGTTGGTGCAAGCTTTCAGTGAGACCGATGGCACTCAGCGCCCTTGGAGTAGATTGGTCTTGACGGTTGATGGGTGCAGACACTCTTAGGAGGAGGCTTGCTCAGCTCTGGAGCCCTTTCCCAGTGCTGACCTAAGGCAGCTGGGCCATTAGCTTCTTCTTTGTTTGCATCCATGCTCGGGGCTTGACACCAGACTCTTTCAGGAGTGGTGCTGTATCTTGGCGTGGGATTTGTTTTGGGGCCCTGACTTGGTGGGATGGGCCTCAAGCGGCCAACGGCATACTCACAACCCTAGGCATGGTCTGATGTGAGGGTCCCTCTCTGGCATCACCTCAACGTCCTCCATCTCCTTGTTGTGCATCGTGCTCGAAGACAGTATGTCTGGACTGGGTGTCAGCTGGGCGACCTATTCTTCATGGCCAGGGGGATCTTTTTCCCCAAAAATGTACTGGGTCTTCAAGGAGCTCACTTGTTACATCCTCAGGCTTGCCTAGCACCATTCCCTCTGGTACTGTGTCTCTTCCTGGATCTGAAGGCAACGAACGACACACTGGAGGCTCGCAATGGTCAGGCAACAGGCACAATTTACACACTGTGCTGGTCCGCCCTTAGGTATTTTGAATTGAATTGGAAAGGTGTCTGTTTCATCACCCAGGCAGCGTTCTCTGGTGCCTAAGGACTGGAGATGGCTCTCAGCCCTACGGGGTGAACGCCCTTGATGTTCGGGGAATTGATGATGGTCTTTCGTGTTGCTGAAGGTATTCAAGCCTCTGGGAGATGATACAATGGGATCGAAAAGGAACGGAACAGTTCCAACGAAAGATGCTCAGAGCAAGACAAACTCAAAGCCCATTCTATATATTGGCAGAAAAAAACAATCCAAAATGGGTTTGGTGCCCATGACCAGAGCACACCAAGAGGAGTCAACACATCTTGTGACTCGAGAGACTTCATCGAAGAAAAATAACATGCAAACGTATGAGCCTCGCTCTATATTGCAGGAGTATGTTAAGCAGGTGTCTCTACAGTCACACATACAATAAACAAATAGATTTGGTATATGGGCACCAAGCCCCAAGGATAACTGCCACTACCTCAGCATGTAAATCAAATCTACTAAGTTGGTACCAGCCAATCTCCATGCATGGAGTTATAGGTTGTGGAGATTCGGCTGGGACCTTGTTCTCCCCAAGAGATAGACCGATCGTTGAGCACCTACTCTAGTTCAACAGACTGTGGTATATCTCTTAGCCCAGTCTGGAGCTATGTGTATGTCTTCAGCCTGGTCCTTCCTGATCCTCGAGACAGTAGAGGTGAGAAAGCATACAAAGAGGCCTTCTTCTCACTAGAGGAGTAATGTGTTTCCCTGGGAACATCTTGGAGGAAACTCCAGTGAGTAATAAACATGAGTGCGCATTCTTGGCAGTGTTGAGAAGATCCAACAAAGTTATGTACCGCATGGCGAAGATGCTTTGAACCAACTCGGGATGAAGAAGCCATTTGTGGTCTGTCAACTGATGTCTGCAGAGATTTTCGGTCCTGTTGTTCAACAAGCCTACCAAAGGATTTGCTTGTTAGGATGAGCTCTTGATGATCAAGCAATTTCCAGAGTCTCAGTGCATCAGGGCACAGGATTTGTAAACCCACACTGTCCAGCCTTTTGGAGAACCACATGGCGGTAATGTTGTCGGTTAACACCTGAACTAGCTTCTAACCCTGGGCAGAGTTCGCGGAGTTGCACTACGCGGAACACCGCGAAGTGCAAAAAAAACTCTGTCGCACTACGCGGAGCTCCGCGAGCGGCGTAGTACGATAGAAAAATGCCGTTCGCGGTGATTGCACAGTGCCGGATGCTTGTACGCACTGTGCAATCATTGCGAACGGCACCATGCACAGTGCAAGCAGTCCCTGCTTTCCTTTTCTGCCGCTCGAGTAGATTTTTACTCGAGCGGCAGCTTTCTCAACACGAACGGGCAGTTTCTCAACGCGAGCTGTCGTGAGCATACGCGACCACTCGCAATGAGAAACCTGACCCCCCCCGCGTTGAGAAATCTCGCCGGGATGTTGATTTTCCACGCTCGCCAACTTGATGTTGATGATCGCAAACGAGGAAAAATCTCGCAGGGAGGTTGATTTTCCTCGCTCGCGGTCGCCAACTTGACGTTGACGAACGCGAGCGAGGAAAAAGCTCCGCTCCGCAACGCGAAGCGGAGTTTTTCGGAACTTTGTGATCTCCGCGTAACGCGGAGTACAGAAAACTCCGCGAGCAGAGCGGAGTTCACCGCACAGGGTTACTAGCTTCCCCTTGATGGATAGATGCCTTCAGATGTCAACCAAAAGGTGTGAAAATCCAGCAGGTTAATTTAGAGCCACTGCTTTGTCAGGGACCAAAGGCCCCTGATCGCCACCTCGCCCAGATGACCGTCTGAACCCAGGGAACCAAAACACATGTCATTAGTGTGAGCTCTGGGTAAGGGAGGGAGAATAGCCTGCTGCAGGTCTGATTGGTGTCTCACAGCCACCACAAAAAATCCTGGGCTGGCTCCTCCAAAATAAGAATACTGTCTGAAAGGCAGCCCAGGACTGAACCCACTGCAGACGGTGAGTCCACTGCAAGGCCTGCATTGGTCAACAGGCATTGGGATCAGCAGGAGGCAGAAGGGAAAGCATTTAAGAAGCCTCAGAACTGCCACCACCAGAACCCAGGATTGAGCCAGAAATACCAGGAACGAACCCTAGATGTGCCAGACTCACTGTGGGTGTGGAAAGGACTTAAATGCCAGTGTATACATATCCAGTATGGCTTCTATGAACAAAATTCTCTGCAGAGGCTGCAGATTTAATTTTGCATGTTAATGGAAAACTCCAGGAATGACAAAAGGGTGACTGTTGTCTGTAGGTGGTCCAAGGAGGACTGTGGTGAGCAAGTCTTCAGCAGCCAGTGGTCGCGGTAAGGGAATACATATATCCCCAAACCTGCAAAGATGGGCTATGACCCCCGACAGTCCTTCGTAAACACCAGAGGGGCAGAAGTGAGTCGAAGGGTTGAACAGCAAACTGGAAATGCTACGACCCCACCACAACCTGCAGGAACAGTCTCTGTTGGACTGCAGGACGAGAACATGCAAGTACACTTTCTGAAAGTGCCGACATCCTACAAGCTCCTGGATCAAGAGTGGAAAAAAATATGGGCTAAAGTCAACATGAACTTGTCCTTGTGAAGTGCACCGAACTATGAGGTCCAGAATCGGCCCTAGTCCACCATTTTTTAAGGCACCAAATAAAAGTAACGGGAGTAGGACCACCTGCCCTTCTCCACCTCCACGGCTCTCCCTACGGCCCCTCTGGACAGTAGTGACAGAACTTTCTGCAGAAGGGTGGAGACATGACCTGCTAAAATCTACACAAAAACATGGAGCGGGGGAATTTGAAGTGGAGAGCGGGGAATTCAAAGTGGAGAGATGAACTTTGTTGAACAATCTGCAACACCCACTGGTTCTAGCGTGCTGGCCGGGCAGCACAAAATGAATTCTGCCCCCATCCAACACTTACTATGGAGTGGGGTAATCAAAGTGGCTCGCCTACAGCTGCAGCAGTGGAGGAGGAATAGTTAAAGGAAGATTTCAAGACCTTTGACGATGCCACCACCACATTACCCTGCACCACAAAAGGGCTGTTGTAAGGGCTGATTTTGGCGATAGGCGAGACCCCAAGAATATCCTCTGAATTTTCAGTACTGTTGGTGGAATTGATGGGCTGGCGATAGCAAGCCCAAGAAGTGGCCGAAGCATGGCTGCATTTGAAGTGCTTCAATTAAGAATCCGCTTTCTCTCCAAAAAGCCGGAGCCATCAAATAGCATGCCTATAAGAAGTGCCTACTCATTCCCCGAAAATATTCTAGTGTGCATCCATGCATGACGCCTGATCACAACACTGGTGCCCATGCCGTAGCCAGCATAGACCATTATGTCCAGGCAGGTCCTTAAGAGGTATTTTGCCACGTCCAGTCAGTCTTGGATAATCTGATCTAGGGTGTTCCTGAATTCAACAGGGATGGCTGGCAAAATACTGCTGCATTCCAAAGTGCACGTCTGTAATGTACCAACAGTCAAACGGCTTTCATGGATCTCTAGGCCAAGCAAGATGAAGAGTAAACCCTCTCCCAAATGTATCAATTGGTTTAGATTCTGTAGGGTGGGGAGGGAGGGAATGCTTTGTGGTTCACCTTGCTAGTGGAAGTCTGAACTACCATGCTCCAGAGAGTCGACTGCTGAGTCAAACAGGCCCAATTTCCAGGGGCGAGCCTATGCTGAAGTTGAGCATGGCTTAGACAAGTCGCCATCAAGGATTCTGTAGCAATCAAGCACAATCCTGGTCGTACTTTCTCCTTGCTTTATTTCGGTTAAGACTACATAAACACTCCACAGATTCCAGTACCTTGACCATCCGCCTAGAATCTCCCCCACCATCCCATTCCAACAGCATCATCCCTTACATTACTGTATGTTGTATATTCTGAAATGTCTCCACACATCTCCCCCCTTTTAATATACATAACAAAAGAAAAAGGACTTAAACAATTTCCTATTACAGGGCATGAATTATTCTGCAGGGCACAAGTAAAATGCAGGTAAGGTATGAACAGTGAAACAGGAAAACAAAAAAAATATAACGTTGATGATAATCGAAATCATCCTATATAAGATAAACGAATAAATAAATGAGGAAATAAATCCTCACTTCACTATTCTCGGACCACTGACCTTACATAGATTTCCAAAACTCCAGTCTCTCCCCTTATCCAACTTTACAATTGATTTGTATCACCTTCCATGGTTGGAAAAACTTGCTCTCGCTTTTTCTCATAAAACCTGCTTTCCTTACAACCACCCAATCTCCACTCTTCACATCCAAATTTTTCACACCTTTTCGTTTGTCATAATTAGCTTTGTTACGGTTCTGCAAATCAGACACTTTCAACCTCATTTCCTCACGGTCCACCCACATCTGATTTTTCCCTTGCAACCACATAGGAGATTCCTTAGTTGCAGGTTCCCTGCCCTTCAGGGCTATGAATGGAGATACACCAGTCTCAGAATGAGGCGTCACCCTATGGGCCCATGCCATCTTTTCCAATTCGTCCCTCCATGCCTACCCATTTGCAAGGGAAAATTGAATGTTATCCATGATAATACGGTTTACTCTTTCCACTAATCCATTGGCCTGTGGCCGGAACAATGCCACAGGGTCATGCCTGATACCCGACTTCGCAAGAAACTGTCATTGCTGTGGAAACCAACTGCACTCCATTATCAGTAACCAACAGAACTTCACAACATTACTAGTAGGCATCTGCTCCATGGATCTAAACACAAACCACATGCTGTGGTAATCCACCAAAACAATCACTTCTCCCTAGCCTTTCTATAGGTCCTAAAAAATCAGCAGCCAGTTTTTCCCATGGCCGAGCCGGGAGTTCCATACATCTCAAGGGTGGCTGCCTAACCACTTTGACCTTATCACTATTGCTGCAGGCAAAGCAATCATGGACTACATCATTCACTGCTCTATCCATTCCTGGGCACCAGAAAAATTGCCTAAACCTTTTTTTAGTTAAATTCCTCCCCAAATGCCCCTCATGCACAATCCTAATCAATCTCGCCCTCAACGCACTGGGTGGAACGATACGATCTCTCCTTAATATCTTATCTCCCCAAATGCTGAGCTCATCCTTCACCACCATATATGGTTTCACATGCTCATCTAACTGATCAAATTCTTGCCTATCCCATACTGTAAGCGTGGTCAGCTCCTCGTACTCCTTGTCAATCTCTATAGCCTCTCTCCACTCTTCCTGTCCAAGGGCAAATTTCTCATTCAACACAAAGCATTTAGTTTTCCATCTCCTAAGTGAAAGAAATATCCTCCACGGGCATTTGTGATAGGCAATCAGCAATTACATTCCTTTTGCCTCTTACATATCAAACAACAAAATTAAAATCCATCTAAAAAATGCGAGGCGTCACACTTCTTTCCAAACACCAGCCACACTTGAAAATGTGTACTAGAGGTTTGTGATCAGTTTTAAGAACAAATGGCAAACCTCACAAATAATATCTGAAGTGGTTCATTTCCCAACAACAGGCTAGATCCTCTTTCTCAATGGCAGAATAGGATTGTTCTGCACCTTGTAGTCGCCGGGATGCAAATCCAATACTCATTTCCCCTTTTTTAGCCTTCTGGGTCAAAACTGCCCCAAGACCTACATTACTAGCATCAGTTGTTAGAATAGTTTTCCTACTAGTGTCGAAATCATCCAATGTCGGTGGATGAGCAAGTGTATTGGTAAATGCAGCTTCACATTCTGGAACCCATTCAAACACACTTCCTTTCTTTAACAGTACCCTCATAGGTTCTACCACCATCTGCAAAATTAGACACAAATTTCAAGCAATACTCAGCAAGTCCCAAGAAAGATTTCAATTGTTCTTTGTTAGTGGGCTGCGATAGCCTTCATAACGTTGTTGTTTGGTCTTTTCCATTCGCTGACACTTCATGTCCCAAATAATTTACCTGTTTCAACCTCAATTGATAATAGACACTTCTTTTTTATGGTTAGTCCAGGACTAGCAATTTTCTCCAGTATTTCCTCCAACAACATATGTTCTTCAAATGATTTTCCCACCACCATGATGTCATCCTGGAAACAATACCTTCTGTATACCCTGAAAAATATTTAGCATAATCCGCTGGAAGACAGCAGAGGCCAAACCAAATGGCATTCTGAGATATTGGTACGCCCCTATTGGTGTGACAAAAGAAGTCAAAGGGCAAGATCAGTACGCCCCTATTGGTGTAACAAAAGTAGTCAAAGGGCGAGATTCGGGAGGTAAGTTCACATGGTGGTACAACACTGCTGCCATATCCAGCTAGCGCGGAAAGACAAAAACTGACGTCAGCGTGCCGGTGTGGCACCTATATAGACAGCGTGGACGTCACGACGACGAATCCAGACACCTACGACGTCACATGGAATCGATCAAATGCTACTTATCGGCGCGCAGGGGTACTGCTATCAAAAATCTTCCGGATCCAGCCTGATGCCTGGAAGTTCAAAGGTAAGGAATCTGCGGCTAGATGTCTCTATCAGATACACTACCACCACCCATCATGCTCAGCATCTCCCCTATGTTGGGTAATGGCTGTCTGTCCACCAATATATTTTTATTGAGATCCCTCAAGTCAATGCATAGGTGAATTTTATTTCCTTCCTTTGGAGCAACAATAATGGGAGCCAACCATTCGGACGTTTCAATTGTCTCAATGATCGTTTCTTCCAGTAGTCTTTAAAATTCTTGTTGAAGTGGTTCTCTCATTAAATATGGTATGGCTCTCAGTTTGTGTACGACACGCTAAGCATGTTTCTTAAGAATAATCCGGTGCGTGAACTTCTTCAGTTCACCCAATTTCTCGGAGAACACCCGAGGGAACCTTTCCATAAACTTCTCGCTCCACTCACTACCCACGTCGTATTTCACTGGTTCTACCAGCATGACAGGTTCTTTGGCATTGGGGTCAAGCACTATGTTTAAATCCTTCTGGTGGTGCTACACCCAATAGATCTGAACCCTCACTGGTTATGTAAACTCCGCCTTGCAGCCCATTCCGCTTGAAAAATATGTCCATCCATTGCAGCCCTAACATATTGATCCTCTTGCCATCATATCCGACAGCTTTCACATCAGATTGTTGCAAATCTTTCATCTCTGCACCCATTTCCTTTTCATGCGTATCCTTGCAGATCAAAGTGAACAGACTCCCAGAATCAGCAAATACTTTAACTTTCACTGTTCTTATTGTGATGTTACAGTGTGACTTCTCAAATTTTTCCGAACTTTCTTTTTTTTTGCTTCCATTGCTCACACAGTTCTTTTGGTGAGCATCATTTTCTATTTCGTTTATGGTTAATGCTATTTCTTCCTGATCCACGCCCTGATCTTCAACAAATTTGACACTAGCAATCTGTGTTCTCCCTTTTGATCTACAAATGTCCTCTTTTTCCACAAAATCTACACATCACATTCCTTGCTCCACAAGCGAAACTAGAACTAATGTGTCCTTACAGTTCACTGATTTCAGCAGGAGTATTCACATGTCATTGTAGCGCTATTCCCTCAACTTGTAAATCGCATCTTTTCAGGGGTGGAGGTTACCTCATCAATCTCTGCGCAGAGCTATTTGTCACCATAAATTGTAGTAATCAAGCACAATCCTGGTCGTATTTTCTCCCTGCTTTATTCCGATTAAAACTACATGAACAGTAACCTCCAGCAGATTCCAGTAGAATGAACATCCACCTAGAATCCCCCCACCATCCCATTCCAACAGCATCATCCCTTACATCACTCTATGTTCTATATTCTGAAATGTCTCCACAGTTTCGGTTAGGGCCTCATTAACAGACAGTAAAGCATCTGAAGTAGTATGCTCAGACTGCAAGATTTAAGTCTGTAACTCTGCCTTAGGCTCTACAGTGGGCAGCTGCAGGTCCAACAATTCTGCTGCTCTGCGGGATACTACTGCAAAAGTGTGGGTGCCCCGATGGGGAGCACAACTGTGTCCGGTGAACTATCTAGGCCATTGGCATGCAGCATATCCAGGTGGAGAACAGAATCAGCATGAGGAGGGAGCAAATTGTCCGCTCTTTGTTGTACCTAAACTTTTGAAACCCTTCCAGTATCGGAATCTGATCCGCACGAGGCTTCTAGTCTACGATAATACTGGTGTCAAAGGAGAGGTTTGGGATTTTCCAAAACAGGGGGATGTGCCCTGGTAATCTCATAGTGAGACATAGGCCTGGCCCAGGTCAATGAATGCTCTAGAATGGAACTGGGCATAGACGACGTGGGTGCTGGTGGAGTCTAGACTGCCCCCAGGACAGTCAGACCAACAAGACCACTGACATACAAGTAGAAGAATGTGCCAGGGCTAGCAGGGAGCTGAGTCCCCATCGGGTCAGTCTCTGCCAGGGTTGGACCAGCTGGTGCAAGTCCAACTGGGCCCCTGCAGTTACCTGGGGGGGCAAAAGCACTCCAGAGATAACTGGCTCTGCCCTGAAAAGTTGCAGCATGGCCTTCTTAAAGGCCTCTATCAGCTGTGGGGTTGACGATGGCCAAGGGAACTCGAGGAGTGCCCAGACCAGCCTCGAAAAAGAGTTGGAGTCAGAACCTTGGAATGCCAACTGCGCAACTCCTCCAGAGAGCGGGAGTGGTGGGAAGGGGATAAGGTACACTTGAACTTCTTGAGCTTACAACACGACAAGTCCCTTCACTTAGTTCTAACTTCCAGAAGACAGCGACCTGATCCAAGAACGGGCCTCACAACTTTGAAAGGGGGTAGTTCCCACTTTTTATAGTGCAACCGGCCATGCTTTTTGGGTTCAGTGACATAAACCTTCACCTTCTGCTCCTGGATTGCATTTGGGGGTATCAGGGAGCATTTGCCATGACCTCAGGTTCTGCCCTGAGCCAAAAGCATACATCAGGTGGATCAACGACAAGACATTTGCTTCCTGTAGTCATAGCACAACTTGAAGGCTGTGATGTTTGAAAGGGACATTTCCCTGGCACACTTTTTGGTGAAAAATGCAATTTTTGTTTCGGTGAAAACCAACAAAGTTGGGAACGGTCCTCTGGATCTGAATCGAGGGAGGGGAAATGAAATAAGAGCTGTGTTGGTGCTTATATATGGCTCCAAACCGCCTCTTCCACAGGTGGAGCAAGATTGCTGCAGAGCCCAGTAGCACCACTAACAGGCACGCAGGTGTTTTGGATCTCGTCTGGTACTTGGAAAAATTCAAAAGGTGAGGAATCTGCATTTAGAAGTATCCATCTAAAGGCTGAAAAGCCATCCTCTTCCTCCTGTATATGCAGCTGAACATGATGCTGGGCAGCCACTGTAACCATTACAGGAGGGTAAGCTGAAGTATCATCAGGTGGAGAGGTCTTAACCTGGTAGAATTCAAAGAAAAAGACGCCCTGCATATCTACCCCGTAATCATCCCATGCATCCATCTGCTGCTCTATGGGTGCTGTGTCCTCATACAGACGCACCTGCTCAATTATGTGCTCTGGCACCGAATCCAAATGCTAAGAATGGACTGAATGTGCTTGTAGAACAAGTTACTTACCTTCGGTAACGATATATCTGTAAGAAACATTAGTAGTGATAGATTCCCTACCTTAGAATATCCCCAGGCGTCAGTCTAGATCCGGAAAGTTTTCGTCAGCAGTACCCCTGCGCGTCGGAAGGTGGCGTCGTGCGGCTCCACGTCCGTCGTAGGCGTCGTGATCGCCGGGATGACGTCGCGGCAGCAAATTAGACGCCGCCCTCGCGCGCTGACGTCAGTTCTGTACACGACTTTCCGCGCCAGGAACGCAGAGCCATGCAAGATACTGACCACTGGTGCATTGAAACTAGGGCCCTGAAAGGGATGACCTTAACCCTAGAAGTCAGTTCGCAGAACGGGGAGGATGGGTGGGGCGGTAAGGAATCTATCACTACCAATGTTTCTTACAGATATATCCTTACCGAAGGTAAGTAACTTGTTCATCTGAAAGAAACACGTAGTGATAGATTCCTTACCTTAGAATAGATACCCCAGCAATACCAACCCCGGTGGTGGGTCTGCGAACCAAGATCACACCAGAAAGTCACGGCGAACAGAACGGCCAAAGAAGCCGTCTCTCCGGACTTGGCTGTCAAGGCAATAATGCTTAGTAAAAGTGTGCAGCGAGGCCCACGTGGCTGCCTGACTGAATGTCTTGCAGGGGAACACCACGTCCCAATGCAGTAGTAGCTGCTGTTGCCCTGGTAGAATGGGCGCGCAGCCCCACCGGAGGCTCCTTTTTAGCTAGAGAATAGCAGGCTTTTATACACAAGACAACCCAGCGGGAGATAGTCCTCTTGTGTACAGCCCGGCCTTTCTTGGCGCCTACGTAGCCAACAAAGAGATGGTCATCCACCCGGAACTGTTGTGTGCGGGTCGCACGTTTGGGGTCCAGACGGTGGAGCCTCTCTTCCTCTCTGGAAGCGTGCGGAGGCGGAAAGAAAGTGGGCAAGGTGATAGTTTGCCCGATATGGAAGGCAGTAACAACATTTGGCAAAAAGGATGGACGTGTGCGTAGCACAACCTTGTCCGGATGAACAGACAGAAAAGGAGCTTTACATGAAAGAGCCTGGAGCTCACTCACGCGCCTAGCGGAGGTGATGGCAACCAGGAAAGCAGTCTTCAAGGGTAATAAACGAAGAGGACAGTTGTGAAGCAGCTCAAAGGGAGCGCACATTCAAGTCCCACTGTGGCATTACAAACGGAATAGGAGGGAAAAGGTAAGTAATGCCTTTGAGAAATCTATTTACAACAGGGGACTTGAAAAGAGAGGGCTGATCAGGTAGCCTGAGAAAGGCTGAAATTGCAGAAAGGTAGCCCTTGATAGTGCCCAGAGCAGAGCCCTGCTGGGCTAAAGAGAGAAGGAACAGTAGGACCTCAGAAAGAGGGGCAGGAGGGGATCCACAGCCTTTGCTGTGCACCATGCCACAAATTTGTTCCACCTGCAGGCGTATACCGATTTAGTGGAGGGACGCCTGGCTGCCAGAATGACATCACAGACTTCGGGAGGCAAGTGAAATGGAATCAACTGTCGCCGCTCAATCTCCACGCAAGGAGGTGGAGGACCGTCCCCTGCTGCTGCGACAGAAAATCCTCCCGAAGAGGCAGTCGGATCGGGGGATCCACGCTCATACTGAGTAGCTCGGGATACCAAACTCTTCGAGCCCAGTCCGGAGCCACAAGAATGACTTGGGCCCGGTCGCGTCTGATCTTCTTCAGCACTCTGGGTAGAAGTGGTATAGGCGGAAAGGCGTACAATAGACCGCAACTCCACTCGCGACGAAAAAGCGTGCAGAACTGCTGACATTGCGCGTTCTCTTCGGTGGCGAATAGATCTAACCAAAGCTCTCCCCACTGTTGAAAGAGACCTTGCGCCACGTCCGTGTGAAGACACCATTCGTGATCCATCATGCACCTGCGGCTGAGTTAGTCCGCCCTGGCGTTCAGTGAACCTGCCAGGTGTTGAACCACCAGGGAAATGCCCTGATGTTCCAGCCATGTCCAGAGGCGCAGAGCCTCCTGACATAAGGTCCACGACCCCACCCGCCCTGTTTGTTGCAGTACCACATGGCGGTGGTGTTTTCTGTGAACACCTGCACTACTCTCCCCTTGACAGAGGGAAGGAATGCTTTGAGTGCAAGTAGGATCGCCCGGAGCTCCAGAATGTTGATATGGAGCTTGGACTCCGCCGGAGACCAGAGGCCTCTGATCTCCGCCTCTCCCATGTGGCCGCCCCATCCCAGGAGGGACGCATCCGTCACCACTGTGTGCTCCGGTTGGGGAAGGGAGAGGGATCTGCCGCTGACCCAATGCTGGTTCGTGAGCCACCACTGCAACGGTCTTGCAGTGCCCTCCGAGATCTGGACGTAATCGGACAGATTCCCCTGATGCTGCGCCCACTGGAACTTCAGGTCCCACTGCAGAGCCCGCATATGCCATCTGGCATGATTGATCAGCAGGATGCAGGAGGCCAGGAGGCCATGAGGCCCAGCAGCCTCAAGGTCATCCTGACCGAAACCCAGGATAAGGGCTGAAAGATTGGAATCATAGCCCGAATATCCCGGACTCGCTGTTCGGGAGGATAGACCCGAAACTGCGCTGTGTCCAGAACCGCTCCGATGAAGAGGAGCTTCTGAGAGGGGATCAGGTGTGACTTCAGCACGTTGATGGAGAACCCCAGCAAATGCAGGAGGTCGGCCGTAGTCTGGAGGTGGGAGACGACTGCCTGGGGCGAGCCCGCGTTCAACAACCAGTCGTCGAGATAGGGGAAGACTGAAACCCCTGATCTGCGCAGATGAGCTGCGACCACCGCCATCACTTTGGTGAACACCCGAGGGGCGCTGGTAAGGCCAAAAGGGAGCACGGTGAACTGAAAATGCTCGTGGCCTACCGTGAACCGTAGGTAACGCCGGTGAGCCGGCAGGATGGGAATATGAAAGTAAGCGTCCTGCAAGTCCAACGCTACCAGCCAGTCTTGTGGGTCTAGGGCAGACAAGACCTGAGCAAGTGTGAGCATCTTGAACTTCTACTTCGGAGGAAGAGATTGACGTCCAGAAGGTCCAAGATAGGACGCAGGCCCTTGCCCTTCTTTGGAATCAGAAAGTAGTGGGAATAACAACCACGACCTAATTCTGGCGTCGGAACGCGATCTATGGCCAAGAGGGCCGCAACTTCCTGCTGGAGAAGTGCCAAGTGATCCCCCGACACGCGGTGGTACTGAGGTGGCATGGCTGGAGGGGTAGTCTCCAAGGGGAGGGAGTAGCCCCTTCGGACTATTTGCAAAACCCACCTGTCCGACGTGATGGTGCGCCAGTGGGGGAGGTGAAGCCTGCCACCCACTGGCGTTTGATGGGCCTGAAAGGTCGGACTAGGAAGGTTTGGAGGCAGTGGTGGCGGGGGTGGAGGTGGTCTGACCCGGCCGCTGGCCCCCTGAACCGCCGCGGCGGTTCCCACGTCCGCGGCCGCGTGTGGACTGTTGCGCCGGCCTGTGGCTCTGCTGCAAACGTGGTGGGTTGCCCCTTCCGCGAGCACGAAAGGAGCGAAAGGCAGAAGGCTGAGGAGGGCGCGTGGCCGAAAGGCCCAAGGACTTAGCCATAGCCCGTGAGTCCTTAAAGCGCTCCAAAGCACTGTCTGCCTTGTTGCCAAAGAGGCGAATGCCATCGAAGGGCATGTCCATCAAAGTGTTTTGGACACCCCCGAAAAGCCAGTTGTCCTCAGCCAGGCGTGGCGGCGGAGCGCCACTGTCGTGGAAATCGCCCTGCCTAGCGAGTCGGCGGTGTCAAGGCCACAACGGATTGTGAACTTGGCTGCATCTCTCCCCTCAGCAATATCAGCAATAGCCTGGGAGAGTGCCGTCCGGGCCTCCTCCGGACAGCTAGGCAGCACCTGCGCTACCGTATCCCACAAGGAGTGCGAATAGCGGCCCAAGAGGCATGCGGCGTTCACAGACCGCAGCCCTAGGCTGGCGGAAGAAAAAATCTTCTTTCCGTATTGTTCCAGCCTCTTAGATTCCCTATCCGGGGGTGCGGAAGGGAATGCGCTTGGGGAAGCAGAGGCTTGGACAACCAAGCTCTCAGGGGTGGGGTGTTGAGAGAGGAAAAGGGGGTCGCCCGGGGCCGGTCGATGGCGTCGGGTCACGTTCCTGTCCACAGGAGCCCCTGTGCTGGGCTTGGACCAGGAGCCCAGAAGAACGTCAGAGAGTGCTTCATTAAAGGGCAGCAGTGGCTCCGCAGAGGAAACTGCTGGTTGAAGCACTTCTGTCAGGAGGTTAGTCCTGACGGCCACAGTAGGTAGCTGAAGGTGGAGTGCCTCAGCAGCCCTACCCAACACCACAGAAAAACTAGCGCCCTCCTCCATAGCCACGGTAGGAGGAGACATCATGCCAAGGTCTGGAGAGGTGTCCAGACCACTGGCGTCCCCCAGCTCCTCAGCCCAGTCCGGGTCATACTCACATTGAGCTGTGATAGGGTCTTCAGACCCCTCCCAGTCCTCCTCTTGCTGTTGTACAGGCCAAAAAGGAGGAGGATGGATATAGGGAAACAGATTCCCAAACAATGTCGGAATCGGTCGACACCGTTTCGGCACCGTATCCACGTCGGGGCTGAAACCGGGGCCGACGTCGTCCGGCGCGCCAGGCGACGTCGAACGTGGTGCCGGTGGGGTCGACGTCGGTGGAGGTGTGACTAGGTCAACCGGCGTCGACCGGGATCCACGACGGAATCCATGGGAGTCCTGCGGCGCCGGAGCCGACGGCGACGCCGGGGCCGGAGCCACCAGCGTGGAAGGGCGAGGACTCCCAGTCGGGCCCGCGGGGCCCGAAGGCGCACCGGAGGGGCCCGACGGCCCAAAGAGGCGAGCCATAGCGGACAGGAATTCCTGTACCTGGGCCGGAGTCGCCAATGAACCCGGAAAAGGCGTGTAGGTCACCGACGACTGCGTAGGCTCCGCCGGAGCCGCGGGGTGGCACCATCCACACCCTCAGCCGAGTCACGCGACCGGCAATGGAGAAGTCTAAGAACGAGGACGTTTCTTGACTTCTTTTTGTGCTTCGCCTTACCTGACCCCGAGTGCGAAGACTTCGATTCGGACGACTTCCGATGTGGGCGGCTCCGCGACCGGTCCCTCGACCTCCCTCTGGACCGGGACCTCTGATGGCGTGGAGCCGACTGCTGGGCTTCAAGCAGCTTTCGGAACCGCTCCCGCAAAGTCTTCGGCGCCATGGCCCGGCAGTGCGGGCACGACTTGGGGTCGTGGTCGCGCCCCAGGCAGAAGAGACACACGCGGTGCGGGTCCGTCACCGACATCATGCGATGACAGTCCTCGCAAGATTTAAACCCGGGCATCCCTGACTGCACCAGGAGTCGTATCGACTCAAAAAATCTGAGAGTGGGGGTACCGCTCTCTCCGGATCTGCGCTTGCTGGCGCGGAAAAAGAAAGAACGGACGTCAGCGCGCGAGGGCGGCGTCTAACTAGCTGCCGCGACGTCATCCCGGCGATCACAACGCCTACGACGGACGCGGAGCCGCACAACGCCATCTTCCGACGAGCAGGGGTACTGCTGACGAAAACTTTCCGGATCCAGACTGACGCCTGGGGATATTCTAAGGTAAGGAATCTATCACTACATGTTTCTTTCAGATATGCATGTGTAGAAGCATGAGATGGGATTGCGTCTGTCCTACATTTCTTCGGAAGCAGGAAAAGCCCTGAACTCTTCTGATATGCTTTCATTTAAGTCAGTGCTTTTTTTTTAACCTGGTTGTGTTGGCTGCAGGAACCGTACAACGTGTCCAGTATGTGGATCACTGTACATTATCCTCTGCCCTGCAGTTGGTTGAGGTGAAGTCTGAGGGCAATGCCTCCTTTTGTAGAACCTGTGTTCGGGGTTGAATTAGAAGCAGGCAAATTTTCGACTGTCTTATTTCTGAGCTTCTTAGATGGCATCGAACACTCTTTACTACTGTAGGCTGGGCATATTGCTGAGTTTCATTTAGTGCCAGCATGTCTAGTAAGGCATGGTTATCTTGAGGGCCATTCCTTGGCATGTTGGTGTCGCTCCTTTTGAGGTAGATCCCCTGAGAGAAGATAAGATACTTTTTGGGGTGTGTACTTTTAAGGTTTGGGATGTTTTTTCCTGGACCTCTGTGTCGGGTCCAGCCAACCTGGTGTTGTCTTAATCATGGGTGCAGGGTTTGTCAGAACAACTGGAGATTCCTCCGAGATCTAAATCTTCAGGGGAACCGAAATTGGACTCTGCTCTTCATGGCCCTCTGCAATGCCAAGATTCCTTGCCCAATCCCCATCAGGGTCGAACCCGAAGTTTTGAGCCACCAAGTTTAATGTGCTCCTCTATACTCCTGGTGTGGCGTTTCCACGTAATGTGGCCAACCTTTTGGTATCTTCAGCGTCTCACTGCATTTTTAAAACAAGATACACTGCATGCTGAAAAGGTGGTTTCGTAGTGGTCCCGTGAAGACAGGTTACAGATCTGGTATTAGTCTGAAGACAGAAACTTCCTTTTGCAAGAGGGGCAAAATTTTAAATGGGGTATTTTCCATACCATTCCTCCAAACTAATCATTCTCATACGAACGGATCCCAGGTTCTTCCGATTGCTCAGTTTCAAGATGGTCAGTATTACTTTTTTTTTTTATTTCTAATAGTTTGCTCGACAGTTTTCCTATTTCCCTGGCGTCAAAATATTGAATCCATGCCCAGCAACAACAGAACAACTGAAACACATAAGCCCAAGGACAGGGCAAACAATCATTCCCAGGTGGAGTGTAAGTTCTGGTGCATTGTGGGATGCAGGAAAGGTACCACCAGAAGCATAAAAAAGCTACTACTTTAAAGAAAAACAGCTTGTAACTTTCTAAGCTCATGAGACACGAGGCAGAAGCTGAGTGCAAGGCATGTGATCTACAGCTAAACTGGGCACAGATTATACTCTTAGCTTTGCCACAGAATGTGAATTTCTGGAGATAGGCCAGGTGGAAGTGTATTTATTTTGGCCCCTCTTTTATTTGATGTACTAAACTTTCACCTATAATAGTGGGTGGCAGCGAGGAAGGGCAGATGACCACCTTTCCACTGGGTTGTACTTTGCTGGAAATACTGGTTTGGTTGTTGAAAACGATTGGTGTTGCCATATGGGAGGGAGAAGCCCTTGGTCACGGTAAGGATTCTGATGTGGTCTGAAATTAGGCATTAGGAAATCTCTCTTACACCAGCCCACAACTTTTATTGTGGCGGTATCCACCTTCCTAAAGTATATCTTATTGCCAATATTAAAATCAAAATTCATAAAGCCTGTAAAGGAAAGGCTCACACGTTTTGTTTGGTGTACATCCCATCTGCAGACCATCAGCCATAAGGGCACTGAGACTCCATGTCAGTGATCACGTGTTCAGAAGTCTGGCACATACAATGCCAAATTAACAATGAAGTTTTACACCAGCAAAAACTTGTTCACTCTCTCCTGAAAGGTCAGTCTTTGCTCTCTGGAAAGATCAAAGATGTGTACTGAGCCTCTAACAGATATTTCATAATGCCCAACAAGCGCAAACACTGCTGCGGCTCTCATGAGATGGCAGATGCCCAACCGATACTGGTGCTTACTAAGTCAATCTTTTTGCTCACCTTGTCGGAAACTGTTGAGAACAACACTGATGAGGGTATCTTTTCCTCACAAGTTGTGTGTTAAGAGAGAAAGAGTCTGTATGTACATGCAAGGCCTCAAGAAAAGGGGATCTTGCTGTCCTGGCCTCTATTTCTTTTGCAAGTGTGGAGTACAAGCCTTTTAATTTAGAGGTTTAAGCTATTTTGATGGTAGGTGCCCACTATTCAAGAATATGTATGAAGAGCGAGTGGGGCTTGTAAGGAACACGAAGATCCAATTATCTCCACTAATGTGAAATAGAAAAAAAGAATACGTAATGCTCTTGCTCCTCTGTGCTGAAGTCATAATATAATGTCAAAACCTTATGCATGGAGGCATTTGTACACACAAATGTTATTATTAGGTTTACATTACTTCGTTTTAGTTCTCTTGTACACCAGCCCAAACATTATTGGGTAGAGCCACCATGTTTTGTAATCTCATGATCGAGTAATTATACCATAAAAATATTTTAAAAAACAGGAACACTCCGGGTCTGAGACAGATGCACAATCCGATGGGAGGCCTACAAAGCTACCCTCCGGGGGTGTCATCATTTCTGATGAGGTGGAGGCGAGAAGGGAGCGGTACCGCTGCCGTCTAGAACAGGACCTTACAGACCTGGAGGCAAAATATTATTTAGCATCCTCTGCCTCTAAAAGGCGGAGCATCTTGACTAAAACGGAAGAACTCCACTCCTAGGTCATGGAAGAGGTCAAATGGGAGCATATTGCCAAGCAGAAACTGATTTATGAGATGGGGATAAGGCAGGGAAACTTCTGGCAGGGCTGGGTTCGGGCGACCAGGAACAGAGTCATATTGGTGGCATTATTGCACCAAATGGGTCAACGGTCACGGATAGTGAGGCCATAGCTGACATGATGGCCAACTATATTTAGAATTTTTGTGAAAGTCATTTGAAGATCCGGGAGTCGGAAGTGGGGAAATTTGCAATGGAGTGTCTCTGTCGGCGGTTAGAGAGAACTGCGGCTCTAGAGTTAGAGGACGATCTCACTGGAAAGGAAATACTCCCGGTACTCATGCAGCTTCATGCTGGGAGGACCCTGGGCCAGAATGGACTTCCAGCAGAATTTTTAAAAAGATGGCTGGGAGGATTGCAGGCCCCTTACACAAGATGTATCTAGCAGTCTATAGATGGGAGGTCCGGTCACGAGATTTCCGCACAGTCACTATTCTGATTCCCAAGGCTGGTGAGTCCGGAGACCATTGAGGCTCATACAGACCAATCTCTCTCTGAAACCCCTGCCCGGCGCAGATGAGCTGCGACCACCGCCATCACTTTCGTGAACACCCGAGGGGCACTGGTAAGGCCAAAGGGGAGCACGGTGAACTGAAAGTGCTCGAGGCCTACCGTGAACCGTAGGTAACGCCGGTGGGCCGGCAGGACGGGGATGTGGAAATAAGCGTCCTGCAAGTCCAACGCTACCAGCCAGTCTCCAGGGTCGAGGGCAGTCAAGACCTGAGCTAGGGTGAGCATCTTGAACTTCTCCTTCCGGAGAAAGCGATTGACGTTCCGGAGGTCCAAGATAGGACGCATGTCCTCCTTGTCCTTTTGGGCACCAGAAAGTAGTGGGAGTAGCAACCACGCCCTACTTCTGGGGTCGGAACATGCTCGATGGCCCTCTTGGCCAAGAGGGCCGTGACTTCCTTCTGTAGAAGCACCAAGTGATCCCCTGACATGCGGTGGAATTGAGGTGGCATGGCTGCGGGGGTGGTCTCGAAGGGGAGGGAGTAGCCCCTTCGGACAATGTCCAAGACCCACCTGTCCGAGGTGATGGGACGCCAGTGGTGAAGGTGATGGCGGACACTGCCCCCGACTGGCGTGCAGTGCACCTGAAAGGAGGGACTAGGAGGGCTTGGAGGCCGCGGACGGGTTGGAGGTGGTGGCCTGATCCGCACGCTGGTTGCCCGAACCGCCACGGCGGTATCCACGTCCTCGGCCACGCGAAGGCGCTTGCTGCGCGGGCCGTTGGCCGGGCTGTTGACGTGACTGGGCGCCCCTTCCGTGGCCACGAAAGGGGCGAAAAGCAGACGTGAGCGGAGGGCGCACAACAGCAAGGCCCAGGGACTTGGCAGTAGCCCGCGAGTCCTTGAAACGCTCCAGCGCATGGTCTGCCTTCGAACCAAAAAGACCGACTCCATCAAAGGGCATGTCCATGAGTGTATTCTGGACATCCCCTGAAAAACCAGTGGTCCTCAGCCAGGCGTGGCGACGCAGCGCCACCGTCGTTGCAAGCGATCTGCCCAGCGAGTCGGCGGTATCAAGGCCACAGCGTATGGTGTATTTAGCCGCATCACGCCCTTCCGCAATGGCGCAGGTAAGCAGTGTCTGGACCTCCTCAGAACACTGCGGCAAAACAGTCGCCACCGAGTCCCACAGGGAGTGGGTGTATCGGCCCAAGAGGCAAGCGGTGTTAACAGACCGCAAGCCAGCACTGGAGGAAGAGAAAGCCTTCTTCCCAAAGTGATCCAGGCGCTTGGATTCCCTATCCGGAGGGGCGGTAGGGAAGGCGGTTTGGGAGGCAGAGGCTTGGACAACCAAGCTCTCAGGGGTGGGGTGTTGGGAGAGAAACAGGGGGTCGCCCGGAGCAGGGCGATGGCGTCGGGCCACGTTCCTATCCACAGGAGCCCCTGTGGTGGGCTTGGACCAGACACCCAAAAGAACGTCAGTGAGTGCATCATTGAACGGCAGCACAGTCTCCGAAGAGGAGGCCGCCGGCTGAAGCACTTCAGTCAGGAGGTTAGTCCTGACGGCCACTGTAGGCAACTGGAGATTCAAGGCTCCAGCAGCTCTACGCAACACCGTTGCAAAATTAGCCCCCTCCTCCGTAGCCACGGGAGGAGACAGCATGCCAGAGTCAGGGGAGGTGTCCAGACCACTGGCATCCCCAAGTTCCTCAACCCAGTCCGGGTCAAACTCGCACTGTTGTGTGAGAGGGTCCTCAGACCCCTCCCAGCTCTCCTCGTCCTCCTCAGGTTCATAATATGGAGGAGGAGGGACATTAGGGACCCAAGGTCTCATCGGCGCCCGGAACCGGCGTCGGGCGGCGCCAGTCCGGCTCCATGTCCGGAGCCGGAGAGAGCCGGGAACGACGCCGTCCGGAGCCCCGGACGGCGTCAGGAACGGCACCGGGGACGTCGGCGGAGGCGTGGTTAGGTCAACCGGCGTCGATGGGGGTTGCGGCACCACCGGAGCCGGGATCGAGGCCGGGGCCGGAGCCGAGGCCGGGATGAAGGCCGGTGGGACAGGCGACGCCGGGACCGGAGTCGACGGCGACGCCGGAGCAACCCCATCAGGGACCGCGGGGCCCGAAGGCGCACCGGAGGGACCTTGAGGCCCGAAGAGGCGGGCCATGGCCGACAGGAACTCCTGTATTTGGGCCTGAGTCGCCCCCGAACCCGGGAAGGACGGGTAATGCGGGGGTAACTCGACAGGCACGTCCGGGGCCGCGGGGACGGGGCCGACAGGGACCTCAGCCGAGTCGCGAGACCGGCGAGGCGAAGTCTTAGAGCGATGATGCCGCTTAGACTTCTTGTGCTTCGACTTACCGGAGGAGCGCGAAGACTTGGATTCCGACGAACGGCGGGGACTCCGCGTCCAGCCCCTCGACCTCTCCCGGGACCGGGGCTTGGTGCGGCGCGGAGCCGACTGCCGGACCTCGAGGAGCTTTCGAGACCGCTCTCGCAAAGCCTTCGGATTAAGTTTCCGGCAGTCAGGGCACGACTTCGTGTCGTGGTCTCGGCCGAGACAGAAGAGACACTCGAGATGCGGGTCCGTGATCGACATCATGCGACCACATTCCTCGCAGGGCTTAAAGCCGGGCATCCCTACGACACCTTAGAGTCGTGAAGACTCGTTGAAGAAACAGTGAAAAATTCATAAAAAAGATAGTCAAAAAGTGACTAGGGCACTGCTCTTCCCGGATCTGCGCTTACTGGCGCGGAAAAAGAAGAACTGACGTCAGCGCGCAGGGGCGGCGTCTAAGTACTGCCCGCGACGTCATCCCGGCGATCACGACGCCGACGACGGACGCGGAGCCGCACGACGCCGCCTACCGACGCGCAAGGGTACTGCTACGCAAAAAACTTTCCGGATCCAGCCTGACGCCTGGGGATATTCTAAGGTAAGGAATCGGTCACTAACGTGTCTCTTTCAGATGCTAGAAATACGGCTAGAAGCTCTAGATAGTTGATGTGGAGATGTTTGTGCTTGTTGTCCCAGCGACCCTGGATTGTGTAATCGTGGAGATGGGCACCACAACCTGTAAGAGATGTGTCTGCTGTTAGCACAATCGGTGGAAGAGGGTCAATGAAGGGCCGCCCTTTTGATACATTTTGTGGGTTCCATCACTGCAGAGAGCAATGGGTGCGGCTGTCTACCAACACTAGATCGGTTAATTGACCCTGTGATTGATTCCACTGACGTGCTAAGCATTCTTGTAGAGGACCCATGTGTAGTCTTGCATGGGGCACTATTGCAATGCATGACGCCATCATTCATAGCAGTTGCATGAAAGTTCTGGCTGGCAAGGTTTGGTTGGCCTGAAACTGTAGCAACAGTGTTTGAATGTTGTGAATTCTGGCTGCATTGGGAGAGGCTAGAGCTGTGTGAGTGTTGAGAGTGGCTCCTAGATAAGACTGTATCTACGAAGGTTGCATGTGAGACTTTTGCGCACTGACCGTGAAACCCAATTGGTGAAGTAGGTCCAGCGTGATCTGAGTGTGTTGCAGACATTTGTGGTGCGTGCTGGCTTTGATGAGCCAGTCGACTAGGTACGGGAAGACGTGAATGTGTTGTCTTCTGAGATGAGCTGCCACTACTGCAAGGCATTTGGTAAAGACTCTGGGAGCAGTAGTTACCCCGAATGGGAGTACTTTGAACTGGTAGTGTTTGCCTGCTATCACAAATCTGAGATATTTGCGATGAGCTGGATGAATTGGAATGTGAAAGTATGTATCTTTTAAGTCTAGTGTGGACATAAAATCGCCTTGCTGTAAAAGTGGAAGCACCTGTTGAAGCGTTACCGTATGGAAGTGCTCTGACAGCATGTATTGGTTTAACATTCTGAGATCTAGAATCGGTCTTAAGGAGCCATCCTTCTCGGGGATTAGAAAATAGAGAGAGTAAACCCCTGAACCTTGGTACTGTAATGGAACAGGTTCTATGGCACCCTTTAGAAAGAGCGATTGCACTTCTTGTTCGAGTAACTGTAAGTGGTCTGGCGACAGTTTGTGAGAGCGACGTGGAATGTTTGAGGATTGGTGGTAAGCTCCAGGCAATAACCATGTTGGATAAGGCCAATTACCCAATTGTCGGTTGTTATGAATTGACAAATGGGGAGAAACTGTTGAAGTCTTCCCCAACAGGTGTTAAGTAATCGGGGGTAAGTGTGGGTAAGTCAGTGTTTATTGAGGGAAGGGGTGTTACGGGGTGTGGCGCCCTTACCCCTACCTTTGGAATGGTTTCCTCTATATAAACCTCTAAAGGAAGAGGATTGGGTGTTGCCTTTGTAAGAAGAAGCATTCGGGTCCGAGGGTATAGTTTTCGACCCTCCCTGATAAAAGGAGCGGCGAAAGGAGCCTCTATTTGAAGGAGACTGGAGCACTCCCATGGACTTTGCCACTTCAGTTTGTTTTTTCATCCTCAAGAGCCTGATCGACCTCGGGACCAGAAAGATGCTCCTTGTCAAAGGGGGAGAATGCTGGTATTAACATCTCTAGCTGTGGTGTCAGCAGCATCTAGAGCACACCTAATTGAAGAGTTGGAAATTAGCTTGCCCTCCTGAACCAATTCTTGAGCCTTAGCCTTATGTTCTTCCGGGAGATATTGGAGCAGTTGCTCCATTTCATCCCAGTGTGCCCTGTCGTACCTAGCTAGTAGGCCCTGTGTATTTGAGGTTCGCCAGTGGGTTGCGGATATACGTTTGCCTGAAGCATCCATGAGCTTAGATTCTTTGTCTGGGGGTGGTGCATCACCAGAAGTTTGAGAATTAGCCCTTTTGCGAGCAATGCAAACACTACCAGGGAGTCAAGAGGCAGTTGACCTTTGATAAAGACAGGGTCAGATGGCAAAGGTTTATATTTTTTATTGACTCTAGGAGTCAAAATGTGTGCTCGCACTGGGTCTTTGAAGAGGTCATGTGCATGCCTCATCATGCCTTTCAGCATAGGGAGTGTCTGGCTTGACCTGTGTGTGGGCCCAAGTGATTCGAATAAAAAGTCCTCTTCTAATGACTCTTTATTTAACACTACTCCATGGTACTCTGCTGCTCTAGCAATGGGTTCCTGATAAGCCACATTATCGTCAGGTAGGGATGGCTTTGCAGGATAAGATCTGGATCGGTGTCTAATGGAGGGTCAATGGTGTAATCGTTCTATGTGTCTACAGGTAAATTAATATCTTCCTCATCAATATCATCCCCTTCAGGCTGTGAAAGTGGGGATCCTCGAGGTGTAATGTGTAAAGGATCTATATGAGGAGAATAGGGTAAAGGTGGAGGGGATGGCGGGGTAGAATAAGCAGGGCTGGTAGCCATGTCCTCCTTCTTCAAAGGAATCTTATTGTGTTTAAGTGAAGATTTAGCATGAATATGTCCTGTATCAGGATCCAATTTGGGATGAACAATGTCTAATTTTGGGTCAGAAGGCTCGGAGAGGCTGTCTTTTGATTTAGGCACCTAAAGTTTGGGTGCCGATATGGGTTTGCTTTTGGGAGCGGAAGATTTCGGCTCAGAAGCATGCTTCAGTTTCGGCATGGAAGGTTTCAGCTCCAAACTGGGTTAGGTCTTCGAAACGGGAGGTTTCGGATCCGAAGAGGATTTCAGCCGACTCGGTCCCTAACCGGAAGGCTTGACTATGTGTTTCGGTGCCGAGCCGGAAGACGGGGCATTGGAAACATCTTTTCCATGCCGACCTTGGCCAGAAGGCAGAGGTGGTGAAGAAGCCTTACGTTTTTTGGGCGTGTGTTTAGGGGGCAAGGGGTCTTCGGTACTCACGGCACCCTGTCCCGGTGGCACGTCTTTGGACTGCAGATCTATTTCGAGCTCCGAATCTGACTCTGGAACGGAGAAGGCCTCTTCCTCTTCTGCTGTGGACGCCCCGACCTCTTCATGCTCGGACTGTTCACCGAAGATATCCGGAGTGTGCTCTATACTTTGGTGTTGCATTTCACAACGTCTAGCTCGACGATCGCGAAGTTTCTTTTTGGACCGAAACTATGTACAAGTGTTGCAGTCTTCTTCTTTGTGCTCCGGAGACAAGCTCAAGTTACACACTTGATGTGAGTCCGTGCGAGGGTACTTAGCATGGCACCTCCAACACCCTCGCCCCGCTGAAAAAGCTCACCTACAGCGACACCACCAAAAGAGCCAGCTGGTTCACCTCGGAACTCCTAGCTTCCAAGCGTACCTGCCGGAAACTAGAGAAGAAATGGCACAGTGATAAGACACCGGACAGCCACACAGCCCACAAAGACGCCATCCGTAACCACCACCACCTCATCAGGTCTGCCAAGAGAATCTCCTTCAAAGACCGCCTCGACAACAACGCACACAACAGCAAGGAGCTTTTCAACATCGTGAAGGAACTCTCCAATCCCAGCTCCAACACCGACATCCCGCCGTCGCAACCCCTGTGCGATTCCCTCGCCACCTTCTTTCACCGCAAGATCGCCGACATCCACGACAGCTTCAACACCCAGACAGCCCCAACTAAGATCGATGCACCAGACCCGCCGCACACCATCGACCACAACCCCCTGCCAGCCTGGGCCAGCGTGAACATCGAGGACACCATCAAGACCATGAGCACGATACACTCCGGCTCCCCGTCAGACCCTTTCCCGCACCACATCTTCAACAAAGCCAGCAGCTCCATCGCACCCCACCTGTGCAACATCATCAATCTCTCCTTCGAGACCGCGACCTTCCCAGAGAGCTGGAAACACGCAGAGATCAACGCCCTACTCAAAAACCCAAGGCGGACCCGAGAGACCTCAAGAACTTCCGGCCCATCTCCCTGCTTCCGTTCCCAGCCAAGGTCATCGAGAAGATCGTCAACAAACAGCTAACCCGATACCTCGAAGAAAACAGCATCCTGGACCCATCCCAATCAGGGTTCCGCAGCAACCACAGCACTGAGACTGCCCTCATCGCCGCCACCGACGACATCAGGATCCTGCTGGACAATGGTGAGACCGCAGCCCTCATCCTGCTGGACCTCTCCGCCGCCTTCGACACTGTCTGCCACCGCACTCTACGCGCACGCCTCCACGACGCAGGGATCCGAGACAAGGCCCTGGAATGGACCACCTCCTTCCTCGACGGCAGAACCCAGAGAGTCCGCCTCCCACCTTTCCGATCCGAAGCCTCCGAGATCATCTGCGGCGTACCCCAGGAATCGTCACTCAGCCCAACACTGTTCAATATCTACATGGCCCCGCTCGCACGCAGACAGCACGACCTCAACATTATCTCCTACGCCGACGACACTCAACTGATCCTCTCCCTCACCAAGGACCCCTCGCCGACAAAGCCAATCTCCATGAAGGAATGAAGACCGTCGCCGATTGGATGAAGATCAGCCGACTAAAGCTGAACACGGACAAAACGGAGGTCCTCATCCTCGGCTCCAACCCCTCAGCCTGGGACGACTCCTGGTGGCCAACGACGCTGGGAGCAGCCCCGACACCCACCGACCACGCACGCAACCTGGGAGTCATCCTCGACTCAACGCTCTCCATGGCCAAGCAAGTCAACGCAGTCTCCTCCTCCTGCTTCAACACCCTCTGCATGCTTCGCAAGATCTACAGGTGGATCCCGACAGACACAAGAACAGTCACCCAGGCCCTCGTCAGTAGCAGACTTGACTATGGGAACGCCTCTACGCGGGAGCCCCGGCCAAGCTCATCAAGCGACTGCAACGCATACAAAACGCCTCCGCACGCCTGATCCTCGACGTACCACGCCACAGCCACATCACCCCCACTTGAGGAACCTGCACTGGCTCCCCGTCGACAGGAGGATCACCTTCAAACTCCTCATCCACGCACACAAGGCACTCCACAAAACTGGCCCAGCCTACCTCAACAGACGACTCTTCTTCTACGTCCCCAACCGCCAGCTCCGCTCCGCCGACCTCTCCCTCGCCACCGTCCCTCGCATTCGAAGAACAACCACCGGCGGCAGATCCTTCTCACACCTCGCCGCCAAGACCTGGAACACCCTTCCACTAAGCCTACGACAGACCCAAGACCTGCTGACCTTCAGGAGGCTACTCAAGACCTGGCTGTTCGACCAGTAGCAGCACCCCCCCCCCCTTCCCTCTCCCCAGCGCCTTGAGACCCTCGCGGGTAAGTAGTGCGCTCTACAAATTCTGTGATTGATTGATTGATTGGCACCGAGGACAGAATTTAAACGGAGTCCGTTCCATCAATAGAAGGCTGGACCGACGTGGTTAGGCCTGAAGGCCGCCCACAAAGTTTTCAATCGAAAGTGAAGGATTCGTTGACCGAAACTATACGTGGAGAAGTGGAAAACGCGTACGAAACAATACAGTCGAGAGTAGAGTGGATTGCGCACCGAGGGGAACCCGAAGAACGGTTTCGAACCGGAGCGCAGCAATACACGTCTGAACCCGATGGCGGAAAAAAACAACAACAATGGAGTCGATGCCCATGCGCACTATCACCGAAAGGAGGAGTCACCTTACCTTGTGACTGGAAAGACTTTTTCGAAGAAAAACAACTTGCAAACATCCGGACCCAACACTAAATGGCAGAAGTATGCAAAGCATGTGCATCTACAGCACACATGCCACAAACATATATATATATATATATATATATATATATATATAATCTAAATTCGTTCCTATACGTCTCCTGATAGCACCCAGACCCTCATCTTAACTCATTACATAGCCAGGTGGCTATGCCACACATGTAAAAATGGTTATAGAAATATTTGTGAAGGTGTTTAAGACCACTGGATTCTCTCTTGCACCCCTTAAAAATCTATACACCTCGGGTACAAGAGGTCTTCTTTGTGATATTTGAAATATAAGTTGTCTGAGCCTTAAATGGCAGCGCTCTGAGGTTCACGGTATAGAAAACTATAAAAAATTAGTACAATACTGTCTGACCCTTTTGCGGATTGACATCCTGACCAACTTGGCGGACCCTTCATGTGACCTTTTAAGGACTATTTAGAGGTTTTAGTCTTCTCAGGTTTGTTTTATTCAAATGGCATTTTATTGCAATTAAATATTGTAAAACGTACTCGATTTTATTTTATGCCTTTGCAATATGACCTGTATTTTATTGTGATCTTATTATTTATCATGTTCACTTTTATGGTTCCCTTGAACCAAATAAAGATGTAAGACTGACTGAGTACAATATTCATTGTCAATTAGAGCTTTTACTGTACCCTTCAAAGAGGACAAGCCTTGTATTGTTTTGATTTTCTAACCTAAAAAATGCAAATATCATTCATACTGACCATTCATTGCAGCCTTCATCAATGAAAGGTGAACTCTCCGAGGGGCTCATCTTCCACTTTGTTAACGCAGGCATGTGATTGAAATCGAAAACATTAAACAGACAAAGAGTGATGCTCAGCAAGATTTAATGTTTGGATACACTTTGGGGGAGCCTGTGCTGGCCTAAACTGTGCCACCCTTGTGAACAGACAATGGCAGCTCTTTTAAATTAAATTACATGGTAATCAAATGTTCTATACAGAAAAGAAATGGCAGAATACTTTACACTACAAGCAGAGTGCAGGAAGAATTAGGCTAAGCAACAAAAAGGTTAATTTTATTTTTGTGTTGCACTGTGCCATCCTGTATTTCCGGGATGGTCACAGTTTATTGGTTTCAATATTTCTGGACAAATTATTAAATCAGAAATATAATTTTAAATCTCTAGCTGCCAAATCTGACTCTTGCTTCAACACATCTCTGTGCCTCCATGAAGCAGTGTTTAAGCATGGTGGCATAACAAGTATTTTTTTAAATCTTGTTGAGCACATGACAACCTTCACCCCACCTCTGCTTGGGGCTCTATCTTTCAAGGGTCAAGTAGCAGCTTCCCTCTTGGGTGCCCTCCCCTCTGAATATTGATCATTTCTGTGCACCTGGATTCAACATCTTACTAGAATCAAATGCTGTTCCTTCTCTCCCCACCAGACACCAATAGGTGCGTCTCTACCTACGGCGCTAGCATGTGCCTGGAAACAAGTGCAAACATTAGTTTGGTGGCAGCCTAGTGTGTTTAGCTGATGATCCTGCTGATTGCTTGCAAAGATGGAAAGTCATCGTCCTCAATGTGCAGGGTTTTGTGCGCTGCAGTGTCCTGCTGGGACAGTACTTGCTTGCAGGTGGGACAGGTGTAGCAGTCAAGTTGGTAAGAGTTGGAATTATTCTGCCACACATTCTTCTTATTCTTCTTCTGTTTGTTGGATCCTTGCTTTTCTTCGATGAGAAAGTCATGGTGGGCAGAGAGCAGCTCTTGTTGCTTGCCATTATCAGGAAGGAGAACCAACAACTCATTAAAGATTCTCATGAAATTTTCTCCCAATAGTTCACGGCAGCACTTGTAATACTTTGGGGCATCAATCAGACCCTAAGATAGGAAGGAAAAAAAGTGTTAGTTCCCCCACAGTTGCAATTGTTCTAAACCTCATAATTTGTACAGAGTAAAAACTAATGTAAGCCTTTGTTATCTGCCTGAGGGCAAAAATATTAACTTTTAAGCTCTAAATACAAACCGGCTGGTAGTTGTACTGGCATGTTCTTTGTACACAGACAATGGTATTGCAATTAGCCAAATTCTATAGGATAACGCATCCCCACTGGGATATTCTAAATTAAAATGTGATTACTTATCTAAAATTCTATATCCCCGTCCTTCAGTCCTTTATGCTTCAGCGAGCAGATACAATTGTTAATATCTTACGGGATACAGTAGTCGGGACAGGCACAAATCTAAAAGGGTATCTGTACAGTGCCTTGTTACCCGGACATATTCATACATAAAAACCTGCCCCATATTCAACAACTAACTACGGTGCTAGGAGTTTGGAGGTTTATGTCTTGTAAAGGTACAGGATACTGAACGCCCAAAAACTATTTTCTAGTTTTCTTTAAAAGATTAGGAAACCATCCTTAGAAAAAACAAACTCAAACCTTTCCAAGTCGAACAATATATCAACCCTGTTTGTAATGAAACTACAATCTTTGCCTCAGTGTGTCATAACCTTTCCAGATATATGCCTAACTGGCGCCCCCTAACATATAGAAACCTTCTTTTAAAAAGAATTTGTCATCTGCGTTTGCCTCTTGGCACTACTTATATAAGTTTTTGAAATTCTTTGCATTATGCTGTAGTGACCCCCTGTTATACTAGCACCCTGCTCTATGATCCACATGGCACCTATCTGCTGGTGTAGCAACCATTATAAATAAAAATAATAAATATCAGTACTAATAGAAAAAACAATAGACTAAAAAAAAAAAAGACAATCATGATATTGCAGAGGCAAAAAGGAAGAAACATTTCATCATAGGGGTATATATAAATTTATGGTGCAGAAAAAATATTTTTATGCTCAAAGCAATAATTGAATAGGTTTAGTAATCAATTTAAGTACAATATTTATATTGAGATAAAACAAATAGTCCAAAGACTAATAATTAAAAATATAACTTCTGTGAAACATGTTAAAGATTTTTTCGTGGCACAAAGACTGCTTATTTAGGGTTAAAGAGTGATAAACACTTGTCCATTAAGCGTTTATTGTGTTATTATCAGACATGTCACTGAAAATGGCTTTCTTGTGTTATGAAAATCAAGAAAATAGGTTTAAAAAAAAAAAAAAAAGTGTGATACACACTTAATATAACAAACGTTTAGTCCAAATGGTTTCTAAATTGTGGGGTGATGAAATTGGCTTTTAAAATTACAGCAGTCCTTATTTTCACAGAGCTATTCACTGGCTAGCTAAAGTGAACACCAGGCACTGATTTAACATATACAAAGGCCACTAGGGTGTTTCGTTAAGCTTATTACACCAAGCATTTGAGAATAAAATATTGCACCCAAGACAGCAAGTTTTAAAAGGATTTTGTAAAAAACATACACAAGCAATGCACCACACAGGGCACATTATTAAAACTAACTACAACATGCACACTCCACCTTACACCACACCTTTTACATCAGGTCCACACAACCATACAAACAAGGATCTCACACCACAAAAATGCACATGCAAACGTGTAAAACACAGACATGCATGAAGTGTGCTTTCAGTATACAAATGCGGATCACACATCACGTTAGCATATCTGCCAAAGCTTCTGTATCAACTGACCTACCTGTCTGAACTTTCCAGAGTGTGTTTTGAACTCATTGAATCTAGACTCATCGCTCTGAAGGTACTCCTTAATTGATTGAATCAGCTGAATGTTCCTCTGCTGGAAACGATCAGGAACAAGATAAGATCCTGTAGTAAAGAGCGGCCTGAAAGGTAATAAAGAAAATACATTTTATTGATTGGAGCTGATCTCAAGTCTTGCAACACAACTGGATTATGGAGGCTATGCTCTAATGTCTGCACATCTACCCCTAGTTTTCATTAGTTAGCGAGAAAAACACAGTATAAAGGATATCCAGTCTTGTGGTGCTTTCAAGGCGCCCAACACCCAGCCACCTTAAGTGTGAATCTACTACACTAAACAGCAGTACAGTGTAATACAGTAAATCACAAAAAGAGCACCGAAGCACACACGTTTCAGTTACTATAATCAAAAAAATTGTCTCGGTTTCCAAGCAAATTCCCCGTTGTTGATTGAAGTCCCAACAAATTTCAGTACAAAAATCTTGCTTATTGCAAGAGCACTTCAAGACATCAATAATTACAACTGCATTTGGATTATAGTAACTGAAATGTGTGTGTTTCGGTGCTCTTTTTTTTTTAAATCTCGAGTCTTGTTCAAATGTGTGAGCTACCCGTCACTCTACCCGTTGACAGAAATTTTAAGTCTGAACTGTGTATCCCCATATCCACCGAAACCTCCAAAGCCATCATGATATCCCAAAATAACACGACACTTTCGCTATACTTACCTGGAATTTGGTTACAAGTACCATCTCGCCCACAATACTTATGGTACTGGAAGATTTTGAGACAATAAACACTTACCTACAGACAGTGCTTAATTTGTCAGGGCCCTCGTCAGGAGCCCATGCAACTTGGACTACCTATTGCACAAGTTACTACTTGTGTAACGATATATCTGTAAGAGACATTAGTTAGTGATAGATTCCTTACCTTAGAATATCCCCAGGCGACAGACTGGATCCGGAAAGTTTTTCGTTAGCAGTACCCCTGCGCGTTGGTAGGTGGCGTCGTGCGGCTCCGCGTCCGTCGCTGGCGTCTTAAGCGACGAGATGACGTCACGGAGACTACTTAGGCGCCACCCATGCGCGCTGACGTCAGTTCTGCACACGACTTTCCGTGCCAGGAACGCAGAGCCATGCAAGAAACGGACCACTGGTGCCATGAAACTAGGGCCCTGAAAGGGATGACCTTAACCCTAGAATCAGTTCGCAGAACGGGGAGGATGGGTGGGGCGGTAAGGAATCTATCACTAACTAATGTCTCTTACAGATGTATCGTTACACAAGTAGTAACTTGTGCATCTGAAAGAGACACGTTAGTGATAGATTCCTTACTTTAGAATAGATACCCCAGCAATACCAACCCCGGTGGTGGGTCTGCGAATAGATTACACCAGAAAGTCACGGAGAACAGAACGGCCAAAGAAGCCGTCTCTCCGGACTTGGCTGTCAAGGCAGTAATGCTTGGTAAATGTGTGCAGCGAGGCCCACGTAGCTGCCTGACAAATATCCTGCAAGGGAACACCGCGTCCCAAGGCAGTAGTGGCTGCCGTCGCCCTGGTAGAATGGGCACGCAGCCCCACAGGAGGCTCCTTCTTAGCCAACGAGTAACACGTTTTGATGCACAGAACGACCCACCGAGAGATGGTTCGTTTGTGCACGGCCCGACCTTTTTTGGCGCCCACGTAGCCAACAAAGAGCTGGTCATCCACCCGGAACTGTTGTGTGCGCTTCAGATAGAACGAGAGCGCACGTTTTGGGTCCAGACGGTGGAGCCTCTCTTCCTCTTTTGAAGGATGCGGAGGCGGAAAGAAGGTGGGCAAAGTGATGGTCTGCCCGATGTGGAAGGGCGTGACAACCTTTGGCAAGAAAGAAGGACGGGTCCTTAAAACCACCTTGTCCGGATGAACAGAAAGGAAAGGAGGTTTAGAAGAAAGAGCCTGGAGCTCACTCACTCTTCTGGCAGAGGTGATAGCTACCAGGAAAGCCATCTTTAGAGTAAGAAGACGTAAAGGACAGTTATGAAGGGGCTCAAAAGGAGCGCACATCAGATAGGTCAAGACAAGATTTAAGTCCCATTGAGGCATTATGAAAGGCACGGGAGGAGACGTGTGTGTAATGCCTTTCAGGAAACGGTTAACAACCGGGGACTTAAAGAGAGAAGGCTGATCTGGAAGCCTGAGAAAGGCGGAGATGGCCGAAAGATAACCTTTGATAGTGCCCAGAGCAGAGCCCTGCTGGGCCAAGGATAGTAGGAACAGAAGGACCTCAGAAAGAGGGGCAGAAAGGGGATCCACAGACTTTGCTGTGCACCATGCCACAAACTTGTTCCACCTGCAGGCGTATACCGTTTTAGTGGAGGGACGCCTGGCTGCCAAAATGACATCACAGACTTCGGGAGGAACATCGAAAGCTGTCAACTGTCGCCGCTCAATCTCCACGCATGGAGGTGGAACACCGTCCCCTGCTGCTGCGACAGAAGATCCTCCCGAAGAGGCAGTCGGATCGGGGGATCGATCGCCATGTTGAGTAGCTCGGGATACCAGTATCTTCGTGCCCAATCCGGAGCCACAAGGATGACTTGGGCCCGGTCGCGCCGAATCTTCTTCAGCACTCTGGGCAGAAGTGTTATAGGCGGAAAGGCGTACAACAGACCGCAGCTCCACTCGCGACGAAAAGCGTTGCCTAGCGAGTGCTGCCTTGGAAATTCCAACACGCAGAACTGATGACATTGCGCGTTCTCTTCGGTGGCGAATAGATCTAACCAAGGCTCTCCCCACTGCAGAAAGAGACCTTGCGCCACGTCCGAGTTCAGACGCCATTCGTGATCCATCAAGCACCGGCTGCTGAGTTCGTCCGTCCTGGCGTTTAGAGAATCTGCCAGGTGTTGAACCACCAAGGTAATGCCTCGATGTTCCAGCCATGTCCAGAGGCGCAGAGCCTCCTGACATAGGGTCCACGACCCCACCCCGCCCTGTTTGTTGCAATACCACATGGCGGTGGTGTTGTCCGTGAACACCTGCACTACACTCCCCCGGACAGAGGGAAGGAATGCCTTTAGTGCAAGTCGGATCGCCCGAAGCTCCAAAAGATTGATATGGAGCCGGGACTCCGCCGGAGACCAGCGGCCTCTGATCTCCGCCTCTCCCAAGTGTCCGCCCCATCCCAGGAGGGACGCGTCCGTCACCACTGTGTGTTCCGGTTGGGGAAGGGAGAGGGATCTGCCATTGACCCAATCGCGATTCGTGAGCCACCACTGCAATTGTCGTGCAGTGCCCTCCGAGACCTGAACATGATCGGACAGGTTGCCCTGATGCTGTGCCCACTGGAACTTCAGGTCCCACTGCAGAGCCCGCATATGCCACCTGGCATGTTGCACTAGCAGAATGCAGGAGGCCATCAGGCCCAGGAGCCGGAGGGTCATCCTGACTGAAACCCGGGATAGAGGCTGAAAGATCGGAATCATAGCCTGAATATCCCGGACTTGCTGCTCGGGAGGATAAACCCGAAACTGCGTCGAATCCAGAACCGCTCCAATGAAGGGGAGCTTCTGAGAAGGACTCAGGTGCGACTTCGGCACGTTGATGGAGAACCCCAGCAAATGCAGGAGGTCGGCCGTAGTCTGAAGGTGGGTGACGACTGCCTGGGGCGAGCCCGCCTTCAACAACCAGTCGTCGAGGTAGGTGAAGACTGACACCCCTGACCTGCGCAGATGAGCTGCGACCACCGCCATCACTTTCGTGAACACCCGAGTGGCGCTTGTAAGGCCGAAGGGGAGCACGCCAAACTGAAAATGCTCCTGGCCTACCGTGAACCGCAGGTAACGCCAGTGGGCCGGCAGGACGGGAATGTGAAAATATGCGTCCTGCAAGTCCAACGCTACCATCCAGTCTCCAGGGTCGAGGGCAGCCAAGACCTGGGCCAGAGTCAACATCTTGAACTTCTCCTTCCGGAGGAAGCGATTGACGTTCCTGAGGTCCAAGATGGGGCGCAGGCCCCCTTTCTCCTTCTTGGGGACCAGAAAGTAGTGGGAATAACAACCATGTCCTACTTCTGGCCCAGGAACGCGCTCGATGGCCCCCTTGGCCAAGAGGGCCGTGACTTCCTGTTGGAGAAGCGCCAAGTGATCCCCCGACATGCGGTGGAACCGAGGTGGCATGGCCGGGGGGGCAGACTCGAAGGGGAGGGAGTAGCCCCTTCGGACGATTTGCAGCACCCACCTGTCCGAAGTGCTCAGACTAGGAAGGCTTTGAGGCGGATGCTGCGGGAGCGGAGGTGGACTGACCCGCACGCCGGCCCCCTGTGCCGCTATGGCGGCCACCACGCCCGCGGCCGCGCTGAGGTTGGTTCTGCGCAGGCCTCTGGCTGAACGGACGTGTAGGGGCGCCCCTTCCGTGGCCACGAAAGGAACAAAAGGTAGACGTGGCCGGGCGTGTGGTGGAGAGACCCAAGGACTTGGCTGTAGCCCGAGAGTCCTTAAAACGCTCCAGCGCACTGTCTGCCTTATCGCCAAACAGGCGAGTACCATCAAAAGGCATGTCCATGAGGGAACTCTGGACATCCCCCGAAAACCCCGTGGACCGCAGCCAGGCGTGTTGCCGCAAGGCCACCGTCGTGAAGATGTCTCTCCCCAAAGAGTCTGCGGTGTCCAACCCACACCGAATGGCGAACTTCGCGGCATCCTTCCCCTCCGCAACAGCTTGGGAAAGTATAGCCCGAACCTCCTCCGGGCACTGGGGCAGAGTGTGCGCCACCGTGTCCCACACAGCGTGAGAATAGCAGCCCAAGAGGCATGCGGTGTTGACTGACCGCAGCCCCAGGCTGGCAGAGGAAAACAACTTTTTGCCAAACTGCTCCAGCTTTTTCAATTCCTTATCCGGCGGAGCGGTAGGGAATGCAGTTTGGGAAGTGGAGGCCTGAATGACCAGGCTCTCAGGTGTCGGATGAGTTGTCAAAAAGGCAGGGTCACCCGGTGCCGGGCGGTGACGCCTGGCCACGTTTTTATCCACAGGAACCCCTGTGGCTGGCCTAGACCAGGTGCCCATCAAAACATCCGTCAAGGCCTCATTGAACGGAAGCAGAGGTTCCATGGAACTTGCCGCCGGCTGAAGCACTTCAGTAAGGAGGTTAGTCTTGGGGGTAACAGTAGGCAGGTCAAGAGCTTCAGCTGCTCTACGGAGCACCACAGTGTATGTGGCGCCTTCCTCCATGACAGTGGGAGGAGACACAAACCCAGGCTCAGAGGAGAGGTCAAGGCCACCTGCATCCTCTGAGTCCTCTGCCCACTCCTGTTCGGACTCGCACTGCCGTGCAAGAGGGTCCTCCGACCCCTCCCAGTCCTCCCCCCTCCACAACGGGCGGGGGAGGCACAGGGGAAAACAAATGCTCGGTCGGCGCCGTTCCGGCTCCATGTCCCAATTAGGGTCCCAAGCCGGAGCAAAATTGCCCGGAAACTCTGGCACGGGCGGAGGTGGGACGAACGGAACCCAGGGCGGCGCCGGGAAGGGAGCCGCAGGAGGCGCCAGCGGAGGACCTTGCGGCGTCGGGGCCGGAGCCGCCGGCGGCGGAGCCGGTGGCAAGCAAGGGCCCTCAATAGGGACCGCGGGGCCCGGAGGCGCGCCGGCGGGAGCCCTAGGCCTGAAAGGCGGTCCATGGCGGCAAGAAACTCTTGCACCTGGGCCGGAGTCGCCGACGGACCCGGGTATGGCGGGTAGGCCGCGGGACTGACAGGCTCCAACGGAGCCGCGGGGGCAGGACCCCGGGCCCCCTTGTCCGCGTCTGAAGACCGACAGGGGGAGGTCGGAGAGCGTACGCGCTTCTTCGACTTTTTCTTGTGACGTCTCTTACCCGATTCCGAGGGTGAAGACTTGGACCCCAAGGAGTGATGATGATGACTCCGCGGTCGGTCCCTCGAGCGATCCCTAGACCTTGAACGGCGCGGAGACAACGGTCGGGCCTCCAGCAGCTTTCGGGACCGCTCCCGCAAAGCCTTCGGAGCCATGGCCAGACAGTCGGAACATGACCGGGAGTCATGGTCGCGCTCCAGACAGTAGAGACAGACACCATGGGGGTCAGCCACCGACATCGTACGGCGGCAGGCCCCGCAGGATTTAAACCCAGGCATCCCTACGTGGCACCAGGAGTCAAAGACTCAAAGAAGTAGAGACAAAAGTCCCCAAAAAATAAGTCAAAAAGTGACTAAGGTACGTGCTCTAACCGGATCTGCGCTTGCTGGCGCGGAAAAAGAAAGAACGGACGTCAGCGCACATGGGTGGCGCCTAAGTAGTCTCCGTGACGTCATCTCGGCGCATACGACGCCAGCGACGGACGCAGAGCCGCACGACGCCACCTACCGACGCGCAGGGGTACTGCTGACGAAAAACTTTCCGGATCCAGTCTGACGCCTGGGGATATTCTAAGGTAAGGAATCTATCACTAACGTGTCTCTTTCAGATGCCCCTGCCAAAATGAGTTCCAACACAACTACTAACCATCATACTCCTAACTGTGTGACAGACAATGTAGACTATTCGAGAACCCAAAGCTATAATATTAGCTTGGGCGACAAGTATTAGCCCTTTTCAATGTACACTGAATTAATAAACAGGTGTAGTTGTGTTCATCTGTAATTTAGACCAACAGCGCCACCATGTGGCAGACTGTCATAAGCGCCGGTGTTGACAATTAAGTGCCAGTGACGAGCATCAGAAACCTCTGGCTCAAATTAAGCAATGCCTACAGACAGCGTGACAATCAACTGAAACTACAGTAAGACTTTGAAGCGTACCACTTCTCCTTCTCTCCAATGCACAGATATTATTTGTACTGCCAACAAAGTCATCTGACCTGGAAAGTAAAATGTGGTTATAAACTTGTCTCTCCAGGCATGGCAAGCGTGAGAGTAGCCCTGAAAGGCTGGGCACTCCCTTTTACCTCCTGGTCATGCCTACTCCTGGGTCTATATAACTGGTGTTAGTCACATTCTTACAAATGTACCTGCTCATCTAAGGTACTGCAAATCTTATAAGCAGTGACCTCACACTCGCATATGTGAGTGTATAATTCTGTTAGGGTAAGCTTTGTAAGGCATGTAGCTCTTGACTTCTCCTAGGGTCTGTATGACTTCTTTTACTGTAAACTCTGTGGGCAGGATGCCACAGTTCACCCCTGGCTAACAAAGTGTAGTGAGCTTTATCTCTTCAGTTTGAGTGTATGGCTTTTATTACTGCATGCTCTGAAATGTAAACTGATTACACTGTCCTCTAAACTTTATGAATGTTCGAATTCACTCTACAAGGGTTTTAATCAATGCTTATGGTACTCTACATTTTAGGTAAGGGCCTTGCCCACTGATGCAAGAAATGGGTTACTCACCTGTAACAATAGTTTTGTTCCTCTATATTAGCAAGCTGTGCATCATTTTGCCATATGGTGGTTGGATCCGGACACAGCTTCTATACCAGTTTTCCTTTGGGCATCGACCTTAGGAAGAGTTGTGATGACTCACTAAGATGTTAAAAGACACACAGATGATGGACGGAATGCAGAGCAAATCAAACATTCTCCCCCAGTCACTAGATCTGAGTTAAATCCATCGTTCTTTTGCTCACTATGCCACTCCAGTTTAGACCCAGCCATATGAAAATCAGCCTTGACCCTGTGCCTCATGGGAACAATCCAGACCGAACTGCCAAGCCAGGTCCTCCCTGGACCGGAAACAAGCATCCTGGGACCGGTTTCGGGGCATCACCCCTCATCAGCCAGGCTAGCTTGAATCCAGTGGCACAGTGAGCCCGGGACCCACGTCTGGGTAAACCCGGCGCACTTAGGGCGAGAAAGCAAAAGACACACAAGATGTTAGGCACAAGCCCACAATGCCATAGCACATAGTCACCATCTTCGAAATCTTTTTAATGTCCTGTTTTCTCTATGTTTCCCTGTGGTATGCTTTGGGTTATTTACATTTATTAACCCGATTAGGAACTTCTCCCCCAATTAACTCCTTTGTTCATGGGAAGGTGGAAAGATCACATGTGAATCTCCTCTAGATATGTACTACGCAACAATTATATAGCGGAGTGAACTGTTGTTGAAGAAAGGAGGTGAAGTGTGGATTGTTGCAAACAAAGGTTTTATCATCTCCTATCCCACTAAGGTCTCCCTTCTTGAGTGTACACTCAGACACTATTGTTTGGTAAAATGTGTACTAATGCCCAAAGATGCTGCCATACCTATGTAGTGCAATAAGGCATTGGCAAAGCATGTTAGTGTGGGGCTCCTTTTTTCCTTGTAAAATGTGCCCTTAGGCTTCCCTCCGAATGTTCTTTCTGCTAGGGAGTAGCACAGTTTTCTTGCTTGGACTATCCATTTGAAACGTGTCCCTTGGAGATTGACAACCTTTTTGCTTGTGCAACACAGAACTGATCTGTCTTTCTTAATGTCTAAGTCTTCTGTATGTAGAACACAACTGCCCTAACATTAGTGAGTGGAATGCTTTTTCAGCTGCTTAAAACACCTTGGGAAAAGCATGGGTTGGTTTGCATCATCACATTATTCTTATGACATTGAAGGTATGGTTCTCGAATGGTTAAAGCCTGTAGTTCAATCACTCAGTGTAGGGATGTGATTGCTATGAGAAAAGCTGTTAGTGCAAGGTGTCCTCTGGACAGTATTGACTGAACTTTCTGCACAAGGATGGAGTAATGACCTGCTAAAGTCTGCACAAAAAACATGGGGCAAGCCTATGATGCTGAAATTGAGCATGTCTTAGACAAGTGGCCATCAAGGTTTCGGTTAGGGCGTGGTTAATAGACAGTAAAGCATCTTAAGCAGCAGGCTCAGACTGCAAGATTTAGGTCTGTAACTCTGCCTTAGGCTCTATATAGTGGGCAGCTGAAGGTCCAACAATTCTGCTGCTCTTCAGGTTACTACTGCAAAAAAAGGCACTCTATTTAGTATAGGTGCCCCGATGGGAAGCCCAACTGTGTCCGGTGAAGTATCTAGGCAGCTGGCATGCTGCATATCCAGCTGCAGGCCAGAATCAGCATAATGAGGGAGCAAATGGTCTGTTTTTTGTCATACCCAATATTTTTAAACCCTTCAACAGTGTCAGAATCTGATCCGAATGATCAAGCTGGTGTCAAAGGAGAGGCTTGGGATTTTCCAAAACAGGGGAGATGTGCTCTGGTAGTCTCATAGTGAGACATAGACCTGTCCCAGGCTGCTCTAGATTGGAACTGGGCATAGACGGTGCGGGTGCCGGTGGAGTCGAGGCTGCCCCCAGGACAGTCAGACCAACGAGACCACTGACACACAAGTAGAGGCATGTGCCTGGGCTAGCAGGAAGCGGAGTCCAAATCGGGTCAGTCTTCGCCAGGGTTGGACCAGCTGGTGCAAGTCCAACCAGGCCCTTTCAGTTACCTGGGGGGCAAAAGCATTCCAGAGATAACTGGCACTGCCCTGAACAGTTTCAGCATGGCCTTTTTAAAGGCCTCTATCAGCTGTGGGGTTGACGACAGCCGAGGGAACTCAAGGAGTGCCCAGACAAGCCTCGAAACAGGGTTGGAGTCAGAACCTTGGAATTCCAACTGCGCAACTCCTCCAGAGAGTCGGAGTGGCGGGACAGGGATAAGGCGCACTTGAACTTCTACAGCTGACTTTAAGAATTGGGACAAATGATTTTTCCATCAATTGGGGGTGGAAGTGACTGCTGTGGATATATTCTCTTTGTTCCTTCTAAAAGGATTGATTAACTGGGTAGTAAAACATTTTTTCTGAATAGTTTCCCTAGTGTATACAACTATGGTTTATAGGTGCAATCAGTAGTACTGGCAGAAAGGCAGAAATATTCTTCAGGGGGGTGCAAACAGTGTACTCATCCTGGACTGGGGTTGTGGCTATTCAGATGTGAAGTCCAGGGATTTTTTTATTATGTAGCCTTACGGCTAGAGCAGTCGACCTCGAAGCTGGGGAACCCGGTTCAAGTCTCGGCAACGACGCTCAACATCCTGTGATTCAGGGCAAATCACTTAATCTCCCCGTGCCTAACAAAAATGAATGTGTCTGTAACGAATCTGGTGCTCATGTAAAGCGTCTGATACCCGATGTCTCGGGTCTAGTTTGCGCTGTATAAAACTAAAAAAAAATAAAACCAGATCTATTTCAGGTATGGCCCAGTATTGAAGACTTTTTACTGCTTCCTGGTAAACATTTGTGTGTTATTCGTCCTTGCCTACTTAGCTCATCGGCTTCTGCATTTTGTTATCCTGGTAGGTGAATCGGTACAAGTTGGCCAAATGCCAAAGGTTCCTGGTGTAGCTTCAAGAGGATTCGTCCCCTCCCGCAGATAGGGGGAGGTAGACACCGACGTGGTATATCTGCACAGTTTTCTCTGACCTCTGTTTATGTAAACCCTGGCATCCAGAAATACATTTTAAGCTCACCCCAACCTGAGCGTGCTGCACAGAGTATTGGGTCTTTGAACAGTCTATCATCATGTTCTCTTGTGACCACCATTGCAGTTCCTTTTGAAAGTTGCTTAGCATAGCCATCATGGCAAACATCTTCATTACCATGCCAATTGTCAGAGGCTGAGAATTGCATTGTAGGCGAACTCGTTCCTGTGATGCCAGAGTTCTCTTCTGAATGGGAAAAGCCAGTGCCCAGCTCTATCCACAGAAAAACTTTGGTCTGTGAGGGGTGTGAAAGTGTTCATTTTTTCAAGCAAACCTCGAAACCTACCGAAAAACAAGGTATGTATGCCTTGGTGCTTGCTATTCAGGCACTGTTAGAAAGAGTTTCTCTTTATTTGACAGCTGTCCAGGTATGGGCACGCATGTATCATTTGGCATCTTACGTGTGCCACCACCACTGCTACACATTCTGTGAACATCATTAGTACTGACTTTATCCCAAAAGGTAGTACACTGAATTCATAGTCAGTGTCCATCAGTTCAAACCGGAGACGTTTGTAATGCTCTTTGCTCACTGGGTTGTAAAAGTGGCATCCTTGAGGTCTATTGTTGCAAGGCGGTATCCTTCCAACATTGGGCTAACCTCTTGAAAGGTTTTCATTTAGTGTTCATGTGAATCTGTTGAAGGTTCTCAGATCCAAAATTGACAAGGTTAAATGCGGCATGGGAACAAGAAAACAACAGTAAATGTTTTTGTGGGGGTTCCTATTTTGTTACCTTTTCTATAGTATCTTTCTTTAAAAGTTGTTCTACTTCATGAAGAACATTTATGGGGTTTTTTAATATGAATTTTCTTTTGGTGTTGGAAAGTGAGATCTTCTCATCATACGATGATTAGAACTAATTTGTCGGATATTACTTTCTGACATTCCTGCAGAAAATCATATGGTCAGCCCCAAACTGGACTCTCGTGATCGAGAGCATCTTGAATAGGAAAAATTATTTGCTTGACCACAGGCTCTAGAGGCCTCGTCTTTGCTCTTTCCTTTGCCTTGAAAGAACTGCCTGTGTCATGCCACTGTGTTGCTCTCTGCTGACCTCTTGCATGTCCAGTTTGAAACATTTGCTGATGGAAAAAGGAAGACCTTGACTTCCCCTTCTGAAACTCCCTCTGTATTCAACTATCTTGCCTAACAAAGTTTCAGTGATAAGAGTGTTAATGTTATTAGCTTTTACCTTGGTCATGGCAGAGAATCTCCTGTTCCATGCCTGTCTACAAGGGGACATTTCAGTGCACATTTGTCATCTCGCAATGTCTGCAGTGACGAGAGATGATTTTAAGTAGGTCATAGGTATGACTTTCTATTCTTGTACCACAACGGGCCGTCTTCTTGTATTTCTCTGGCAGGCACTGAATAAACTCTGCAGTCTTGTCCTATTGCTGGTGCCACCGAAAGCAACTAGCCTCTTGTAGTCCTTGTCAAGAAGAGGGGGTGGGGGAAGTGGATGCAAGCAGATTCGCCCTTTTGCGTGCCGTGAGGACAAAGAGTGCTCTGGGGGTATGTTGAGTCTGTTATATGCTGGATACTGAGGGCATGGTGAATATTTTTTCTCTACACTATGGATCAACGCCTTAGAACAAGTTGGTTCCTCAAAGGCTTCCCTACCCTGTTGGATTACACAAGGTAACACTCTAAAGTATTGATATCTCCCCTGTAAAGGATGCAATATTTCTAGAAGGCAATGGGACTCTTCTCATTTTTATTCTTGCTGTACCCTACAGGTCCCAGCTACTATCGCGATAGGGGCAGGGTACAGTGACTACAATGGCAGATGGGGATGCTTTGGAGGAATATGCACTAATCCCCTTCTATGGTGAATCTGCTCTATGTCCTGCCACATGCTCCCTTCCTGTATGCTCGCGGAGGGCAGTTATGTGTCTTCCTCAGAGTGACTCTGTTCTTCCTACTGTGGCTCAGGAGATGTTGGTAGGATAAAGTCTTTCACTTCCTTGTCAAATTATTCCCCAGTTGCTAAAGGCCATCCTTGGAAGCTATTTTGTACAAGCTCAGTATCTAGCCTAACTCTTTTATCATCAAGTTGTTTTCCCTCTTTTCGCAGTCGATATCATTTTCTTTAGTTTTCAAGCCGAACGTTAGTACACTCCTATTAACACATACAGCCCCTTTGTCATTTTTGCTTTCCTCAAATATTTATTTTTTCCTGTCTGCTTCAAGTGAACTTTTTAGCTCTAGAATTTGGTGACCTGGGGTAACTGTGAAAAGGTTTTTCGGTATCCAGAGGATCTTTGTTTTAGACCGAGTCACTTAATTCCATCTCCGGCAGTTTTGATTCTTTGCTGACAGACCCCTTACTGGTCTCCTTAAGCTTCTTTGGTGTCGTCAACTATGTTGGAGTCCTCATCCTCTAACAACCCCAAATCCTTCTGGGAGTATTGCCTGACTTGTGTCATTGCGTAATGACCTCACACTGCTTTTCTAAAAAAGTTTTGAGTCTTTGGCTGACAACTGGCACATGATCAACACCCTTCGGACTTATGATCCTTGGGTAAGCATAAGTAGCACACTTTATGCATGCCCTTTCAAGTCATCTGTAGGGTGTGATGTCCATTTATCCCTCCCAATAGACTGAACAGACACCGACCAATTTGAGCTGGTTTCAGACTATATATTTTCCAACCCCCATGTTCAAAGTCGCACAAGAAAAATACCTGTGCCCAAGTCGTGTTCTTGTCACCGAACTTGAGCTCATTTGTGCTTGGCCTTTTTGGTCATCTTCTTGATATCTATTCAAACTTCGTTATCTTCTTTAATATCTTACATCTGAGCCTCAATGTCATCCTGCAAATCCTAACAGTTTTTGCCACAGATCTCCCAAACTTGCTTCCAAAACAACAGCAGAAAAAAATAATCTGAAGAAGGCTACTATGTGCCTATTTGCGATCAACATCATATTGAGCTACATGATGACTCCCATAGTCGACGCCCAAAACAAAAGTTTTTTTTTTTTTTACGGTTGTAGGAAAGGTTTACGGGCCCAAACACTACATGGCAGAATAAGGCACATCATGTGAACCAGAAAGAGATACAGGCTCCATAGAATTGAGTTACAGTAAAATTTGTTGTGGAGGGGAAATTGAATGAGGGGTTCCTGGACTCCCTGAAAGAGTATGGCATTTTTTTCCATGGTATATGAAGAAACTTGTTTTATACCTTTGTGCCGATGTGGACTGTGAAAGTTCTGAGAGGGAGCATGGTCTATTACCCATAACCGCCTTAACTATGCACTTAGAAGTGGCTTCGGTATCAGCACCTCTTTAACTGGTGCTGGAGTTAAGTGGGACAGGAAATCCTATTACTGCCTCAGACTACTGTAACTGCAGACTACTTTAAGTTCAACAATTTCCTATTCATAACTATCAAAGGTCGTAAGGATGCAGCTCTTGCGAGCTGAGCTAGCATATGTCAATGCGCAACTTACTCTTTTGGGCTTGTGACCACTGGCTCTGGGACAATAGTCGCAGGTTGGATGCTAGAGAAACCCGGTGGCGGTTTGTTGACTGGTGCCGATAATCCCGGTGGTGGAGGAGGACGTGATGCTAAGCCAGCCATGGTGGAAAATCCTAGAAGTAAAATTAATTAGAGGTCTACTCTGAGAAAAGCAATTTGTAGTATCAATGCATTTATTACTGTTGCATGCCATGCAGCCTAAACCAACATCGACCGACCACTGCAACTAAGTTGCTCCTCTCCTTCTAGAAGACCAGTGGACACCAAAAGCCCATCCCTGCCTTAAACAGAGGAGATTCATATCCCATGCAAGTAGCTGGAATGAAGCAGAGTACACACAAGAACCAAAAAAGTCACAAATAGAAGTAAAAGTGCAAAGAGTAGAAATTGAGATAATTGAGCATCCACCAAGAAGCGCACACATTACCCATGTTCCCCCGCCCTCCAACTTTATTTTGGGTTTTATTGGGGATGGGGGGGGGGGGTTAGGAGAGAGGTGGACACAGGTATGCAACACATTTCTCATTGATACATACACATTTTTTTACCCTATTTAAACAGAACATAGGCTGTTAACTGCATCTGCCATATACAATATCGGGCTAATACCCGCACATTACTCCCCAAGAATCCCCCCTCTGGCTCGATTATAATGTCTTCATTTAGGGTCTCCTTCGGGCCTCTGGTTCTGCGATGCCTGTTCGATTGTCAGTCCCTGGACTGGATATCTCGCACGTGCCAGAGACACGCAAAGGTGCGGATATTGTCATTTGGGTACCCCCACCCTTTGTTCTAGGTTTATGTAAGTGTCAAACGGGTGCCATGTTTTCTCAAATTTCGGAAACCTGTCTGAGGGGTGCTTCTCCATGGAGTATATCGACCACACCTTCCTCCACCATATATTAAGATTAGGTGCTGGTTGTTGTTTCCATAACTGGGCGATGGTTAAGCGGTCGGCTAGGAGAAGATGGGAGAATAATTTCCCGATGAGGGATAGTCATGGTGTACAGTCAGTGCTCCTCTGGATCTACCAGGAGGGTAAGGAGCAAGTCGTGAGGCAAGTTAATGTTGGTTATAACCCGTATTGCGACAACGACCTGCTCCCAGAAGGTCTAGACTCTCGGGCATGACCACCAGACATGTAGGAGTGTGCCCAGTTCGCCGCAACCCTTGCAACATGGCTTGGGACTGCCTAACATCTAATGGAGATGTGCCAGGGTGAAGTACCACCTTGTTAACAGTTTATAATCGTTCTCTTCATGGCATACACACACGGAGGACCTTGTGGCCCTAGACTATATAGCCCTCCACGATCACAAATCATTTATAAAACATCATCTTTGAGCTTTCACATAAACACACTGTATTCGGCCAACAAGTGCAGAGATTATGATAAAGCTGGCAACATAGAAAGTCACAACAACTTAAGACACCTATACACTTAACGTTATTTCATGCTACAATCGAGAAAACTGCTTTGAGCATTTGGCAATAATCTGCTATTAAAAAAAACTTTGCTTCGCTTTAACTAAATGTAGAACTGAAGTATAGTTTCAGTAAAGACTACATGAATTATGGATTATTTGTTTTCCAGAAATTAGTAGAATTGATTAACAAATCAGGAGTATTTGGTCTGAAAGCTAAAGACCTTCCCTTCAGGAAGGTGAAGTTGGTTCAGAACTCTCTGATGAGAGACACTTCCCTTTGCCAAAACAAGATGTCAGATTCAACACGGACCATTTAACATTCTTGCTAATGAGGCCTTCTAGAAGTCCATCCCCGCTGCATTAGTGTCATGGCACCCTCGTTGTTAAGGCATTCTCAGCAAAGATCTGGGGATCAAAGGGTATCAAGGATAGGAAGCATGGGCCGAGTTGGAGGAAAAATGAACTGAGTTTAGTTGCCTGTCACCATAAACTTCCTTAATGCCGCAAAGCAGAACCAAGAGTGATAAAAAAAAAAAAAAAAAAAATCTGGAAGACTTCTTAGACTCATTACCATCTACCACCATACCACAGCTGCTCTGACATCTATCAGGTGGCTGTCATCATCCTACTCACGCAGAACCTGAAGCTTAAGAGACTCGCATACACAGACCCAACATCATTCGAGCAGGAGGGCCTGAACCATACTGTGGAATCTTTGACTATGGGCATGGACAAATCTAGATCACCAGTTGTTAGAAATGGGGTTTCTGGTTGGCTAGGGTATACACCTAAGCCAGGCAGAACCCACCACTCTAGTCCGGGTAAGGGAGTTACACACCCAAGATAACCCCTGCTCAGCCCCTTGGTAGCTTGGCAGAGCAGTCAGGCTTATCCCAGAGGCAATGTGTAAAGCGTTTGCGCAACACACACACCAGTGACACACTAGGCACACCACAAAAAGACACTCCACACAAGGTTATACCAAAATATCCTTTGTATTGTACATAGAAACACAGACCATAACTTCCTTTTGATAGCATGAAAAGCACATTGGACCACATGACCTCGCTGCGCCACTAGGCGCTTGTCATAAAGAAGGCATGTAGAGACACAACAGACCACTACTACATGACTTTCTGTGTCACAAGGCACTGGTCATCACAATGCATATAAACCCTATGTCATCTTGCCAACTAGGCAATTATCAGAATCATAACAGTCCACAACAGTAAATACTGGTAAGGCTGCACATGTCATGAAAACATTATAAAAAGTGCCTTACACCATCACTGGACATATTATATAATTCTAATATACATAATTTCATCAGGACATGAAAATGCAGTGGTTTAGGTTATACATAAAATCATAATCACTCTGTCACCTTCAGGATACACATCGCTTCTGTGCTTCTCTCCAGGTTTGCTCCTCGGTGATCATAACCCTAGCCTGAGCAGGATCCGGGTGACCTCCATCGAGGATCGCTGCCCATCATGCTCCCTTAAATCAATCTCTTGGTGCCCCCAGAGGCTTGTGCTCCAGCAGCTGCCTGCAGGGCACAGGGTGCCAGTGCACTCGCGCTACGGTGCTTGCGGAGTGAGCCTCAGCAGCCGGGACCCCGAGCGGCCGCGTTCGTTGGTCGGCAACAATGGGGGCTTCCTCTGCATTAGCTCCTGCCGGCAGCCATGCCCTTGGCCACAACAAAGAGAATTTTGTAGGAGAAAATAGGAGGGCTCGCCATGCACTTCACGGGCCTTAAATCAGGGCCCTCACCAAGCGCTCACCACTCACTGGGCAACATAGGAAGTGCTTTTCCCGCGCTGGAGCACCCGTTAAACAGTGCTCCGAGGAGCCTCTCAGTATACCAGAAAGCAAAGCTCTCCCCACGTGCTTTCTGCAGCACAATTGGATTTCAGCCAAATAAAGCGCTCACCACGCACTGGTTAATTCCTTCAGCACTTCCTCTGCTGGGGATTAAATATCCAGCGCTTCTACAGGCTTTCTTTAATTGGAAGAAAGAAAAAGGTGAAGAACAGTCCAGTCCTTCTTTGAAGTCTTTTATCTCACCGAGACTTCTAACAGGAGGCAAGCACACACAAGCCCTTGGAGATTCTTCCCAAGCAGGATACCATAGCAGGATCAAAATAGTCAGCCCTATCCCTCCACCACAGACAGAAGCAGCAATGCAGGCTAACCCCACACAGCAAAGGGGCAGTACTCCTCCTTACAGCTCTTCCTCTTGGTGGGTTCCTCTTGTTCCTTGAAGTAATCTAAAGTCCTGGGGTTTTAGGTGTAATACTTATACCCCAAAATGTCTTTGTTCTCTTTGTGGCAAGGGTCTCTGAACCCAGTCCAAACCTGTTCTGTATTCACTGGTGCAGCATGACCACAGGGGGCGGAGATAGCATTGTGCAAAAGGAGAGACAACCTCTTCGGGTGTAATCACAACTCCTCCCACTACTCTAAATGCAGGCCAGGTCTATTCAGGCCTGCGATGAGTCACCCAGGCAAGGCAGGGCACACCTCAACCTCCCCAATGACGGTCTAGTGTTAATGCACATCTCATGTCACACACACACACACCAGACGCTGAATACACAAACAGCCAGAGGCACACAGAATGGTAAAGTAAGAAAATGCCCACTTTCTAAAAGTGGCATTTCCAAATACAGGATTTAAAAACCACCTTCACCTAAAGGTGCGTTAATAAATTCTGAGTTCAGAGAGTCTAAACTGAATTTTCCCTATCTTGTCCCTATTGCAAGTTACACATGTAAAAATGTTACAGTGCAACTCCAGTGATAACCCTATGGGACAGATAGCATTTCAATATTGAAAAACGAATTACACAGTATTTTACTATCAGGACATGTCACACATACTCGTACATGTCCTACCTTTCACATACACTGCACCCTGCCCATGGGGGTACCTTGAGCCTACCTTAGGGGTGCCTTACATTTAAAGAAACGGAAGGTTTGGGCCTGGCAAGTGGGTGCACTTGTCAGGACAACATGGTAGTTCACAACTGCGGGCGCAGAGACTACAGTGGTAGGTCTGAGATACATTTACAGGGCTACTCATGTGGGTGGCACAACCACTGCTGCAAACCCACTAGTAGCATTTGATTTACAAGCCCTGGCACGCACCGTGCACTTTACTAGGAACTTATCAGTAAATCAAATATGGCAATCATGGATAACCAATCATTGTCACAATTTATACAGAGAGCATATGCACTTTAGCACTGGGCAGCAGTGGTAAAGTGCCCAGAATCCTGTAGCCAACGAAAACAGGGTCAGAAAAATAAGAGGCAAAAAGTTTGGGGGTGAACCTGTCAAAAAGGCCAGGTCTAACACCAGTGACGAACCAAATTGGCGACATAGGAAACCAAACAGAAGTTGCAAACTGACCTTATTGGGACTGTTTAGGTCCTACATCTTGGGGCTTCCTCTTGCGGAGTCACCTAGGGTGAACTGAAGCTCTTGGTTTGTTAGATGTACTGTTGATGGGGAAGGGGGATGGAGAGGAAAATTTGGTGTGACGTACCTCGCCCACACTTATATGTTACCCTACACCACGACGTTTTAAAGGGATATTGCCACTAAATTGAGGCTACGTTCTTGAAGGCCTTTGGAATATGTGAAATTGCTATATCCAGTTTTGGCAACGGAAAAAGATAAGTGTTAAAATATTTCAGTTCTAAAAACTCTGATTTAGCCTATTTCCAAGAGACCCACCTTTCGGTGTCAGAACTGAATAAACTGAATGAGGTTATAAATGTTTGGGACAGTGGTCAGCAGGAGCTAAATATAGGACTGAATTGGATTTAATGATTGGTCCTGTAATTATTTAAAAATAAAAAATAAATGCGCCATGGCAGTTCTCATTAGGTATGGCGAATATGGACAATTCCCGATAGTAGATACACATTTCCCAAGTTAAAGATGCTCAATACAATGCTAGTAGTGGGTCTGCTTACGCACCCAATGATAGAAAGCTGCCCTTCTTCTTAGTCTTGTCCGGGCTACTAAATGAATTCAGGCAAACCCATGTGATAATATGGGGTGACTGGAATCTGGCGAATGACCTTCTGCTGGATAAGTCAGGCCCCACCGATTACTGTAAAGACAATGACAGAGGAATACTGTGCAATATTATGTCTATGTCCATGGCCTAGTGCATACATGGAGATTACTACACCCCGGGGAGAAGGAATTTACCATTCCGTCTCCAGCACAAGGCACGACCTCATGTATTGACTAATTTCTTGTTCACCTTTGACTGCTGCTGACAGTCTATGTAATATCGTAGAGGGTAGCAACCTGAACCTTGTTTGACCCATGCATCTCCTCACCTTCTGCCCCCTTGCTATGGAGCATGCATACTGATTGAGCGGTGCCCGCCCAACAAGGCTACCCTCAAGTCACATATTTGTCACTACCCAAACACTAATGAGGACTCGAATATCTGTGCAACTGTTGTGGGTAGCTGGGCAAGCCTATGAGGCTCTGTACAGCTCTGACCAGAACAGAATGTAGATCAGTATGAAGGATCCTTTAAGCTGGGCTTTTTTACCTTCAGATGGCAGAGCTTGACTGGAGGGTAAAGTTACTTTGAAGGAGATCTAGGTGGCCATACCCGACCTCCTTACCCGGAAATCCACACTGGAGGATGGCTTCCCTTGTGAGTAGTGGAAAATTGGCTGCATTTAATTAACGGCAATGGTGTATAAGGCATTTAAAGAAGATGTGTGGCCCCAATAAAGCCATAATAATACTTGTTTCAAAAGAGGGGACGGGCCCTCTGGAGTGCAATCATTTTCAATCACCCTGAACAATGTGGATATCAAGATACTGAGTAAAGTGTTAGCCAAGAGACTACGCAATGTAATGCCCGTGCTACTACATGATCTGCAGGTGGGTTTCATGTAGAGCAGGTTATCAAGAAACTATTTCCGATCCTTAGCCATCCGCTTTAGGAAATAAGAAACAACCCTTCAGACACTCTTGCCTAATCACTACACGTGTAGAAGATATTTGGCTGAATCAAACAGGTGTTCAGGGACCAAGAAAGGTTTGGCCTGGGCAGCAAAATTATTTCTAAGATTGAATGGATGTGACATAACTGCACGGATGACCTGCAGACGCTTCATGTCTGAATCCTTTCCAATGTGCTGTGGCACCCAACAGAGCTGCCCTCTCTCCACCTGGCTGTTCCTACCAGCAAAGCCCTGCCCACAGACACATGATGGTCTGAGTTTATACATGAGATGCAGACATGCCAAGGAAGTGTACATCTACACAGACAGCATGCTACTTACACTTACTAGACACAATCACCCACTTCCTGCAATGATGTCAGTATCATGTGTCTTAGTTAGGCCCAGGGAGAAACGCAGCCATTTTACCATGTACATGTTTCCTAAATTGCCTCGTCTTTCGCACAATGATTTTTGACACACATTTGCGTGCATGATAATGCAGGATTCGTTTCTCTGAAACTACATTGCTTAGAAATCCTACTTAGTAAGAACATTATCACAACACCTTGAACATCACATACAAGGCCTCGACACACATTGTGAAAATGTTTTGTTTTCAGCCATAGCGTGACGCAGCTATCAATAGATCATAACAATGTCGGCCTGACTAAGGCCTCGACTCCAGAATAAGAATGTGTTTGTTATAAATAAACAAGCAATTCCAGGTTTAGGCAGAGGAGCACTCGCCGTCATTGTGAGGTCACTACACGCTGAAACCTCAGCCCAGCTGCTTGCTGATCCCTCTTTAAGGAGAGATGCCCAACCTTTGACAAAGACGGGACCTACATTCTTTACCCGCAGGTAACAGGGCTGGATCATCCAATAGGGGATTCTTGGCAGACTACAGACATACACCCTAGGCATCTAGGTTAGGGAATGCACAGTAGGAGTAAGCTATATATACTTATAAATATATATATTGTTTTTATATGCCTGCATATATACATTGTTTTCACAAGATGGTGGAACTGTTCCTTTTGTTCACTGTCCTTATATTGCTTATCACTTTCATCTGCTTTGGTATATTGATCATTGCAGCACATATATTCTATACAAGAATCACGATGGCTCAATGAATATTGAAAAAATGCCACTCTGTGTATTTTTCTTGTATATTTCTCTGAGAGGAAGACCGCACGAGTGACTGAGTGAAAGGGTTCTGATCTGTTACCACGAATCCTAGGGGGATTCAGGGTTATGTTCTGTGGCTGCCAAAACTATTTGCTGTTTGTCTCCGTTTAGGGGTGCATATGGTGGCACGGTGAGCTAGCTGGCCTCTAGGATGACATATCCTGCGGGGGTGCACGGAATCAGTCTGGCACCATCCCTACATTTATGCTGCCCAACAAACGTGCAGTTTCAACTGGACGGGGGAGGTGGGGCTACAAGACATCAGATATTCAGTGATTTCAGCGTTTCTCTGGGTATAAAATCCATTGGGGGAAAATGTAAGGTTCTACCCATGTTGCACCACACAATTAAAGCCTGCCTGAATGAATGAGTATGACTTGAAATGGGTCCGAAGAACCTTAAATACCTGTGGCTGGTCATTAATGAGGTGCACAAAATGGTTGATGATAGAACACGGTTAATTGAAAAGACCTGGAATGACTTTCCCAGTTGGTTCCAACTGAACCCGTCCTTGTCGGACAGAGTACAAATAATAACAATGGTTACTGCCCCACACTCCAACTATTTGTTTGAGATGCTTCCACTTCTGATACCCTAAATCGGTCCTCTAATAGATCGATGCAGGTGTTAAAAAGTACTTTTCTATAGAGTGAGGAATAAGTGGGTCTGGCGGGGGTTGATGAAGTGCTGGACTGTCTAGAAAAGCAGTTCACATCTGTTGGCAGCAAAATGTGACACAATTGTCATGCTTTTTCCGTCCACTGTGCATCTTCTTGGAACGAGAGATGTTACAGTCCAAGGAGGGTCTATCCTCATTAATACATACAACCCCCTACAATCTACACTATGTCTATGTAGAGAATTTCTAGAGCGCGACTGTTACTCCAAGGAGTGTCCTGGTGCTAATGCAGAAAGAGTGATCAGTGGGAAGTAGGAGGGGAAGGCTTAGGGACTAGAAAAGAGCCAGGTCTTAAGCGTTTTCTAAAACACAGGTGTAGTCTTGATGAATCGGAGTGTCAACGAGAGGGGCCCAGGAAGGAAAGAGATCTGCCCCCTGACCTTGCCTTCCGGGCCCGCGGGACTTTGGCAAGACCGAGATTTACAGAGCGAAGGTTTCTCTGGGGCGTATAGAACTTAATTCTATCTTGTAGATAGCCCAGGCCAGGTCCGTGGAGAGCTTTCTGGGTAACGAGCACTGTCTTAAAGATGATCCTCTTTCTAACCGGGAGCCCGTGAAGACTCTGAAGAAGACGTGTAGCATGGGAGTTACAGGGTAGCCCGAAAATAGTTTGAGCCGCTGCATTCTGGACCAGCTGCAGCCTATCAATCAAGTATTTGGGCAGGCCTATGTAGAGTCTGTTCCCATAGTCCAACCATGATGTTATCAGGGCTTGGATCACTTGTTGTCTAGTCGTTAAGGACAAGAGATACAGGAACTTTCACAATAAGCGAAGTAGGGCAAAACAAGTACCCACCACCGAATTAACTTGGGTGCGAAACAGCAGTTGTCCATCAAATTTAAAGCCCATGTTTTTCACCACAAGATTTTGGGTCAGCGGGGTTGGGGGTGCCATCAGATGGCCAGAAAGACTGCCACGATACCTCGGCATCTATACCGAAGAAGAGGAGCTCGGTCTTCCCAGCATTACATTTAAGTTGATTCAGGGAGAGCCACCTAAACACAGCCGTGAGGCAGTTATGGATTTTATCGCCTGGGAAAGCCTCGCTATTCTTCCAGGAGAAAAGCAGTTGGGTGTCATACACATATGGCACGATTTTGGCCCCTAATGATTCTGCCAGAGTAGCCAAGGGAGTGAGATGTACATTAAATCGAAAAGGACTCAAGGCTGAGCCCTGTGGCACTTCTACCCTAAGTTTACGGGAGTTGGCAGAAACAGGGTGGCACCACACCTCTTGTCCTCTCTCCTCAAGAAAGGATGCGAGCCAATTCCAGGCCTGCCCTTTAATTCCCACTGAGCTGAGACGGGCTAAAAGGATGTGGTGAGAGATCGTGTCGAACGCAGCAGATGGGTCTTACAGAACCAGCAGCGCCCTGTCACCAACATCCAGGCTGAGTCTGATGGAATCGACTACCTACAACAAAGCTGTCTCCGTGCTGTAGTTGGGGCGAAACCCCGATTGACTAGCATGCAGCAAGTTATTGCTTTCTAGGTGAGAGGATATCTGTTGGTTGACATCTTTCTCCAACACTTTCGAAAGAGCTGGGAGGAGAGAGATCGGTCTGTAATTGGCCGGATCAGTGACGACCCAGTCATCTACAGTAGACAACCCAGTCTTTAAAATTATGGTCAGAGACTGGAACTTCATGCATAAAAAACTAAACCCTGATCTGGTGGTGCATATTAACACTCCGATCTGGCAAAACACAGGGTTTCAGACGGAGAACAGCTTGTTTGCTTCGCGCTCAGGGGGTGACAAGGGGATATCCAAGGTTGATCAACTGGCCTTTAAAAGCAGCATTAGAACCTTTAAGTCACTATGAGACAAATTTGGCTGGGACAATTCCCAAGCCTGGCGATACCGCCAACTACGAGAATATGGCTGTGGGAATTATTCCTTGATAGAAGCCAAAATGCACAGCACCATATGGTATGTGGCGCCCATAAGGGAACGGTTTCGGGTCTGTGCAATGTGCTTATACATCAGTCCTACTCGACTATGGTTGAGACTTAGACCACACTGTTCTAGCAGACCAGCCTGCAAAGTAACTATACTGAGTAAGACTGGTCCACTATACTGGAATTACAGGACAGAAGCATTAGGGAAGTCAAGCTAAAATTCCTGTACCCTAAAATACAAAACAACTTGTATTTGTCACCAAGTAGACTGCAAGAGGGCTGGACTACCACCCGATTCCTTCTGCTAGCAGCATGCATACTCACAATGTGTACCACTACATATTGCTCCGATATCTGGGATGCACTTACATCCACATGTAGCTTCCGTTTCCCACTTCTGTCTAATTGGTAGACAGAAGTGGTCACTCTACACACAAATACAGGTGGCTGATGACCTCTCTGGCAGTGGCCAAGATATGCATAGTAAGGCACTAGAGATAAGCAACCGGGCCTACGCATTGGTAATGGTAGTTTGAGATGCTAAGGATAGCAGCATGTGAAATGGTCGCTTATACAGTGTATGAACAGATGGAGGTCTGGAGTATCTCCCAGACCGGCCCTGTAGTGCGTTCCATATCTCTAACCACCCGTCTGTGACTGGAACACCTATCTGGGGGTTCCTAGAAACCATTTTCTTCAGACTTATGTGGATCTGTCTGGATCTTCTGTTCTAATCAGGGCTGAGGTGGATCATGCCTGTATCCAATGTCATAGCAAACACAAGATGGACGGAGTGCTGAAACTTTTCAACCACTCACCCCCAGTCAAGAGATCTGGGCTGAATCCACCGTTCTTTTGCTCACTATGCCATCCCAGTTTGGACCCAGCCATATGCAAATCTGTCTTGACCCTGCTCCTCATGGGAGCAGTCCACCCAAACTGCCAGGCCAGGTCCTCCCTGGACTGGAAACAAGCATTCGTTTTCGGGATATCACTCCTCATCAGCCAGGCTAGCTTCTATCCAATATCATGCCCTTCTGTGTTGAGGCATAGGGCTATACCAAGGGACTGTTGTCTGACTACTTGATTCTAGATCCCTTTCTGGGCCTTCTGCTCAGATAGGTCTGTTCATTCTTGTAAAAAAAAATTGTTATTAGTTGGGGGGGGGGGGGAGGAGGAGGTGGAAGCTTCACTCAGGACACAATCCTTGTCAGGGTGAATCATAAAAGTCACTAAATTAACCTCTGGTAGCATGGCACAAAAAAGTCAGGCTGAACGTAGAGTCAAAGTGTAAAGTATTTCTGCAACACACAAACAGTAATAAAGTGAATACACAACACAATACAAATAAAAAATAAATAAAGTCTAGTTCAATAAATAGGAGATCAGAATGACAACAATCGGATCAGTAGAACCAGAGATATTGAATTTCAAAGTTTTAAGTAAGTATAGCACCGAAAAGCACAAAGCGCCACTTGCGGTAATCTGGTCATGCTAGACCGGGGGAGAGTCACTGGGTCAGGCTGGCCATGAGGGAACACAGGCTGGATGCAGGGACCAGCTCACTCCAGCAGAAAATGTTAACTTCACAAAGTCCGTTGCAAAGAGTTCCGTTCATGGTGGTGGAAGCCTCGAAGAGCTGGGAGAGCATCACAAACGGTCATCACTGTAGTACGAAGAGCACGTCGGGCAATGTGGATGGTCGCTGCTGGAACTTCGCATTTACAGACATCGTAAGCGGTGGTTGCTGTAATGAGAATTGCAGATCTCGCATTGCTGGTTGTTGCTGGCAGTCAATGTAGTGCGAAGAGTCGGGTTCATCAGAGCTTTGCACTGGCTGTTGTCACGGGCAGCAGAGTCTTGGCATGAAAGGACCCGTTCACGGTCACAAAGAGTTCAAAACGTCAGGAGTTCACCTTTCGTCTCAGGAGGAGCTCAATTGTTGCCAGCCAAAGGTCCAGGACCTGGTAAGGCACTTTTTGGGGATCAGAACGTCACACCAGCAGAGGCCAGTAGGGCAGGTTCAGTTGCAGGTCTATGCAGGTCCAGTCGCAGTAGGCCAGTTGGGCAGATGCAAGGAGGCCTCTGGAGCTTGTGGTGTCTCTCTATCTCAGACAGGAGGTCAGGCAACTAAACCTGGAGGTCACTCAGGTAGCCTCGGATGAAGGGAGCAGGTCCAGTCTTTCTTCTCAGAAAGCAATGCAGTCCTCAAGCAGCAGAGAAGTCTTTCTGTAATGTCCACAGGTCCAGGAGTGTTCTACAGAGTGGCTCAGAATGTCCAATATATTTATACCTGGTGCCAGCCTATATTTGTGGGAGGGAACACCTTGTGGGAGGGAGCACCTTGTCCTACCCCTACATCTGGTTCTGAAAAGTTCTTCCTTTCTCCTGTCAAGGTTCCAAGAAGTCTGGGGTGACAAAAGGCTACCATAAGGTTCCTTTATGTGTGCTGGAAGAAAGCCCTTTGCAGTGTAAGTGGCGCAGGGAACAGCTTTGCCCCAGCCATCCGGACAGGATGGCCCATCCTGTACACGCCTAGTCCCCTTGTTTGAGACTGTCTGGCAGGAATGCACAGACCCCAACTGCAGAGCCATTCACATGACACTGGCAGAAGGCATAAATGGTTAGGAAAAGTAAATGTTAACTATATAAATTTGACATTTTCAGAACCGTGACTTAAAATCCAACTTTACCATTAAAGAGTATTTTAAATTACAATTCTTTTGAGTCCAAAAAGCATATGTCTATCTGCTCTTAATCCAAAGTTAGCACCTATTAAATGTAATAAGGTAACCCAGTGTTAGTCAATGGGAGAGATGGGCTTTGCAGCAGTGAAAAACAAGTTACTTACCTCTGGTAACGCTCTTTCTGGTAGGGGCTCTATCTAGCGCAGATTGATCCCCTTTTGAATATTCCCCAGGTCTCAGACTGGATCAGGAAACTTTTCCACTGTACATTTGCGTGTCGAAAGGTGGTGCGGTGCGGCTCCGCACTGACACCATTGCGCTCCAGAAGTGGCGTGCGGGGCCTATATAGGTGCCACTCCAGCGCGCTGACGTAAGTTACTTTCGAGACAGCCTGTGCCCCTAGACGAGGAGCCCTAGAAGCAAAGTGATAGACCAGTCTGCAGATTCCTAGATAAGGGATCTAACTAATGGGTAGAGTCCAATCACAGAATGGGGGAGGATGGGTGAGTTGGTGATGAGTCTGCAGTTATATAGAGTCTCTACCAGAAAGAGCGTTACCGAAGGTAAGTAACTTCTTCTTCTGATAGTCACTTTTAGCCGCAGATTCTTCACCTTCTGAACAGATAGCAAAACAGTACCTATTGGAGACAGTACTGTGAAAGGAGTCAAACTAGAAAGTCCTGCAGGACTGAGCTGGCAAAGTGCTTTTCCCAGCAGACTTTGCTGTTCAGAAAATGGTGCTTCGTGAACTTATGGAGGAATGCCCACGTAGGTGCCTAGGACTGGGACTCAGCGTGCTAAAGCAGTAGTAATAGCTTTGGCCTTGGTGGAATGGGCACCGTCCATCTGGAGGCTGCTTTTTTGCCAAAGAGTAGCAGATCTTAATGCAGAGCACGATCCAGCATGACATTGTAAGCTTTAGCACAGCCTTGCCTTTTTTCTGCTCCAGCGAACCCCACAAACAGCTGATTGTCCACCCAGTGGTCTTTGGTATGATCAATAAAGAAACTAAGCACTTTTTTGGAGTTCAAGCGATGGAGTATAACCTTCTCCTTAGAGGGGTGAGGCAGAGCACAGAGGGCCAGCAAGGTGATGGTTTGACCGATGTGGACCAGCGTCACAACTTTCGGTAGAAAGGATGCCATAGTGCGCAGGCGAGCTTGTCGAGGAAGAAAGTGGTCTACAGTGGATTTACACACTGAGCTTGAAGCTCACTCACATGCCGTGCTGAGGTGATGGCAATGAGGAACACCGTTTTGATGATGATGATGAGCCATAGGGGACAGCTAAAGAGCGGCTTAAATGGAGTACACATTAAATAAGTAAGGACAAGATTGTTTTACTGGTGCATCACAGAGAAGGGGGAAACGTGTTGCAATCCTCTCATAAAGCACATCACAACAGGTGATTTAAACAAAGAGGGTTGATCAGGCAGTCGCATGAAGGCCAAGATGGCAAAAAAGATAACCCTTAAGTATGCCCAGTGCAAAGCATTGCCGAGAGAGAGCGAGAAATAAATAGCAAATCATCCCCCAGTGTGGCTTGGAGCAGGTAAATCTGGCGAGTTCCACACTAAACCACAAATCTGTCCCAGCGACAGGCATATACAGTTTGAGGGATGCCTGGCTGCCAGGATGACATAAAAATCCTCCAGAGGAAAGTCGAAGATGTTCAGCTGTCGCCACTCAATCTCCACGCATCAAGGTGGAGGTTGCTGAGACCAGGGTGGAGAAACTGACCCTTTATCTACAGCAGCAGATCCTACCAAAACGGCAGTCTGATCAGAGGGAAGATGCTCAAGGCCAGGAGTTCTGGATACCAGGTTCTCTGTGTCTGGTCCAAAGCCACTAGGATGATATGGGCCTGGTCTGTCATGATCTTTTTGAGTTGGTCCAGCAGTGGTATTGGCAGAAAGGCATAGAGGAGTCCTGAATCTTACTTGAAGAGGAACACGTCGCTGACCGCCTGACACCTTGAAAACTCCTAAGGGCAGAAGTGCTGGCATTGCACGTTCTCGGAGTTGGGAACAGATCAAGCCAAGGCTCTCCCCCATTTGCGGATGAGACCTTGCACCACCTTCGGGTGTAGCTGCCACTCGTGACACGCTCGGTGCAGACGGCGGAGTTACTCTACCATGATGTTCAATGAGCCCATCAGGTGGTTCACCACCAGGACGATTCCCTGGCGGTACAGCCATTTCCAGAGGGACAAGGCCTCCTGGCACAGTGTCTGTAACTCCACCCCACCCTGTTTGATGCAGTAGCGCATGCCGGTGGTGTTGTCCGTGAGCACCTGTACCAACCTCCCCTTGATTGATGGTAGGAAGGCGCTCAGTGCCAAGCGGATTGCCCTCAGCTCCAGAAGGCTGATATGGAGCCAGGACTACGCCAGAGATTAGAGGCCACTTACCTTCACCTCTCGCAGGTGGCCGCAGCAGCCCAGAAGGGACGCATGAAGCACCACTGCTAACTCTGGATGGGGAAGGGAGATATGTCTGCCGCTGACTCAATCTTGGAGCAGTAGCCACCACTGCAGTGCTTTCGCAGTCTCCTATGAATTCTGGATGTGGTCTGAGAGGTCCCCTTGATGTTGGACCAACTGCTGCAGAGCCCGTATATGCCACCTGGTGTGTACGACAAGCAGGATGCAGGAGGCAATCAGTCCCAGCAGCCTCAGAGATGACCTAGACTCTTTCCGGGGGGAAAGGCACAAATCCGAACCATGTCTAGAATGGCTCCATTGAAGGGGAGCATCTGGAAAGAAATCAAGTGTAACTTCAGCACTTTCAAAGTGAACCCCAAAGATGATAGGAAGTTTGCCATAGTCTGGAGGTTTTTGACGACTGCCTGGGGAAAGAATGCCTTCAATAGCCAGCCGTCGTTGTAGGGGAAGACTGGCACCCCCAAATCTCCGATGGTGTGATGCCACAACTCATCCCTTTTGTGAACACCTGAGGGGCGCTGGTGAGATCAAAGGGTAGAACAGCAAAATGAAAATGCTACTCTCCCACCATGAACCACTGGTAACGCCAGTGGGTTGGCAGGGCAGGAATATGGAAATAGGTGCCCTGAATGTCCAATGCCACCATACAGTCTCCGGGGTCTAGGGCAGACGAGACCCGGGCCAGGGTGAGCATTTTGAAATTCTCCTCCCGGAGAAAGAAATTGATAGGGTGCAGATCTAAAATAGGCAAAAGACCTTCATACTTTGTGGGCACCAGAAAGTAGCGGGAATAACAACCACGTCCTACTTCTGGCGCTGGCACCCTCTCGATAGCCCCTTTGGCTAAAAGGCTTGCACTTCTTGCCGCAAAATGTAGAGATCGTCCTCCGTCATTTGTTGGGTAGACAGTGGAAGGTGCGGCAGAGATGAAAGGAAAGGTAAGGTGCAGCCTTCATGAACAATTTGGAGGACCTCACCTGTCCAATATGATAGTGTGCCAAACCGGATATAATCAGTGGATTCTGCCTCCCACTGGTTGGCTGTGACCCTGTAAGGGTACACTAAAGAAGTTCAGCAGGTGGGGCTGCAGTGGACTGAGCAGCACTTTGACCTTAGACTAGGGGCGGCTGGGGAGGGGAGGAGGGGGGCACCACGGCCTCTCCCGCGAAACTGCTTTGTTCCCTGTGGGGGTGGGACAGGCTGGTGGTAAGGAATGCCCTGTCCAAAGAAACAAAAAGAATGCGGGAATTGTTGCTGGCGAGGCTGGGTAGAAAGGCAAGGAGAGTGAGCAGTCGCCCTATTTGCCTTGAAACATTCAAGGCCAGAGTCAACCTTGTTTCTAAACAAGTGAGTCCCACTGAACCGCATGTCCATCAGAGGACCGGACATAGCCTGAGAACCCAGCTGATTGTAGCCACGAATGGCGATGAATGGCAAAACTGGTGCCTATAGCCCATCCAACGGAGTCGATGGCATCCAAGCCACATCACAGCCATCCTAGATTGCCTGTGAAAGAATAGGGCGAAGGTCTTCCGGAACAACATGGAGGACTCATGCCACTGAGTCCCAAAGTGCATGAGATTGGGGTCCCAGCAAACAGAAGGCTTTGATCGACCGCAGGGGCAAACTGAGTAGAATAATAGTTTCCTGAAATTCTGCACTCTCTGAGTTCCTGTCAGGGGGCGTAGTAGGGAAACTGTTGGGGTTGGTCTGGCTAGTGGAATCTTGCACTACCAGACTCTCAGAAGAGGGCTACTATGAAGAAAAGGCGGGCACCTGGAACGGGACGCTGGCGCCTGGCAATTGGTCGATTAACTGGAGGGCTGGTTCAGGGCTTATCCCAAGGCCCTAGGCAGATATCCATCCAGGCCTCATTGAGCACAAGAAAAGGCTAACAGGCAGTCTGGCCAGGATGTAGGACTACCATCAGAACATTTGTTTTCACCTCCATGGTGGAAAGGTGCAGGTCAAGGACTTCAGCCATACGATGCAGATTTTTCCATAGCCGGGCCAGGAGGAGAGAAAACGGCTGTCTCCGTGGAAGTATACAGCTGACTAGCTTCCTGCAAGTCCTCATACCAATTACCATAAGCATAGAGCTGAGCGAACTCATCATCCTGGTCATTATGTTATTTCAGTCTTGATATAGAGAACGACTCTTCGCCGTAGGGACAGCTCGACGCATAACTGGCAGGTAGATGGAGTAGAGACAGCATTAAAACAACCAGGTTTTAATGTGTTTTTTTAAATTCAAATAGACTTGGGCACGCAAGTATGAAATGAGGAAGTTTATTTCAGTGGAGCGGACCAAGATAAGAAAAGGCTCCGTCCCCATATTTAGCAGTGCGGATACGACTGGGACATAAAGACTGATGGCTTGATCGCAACTTCCTGTTTGGAAGGTAAGGAGTAAGCCTATTCTGAAGGTATTTTGGGCCAGAGCCTGACAAGGATTTATGGGTCCAGCAGAGTAGTTTAAACTGTACTCTCTTGCGGATGGGAAGCCAATGTAGGGCTCGGAGTGAGGAGCCTGACGGGGTCCTTGTAGGAAGGTTGTTTACCATACGGGCTGCAGTGTTTTGGACAACTAGCAGTTTTGATAAAAGACGAGGATCAGGGCATTGCCGCAATTCAAGCGGCTGATGATTAGAGCTTGGATGAGTGTTTTCCGTGAGCTCAACGGACGCCACTGAAAGATTTTCTTGAGAAGACGCATAGTACCAGAACAGGTTCAACATATGGAGGTGATCTGGTCCCGTATTGATAGCTGGTCATCTAGGAGTTTCTAGCGGTTCTACTGGGCAAAGGGGTGGGGACAAGTCCTGCTGGCCACCAATCCTCCGTCCAATAGAGCTGAGCTTTGCCAAACAAAAGAATCTCTGTCTTGCCCCCAATAAGTTGAAGACAGTTGAGATCCAGATGGCAATCTCTCTCATGCAGGTGATAAATCTCTGTTTGACATTCTCAGTGTCATGCCCAAATGAGAAGACCAACTGTGTGTTGTCTGCGTACAAAAATGTCTCAAACCCAAAGGACTTAACTAGTTGGGCTAAGGGGGCTACGTAGAGGTTAAAGAAATGAGGGGTTCAAGGAGGAGCCCTGTGGAACTCTTGTAAAGCGGAATGGTGCTGGAGTGGAATGTACCCATAGAAACTGTTTGACCCTATTTTCAAGGAAATCCACCAACCAGTCGAGGGCAGACCCCTGGATATCCATCTGCTGGAGACACTGCACCAGGATGGAATGCGAAATGGTATCAAACGCTGCTGATAAATCAAGCACAACCAGCATGGCAGGATGTCCAGCATCCAGGGGATAGCCTAATAGCGTCAACTACTGCAAGTAGAGCAGTCTCGGTGCTGTGGGTTGGTCGGAAGCCTGACTGAGAGACGTCCAGCAAACTGTTGCTCTCTAAGTAGGCCAAGAGCAGTTTGTTGACATGGGTCTCCAAAACCTTTCCCAAAAGAGGGAGGAGAGATATGGGGCAGTAATTGGTTGGGTTATCAGTTATCAGAGTCTGTTCCAAAAAGACAATGTAAAGATTGCTGCCTGCTTTGTGGTAAAGCAAATGCAGAAACCTCTGTCGGATTCGGTTGCGACGGTAGACAAAGTTGGACTGGCACGGAGCCAGCGTCTGAGGGGACAATAGGGACTACCTCTTTGGGCAACAAAGTGGGCATCGGCGTACCCGCTCCTGGAGTGGTCATGTGGCTCAGAGGGTCCAGCTAACGCAGAGGGCAAACCCACCGGCGGTAATCCCGGTTGAAGGCCTCTCCACACAATGGGGCCCAGAGGGAGTTAGCGATCCGAAGAGCCAGAGCAAAGCTGCACGAACTCTTTGATCTGGTGCGGCATGGCTGGAGGTGACAGAAACTCAGATTGTGCGGGAACCAGCTACAGCTTTGGAAGCGGGAACAGGACTGTTGGTGCCACCCACTCACTTCATCAAGGAAGTGGGAATGGCATGAAGGAGCAGAACTCTGCTTCGACTTTATGTTTTTTGTGCTTACCGGAGGATTTGAAGCGTGATAAAGATCGGCCTCTTGAGTGGCTCCATCAACTGCCTGAGTGGGACTGGGATTGATCTTTGGACTTGGAAAACGATTTTGAGCAGTTCCAGTGCTGCGTCTTCTTGAGCTTCGTGACAAACTTTTGCATTTGATTCCCTGATGGCCACAGGGTTCATCAACGTGCAGTCTCCACAGGTCTTGATGTCGTGTCTCGACCCAAGACATCACAGGCAAACCTGGTGGGAATCTGTTCCAGAACTCTGTTTGTGACAGTCCTAACAGGGTTTAAAACTGGTCGACTTGGGGGCGACACCCCTTGCACACTGAGAAATTCGGGAAAATAATAAAATAAAAATCGCAAAACGGTCTTTGAGAGGAGAGACGCTTCAGATTCGCGCCTAGAGGTGCAGAAAGAAAGGAACTCATGTCAGCACGAAAGAGTAGTGCCTATAAAGGACCTGTACATCACGTCCAGAGCGGAACGAATTCAGGACAGTCGCACGGCGCCACCTTCTGGCACACAGAGGTACTGTGGAAAAGTTTCCGGATCCAGTCTGATGCCTAGGGAATATTCAAAAAGTGAGGAATCTGCAGTTAGAAGTCTCTTTCAGGAAAACTACTTTAGAAGTTTTTCACTGTTTGTACATGTAAAACTTAAACACACATGCCCTACTTAATTAGAATACACCCTGCGCTTTGAGCCTTTAGAGCCTACCTGAGGGGTAACTTATATCAAATGGAAGGTTTAGGCCTGGTAAAATGTTTATATTGACAGTCCGAAATCGCAGTTTAAAACTGCATTACAGGCTGCAGTGGCAGGCCTGTTACATGTTTTCAAAGGCTACTATAGTGGGTGGCACAATGAGTGCTACAGCCCACAAGTAGTATTTAATTTACAGGCCCTGGGTACAGGTACAGCCACTTTACTAGGGACTTACAAGTAAATTAAATGTGGAAATTAAATGTAGTCCAATTTCACCAAGTGTGAAAGGACAGCACAAGCACTTGTGCACTTGTTAGCAGTGGTAAAGTGCACAGAATCCTTGTGCTAACAAACACGGATTCAGCAATCAGGAGGGATTAAGGCAAAAGGTTTGGCAGAATACATGCTAAGGATGTCAGGTCTTACAATTCTTTTCCAGGTATTTCTGGTGCAGAACCCTCAATGGTTAGTGTGTGGGAGCAGGCTATATCTGTTTGGTGTACGATGCATTTGAAACGTGCGACTTGTCATATTCCTCTTGCTCTATGTCATTCTCACATTTATTATATTGAAAATGTTAACTGCATAAAAAAGAATAATCTAATTTGAGAGTTCTTGAGAGTTGTCAAACATTACTTACCTTAACATAAGGCATGCAGAAAATGAACATAGCTGTTACCTGTACAATACAATATGCACAAATTAATATACAGTGTAGTTGCTGACCGAATATTGCCTTTGGTGCTCAACTGAAATCCTTTATGATTCAGACCAATTACCTCAGTGAGCCACAAATGTAAAAAAAAAAAAAACCAATGTATATAAAGTAAATCTGAATTTTTTAGGCGTTTTACAACTGTCCCAATTAAAAGTACCCACTCTCTATGATCCCCTGATTTCCTTTATCTAGCCTCAACTAGACTCTTTATATTTATAACACATTATTTGTTTATGATTCTGCTGCACTAGAAATGTTTTCTACAAACCACCATATGACTGACTCCCTAGGCTGTGCTACATCAAATATGTTAAAACAGAAAGTCCCATTTCCAATTCTTCTTTTGCTCAATATAAAAGTGAAAGATTTGAGCAGCTCATCTATGGACAAAAGTCTCTCCATACTATGGAAATATTGGGAGCAAGATCTTACCTGGAGGAGGCATTCGAGGTGGGACATAATTTCCCAAAGCTGGGAAGTCTTCGTCAGCCAACGCACACAAACTTGGAATGGATGGCTTTTTAAGACCAGGTGGTTCCTTGGACACATTGGTCTTCTCAGAAGGTTCTCTCTTTGTATGCCCATTCACTACCATATTTGAAGCATCACTCAAGACTGTATTTGCAGGCGGGGTAGGTGTACGCTCAACATGTATAGTGTTTTCCTTTACAGAGGAGTTTGTGGTCACTTTGTTGGAGGTGGGCACAGGGGAGGGTATGCCTTGACGGTCAGAACCCATCCGCTTTTTCTTGCCCACTTTGGCAACAGTGTGAGAAGAAGGTGCTGCTAGAAGTGAGGAGATGTCCACCATTGTCGGTGCATTTCGGAATTCTTGTGCAGTAATTCCTCCATCATCATCTTCATCAGAAAAGGATGCTTTGCTACTGGCTTTATTGCTTGCTTTGCTGCTGGGCATACTGGCCTTTTTGGCTGGTGGATTCAATTGTGTACTGCTCGGTGTTTTGGGCTTTACTCCCTTTTTTGTGGAGCTACTGGCCCATGCAGAGGGGGCAGACGAAACAGTTTTACTATAAGGGTTTGATTTTGAAACAAGAGCTGGAAAGTCGTCTTCTTCAAACTTAGAAGTATTTCTTGCATTTACATAGGTAGGTAGCGGTCTTGCAGAGGCAGATGCCCCAGAGGTCGTAGTGGCTGCTGTTAGGCTTGGAAAATCTTCTTCTTTCAGCTTTGCTGCCTCTGGTTTTGCAGAACTGTGAACATCAAAAGAATAATAACATGTAAGTAGGTTTAAAACAGCCACAAATGGCAACAAAAAACGTTTTAATAAATATGCTGATGTGAAACGTAGGTTTAATTACCCATAGATGAGACTAACATAAAACATAAACCAACATGTTGCTCCATTTTTTCGGACTCTGACATCTGTATCTTTAGGACTCTGACAGCTGCATCAATCAAGAACAAGACCAACCAACTGCAGAGAAACCGTATACATGAGAGAAAAAACTTTACCTGGAACAAGAATGTCTTTCTAAAGGGGCATCCAATTTTCGAGTTAAGCAGATATTTATCAGCTAAAAGTCTTTCCAATTACGCTTTTTGACACTGCAGATTATACTCCAAAAATAATGCTGCGTTACAATTCTGGCTTGTATCAGGTTTTACAATCTGAAAGCCAACAGACGCTTTTTAGTTGTTCTAGAGCAAGTTCTGACAGAAGGCAATGCAGTCTTTCCACTAACAACTAGAGAAACTTACAGTTATCTGCAGGTCAGATGATCCGTTTGACTAACATTATCATGGTGACTGACAAAATGCAGTGGTTTAGAGTGAGAAATCTGGTCTTCAAAAATACTTCTTACAGTGATGTTTCAGTATTCAGTGCCCTCCACCTTGTAGATTAATATCTGCTTTATTTGCTATATCAAGCAGTGATGCAGCAGACTACTCTGTTTTAGAAAAGGAACCTTCATGGTGATTCTGGCATTCTTACTTTTTGTTCTTCCTTCTTCCCAACTGGTTGAGAATTGTCTGGACCAAAGACGGGGCCTAAAAAAAGCTTCCCAAAAGAATACTGAAGTTTTAATTACATTTAAAGGTGACCCAGCATAAGCAGGATCCACTCCCATCCCACCCATGCAACAGCAAGCCAACCCACTCAGTTGCTGTTTTTTTCTGGCATGCAATTTGGCTCCATGGCATAGCCTCATAAGTCTGGGTGAATGCTGTATCACAGTGAAAGCAAAGAATACTTACAGGGTCCACAATGTAGATAATTTTCCAAAGTGTCAACCTGCTTTCCTTTCTGACATCTAAGGTCTAAGACCAAAACTGCTGAGTGTAGAAAACTGAACATGCCCAATGACACTACAGACACATTTTCAGCAGAGCTTCCTGGCCAAACCTGCAAATTGTCCAAAGAAAATTACGCTTATAGAAAGCTTAAGCAGTGGGCCACGTTGCTGCCCTTTAAAAATGTAATGGGTATGCGATGGGCAGGTCTTTGAAGTCAACAATTTTACATCTCCTTTCTGGTACAACGTGCATGAAATCTCTGAGGAGCTTGAGAGACATTCCACCTAGCAATAGTGGGCTTAGCAACTTTGCTGCCAGAGGAAGGACCACCATAGGTAATGATGAATAAATTGTTTAAAACATGAAAGGAATTTGTTCTAAGGGATACATTTGATGTTCTGATAACAAAATGATATGTCTCCTCAACGCACAAGTGGTATAGAACGGAAGCAGCATGAAATATTTACTCTTAAATAAAACTCTGGATATAAAAGGCAGAAATATGTTCCAAACAGCCTACATGATCTTAGAGTTAATATAAGGCTCTTTAGAGGAATGAACCTGAAATTCTATGATCCTTCTCTTCCAGGTTAACACAACTGTTTCATGAAACAATGGGCTAGAATGGTTTATGCACACGAGAGGCTGTACACAAATGTGAGGAGCAGGATTCCAAAGGATACATATGTAACACTACATCAACATTTGTTTCATTGTGTCAGGTTTCATTGATAGATAAAATAGAATTCGAAATCTTTGGTGGATTCATATGATTTTCAAAAGCATCAGGATATCCTTGCGGGTGCACTTTACAAATACACATAACATTAGCATATACTTTTATAGTGCTTCCTGGTGGAATTATTCCAAGCAGTGCAGCCTGTGGCAACATTTCATGTAAGATGCTCAACTGAGCATATGCCAGTTTTTAGAGAACCACGAAACCAATTTAAGTAATGATAGGGTGGGACAAGCAATCAGCCCTCCCTGCTGAACCTTGGAAGCTTCAGGCAGTTACTGTGCAACTTAGACAGGGTTCCACAAACTAAACTTTTGAGGCAAGACAGGAGGAATCCACATCAATTGAAATGTTCAAACTCTTGATTTTCAGGAATGTCAAGTGTATGAGGAGAATTGGTGGAAAGCATACAGATGGTGTACAAGAAGAATTGGTGGAAAGCATCTTCTAAGGAGGTTCCCCTGCCCTAAAGTAAGAACCAAACATGGAGCAATGACTGCTGCCCTGAGTGACAGGACATTACTTGGAATGGCCCATATCTCGGAAACTGTTAGTACGCTGAATGATTGTTCATGGACATGACTGCAAAAGAAGGTTTGCAAGGTGATAAAGGCCATAAGAACTAGTCGTCACATACTCTTTTGTTGGCTTTGAAAATTGCAGTACAACAGACTCTTAGGATTTGAACAACCCTTCCCCAGATGAGAGATCGGAGAACTCGAGGACCAGTACATTGGCCTTGAGTTGAAGGTGATTGATATGAATAGTCCTGCACTCAACACAACTTCATTCCAACGGTTTAGACAATATATTGCACCACACCTCAAAATGGAATATCTTCATGACCACTGTGATGTGAGGTAATGGAACATGTAAGGAGAACCCTTAAATAGGAATTAATCCAGAGTCCATCGCTGGAAACTCTCTAAACAAAGGCCGGGGAAACAATCTTGTGTGACTGAGACATCAGTGACAGATCCCAGTTTAGAGAAAGAAGTGTGAAGAGTCCTCATTACAAATCTTGCTCAGCCACAATATGAATGTTAAGACCACGTAGCATAGCTGACTCTAGAACTACCAGGCCTTTCTTACTGTATGTGTGGAGAAGAGTTGAATTGATCAACTCAAAAGCCCACGGTTCTGATTTAGAGCTTGGCGGAAGCTAACTCAGCCATAAACGTAACGGATATTGTGCCCACATTATTGCAAGTGCCATAGAACATAATGAACTTGTAATAAGAAAGACAGGCTATCCGTAACGTTTGTAATGGAGTAATCCATTCACCAAACTCTAAAACAGGCCTACAATCTTCACTGGATGAAAAAATATGTGCCCTAAAGATGAGGCTGCTAATGTCCATATGTACTGAATTAATTTTATTAGAGGAAATGAAATATCTGCTGATGGATATAGAGTGTAGTTCCTGAAGGAATTGCTCTGGAGAACGAATGATGAACTACTTCTAGAAAAAGATAAGATAGGGATGGGCATTACTTAGCGGACATTCATTATCATTCTGGGAACTTGATTGGCCCCAAAAGACCAGCATCTCTATTAGTAGCATTAGCCTCCAATGGCAATCCTTAGATAGACGATGCACTTAAGCTTCCGCTCAATCAGAATCTAGCCATTCGCTACTATGTCAATAACGTGAGCATCTACAGGAGAGCTCTTAACTTGTCACTGCTTCATGGGGGTCCTTTTCCCTCCTCCCCTCAAACAGCTAGGTCTCAGCTGCAAAACACTGAGCTGACTCACAAGGGTTATCACACAGGGGAATAGGCCACCCATTACCTCTTAGAAGAAAGTTACCATTGGCAGGGCAGGAGTAAATACTGGCAGCCATGCGTCTACAAAAAGAGGCGATGTTCGACATGTGCCAGGCACTGAGATTTCTGCATCGTGGAGGAAACTGTGCAACTCGCTGATATTACCATTACATATGGTGAGTAGCATCCAGACAAAGTTAAAGACTTTTCCTGACACAAAACAAATTCCAAAACATCTTGACGGGTCCCAGAGAAGCAACTTTCAGCAAAAGAAAGAGCAACACTCCGCTTCTTGGTACAAGGACTGGATAAGCTGATTTGGGACTCTTAGGTGGTGGTAGCTGCACATGCATCTCATTTAGATGGTGTAGAATTTAGTCTGATTTATTCCCAAAAACGACCGTTTTGCCAAGACAATATTGAACCCATGGTAACAGTGAATGAGGTGAGGATGTAGCCTTACGGCTAGAGCGGTCGACCTCGAAACTGGGGAACCGGGTTCGAGTCCCGGCAACGACGCTCAACATCCTGTGATTCTGGGCAAATCACTTAATCTCCCTGTGCCTAACAAAAATTAATGTGTCCATCTGCAACGAAACTGGTGCTCATGTAAAGCGCTCCGATACCCGATGTCTCGGGTCTAGTTCACGCTATATAAAACTCAAAAAAAAAAAAAAACTCTAAAAAATTAAAAGCCAAGCTTCCTAGGCAGACAGTGAGGGATTTCAGTTTTGTACTTTCTCAATATCTGACCTTTTTATGAGAGCACTCCTAAAGAAAAGACTTTGTTTAGGGATTCAAAAACCAATCTGAGCACATTTGAGACGTGGATGTAAGGACCTCCACGTATGCACTATGTTCCAAGGGCACTAAATCTCACGACCACAGAAAGACTAAGGAAGAATCCCACAACTAGCACAGAGCGATAAATTTAGCCAGCTCCTCAAAGATTCAACAGCAGCCATTAGAAGGAGTCAAACAAACAGCACTTAAAGATTTAAATGTAATAACTTTGGTGTTTTTGTTTTCCCAAGACATTGACATGTGAGAGGTGGGAACAGGTTTTCAATCTATGTATATGTCTAAATCTTTACTGTGTAGATAGAAGCGTTCAACCAAAAATACACATACATACATTGTGATCAGTGTTCAAACTGTGGAGGCAGTTAGGTCTTTCATTTGAGCGGAGTTTTAAAAGCTAGAAACAAGAAAATGAACACCTACTAATCTATTTTATACCAATCTGCCAGATTACAGCACAATGTTAGTTTTGTTTTTTTATATTATTTTTTTATCGCGGAGCAAAAGAAAGGAATTGAAAGAGAAACAGCTACAATCATCAAATAAGTAGTTAATCATAAAAAATAAATCAAATGCCCTTAAGATTTCATTTAAAGCTCCATTACCACCATATATTACACCATAATTAATTAATTTTAATTGCCCATCGTTTTCAGCATTGTGCAATTCCTACCTCCCCACCAAATCAAATCCTGTAGCAATACCCCACCTGGTACCAGACTGAGACTCAAGGCTCCCTTCTGGCTACCCATTTAGCCCCAGGTGCCCAAATCATAGTTTCCAGCTTCCTCGCTCTTCTGCCCTTACATTGATATAACTTCCCTTCAAGATGATATAATGACAATTGTCTGGCAGACCACTGATAAGAGGGTTCTGGATTCAGCCAAGCCACAGCAATACAAATACGAGTAACTGCCATGGCAACAAAAATCAGATAAAGTTTCCCCTTAGCCTTAGTGTATTGCTCATCTTTTCCAAGCAACATCAGCTGCGGTCAAACCTGTGTAGATGGCGTAGCACTCAAAATTCATGAACCCCTTGCTTAAAAGTCCCACGCTTTATACAATAAAAAAAACATATGCACAATGTTCGCTTCCCTTGCTCCACATCGCGGGCAATTGGAGTGAGGTCTTTTTTCCCCAACTGTACAACCTTGAGGGGATATAATATAGGTGATGTATAGTTCTATAATGTTGGTTCTCCAATCTTGCTGAAAGCAAGATCTCCCAACCTAAAGGCAGCGATTGCTGAAAAAATATGTTACTAAAATTAACTGCTAAGCCCCTGGCCCAATTCTCTACTTGCACTTCGTGATCATTCATGATTAGGTCAGTTAGTAATGTATAGATTGTCTTGATCTTCACAGTTCCAGAATGGCTCAATAATTGAACAATCGGAACCTGTTCTCGTTAACTTTTGAGAAAAGGTCCCTGATTTGCAGATACTTAGAAAAAAACCTCCATTTGGTCAACCCAAACTTCTTCTGTAGGTCCTCATAGGAGCAAATTTGATCTGCATCAAATATTTTGCTTAGTCTCGATGTTCCCGCTTGCTCACAGATGGTACAGTTTTTATCATGACACACAGATGTAAAGAGCAGAGATCGCAATAACGGAATATAATAATTATATAGAACACTACCCAACTTCCCCTTAGGTCGAGCCCAGACCTATATTCGACACCCAAGAGCTAAAGCTACGTCTTCTTTGGCACCAGAACATAGCGGGAATAGCAACCACAATCTACTTCTGATGCAGGCACCCTCTCTATGGCTCCCTTGGCCAAGAGAGCCTGCGCTTCTTGATGGAGCACTGAGAGATGGTCCTCTGTCAGCCAATCGTAAGTAAGTGGGTGGCATGGGTGGAGGAGGTGTCACAAACTGGAGGGAGTAGCCCCTTTAGATTAGCTGCAATACCTAACAGTCTGATGTTACTCACCACCAGTTGGGGAGGTGATGGCGTAGCCTGTATCCTACTGGGTGCCCATGATATTCTGAGGACAGACTAAAGAGGCTTGGAGGCAGCAGCTTCCGGAGGGGGAAGAGGAGGTGGACTTACCTGACCATAGCCTGCCAGTCCCACGTGGTTTCTGGGACTCGTGCCCAAAAAAAGGCTGGGAAGCCTGCTGGCCGTGGTGGCTGGAAGCATTAGGGCACTGTTGGAGACCCCTTCTGTAGCCACAAAAGGGGCGGAAGGTGGATTGGGGTTGACAAGGGGCCACAGACAAGGACCTGGCTGTAGACCTGCTGTCCTTGAAACGCTTCAGCAGCGAAAACCCTCAAAGGGCATGTCTATGAGGGAAGACTGGACATCCCCTGAAAAGCCAGATGTGGCACTACAATGTCAAAGATGATGAAATCGCTCTACGGAGCGAGTCTGCTGTGGCAAATCCACATCTGATGGAGAACTTTATTGCATCCCTCCCATCAGCAACTGCCTGAGACAGTATTGAACGGGCTTCCTCTGGGACCATAGGCAGCACTTCAGCAACCAAATCCCATAGTGTATGAGAATAACAGCCCAATAGGCACTCTGTGTTCACCGACCACAGTGCCACGCTGGTGGATGAGGACATTCTCTTATCGAAGATGTCCAGCCTCTAGGAGTCCCTAACCAGTGGGATGGCAGGGTACGCGCCAGGGTGAATGTGGGGTGAGGAGGCTTGCACCACCAAGCTTTTCAGATAGGGGTACTGGGTAAGGAAACTGGGATCCCCTGGAAAGGTACCATGGTGGCGGGTAATCGTCCTATTCACAGGAGCCCCTGTGCAGGGCTTGGACTAGGCCCCAAGTAGGACGTCCGTAAGGGCTTCACTGAATGAGAGTAAGGGTTCTGAGGAGGAGACTTCTGGTTGAAGCACCTCTTTCAAGACGTTAGTCTTGAAAGCCACTGAGGGTAGGTTAAGGTCCTGGACATCAGCCACCCTGCGCACCACCACAGCAAAAGAGGCTCCCTTCTCCATGGCCACAGTAGGAGGGGAAGCCAGGCCAATGTCAGGTGAGGTATCCAACCCACTAGCCTCACCCAGCTCCTCATACCAGTTGTCCTCCTCAACTGGATCTTCTTCATAAGGGTCCATAGACCCCTTCCAAACGTATCCCTCACCAGGCCATGCCATCAAATAAGGCACTGGCTCTGCTCCGGAAAGAATGTCCTCTGTCTGCGTCTTACGATGCCCATCTGACTCAGTATCAAAGTCGAGAAAGATGATCAATCAATCAAACTGGATTTGTACAGCGAGGCTTATCTGCGAGGGTATCCAGGCGCTTGAGGAGCTGCTGCAGGGGGCTCAGTTGAACAGCCTGGCCTTGAACCCTTTTCAGAATTCCAGCAAGGAGGATGAGATCCAGCGGTGAAGTGGGAGGTCGATCCGTGACTGTGCAACAAAGTAGGAGGAGCGACCTCCACTGTTGCTGCGGCAGATGCAGGGGGTGTGGGCGAGACAAAGGGAGGCGGCCCGCTGATGTCTGGAGGAAAAATTGAATTTCAGTTGGTGGTTGATGTAGGCTGGTTCCTGGTTGTGGAGGGCTTTGAAGGTGTGGATCAGCATCTTGAACTGGCATCTCTTCTGAATGGCGAGCCAGTGAAGCTTCTTGAGGTGGGGGGGGTGGGAGGGGACGACACACTGGTCCGTTTGGTGAGGTCAAAGAGGAGTCTGGTCGCGGAGTATCGTTTGCAGTCTCTTGAGGAGGTGTGAGGTGATTCCTACGTAGAGTGCATTGTTGTAGTGCAATCGGCTGGCGACCAGGGCTTGAATGATGGTGCATCTGGTGTTGATGGGGAGCCACTGGAAAATCTTGCAGACCATGCAGTTGGTGATGAAGCAGGTGGATGATACTGTGTTGATATGTCTTTTCATGGTGAGCTTACTGTCCAGGTTGATGCTGAGGTTGCAGGTGTGGTCAGTCGGAGTGTGTGAGCGGAGTGTGTGAGCGTCCTAGTTCGGGAGGCCACCAGGCTTCGTTCCAAGGGGAGGCGTAGTTCCCTAAGATCAGCACTTCTGTCTTGTATGTGTTGCGTTGTAGGCAGTTGTCTCTCATCCAGTCGGCGATGTTTGTCATGGATCTGCAGAAATTGGTCAGCGTAGTGGAGGGGTCTTCTGATAGAGGATTTGCTAGGTATCGTCGGCGTAGGATATGATGCTCAGTCCGTGCGATAAGACGACGTTGGCCAAGGGAGTCATGTATGTGTTGAACAGGGTAGGGCTGACAGATGAACTTGAGGGATGCCGCAGATGCTGTTCTTGGGTTCGGAGGTTAAGGGAAGAAGGTAGATTCTCTGGGTTCTTACGGTGAGGAAGGAGGCGATCCACTTTAGGGCTTCTCCTTGGATTCCGATGTTGTGAAGCCTTTTGCTCAGGGTGTGGTGTGATACTGTGTCGAATGCTGCAGAGAGGTCGAGGAGGATCAGTGCTGCTGTTTTTCCTTGGTTGATGAGGAATCTGATGTCACCTGTGGCTGAAATCAGGGCGGTTTCGATGCTGTGGTTTGTGCGGAATTCAGACTGGGAGGTGTCCAGCAGACTGTTGCTCTCCAGGTGTTCTGTGAGTTGGCAACTGGATGGCTTTCGAGGACTTTGGCGGGAAAGGGCAGCTGCGAGATGGGGCTGTAGTTCCTGGGGTCAGTGGATGATTTCTTGAGTAGAGGCTTGGCTTCTGCATGTTTTTATTCTTTGGGGATAGCGGCCGTGGTGAAGGATGCGTTGAGGATGGCGGGGAGCTCGCTGCTGGTAGTCTTGCTGCAGAGGTTGAAGATGTGGTGGGGCGAGGGTCCATGGGTGCTCCTGAGTGGACGGAGTTCCAGATGGCTGTGTTGTCTTGGGTGGTGAGCTGGACCCAGGTAGTGAGCAGGCGGTGGTGTTCTTTGTTCGAGGGGGCAAGGTGGTTGAGGATGTCGGTGGGTTGGGGTTTGAAGTTTCTGTAGATGGCGGAGATCTTGTGAAAGAAGTCAGGAAGTTGAAGAGTTGCCGTTAAGGGGTGATGACATTTTTGGTGGCTGCAGGGATGGAGCACTCTCAGGCGATGTTGAAGAATTCCTTGCTGTGGTTGGAGCTTGCTTCAATGCAGTCAGCCAGGGCCTTTTTCAGGAGTTGGTGGTATAGGCCGAGAGCCGTTTTGAATGTTGTTCAGTCAGATGGCTCCATGCTGGTTCGCTATTTCGTTTAGAGTCATTTGCAGGTGCGCTTCATGGTTCTTAGTTCCGCAGTGTACCAGCTGGCTTGCTTGGCGGACCTCTTGGTTTTGGTGGGTTTGCCGGGGCGACTGTCGGCGCACTTTGTGATCCAGGCAGAGAAGTTCTTGACTGCCTGTTCTCAGTTGGTTGTGATGAGAGGGAAGAAGGTGTTGAGGGCGTCGATCCATTGGCTTTCGGAGATCTTGTTCCAGCTACATTGCGAGGTGCTGGGCAGCTTGGGGACGGTGCTGGGGGGTCCCGCAATGGTGAGGTGGACGATGGCGTGGTCAGTCAAGGTGAGCTCGGTGACATGGTACTCGATTCGGTCACTGGCCGTGAAGATGGGGTTGAGTGTATATCCAGCGGTGTGCATGGGGTTAGTGACCAGTTGTGTGAGGAAGATGTTGCTCATTCTTTCCAGGAGGTTGGCAGTATTGGGGTCGTTGAGGAGAAAATTGAGGTAGCCGATAAAGACATGGTTTTCGGAGTCCATGGCAAGGGAAGCAATGAAATCGGGAATGGCGCTGCAAAACTGTGGCGCGGTCCTGGAGGCTGTAGGCAAGGGTGCTTCTGATGGTGGTTTTGCTGTCGGTTCAGAGTTGGAATCTGAGGTGTTCCATGATCGGGTGACGTAGTCTGTGGTGGTGGTGCAGTGGATGGTCTCCTTGTGGATGATGGGGATTCCACCTCTGTGCTTATTGATGAGGTCTCAGTGTACGATCTTGTAGCCATCGGGCATGGCTGAGGCGATGTCAGGTGCGGATGCGGGGTTCAGCCAGGCCTCTGTGAGGAAGCTGGCATCGGGGGTGAAGGAGGTGATAGTGTTTCAGATCTCGGTGGCGTGATTGCTAAGGGATCCTGCGTTGAGCAGGAGGCAGTGGAGATGGTCTGGGGATGGCACGGTAGCCTAGTGGTGGTTGCCCTGCATGCTGGGGCTTTGTTGTTGCAGGAGAAAACGCAGTGCCAGCTGGAAAAAGGCCAGACCGTGGAGCGATGAGAGGTGCAGCAGCAGTTGTTGCGAAGTCTGGGGCTTGGAGACGGTGTACCATCGGGTGGTGGAAGGGGAGGGTGCCACCTAGGAGCAGTGGCGGGGCTGTCTGCACTAGAACGGTCGCTCAGTTAAGTCTCAGTCTCGCCGGTGGCTCCGCTCTGGATCCAATGAGGAATCCTTGGGGCCCGACTGGCATTGAGGGCAAATCCGCCAGAGTGGTATATGTAAGGGCCCTTCCCGCGAATGGACCCGGAACTTCCCACGTGAACAGGACCTCGAGCATCGCGGAGTCGACCAACGTCAGGTGGGGAGGAGCTTGAGGAATTGCTCCCTCAGCAACTTCGGGTGCATGATGCAGCAGTCCTTACACGCCTTGGAGTCGTATCCCGGCTCCAGGCACCAAGGACGGGAGGGGTTGTCGGTCACCGACATTTGCCTATGACAGGCTCCCCTTGGTGTAAACCAGTAAGTTTCTTGGGTGACATCCTCACACCAGGAGATGAAATCTCATGAAAAAGGTTGTCAAAAGTAAAAAAAAAAAAAAGGAAAGTCAAAAAGTGATTGAGGGGTAGCTCAATCCGGATCAGTGCTCTCTGGCGTGGAAAGGAAACAACTGACGTCAGCGCACTGAGGTGGTGCCTATATAGGTACTGCGTACGTCACTTCCAGCGCAGACAACGCCGAGCCGAACACCACCACTTACCAGTGCGCAGGGGTACTGGCCAAAAATCTTCCAGATCCAGTCTGATGCCTGTGGATATTCAAAGATAAGGAATCTGCTGCTAGAAGTCTCCATCAGATAAAAGGCACGGACATCAGGCCGGAGGGGTGGCGCTACATTGCTCCGATGTAATATTTGGGGTAGTACCGATCATAGAGAAAGAGCTGAACGCCATCTATCAGTGTAGGAGAACTACTGCACAGTTTACAGATCCAGTCTGGCACCTGGAGATAATCTAAAGATGTGTAATCTGCAGGCAGAAGTATCTTTCAAAAGCTGCCTTTACAATGGCCAGTGATTGTCCTCTGCAATCTCCAAGAAGCCAGGTACCACTGAAAGAAGGGATTTTGGAGACTGTAGTATCTCCATTATAAGCAACACATGTGTAAGTGTCTTCAGTGGAATGTTTAATTTAGATGTACCTCTCACCAAAACACGAAATGGGGTGATGTCATTCACCTGTAAGATCCTTGACTGTGAATCTGTTAGAGAGATGGGTGCATAGGAGGATCGCGAGTCCAAGGAACAAGAAGGAAATGGTGAACAGATTCTTCTACACTTCCTTCGTGTGCATGAAGACTGTGAACCAATCAACTGAGATGGAGTTGTCTTAGGATGAGAAATGCCATCAGGAAAACTAGTTGGCAAATCCACATTTCTAACGCAAGTAAAAGTGCAGGGGCCCAAGGTAAGTCAAAGAGCAGAGCGTAGAATAGCCCAAAGCATTCACAGCTACAGACAGGAGAATTCATAGAGGACGAGCCCCAAGTAGGCACTCTTACTTTGTTGTTCAGAATCTTATTTAGACAACACAAGGAAATATTTATGCACATGATAGAGGACTTATTAATTTATAAACAGTCGTTTTAAAATGATAATACAGTCAGTTATGAACAATCACTGACATCAAAACACTTCAACAAGGTCTTTGATAACATTTACCTTAAATTTTCCCAATTTCTGTTAAATGTTCAACACATCTTTATCAGTGCACATATCAATGAAGTTCATGTTTGGATGTTTCACAGGACGTACAACCTCAGCAGAAACCTATGAATAAGCTGCTGCTTAAAGAATTCGTAAGCTCTCATCTGCTCATTACATACCATTGAACAGGAACAACAGTGGAAGAGCCGAAGGCTGGAAAATCCTCTAGGTTTAGGGCATCAATTTCAACTGACAGCTTTGCCACTTCCTTTAAACCTTGCAATAAAAAAAAATACAAATAAATCTCTGGTTGTGCCGTTCAGAGAAAACATTCTAATCGCACTATTAAGTTCAGCCCTCACTTTGACAACGTTTACATTTTAATAATGAGTATCACCAATGACCACCAGTCAGATATGCAACATTATTACTTCAAATGCTCACAAGAAATCCAAGTTAAAAATCAACTGTACTGACGGGCAGCAACTAGATCAAATATACTGCAAAACAATATCACACTGGTTATATTAAGAAATTTTGTAAAGCAAGCAGTACACAGTAAATCAACTTTATACTTGCATATGTGGATAAAGCAAGTTATGGCACTAGGTTGGTTCCACAATATGGTCAACTTTAGCCTAGTAGTGTTCAGAGGATTACTTTAATGGTAAGAGATTTAGACACTTACCAATGGAGACAAATGATACAAGGTGCCAAAGCCAGGGTGAGTAAAACAGTCTGGCTTTGTTCAACACAGAGGTGGGCATTGCTACTCACTGTAATGTAAGGGAGACTGTCAACTACTAAGTTGATTATGGCACCAGACAGGCAACCATCGGCAAGATGTTGGGAATATTTTATTTTTAGAGATCAAAAGTTTCGCTGCATTTTGGAATTTCAGAGGCAAGGAGAAACATTTTTTTAAGATGTCGATTTACAGTGAAGTACATTAGTTGAAGTTGTCCAATTCCTGAAGCCAAAGAGATTAACTTGGGACAAAAAGGAAAAATATATTTTTCCTTTTAGTCCCAAGTTTATCCACAATATTTTAATCAATCTCAGTCAATTTGGAATGTGCTTTTGTCAGAAACTAGAGTGTTCAAACTTGCACAGAGGATGTGATGGATAATGAAAGACCACGATTAGTGCTGTAGACTGTCCCAGCTCAATTTAAATAGGAATTTAACTCACTTCATTCTGTGATTGGTTGCAAGATTTAAATGTGTAGTAATCAAAATACTATAAATTACACAATTCTAGGTTTAACTACTAGTATTGTCGATCCTAAACAGAGCATTATGTGGACTAACGTTCCAGGAGCACCTGGCGGTGCAGAACATATGCCTTTTTGCTCTAATCCAAATAAATGGAAAGTGATGAATTTCATCTGATAAATGAAACTAACTTGCCTCTAGGTTCTTCGAAAGAAAAAACCCCACAAACTTTGAGAAGCTGGCCATATAAAGGTGACAACAATCTATTTTTCGATTTCAGTAAGGCTGTGATAGGTTTGGAACCAGTTTACAGTTGTTGGTTTTTGTACTTGTCTATATTAAAAGGATCCTTATTTAAATTTAGCTGTAAGCTCCTTTTTTTTTTTTTTAATACTTTATTTAGCTTTTTTTTTTTTACAGTTACAATAGAGCACTGGGATCAGAAAACCAACAACATGGTAAGTACATGCAGTCAAAAAAGGACATCGCCCATGACACATTTAACAATGCAGTATTTGATAGTATGCCGCCCCAGAGTGAGTTACTAAAGCCCCCAGTCCACTAATGTGTGGGCATTCACATGGACAACAAAAAAAATTAGTTTACATACATCTGGCACGGCCATATTGTACCTGCGGCAACAGAATTGATATATTATCAAAGAAGCAAGTGGCGCCATACGCAGTGTAGTAGTCTAGCCCACCCCGGTAGGCACTATACCGTGGTCTGTTTGTGTGGAGGGGGTTTGTTGTCGGGCCTGCAGATACTCCCGGAACGGACCCCAGATGTCTTTGGGCCTCGAAGTGGGGGGGAGCGTTGTAGCATAGCTGTCACTATTGGTAGAGCAAGAAGCCATGCTCTTTAGCCATCCCTTCACCGAGGGCGTAGTCCTACCACCCCAGTGAATCGCCACTTCTCTCTTGGCAAGGAGCAAACTAATAGCAACAAACCTGCGCATAGCCTGCGGGAACTGCAGAACGTATCCCAAGAGTGCAATCTCAGGCAATGGGGTCATAGGTACCCTGACCATTTCACTCACTTTCCTATGCAAGGCAACCCAATACGCTTGTACGTTCGGACAGGTCCAAGCAAGGTGGGCAAAATCGGCATTCGGGGCGCGGCATCTGGCGCAGTGATGTGATCTGGAAGGGTCTATTCTATGGAGTTTGGCCGGAGTAATGTACATTCTGCGAAGAAATTTAAAATGAATCAATTTATGCCGGCTATTTAGGGAAATCTTGTTCGTGACCGCACAGCAGGCATCCCATTGTTCGTCCGAAATCTGCCCACCCAAATCCACCTCCCAGGCTTTGCGTAAGTTATCCTCATTGAGCGGCACAAGAGCAGCGCATGACCTATATAGTTGAGACACAATGTGCACCCCCCTCTCACTGCCAATCACCATACTAAGCGGAGGGAAGGAAGGGGGCTCAAGAGGGTAGTCTGTAAAGGTAGCCCGGAGGGCAGAGCGAATTCGCAAAAGGACGAATTTGTCTATGAAGGACGCATCCGGGAAGAGGGAATCATCGTCTGGATCGAAGGCATGCCCGTCAGGAAACAGGTCACCCATCTTAACAATGTCAAATTTGTGGCACGTCTTCTGTATCAATTTTTCATTAGTTATGGGTATCAATTTAGGGTTTGGGAGTGGGAGATCTGAGGAATAGAGTAGTGTAGTGTGCGTGATGCGGCGCAGCTGGTCCCAAGCCCAACTAGTGGTCGAGGCAGGTTGGATATCATTGGGATCTCTGGGGAACCCGCTCGGCAAGACTGCAGCTAGGGTGTCTGGTAGGACTAGGTCTGATTCAGGTCGGAGACAGGGGATTCTGGCGTCTGGGTGGTACCATGCTTGTGCGAAACTACACTGCGCAGCTAAATAATATAGTCTTAAATCAGGTACCCCGAAACCACCTCTATCGCAGGGAAGCGTCATCACCCTCCAGCTTACCCTAGGGTGCTTACCCCCCCACACCAATCTTATTAAATGGGATTGCAGTGTTAAAATAAAATTCTTTGTGAGCGGGATAGGGATGTTCTGAAAGAAATATAAAAATTTAGGAAGCACGACCATTTTGATGAGGGAAACTCGACCCGCCAAAGACAGTGGGAGTTGAAGTCATTTCTCAATCTGCGTTTCCAATTTAGCTACGGTGGTCCCGTAATTACGACGAATAATCTGCTCCACATTAAGATGTATATGAACGCCTAAGTATTTGACCGAGTCGGTATTCCACTCCAGAGGGAAGTCCAGTTCCCATTGGACAGTGCTGGCAGTGAGCGGAAAGATTACAGATTTGTGCCAATTGATTCCCAGTCCGGAATACACACCAAAGCGCAATATTTCCCGAATGAGGGGGTCTAAGTTAATCTGGGGGTTGCAAACATATAAAACAGTGTCATCAGCGTATAATGAGACTAACAGTGGACCTGTACGAAACTGCAATCCTCTGTGCAAGTGCTTCTCTTGAAAGTGTCTTATAAGGGGGTCCATGGCTAAAATGAACAACAGCGGCGACAACGGACAACCTTGTCTAGTGCCGCGTGACAGTGCGAAGGGGGGGGGACAGCGTGCCGTTCAGTCTAAGTCGGGCCATCGGCTGACTATATAGCAGGGCGGTCGTGGCAATGAATCCGCGCGGCATCCCCATTCGTTGCATGATGGATAACAGGAAAGGCCACTCAAGGGAATCAAACGCCTTTTCCGTGTCTAATAGGATGGCTGCCGCAGGGGTTTCAGGGTTGATTCTGTGTAGTGTGTTAAACAAAGTGCGTAAATTAAATGCAGTCGACCGGTGCGGTATAAAACCAGACTGGGCAGGGGAGATTATGGACTCCATTAATAGCGACAGTCGGCACGCCAAAGCTTTTGCCAGTATTTTGTAGTCGAGGTTAAGAAGGGACAATGGACGATAGGAGCCACATAATAAAGGATCTTTACCTGGTTTGGGGAGTAATATAATGACCGCCTCACGCAGGGTGGGAGGTAGCATCTGTCGCTCAAGAGCCTCCGCATACATGGCAAGGAGCTGGGGAATCAACAAATCTTTATAGGCCTTATAAAAGTCAGCTGTGAAACCGTCGAGTCCCGGAGCTGAGGAACCCTTTAAGGCAGAGATTGCCTCGTCTATGCTGTCCTCCGTTATGGGAATAGCCAGAAAATCCTGCATGACCTTATCAAGGAACACCAGTGCTATTTCTGATAGATGACTCTCCTGGCCCGAATTATCCGGGCCCAGTTTAGTGGTGTACAAAGCCTTAAAATAAGATACGAATTCCCTTTGGATGTCCAGCGGATCAGTGATGTGTAGCCCCTGAGTGGACTTCAATTCTGGGATACACGCCTTGCTATAGGGGGGTCTAATCATTTGGGCCAGCATACGGCCCGGCCGCTACCCCTCGCCATATACCTTAGCGTTATGGTATTTTCCCATGTAGAGTATTTCCTCTCAGCGGTGTCTCTAAAGTCCGCCAGCAGGGTTAGCCTACGTTCGTCTAGGTCAGAGCTGGTCGTCTGAAGCAGCGCGGTGTCCAATGTACTTAATTCTCGCTCTAACCGAGCTAATGTGTTGCGTAAATCTCGTAAGACGCCAGCGCTTTTGGATATGCAGACTCCCCTCATGTATGCTTTAAAACCCTCCCACAGCATAGCGGCAGTGTCAACTGAACCGGTGTTAAGGGTGAAGTAATCCTCTATCGCCTCCCGCAATGCCACTCAAAAAACGTCATCATCAAGCGCGCGGCTGGGGAACCTCCACTGCCGTTCAAACCCCTCAGGTCGTGGTATCTTCACATTTAACAATACTGGAGAGTGATCTGAGAGTGTGCGAGGGAGTGTCCTGACCGGCTGGCACCAACTGACCAAATCTGGGGAAACCAGCCAATAGTCCAGTCTAGTCCACGTGTTATGACAGCTGGTGTAGTGAGTGAAGTCAGTGTGAAGAGGGTTTAGCTTCCTACCAATGTCTGTTAGGGTGAAGTGTTCGGAAAGTGAGCTCAGCGCCCTCCTCGCCCGTGGTTTGGGATCTGGAGCGTTAGATGTGGAGTCCAGCGATAAGTCCTGGACAATGTTAAAGTCACCTCCCACCAAGAGGGGAACTGGGCCCAGCTGCGCCAATTTGGAAAGCAAGGAGTAGTAAAAGTCGGGGGAATCCATGTTGGGGCCATATATGCAGACTAAAGCTAATTTGCGACCCAGCAAAGTGCCCAGTACAATAATATATCTACCTTCGCTGTCACGGAGCACCGAATTCAAGTGGAATGGAAGCCGCTTGTGAATGAGTATTGCAGTGCCTCTCGCGTAGTTGCTGTAGTTTGCAAAATATCTATGTGAACCCCAGCCTGCGGCAAATTGGGACTGATCGGTGGGAGGCAGGTGCGTTTCTTGTAAGAAAGCCACGTCTACCTTGTGGCACAGTAGATATTGCGTAACCTGCCTTTTTTTCCGGGTGTTATTCAGCCCGCGGACGTTCCAGGTAACAATAACAACCTCAGAGGGGCCAGCGTTATATCCTATCTGTGTCATGGGGGAAATGTGAGTGAGTATTGAATGAAAATTGGCCTAGCGTACTTATCACAATCCTCAATCTGTGCATGCAAAAATGTCCCAGTGCAACTAAACAGTGTCCCCCCCCCCCCACCCAGCCTCCCCTCCCAACCAGAGAGGCAGAACCATAATTAACAAATAACAGTGCAAAACTAAGGTCTCCTCTGTAGTACTGAAAAGTAACCATAAGTAGTACTTGCGTGATTCACACAAAAATCTTAAGGTGATCACCATGAGGGGAGGTGGCACGCCCCCAACAACGACGTGGCAAATGACATATAGCATTAAAAGAAAGTTATCGAAATCCCTTCATAGATGACGTTTCCACATGGCACAATGTCAGCTAATCAGTTCAGCCATGGCCAGATCCCGAAAAAAGTTCCAAACTGGCGTCCGAGCCATTCTGCGAAGGGGGAAGTTTGTCCTCCTCAAGAGGGCGTTTGTTATTCAGCTTATGTTTATGGCAGAACTCCTGCACTTCCGCCGGGTTATCAAAAACACGTGCCCGTCCGTTCACCTCAACACGCAGCCGGGCAGGATATAGCATACCATATTTCAATCCTAGATTTCGAAGTGTTGCCTTGACTCCAGTGAACTTTCGCCTCGCTTCCTGCACCATGATGGTGAAGTCTGGGTAGAAGGAAAGCTTGGAGCCCTGCCAGTGTGTCTCGCCTAGCTCCCTTGCCAGCCGAAGGGCAGTGTCGCGATCTCTAAAATTCATGACTCGTGCAATTATGGGCCTAGGCGGGCATCCAGGGTTGGGTCGAGGGCCCAGTGATCTAGGAGCTCGTTCGATCACAAAGCCAGAAGTAAATGCCTCCCTGCCAAACAGGTCTATCAAGATAGTTTCCACCAAGGTGTCCATACGGCCAGCGGCTGTAGACTCCGGCACACCTAGAATGCGCACGTTGTTTCGGCGGCTGCGCGCCTCCAAGGCCTCATTCTTGGTCGCGACTTCTTTGAGGATGCGTTCCATTCTGTCGAGCCTTTTCACTGCTTGCGCCGTCCCGTCTTCTAAGTCGGATGTGCGAGCTTCAACCACACCAAGGCGCCGGTCATGAGCCTGGATCTTTGTTCCCAATTCCGCCATGTGCTTGTCTAGGGAGTCAAACCGTACATCTAGGGCCCTAAATCCAGCCCTCATTTCTTGTAACAACGAGCCGAGTTGAGTGGCATCCCCTTCTGGCACGGCATCTTTCAGGCCACCTTCAGCCATAGCGTCAGAGGTGTCCTGGACTGTGTCGGTGACCTTCGCAAAGGGGAGAAGGCGTTGTTTGGGATCCTTGCGGCCCATTCCACAGTTCACTCCACCAGGTGCAAGATGGGCCCAAAGGTCGCGTTTTTCCTGGTAGTGGCGGCAAATGAGTTGCGTGGGTTGGATTGAAACGATCGGGAGCTGGATTAATTAGCGATCGCCAATGTGCCAAGCATGTCCTGGTTTGAACGTCGGGATCTAGGCTAGCGCACAGGCATGTGACCCTGCGCAGTGCGCGGAATGGCGGACCCACAGCCCGGGCAATTTTACAGCGATCGAGTCTCAGCCAACAGGGAATGAGTGATGCGCTGGCAGTTCAATCCTGATGGTGCGAGGGAGAAAGCAGACCTCGCGCTTTCACTACCCCCTGTGAAGTTGTGCTGAGCAATCGCAGGAGAGGCCAAGTGAGTCCTTCACAGCAATAACGCATAAATAATCACATGAGGGGCAATCTGGCAGCAGTCTCGGGCTGTTGTGACCGCAGCGGGTGAGGGCGATATCTGTGCGGGCCCGGACCGGGGGGATCATACGGGACTCTGGGGCCCCGTTGCAGTGTTTTTATACCCCTTCTGTTGGTTTTTTCTTTTTTTTTTTAGGGGTTGAAGGACGGCGGCTCAATCCAGGCCTAGCAGCGAGGGAGGGGGCAGGGGGGGAGGATCCTCGCGGGCCGCGGCCAGGCAGGTGCACTATCAGGAGGAAGCGGGGGGGGGGTCCCAGGGCGCTCTGATGGAATCGCGCCCGGTGCAGCCGCGGTGGGAACGCAGGCCCTGCGCACCTCCGCAAACCGCGCCTCCGTGTATGCTCAGTGCTCGACGGGACGGGAGGCCAAACGGACCTCCCGCGGTGCACGAGCGCCGAGCCAGCGTTCACGATGTCGCTCACTGCCCCAGCACGCAACCCGCAGACTCACCGCACCCCGGCAGAGCTTCCAGGCTCCCGGTCTCGTCCTCGGGAGCCGCTCAGGCCCATGAAGCCGCCATCTTAATTTACCCCCGATCTGACCTCTATTGCCGCATCACGTCGCCAATCTGCGATAAAGCGCCACAGCTGGGGGCAACTTGTAGTCAGGACCCGTTCCGCCGCAAATTGTTGTTCCTTCCCGGGTCAATGGAGCTGCTGGAGGGTGGGAATTCGCATGGCAGCCACGTCGTTGAGCGGAGCATCAGCGCCGAGCGACCATCTCGGTCTCCGGCTTGGCCACGCCCCCCAGCTGTAAGCTCCTTAACCAGTTATGTGATAAGCAAAACAATAATTTCCTTTGAGATCTGATAGGAGACAAAGGCTCAAACTGTTGTAATCTAATTTTGTTCTCAAGAAGTTCCAATCTTGCACATTAGTGCTTACTTTTTTGGACTTCCTCATCAATCTTCCTCTCTCTTTATTATATATGTCAAAAGCAGCAAGGCAGGAGTCTGTTTCATTCACGTGACTTATGGAGGACCAGCATCCTTGTGGCAAAAGAAGATTCCAAAAGGTAATCACTTACTCGTGACTCCTTTGACATCAATTCAGCCTCTGCTCTCTTTCATGTTCTTCTGGTCTGTTCCTCATTGCCTTCTTTCTAACAATAGTATAATCAGTGACTGCACTTAAAAGTAGATTGTTCTGCATCAACTTCAGATTGGTGCAACCTTCTAATAAATAAGCTTTAACGAGGTAGCCACAAGAGAGGGCTCCGTCGGCTTTACTGGAAGCTGCTTTAGGGTTTCTGTTGGTGAACATCAGCTGGTGAAAATGTGGTCTTCATTACGGAACTGGAGGCAGCAGAAAAACACCAAATTACATGCTGTATGCGCTAACAGACAACTCGTAGTTTGTGTGTGTGAGGGTGGGGACTTGCCACCGAAGAGCGCAGGAGCCAAGGCAGAGGTGCTCGGATGGGCTATGTACCCAAAATCGGCATTAGTCTGCATCTAGCATCAGGGTATAGCATAATGGTGACCATTCTTGGCATATTGTGGAGATCTCTGGCAAGGTTGTGCTCCTCCCAGACATAACATCCTTAAATAATGTGGGTGTAGGAAGCTGGCTCTTTATATGATATACCCAAAATGAGGTATCTCGTGCAAAAAGTCAGGTATTCCCTTATGAGTGGACAGGGGCAAGCTCTAGCAATCGCAAGGTGCTCTTCTAGGGGGGTAGTGTGGTCAAGCAGCCTTACGCTCATCAGAGAGGAGTGTTCGACATCTGCAAATACTCACAATAGTCAATAAATGATGCACACGACTCAAGAAGGAGAGCCACGCCAATTTATAAAAATAACACGTATCTTTATATATGTTTAGGCACCAGAATGAATACGATCAGGTAAATAAGTTTTGCAAGAGAAATACTTTTATGTTTAAAAAGTCCACAGTACATTTTTCAGAAGCTGCAATGTTATCCTAGGGGAGGAAAAACAAGTATGGCATTCAGGTAGAGTACAGCGACTTACTAGACCAATCTCTGCAACTTTTTGGGCAAGGTCCAAGGCAGCACCAGCAGCTCACCTCCAGTGGTACTAGGGCGGCCGGATGCAGCGGTGTAATACAGCGTTGGGTGCCCAATCTTAGTCTTTGGAGATCTGTCTTTGCGAAAAGGGCTGCAGGTTTTGACTGGGAGGCCAGTCGGGCTAAACCAACAGAGGGGCTCAGACCTCACAATGCTCGGGAATGTAGGGACACCTTCAGTCCCCTTCTCCACGGGCGAGGGGTGCAGAGGTGTCCTTAGGTGTCGGGTCCATGTCACTGGGAGCAGTCGCATTTAGGACCCACAACGGGGAAACCCAAAGAGGGCTTTGAGTCTGGAGAGCCTGTTGACACAGTTGGCCAACTTCAGCTTGGGCTATGCGGCTCGGGTGCAGTGGTGCTTTCCGGCTTCGGGTTTTCACAGTCTTGGAGCCTCACAGCTCAGTCTTTGGTACCTGCAGGATGCAGGGGAGCATTTCCCCTGTTCCACTGGAGTTCCTGGTTCCTGGGTAAAGTTCTGGCAGGTCTCCCAGGCTTTGGAGACACAGCAGCTGCAGGAAAAGCCATCTTTTGGCGTAATTGTTGAAGTCAGCAGGCAGGCCGGCAGGGTTGACACCAAGTCAGTTGCTGGATCTTCTGTTCTTGCCTTTTGTGACTTTTCACGTCTGTCTTATTCTTTCAGGTCAGCAGCTCTTTGAAGCTCCCCTGCCTTGGAATGCTAATCTGCAGGTCATCCTTTTGGAGGGGGTGTAAACACCCTCTGCCCAAGCAGACTTTGTTTCTGACCTCCTGAGAGCAAAGGCCCTCATCCTTGGGGTCAGAAACTGGTCTCTGGTGGCAGGCTGGTGAAAAACATTCAGTCAGCGCACCAGTAGTTGGTAGGTTTTCAGGGGGCACCTCTAAGGTGCCCTCTGGGCGCATGTATTAAAAAATCCAACACCGGAATCAGCATGGGCTTTTTAATACGAGATGTTTGATATCAAACATTTCTAGTTTCAGTGAAGCCATCGTGTAGCATGGGAACTCATTTCTTTTGACCAGTGTCCAGCACAGGTATTTAAAATGGCTTCCTGTTCACTTGTACTGTCAGTAATCGAACTGGCCAGCAAAGGGTGCTATCTGCTCATGCAGGTATGTACACACATGTAATATAATGCACCCTGCCTTAGGACTGTAAGGCGTGCTGTAGGGGTGACTTACAAATATTACATGCAGTGTTAGGGGACATGGCCCACAAGTGTGTGACATGTTGTGTTTTCACTTTTTAGAGCACCTGGTCATACAGCCTGCAGTGGCAGTCCGTATGAGTTTGGTGCTGGGACCCTTAGAGTGGCACAAGATATGCTGCAGCTCTTAGGGACCCTCTTCAGTACCTAAGCCCTAGGTATCAGAGGTACCACTTAAAAGGGGCTAACAGAGGTGCAATAGGCGTCGTCACTCTGGAATCAACTGACCAGTTGTCCTGTTTTGGGGAAGGAACACTGGCACTGGGGACCTGGTTAGCAGGAACCCAGTGCACTTCAGTCAAAGCTGCCTTAAATACCAGGCAAAAGGTGTGTGTAGGTAGGGGGGGGGAGGGATGGGGAGTGGGAAAGACTACTGCAACCAAAACCCAGTTTCCTACAGTGGGCATTTCTGGCATTCTGAAACTTATTCCTGACACATGTGGGCCTCGCATAAAGGAGATAGTCCATGGCATAGTGTGGGCATCTTCGACATAACAGTGGTGATTTCTGGTAAGACTGCCCCCCACCTTTGCCATAAACCTAATCATAATCCTTGGAATTATGGTGTGAATCCTTGGCAATAAAGGAGAATCTTACATGATGGTGCATAACGTGTACTGACACAACTGTAGCCTTCCCTGGTATGACCGCGATAATTATTAAGGGCCAGCAGCAATTAAAAACCCCCGCCCCCAAATAAAACTAAATAAATAAAGACTGTGAATGTGGGAGTCAAGCGGGGAGTCGCATCCTCACAATGACATAGGCTTGATGGACAGCCCATTCAAATAATTGCAAAGCATGAAAAACACTGAAAAGCCAATGGTTGAAGGGGCTGTCAAAAGCGTATTCTCTCTATGAACTTTATATATATATATCTTTTTTTTTTTTTTATGACGTTGTGAGGTCTTCAGCCAGACAAAAGAAGCATATGTGTAATAAGAAGCAGATACCAGCATCACCCGAGAAATAGGAAGGCCATCTTGACCATTCAGTTGACACTATGGCATGCAGCGGGCCCAAGGAGTGTGAGAGGCATTTCCAGGATAGCCAAGCGTGAGGTTAGACAAGCAGTACACACTCAATAACAGCACTAACACAGCATTATGCTTTTTGTGGCAGTCATTTGCAATGTGGCTGATTGATAGTATTGACAGGGATTGGCGAATGGCATGATGTCATGCCCAGATGGTCACACAGAAAGGAAAGCACACACCTTCGTGGCATAGGTGAATCCACAATATGTTCACTGAGGCCACAGTACCACTCCATTACCGTGAGCAATACATCAACTACATACAACCAGTAGTTACAACCCCGGTAAATGCCTCATAACACCTGTGACCAGACGAAGCTCCTGCTTCGATCTCATACTAAACTGGAAAAACATTGCTACCTCGTGTCTGCTTTATGCCTCTTCGTGGAACAACAAAGTCAACACATTAGGCACCAACCCCCTATCCAAAGCACTACTGTGCTTTAGTGGATGGCACAAGAACCTCACTTGGAAATGCATCAGTAAAAGGGGGCAGGATGCCTCAGTGAGTTGAATGCTCTCCACTAATGAATGCGTTATCTGTAGATCATGAGTTTGAATCCCGATAGGCCCACTCAGCCTTTCATCAATCTGCAGGTCAGTCAGGTATGCCTTTGTATTGGGTAATCGTAACAACTGTTATTTACAGAGTTTAGAAACAGCAGATGCATGATGTGAAGACCTGTACAAAAAAGTCATTAAAAGAAAATCAAAGTAGAGCTCAAAAGTACACCCCTACTATCTTAGTCAAGGCATTATAACCCGAAACACCACTGACACAGATTCTCAGCCATAGCAGCAAGCATACCTAGGAAGCACATTCGCCATATGACAACATAGCACCCTGTGGTCAGGTGGGCACATCCCAGCTGTCCAGCAAACTGTCCTGTGGGGCATCGCACAGATGATTCCTCAAATTTATGTTTGTTTCTTCACAACTACTTCATTTTATGCATTGTATGCGCAAGCGCGTTATTTGTTCGCACAGGCCTCTCTTTTTGTGTTTTTTCACTACGTAGCTTAACCTCTTTAAAACATCAATTCTTTTGGAAACTCTGAGGCATTGAAACCAAGAAATGCAGTGCTTAGGATATAAACAAGAAGCACAAAGAAGGATCATGGAAAGTGGGAGGTAAAAAGTTAACATCAAACACATGATGAATTTGGGGTCAGAGTAATACACTAATGTAAAGCCATGCAATGAGGACCGCAGCTCTTCAGAAACATTAAATGCAGTGCCGATGTAACTACGTCAATAGTAAGTGTCTGATGAATGAGTTTTTTAAAATCATAATAGAAAGGGCTTTATTTTAAACGAGTCATCATTAATGTGAACTGTGAATGTAGGTACTTTTTACAGGCTTCCCATATATTGCATGATTGTTGTATTACAGTCTCTGCTATAGAGAGCCTCCTGATGAAGAAACACTTGGGTTTGAAATACATTGAGGCAGCAACAAAAAACAAGTGGCATGGAGAGTTCTGTGAAATTTGAAACGGTTAACATTACATGGAGAGAAAAATACGAGGAACACCAAGGAGTCGACATGCACTGTAAAAACAACCCCCGAAACAAAGTCTGAACCAATGAGCAATTGTAAAAAAAAACCAAGCATTTGCAATGCAATAGGTCTCGCATTTGCGAGAGTTTAAGCTATTGGCATTGTAAATGACAATGCCTTTTATTTATCTGTTTTAAAAACCAACATAAATAAAAGGCATTGTCATTTACAATGCCAATAGCTCAAACTCTTGCAAATGCGAGACCTATTGCATTGCAAATGCTTGTCATATTTTGTGATGTGTAAAGAGTGGACATGTTTTGCGTTGCACCAGTTCTACTGGCTTCCCTCCAATGTGACTTGTACTCTATTCTTCTTCTGTGCCCCCTCTCTGTTCTCTCTGATCCTTCCCTCCTTACCCTGCGCGCTTCTTATTCCATCATGTCCAGCATCCTCTATTATCTCCCACCTTCCTTTGTGTTGTCCTTGTTCCCACCACCCATCACCCTCTCACATCTCCCATCTGCCTTTCCTTCCCCTTTGGGCTTCTTATTCTATCTACGGTACCTCCGGGACAAGGTAGTTAGTGTTTTTTGTCTCCTAGAAACAAAAGGCTAGCTGTCCTGCAGTTTCCCTTGCCTTCAATACCATCCTCTTTTTGTTTCTATGTCGAAAGAAGGTCGGGTACCATGGAAGCATTCATTAAAGGTTGATCATTCTTTCTATGTTATAGAAACTAATGAAGAACTATAATAAAGACTCCCTTCTCACCTGATGTTTTTTTAAAAAAAAGAAACAAAAACAAGACTGTATTGAATGCAAGAGAGCACTCTATACAGTCCACCTTTTATTTCTTGTTTGGCTTTAATGTGCCTATGATGCGTGCTTTAGTACATAAAACCCGAACCTATGGGCTTTGCTAATGCTCGTTACCCCTTGACTGCACAATGCAGACGTTGCCTGCCCATTGTTTTTCTGTCTGATTCGAGATCTCCTTCCACTATATTTACATTTTTCCTGATTGGTACCCTTCATAAACAAGCATTTGCAATGCAATCGGTCTCGCCTTTGGGACCTTATATGTATTTAGCTATGCAGCACATTAGCCTGGATGCTGAAACATCTACTGTTCTTTAACATGGAGGGAAAGTAAGCACTAAACTGCGTGAAACACCAGGTATGGGAACACATGGAGAGAAATATTGCCTTTCAGCGGAAATGGTATAGTCCAAAGCTCTGTTTTTAATATAAAATCAGGGCCTTCGGTGGTCATATCACTGAAAATACAAGATTTGGAAAAAGAATATTGTCTACGGGTGCTCATGGAAGACAGTTTCTATGGACTGTAATCTAGAGAATGCTAAAGTGATTCTGGTATTTTACTGGCTCCCCATCTAGATGAGATGACAACTTAAGGTCCTCACACACGCCAACAAAGCCCTCCACGACCTAGGACCTGCTTACATCAACCATCAACTGAAATTTCACCAACCCTCTATACACCTGCACTCCTCTTCAATCGCCCTTGCACACACACCACCACAACCATCGCAGCTGAAGTGGTGGCTGCTTCCTCTACATCACTGCCAAGACACCTCCAAGCTGCGTACAGCCCCCTCGCTGGCAGACTTCAGAAATAGACTCAAGACCTGGCTCTTTGATGTAGAAACAGCGCTCAGATAACCCTTAAGGGGGACAATGTTGCGGTTTACGAATGCTGTTTGATTGATTGATTTATATTCTTTCTTAAATGATACATCACATACAGCAATTTTAACCTTATCAAATCCAAAATACAGCAGATTCACATTAAAATAGAACAGGATTTAAATTTCAGACCATTTTTGTTATGAATGCCATGTAGGTAAGGAAAATGCTGGTTTGGGAAGGAAAGCAATGTTGATGAATGCACAAGCATACCATAAATGTGCACAAGCACTTTAGACCATAATTGCATATGACAGTATTACCATGGTAGGTGGTGGCTTGACTTTTGGCATATCTTGGTGGCACTCAGGTTAAAATCTAGAAGTAACTACATTAGACATGAATCTGCTTCCATAACTGCTGTCTTTTCATTGAACCTGTACTTATTGCTCATTTCTTAACATCAACAATGTTACATCCTAGATGTAATGTGACATCAGTTTCTTTTAAATCATCAAATCAAGGGTAATATGATGTCATTTCCTGTGATGTCAATGGTGTGAAAAGCAAAAAGAACAAATGATGGACGGAATGCTGAACCAATCAAACATTCACCCCCATACACATATCTGGGTTGAATCCATTGTTTTTTGCATGCCATGCTATTCCAGTTTAGATGAGGGGTGTTACCCTGAAAACGGTCCCAGGATGATTGTCTCCAAACCAGGGAGGGCCTGGCTTGGCAGTTCGGGCTGTACTGTTCCCATGAGGAGCAGGGTCAAGACTGATTTGCATATGACTGGGTCCAAACTGGGGTGGGGCATAGTGAGCAAAAGAACAAAGAATTTAACCCAGATCTCTTGACTGTGGATGAATCTTTGATTCATTCAGATTCCGTCCATCATTCGGTGCCATGGCACAAATTGGTGTGAAAAGGGCATATGGTGTCATTTCCGTTAGCCCTGGCATTTTGGTGAATCGACGTCCATGCTAAGAATGTGAATTATTTCTTTAATGGGAGGTCAGGGCCACAAGAAAGCAATTCCATTGCTCAGTTTTGACCAAGACATGTCACTTCTTAGGTAGTGGTGATCACAGCAAAAATTGCCTCAGCCGAGACAAAGCCCATGTCAGAATCTAAACTTCTGCCAGAATTGTGGTTCTGGGTACTTAATGCCCTCCTTTGTAACAGACTCAGTCTGCCACAGCGCTCTGCTGGGTTGCAGAAATGACAACAAAGGCATCTACAACATGACTACACATGTTTAACTAGCGTACTAACTTTCAGGTATTTTTTATGATCCCCAAAACAGACCTAAGTTTGTTCGGTCAGGCAGAATGAGCCAAACTCCGCAGATGTTGGAAAACTGCATTGTCTTAAAGCGAAATTTAAAGAAACTTCAAACAAGCCAAGGGTGCTCCTCCGCTCTCGTTTGTCTCCGTCGTTTTTGTGACTTTTGCCACATACCCTGTTAAACACAAGAGCGAAGATAAAATACAAACAGTGGTACTGTTTAAGAGCTGCTAATAGAAAAAGTATTTATTTAACTTGTGGTTTCACATAGTGTCATGTGTGTGCTTCAAGGCGTGTGCACTAACGCAGCATGACGTTAAAAGTTCAGCAAAAGCAACGGAAATGCCGTTCCCACGGTAAAACAGTCTGCGTTATTCTAGTGTAAGAACCCACTGCATTCTCTGATGCCCTCTTCTAGCAGCCCAGGTGGCCTCGCTGATTGCCTGCACACTCGGTCTGACATGTCCTTATCGCAATTATTCAGAATTAAACTATTTTTACGCACACATTTGAATTCAAAATTAAGGCACTTGCCAAAGTTGAAAAATAAGTTGCATATGCACTGCTTGTTTTCTGCCCTTCACTGATAACAACTCTTCTGCTGCAAAGTAGATTAGATTTGCAAAGCGAGGACACGCACCCCGGCTAGACTTGAAAGAAAAGAGCGGAGAGGGCGCACTGCAAGTTATTCAAAGTTTCTACCAACCCCTCCGAAAACCACCTAAGGGTTAACAGCAAGCTTATCACTCACTCTGAGAGATATTTACATGGGAATGTCCTCGGAAGTCACTCAAACTGGAGATATTTCCTCAGCACAGGGGACAATGAGCCGCTCTGTGAAACCGCCAGGCAGAAAATAAACAAACGATCGCAGGCAGCCTGAGGCAGGTATTTCATGTCATCGGCAGGAGGGCAGTCGGGTGTGTGAACCAGTTGAAACATGTAAATGAGTGTCACACGAAACCCTCGGCTGCAAAATCATCTTATTGCCGAACCTGTTTCAGCAGCAGCCCAGCCCTTCCGGAAAAAATGAAAAAGAAATGGCGGCCGCGCGGTAAAAAAAAAAAAAATAAAATAAACAGTGGTGCGCGCGCACCACAGAGGGGAGGAGGAGCGCGGCAGCCTGCTCAGCTGACGAAACGCTCGTGCGTCATGGCCTTTGCCGGCATGTGTTTCCAATTATCGCGCACGATAATTGGAAACACATGTCTGCCGCGCGTACCCATCTCAAAAAGGCCAGCCACGACGCACGAGCGTTTTTGGGACTGCTTTCAAAACTCCCTTACTAAAAGTCTTCGCCTCTAAGCAGCGCTTGCGCGCTACTCGAGGCTCGACCTAAAAATGTATACCTCGAGGTTCAGAACACTTGACATTCCTTCAACTTCTAAATAACCTGGTAGATAGATTGGCATACAGATACATTCATAATGTGCACTAAGGGGGTCTGAGAGACTTGGCCAGGGAAATGAAACATACACTCTGAGAAAGGAAATTATAGATGGCGCAAGGGACACAAAGGAAGCAGCATGTTGCCCCAGGAAACAACTGAACCCGTGAAATCAGTGATTATCCTTAGAGGTTAGGCTTAAGAGAGCAGAAAAAACACCCACAAGCTAGGGACTCACATGAAGTACAATCAGATTTGGCAGAGATTATAAGCCCCATTTCTTCTTCATAACACCTTTCTTTGGAAACATGCACAAACCACCTGATCACATACATGGGTTTGGCGCAAACTTGCAACACTCATCACACTGACAGCAACCTCCATTGGGGCTACCCACAAACCACAGAATGACTGAGCACCAAAACTCGCAAACTTGTCAATCACACACTCACAGGTTCTGCAGAAGTTGACACAACCCAATCCCCATTGGCGCAACCTCCATTGGAACTTCTCCATTACTACACTCAGACTGATCAGCCACAACCATACAGCTCACCAATAATGCATGCAGGAGTTCAGCAGGTCACAAGTCCTGCTACACACTCTGAGCACCCTGGGATTGCCAACCACCTACAGACTGACTGCTCACTCCTACATAATAAAGCTGGAGCTTAAAGATGTGTCTGACTCCCTACAGTCTCCTCGTTGGTGATGCCCATACCCTGCAATTGACAATGTACACCTCATGACTCCTAACAGTACCAAGAGGAGTAGAGATTGGCGAATACATTTAGCAAAACAAAACATAGCCTGTGCCTTTGCACCACATACCTTAGTTGTACGGTTTCACCACATGTTAATGGGATTACTTGACTCAAGGAATCCCCACCAATGCTGTCAAAAACCCTGTGACACAGGAAAAATAAGAAACCTTCGTCAAATGGGCTTTGCAGTGCCCCCTTATAAATGTATAATGAAACCTTCTGTGTAGAAGATACAAAAATCAAAAATGGAGGGGCAGCAGGAGGAAGGAGAACAGGTGCAGCACAGCTCACGGATGGAGGGGCAGCAGGAGGGAGGAGAACAGGTGCAGCACAGCTCACGGGTGGAGGGGCAGCAGGAGGGAGTAGAACAGGTGCAGCACAGCTCACGGGTGGAGGGCCAGCTGCAGCAGGATGGAGTAGAGCAGGTGCAGCACAGCTCAAGTGCGGCGGGGCAGCTGCAGCAGGAGGGAGTAGATCAGATGCAGCAGGGTTCAAGGATGGAGGGGCTGCTGCAGCCGAAGGGAGTAGAACAGGTGCAGCACGACTCAAGGGTGGAGGGGCAGGCGCAGCGGGGCACTGCAGAACAGATGCAGCAGGGCTTAGAGATGGGAGGTCGGCTACAGCAGGAGGGAGGAGAACAGGTGCAGCAGGGCTTAGAGATGGAGGGGCAGCTGCAGCAGGAGGGCGGGGTGAGGGCACAGCAGGGCTTAGAGACGAAGAGGTTCCTGCACCTGGAGTCGGAGGTAGAGGGGCGTGTGCCGCAGGACACATCTCGGGACAGAAGAGAAGCAGGAACTCGGGTTAGAAGAGCAGAGCCATCCCAGCGTAGAGGAGGGGGACGAAAAGAAGCCTGGAGTGGAGGGACCGCTGTATGCTGCGATAAAAAAGTCGCTAGAGCAGGAAACGCGGAAGAGACAGCAGACCACCCAGGGGACAGGCGAAGAAGGACAAGGAAATCCCCTGCACTGGGCCTGGGAGCAGGATGACACCCTGCGGGAGCTGACGGGCTCGAGGAATGAATCCAGTCACGCGACCTACTTCCTGAAGAGTGACAACATCCCAGAGGTAAGCATGAGGTCAGGGGGTACGGGCACCACATCTCCTAATGCTCAAGACCCAGCCTGGAGAGAGGAGGGGATTGCTGCTTTTCAGAAAGGTGCAGCAGTGAGCTAAACGCTCGTCGCTGATGTCTGCTGTAATCATTTGTTCCGGAGTTCGAGTCCAAAAAGACCAGTCTATCCTTCCGTGGCTACAGTGCTGTTAAACTGAGTAATAGGAAGACCTGTTACTTGCAGCGCATGGAATAAGCAAAAATGCAGTACGATGCCCTGCAGTGGAAAAGAACAACAAGTGGTGCGCGCACACGCGCCACAGCTAAGCACGTGATTTCAATTATCGTGCCCGTGTCTGGGCACGATAATTGAAACCACGCGGCCTATTGGTGTCTATTACGCGCACCAAGCGCGGAATAGACACCAATAAGCCATGGGCGGAGCGATGCGCCCGCCTCTGGCCAATTGCGTGCAGTCTTCTAGACAAAGACGCACGAAACGGCCTATGGGGTAGCACATAAGGAATCGCACGCGCTCGTGCGATTCCTAGGTCAGTGCTGAATCCCCTTTTTCACCTACTAAATGTCTCGCGCTGCGGGAGCACTGCTGCGCAGTGCACTGCTAGGCGCGAGACCTAAAAAAACATGAACGTGTGTAGAGCAAATTAATGAGAAAATTAAATAGTGCACAGCACGAGCAGTGGATGGGCAGCTGAGGGACACTAATTAAAGCTAATTAGTCTGTAGTTAGTCTGTGTGCCACGGAAAGAAAAGGAAGTGAAGCATGACCAGCACTGCCCAATAAGAAGGCAGCAAAGGGCGACAATGACGCCAACAAATGGTAAGCTATGGGCGGGTTAAAAACCCATTATTAGATACAAGAGTCTCGCAAGCAACAGTGCATAAGTTAGTGCATGCTCTTTCAGGCTCAACCTGAAAAGGAAAAGCCTGTTATTTAAAGGTAATTTGGGTCATACCTGTTTGACGTCCTCCGTAGTTTCGGGTTCGGTACCCGTTTTCTCACTTGGATACAGTGCATATATCAGGCCCCTCGGGCGTTTGTTCGGGTGAATGGGGTCTCCTCAGCTCCCTTTAAAATTGCTCGGGGCACTAGGCAAGGGTGCCCCCTTTCGCCCCTTTTATTCGCCCTCTACATGGAGCCCCTTGCACAGAAGATTCGAGACCATCCAGGTATTCAGGGCCTAAAATTCGGGGGCGATTACCACAAGGTAAGCCTATATGCCGACGATATCATCCTCTCCCTTGCGCAGCCACTTACCTCCCTTCCCGCACTGGTGGATGAACTCGAGGCCTTTGGCCGAATTTCGGGCTTTAAAGTGAATCTCACCAAATCCCAGGTACTTAACTTGTCTCTGCCACAATTACAGATGGAGGCACTACAACGATCTCTCCCCTTGAGCTGGTCACATGATCCTGTTCCTTATCTGGGCATCCTCCTGACTCCCTCGATTTCACGCACGCTGGAAGTGAACTATACAGCTCTAGTGGCGCAGACGCGAAAAGCCCTGGACGGCTGGGCTAAACACACATTATCGTGGTTCGGACGCATTGCAGCGGTTAAGATGACGCTATTGCCTCGTATTTTGTATTTATTCCAGACCCTCCCGTTAACTCCGCCGCCTGGTACAGTGCGGACACTGCAGCTGGCTTAAAATAATTTCATCTGGGGCAAGAAGAAGGAGCGCCTTTCGTTGGCGCAGCTTTCGCGCTCCAGGGACGATGGAGGGGTACGGCTACCTCTCATTCATAGATATTTGCAGGCTGCACATCTGCGCTATGTGCTGGAATGGAATCGCCCATTGTCGGAGAAGCACTGGACCTTCATGGACCAAGCGGTAGCGGGCGCGAATGTCTGGCGAGAAATCTGGCTTCCCCATCGCATCCGCTCTTGGGGCCTTTATTCATCCCCGGTTACGGCGGCCACCATGAGGGTCTGGGACAAGGTAGCAATCGCAAAAGGCCTCACTACATTTCCCTCCCCGATGACGCCCCTAGTAGATAACCCAGACTTCCCGCCGGGTGTGAAATCCGCGGTCGCACAGAGGTGGAGAGAAGCCGGCTGTAAGCGACTGGGCCACCTTTTCGATCTTCAGGGCATCATCCCGTTTAGCCGTGTGCGCTCTGATCTTGACCTCCCCCGCTCCGACGAATACTATTATTTACAACTGCGACACTGGGCTACCTCTAGGGCGTGCCTTTCGCAGGCCTCGCGCAAGCTTACCCCTTTCAAACAATGGGTAGCAAAGAAAGAAGATGACAAACACCTCATAACGGAATTATATTTGCTCCTTACTCCAGGTCAGAAAGGGACTCGCGGACAACTTAGGCGGGAGGCAGAATTGGGCAGGGCCCGCTCAGACAAGGAATGGGATAACATACATTATAGAGCGCACCACACAGCATATAACACAGCTGGGACGGAATCGGCGTTTAAAGTCACGACTTATTGGTATCTCACCCCTGCTAGGATTCACCAATGGAACAAAAATCACACTGAAGAATGCTGGCGTGGCTGTGGGATGTCGGGCTCCCTAGCACACCTCTTATGGCACTGTCCGCGGCTAGAGCGATTCTGGGAATTGGTTCTCGATGATATTGATGCAGCATTTGACACCGAGATACCTCGCTTCCCTGCCTACACCCTTTTAGGGCTCTCCAATCCCCTTACCTTCCCTCTGCGGTCGCTTCGCGGCAGACAAATGGCATTGGCTCTCCTTGCGGCGCGTCAGGCGATCCTAATACACTGGGGCACTACAGCGGTGCCAGATCACTCAGCATGGTTACATAGGTTGTGGATGACATTGGCAATGGAACGGCTCTCCCTAATCCAAACTCAGAAGGGCGAGAAATATACTGAACTGTGGGCGCCATTCATTGCATTGCTATCGAAGGATCTCCGTGAGGTCTCTTGCCCCAAACTTCTGCAAGTTCTACATTTGATACCTTCCCCGACAGCTGCGCAGACCACTAAAGTAGCGAGAAAGGAGGCGGGTGGGTCACCGGAGCACGGCTCCTCTATAGCACTTGAAACTTAGATACGGAGTCCCATCTTTTTCCTTTTCTCTTTGTTTCTTGTGATGGGGGGAGGGTGTTTCCTTTTTCTCTTCATTGTTGTTTCCTCCTCGAGATGACTCTTGTTTTGGGCCACACTGAATCTGAAGATACAGGCCACATGGTTGTTGTAGCCTTGATTATATTTGACGCCTGCCTCCGGGATATTGGCCCTATTACAGCGCCTCCTGTACGCCCTTGATAGCACTGTGTGTAGCCGCCGGCCTACGTGGTTGTAGGTAGAAGGCTGTGTACAACCTATGAGTCACTTTTCAAAATGTCTAATAAAGCAGATTTGTTCCATAAAGGTAATTTGGTTTCATGAAAATGGTAAACGTCTGGTTGTCAGAATGTACTTTATTTATCCAAAATAAAAATGTTGTATTTGGCAGCATGTGGCAAGTTGACGTTTATGGTTAAAATAGCTGGATTTCCAAATCTATACATAAAGCTGTTATTCGAGTGATATTTCAAGCAAAGTTCAGGAGAGTTTGCTGTTATTTAACAAATTTAAAAGAGTTCAAACCTAAGCTCTCTGCATTTTAGTATAACATTGGAACTAAATGACAACAAAAGAAATATCTGCAGTCTTCTAAAACAAAAAACATCATAAATCCAGCACACCTTATTGTCCTCAACAGAACACAAAAAATCTCAGTCAAAAGACTGCAACTTTCACGGATGGCTACTATTTACAAACCATCTCCACGTCTAAGAACAAAAATTGCATTATTCCGTGCGTCAACCACTGCTCCAACCTCTTCCTCTCTTTTCCATTGCTTAAGCTGTACAGTAAATGACTGACATAAATGAATATAGATTTTTTTTAAATGACAAATTCAGGCTCATCACTGGCAAACCCAAAACCCATGCTGCAAATCCTTAAGTGCAACGACAGGAAAGTGCCTCTCCAACCATAGATCAAAATAAATCTTTCAACATCAGGAGTTACTTGTATTAACTCCGAATCTATTCAATTGATGTACTTTGTTTCTTAATATAATTTTCCATTTCTTGAATTAAACCATGCAGCTCAAGTGGATTGTGTCAATTATTTACTCTTATGCCACAACCTTTTGGCTTGGAAAACAATTATTTTCATAAAAGATGAAATGAGAGTGGAACAGCACATTTACATTACACAAAATACATTACTACAATGTTCAAGACAAGACTAACATTAGCAATCAACAGATTTGTCACTACAAGTAAATCCATTAAACATTACAAACAGATCACAAATATAACAAATTGCACATTTTATAGGCTAGAATAAAACTTGTGAGTCCTACTATACTTCTGGATGGCGGGGCCTATTGTTTTTATCTCCACAGTACTTTTTTAATTGTGTGGTCCTAATGAGGTCAGAGTACACGTATAGAAATCTTTGTCTTAAGTGTCACCTGACAAACCCACCTCTGGCTCTCCCTTCTAACCTCCAACATAGAGAACGACCTCTCTTTTGGCATTTCACCTGCCTTTGTTACCCTTGACACAGTATTTCTTCACACAGTGGCATCAGAGAGACCATCTTGAATTGCTTCATCTTACATCTCTCTCAAAACACTATTCACCTGTTTTCTGCCCGTTCCATTCTTCTGCAGGGTTCCACAGGGATCCATCTTTACTTGCCTTACATGATAATAAGCCTTACACTGAAGTACTGCTCAGACAATGAAACCATAATAGGAAGCATTATGCTGATGAAAGCAAATATTTTTTGAGCGTTGTCAGCCAATAACACCCCAAACTTTAGTTTCATCCTCGATATCATTATCCAAGAGAGGCTCAGCAATATGAACTTTATGTCTTGTCTTCCCTGCCTTCAAACATCCTCCACTAAAGGCCTTAGTTTTCTCGCTGACCTCTCATTGTCCTTCAAGGCCCATATCAAAAAGCAAAGAACAGACAGCATGCTTCCAGCTTACATTAGAGTGCAAAATCAAGCTTTTCCTTCCTCCTATGATCTTCTGCTCTACATGTCTAGGCCCTTGTTTACCACGCATGGACAGAGGAAACACTACTCGCCTGACAGAGTACTCACCAACATGAATTAAAGCTATGAAACAGCTCGACTAATCTTGACCAACATGAAACCTCAAACAAATGGTATATTTGCACTGGCTCACTCTTCCTGTCAGAAGAGAACTTTACGTTTGTTCTGTGACCTGTAGTGCACTAACTCCAAGTAAACCAGACTACCTTTGTTCTAAACACCCAATATTTCCAGTTGTGCCCACACTTACTAGGAGCAACTTCCTAGGAAAGAAGTACATTCAAAATACCCCAAAAGAGCACACATGCCAAGAGAAATCCTCTTAATATGGATCAAGATTCTGAAGTGCAGGAGTAAGATTGTTCCAGTAATTCCCCTTCGCTGATGTAACTCAGAAAAGTCCAGAGATCACCTCTTTTTACTATATTAGAGTAAATCCTGTAATTTCCCTCCACTGTGATTGTGCATTTGTACATACCTGCATGTCTCTGCATCTTCACATGAATGCTATGTATCTTTTTGCTAGCTACTGCACTAATGAGCAATTGCTGTAATTTAAAGGACTCTGTCAGGTCTTGGTAATATGAGCAGTAAAACTGTTTAACTCGGATGTCTGCAACATAATATTAAAATATGCTACATTTTCCAACGTAGCTTGGTAACCACCGACTGCAAAGGACCCCCGGAAAGGCCTTATAATACCCCAAACCCTCCGCCGGATGCACCTCCCACAAGCCTCTTCATTGCATCACCCAAACCTCCCACTGCCTAGCTGGTCTCCTCAACACCAACACATGCGTACATCCTTACCACCCACATCTGCAACCCCAGCCTCACATACATACACTTAGTCCCTCCCTTATGTACACCCATTACAACATCACGTACATCACTAGCCATCTCTCAGGTTCATCTCCTTCATTCACATCCCTCCAATCTTTCCAGAAAGAATCCCGCAACCACCCCCAACATCCTTCTTCTTCAATACCCCTGCTGGGCCTCTTCTTAATTCTTTCATGTTCATCCCCTCAGCCCCCATGTTCATCTCACTGTAAATCCTAACCATAGATTAATCATCTGGTAAGCATCATGTGCAACGTTCCATGCTCTGTCAAACTAGATGTCTAGCATGATTAGCTTACATTCAACAGGATAGGAAAAAAACCAACCTGTAGCTTCATCCTCTGGTTTATGGGCTTTCTTTGTGATACGACCCTCCTCGACATCCATGCCGTCAGCCCGTCTGTGCTTGATGGCATTTTTATCCTCCAATGTTTTTCTCTCTTCTGGTCGCCTTCCTCCCAATGCTCGTTCATCATTCTCTTCCAGTGGCCTTCTCTCCTCCTGCTTTCGTGATGCCCGCACATCTTTGTCATCTATTAGCCTTCTCTCTTCTTGATGGTTTAATGGTTTGATATCTTTATTGTCATTCGGTATCCTATCTTCTGCCCGTCTTGAAGATCGAGCATCTTTATCTTCTACCGTTCTTCTCTCTTCTGGTCTTCTTAATATTCTCTCATCTTTATCCTCCTGTGTTCTCCTCTCTTCTTGTCGCCGTGCAGGCCTTCCATTTTTATCATCCACAGGTCTCCTCTCCTCTTGCCTACTCGCTGCTAATGATGCCCTAACAGCAGCTGCAATGTCTGGATTCTCTTCTTCCCTGTGGAAAAACAAATCAACTGTTTATATTACATATGGTTTTGAAAGACTAATGGGTCTCGTTCTCTATGGACCACTGAATGAAAACTCTTTAACAAAGCTTCTTTTACTAGCTTTGACAACTGCATGTTAAAGAAACTAAGTTCACAAGGCTAAAATTTGCCTCGCCTCCCAAGTCACAGTTCTTTAATTCTACACACTAAATGCAACAGCAAATACTTGATAGTATCACATACTAGACTGTTGGAAATTCCCACTTTGCCGGGTTGCTTAGAAAGGTTCAGTTAGATTATCCATACTGAGTATGTGAAACGTAAAGCTTCAAGCACAGTCAATAACACAACTGTTGCGTACCGGACAAGACTAAACAAGTTACCAACAAATAGTGTAGTAATGCTAACCACTAGATGGCATGATTATGTACAGCATGTGAATTTACAATTTCAGTTTCACACATCATAACAACTGTATTCTATTATTTTTCAAGCATTTGCAGCACCACAACAGTCAGCCCATTCTCAAATTTGCCTTTCTAAGGCTCTAATTTCACAGATTCAGGAAATGTTTTCTAGGCGATTACATATAAACTCTTTCACGTCAATGCTTTATTGCTGTGGGTGTAATAATAAAACCTTTAAAAACAAAAGATTGCTCAGCAATTTCACTGCATGGTTGCGTATGGGTGCTTCAAGATTGAAGTAGTTTTCTTTATACATCAGGTTAGACAGTGGTACCCCGAAACCGGTCCCAGGATGCTTGTTTCCGGTCCAGGGAATACCTGGCTTAGCAGTTCGGGCTGGACTGTTCCCATGAGGCACAGGGTCAAGACTGATTTGTATATGGCTGGGTCTGAACTGGGGTGGTGAAGTGAGATAAAGAGCGATGATGGATTCAACCCAGATCTGTGTCTTGGGGTGTGTGTCTGAAAAGTTTCAGCGCTCCGTCCATTATCTCCTTGTGTTTGCTTTGGGCTCAATTTCACCCTTTTTTCAGTAGAGTTACCATTAAGCACAGAGCTTTGCATCAGTGCATTTCTAAATCTGCACGAGTTGTATTAAAAATATATTCTGAAACACTTTTCTACATAGAAATTCTGCAACTCTTCGAGTCTTCAGATAGGCTGTATGGTGATTTTATGTTTAATAGGTCTCTTGAAAATTAATATATTTACATTGTAAAGTGCTTAGTCATATCCCTATGTTGATGGGGCAGTATATAGGATGATGGAGAAACATGGTTTCACCAAGAGTTTTTTGCTTACCTTTTGTATCTCCAACTCCCTCTTTTGTTGTGTTGTACACCTCTGTTTCCTCCACGAGCAGACCTCCCTCCAAGTCTGTTAAACCGATCAGCTTCCTCGTAATCCTCCCCACTTACAACACCTGAAAGAGATGTGCTTTCTTTACTAAAAAGTTACAATTGCATCCACACACAACTCAAGGCAAAGACGCACAGAACCCTTCTATCCTGAAACATGCAAATAATGATGGCTGTAACCATGCAAGTTACTGGAATATATTAAGGGTCTTTCAGGTGTATAATTTAGGCAGTCTGTGCTACAGTGACGCAGTCTACTTGAGGAATTTTAGTAAAATGGATTTATTTATAGAGAAAATCTTGTATATTTTGATACAAAAAATTATTATCTTGTAGGCAAGATGGCTGCTGGGCTGGAGCTCTGCGAAGTAGCTCCGGGGCTAGGGATCACTTTTTGTGAATATCCCCGGTTATGCCCACACGTCCACCCCTTTGCTCGACACCGCAGCAGTGAGGATTGTCACCGCTTTGCTGTGGTCTGCCGTTTTTCCTGGCAATTTACCCGGAAGCCTAGAATCTGAGTACGACGACGAGGCTCCCCCTGAATTGCTGCAGACCAGGGAGTGGATATCCACATCGTCGCAAGGAAGCGGTGGTCGGATTCGCAACCGGTCTCCCTGCAACTGACCCTGATACTCGTTGAAGAGGCTGATGATCCCCTGGGACTACGTCTGCCCAGTGAGTGGATTGGAGTAAGCCGAGTCACGTCACGTCGATGCTGGTGAGTCCCGCGGATGCAGTGACGCAGCCTAGGTTCACTGAGACTGGTCGCATCCGGGCCTCCGGCATCCTTACACTGGTGGCCGTCCTCGGCGAAATCGCTCCCTATTGGCCCCCTTTGGTGCAGGAGCTGTGCTACGACTTCTGAATCCTGACCCCGCAGCCGCTGGGTGAGTCGGATACCCTCGCAGCGCGCCCTGGGCTCCGAGGGCTACGGAGGCTGATCACTGGGCTTACTGGGTGTTCCCCCCCCCCCCTACGCCGCCTGCTCCTGGTCGGGGGGTTGGGTCTGAAGACTTGGGCCGCCGCCGAAGCGTGCCCCGTTGTTGTGGCTGTCCTCAGGGTGTCGCGGAGTTTCCCCCCCTCCCCCACACGCAGCCCTGATCCTTGATGTGGGGACTTGCTCGAGGATCCGAGCCACCTATGAAGCGCCGCTGGAGTTAGTAAATGTTCATTATCGCTACCTTAACTGTATGAAAACTGCGGAGGACTGCATGGCTATTGTTGTTTTGTGCACGGGGCACTCTGTCTCTTACTGTTATGCAGGAGTCGCTTACTCGGTTCGTCCGGTTTTCCGGATGGGCTGTCCCGGTCCTGCTGACACGCCGAATGGCCCTGGGCTTGGCTATCTGCAAAGAAGGGCGCCCATTTTGTCTGTTCTTGCTGGGGGCTATTGGGTGGGCATCCATTTTGTCACCTGTCACACCTTATTGAAATCTGAGGAGGGGAGTTCCCTGGTCTCTCGGCTCGCCTAGCCATAGAAATAGAGCTGTTCCATCCTCAACACTTGGCGGCCATCTTGGAGGGGTCATGCTACTTATCCTCTATCCCTCACATCTGGGCTTTGCGTTCTACATGTAACTTCATACATGGCCTTCCTTACAGGATCTCCCTTTAACATATAGGTGACACGCACCCACATACGGATACCATCCAGGCGGGATCCTTTTACATATATACATCACTCTTGGCCCCCGAATTGCCCTTACATGGTCAGCCTAGATCTGCCATGCGTGCACTCCCTACAGCCAGCTTTTTAAATTCCTCCACATACGGCGGCCTTGCCTGAGGGGTCATCACTCAGTACCTCCTCACACAAGGTGCTTTCCTTCCACTGGCTTGCGTGAAACGCCTTGCGGGTACCTATTTCTTCTTACGGATGTAAAACTGACCCTTGGAATGGCCTGCCAGTGGTCTTGGACCTCCCTCCTGTCTACTTAGCCCATTATAGTCAGGCTCACATTGATCTGGTTGCACACAAAAAGGAACCTGATGGTTCGCTGTTGGACAGTGAGGGAAGCCCGTGCACTCCACCTCTACTCCCTGAAACCCTCCGCTGCTGGGCTCACATGCGCCTCATAGCTCTAGAGCCTAGGAGAGCGCCGATTGGTCTATTGAAATGGATCCTAAATCCGCGAACTCCATTTCTCCCACACTCGAGCAGGCGGGCCATAATGCTTTCCGAATCATATATCCCCCTAACCTATCAAAAAAGGCCGCAAAAAACTTCAAACACCGACTACTGAAAACCCATCCTGAAACCCTTATCTCAGATCCTTACTTCTCCATCAATAAAGGTGTCACCATAAATGATCTCATCTTCTACACTAAACGTCACGCTCAATGGCGGAAGGCCATTTACGCTCTGCTCCGGATCTCCACTTCCCTGAAGACTCCTCATGGTCTTAGATTGCTGGTCACGCCCTCCTCTGCCTACAGAGCAGAAGCCACCATCTCCCTCTACAAAAACGGAACCATCCTTATACAAGCCTCTGATCACAACCTAATGGTCTTTGACAAATTCTTCCCCACCATCTTGAATAAAGTGGCTAACATCAAATACACCCCCTCAGGTGGTGTCGTCCTCCCTTTGGTCTCCCAGTCTCCCCAAAATCTATCCAATACCCCCTTAGCACCCTCTGCTGTCCCTACCTTAGTTCCGAAGGGCCCCCCTTTATCTACCTATACCCATAAGCACAATTCTCCTTCAATGCATGATGGGAAGTAGCTGCGACAATATAGTCTGATGACTACTAGGCTTGCTACCCCCACCTCTAGGATAGCCAGTTCTATCTCCCCTAGCTCCTCAGCTCACAGCATTGCCCAGATTCTTCCCACAATCCCTGCCCCCAGCCCTGCCCGTATTCCCAGTCTGCTCCCACTGGCGTCATGGGGTCAAGACTCGTCACTCCCTTCCTCCCCTAGCTTTCCCAACCCTCCGAGCTCCCAGCTCCAATTCCAGGAATCTCCCACCTCTGAGCTCATACATTCGCCCCCTGCCCTACTGTCCCCCGCTGTTACTAGCTCTCTACCTGCGCAGGGTCCACAGATCCTAGCCTCCCAATCCCATTCCCACACCTTTGTGGAAGACAGACTTAATGAGATCTCACTCTGCCTCCTACAACTGAAGTCTGAGGTACGGAGCCTTCTGCAGATCTCTGTAGAATTGGTGGCCAACTCCAGGCCTTGCTGTGCCACTGTGACCAATCACCATCTCTGCTCGCTCTCATCTAAAGTATGTACCTTGCACCCTACCTCCCCCACAAATTGTCGGGCACCGGCCTACAGCACACACTCACCTCTTAGTTGGGCTTCCGCTCCTCTTCCGAACGACCCTTCTCGGCCATCCAGATGTAGACCCTCTGTGTCGGATAGGGATATCCATTCTCTCCTACTTTCCTATGATCCTGCACATTCCTCCAACATATCCAACTTGCAACAAATTGAATCAATCACCGCGGATCCCTTCAGGGAACCTAGGCTAAACAGAGCACTAAATGAGAGTAACCTCACGAAAGTCACCACTACACTATCAGCCCCAATTGACGTCAACACAATGCTCAAATGCGTGCTCCTAAATTGTAGATCTGCAGTGAAACATGCTGCTGACACTGCCGACCTCATCCTTGCACAGGACCTAGACCTTTCTATTGCTGACTGAAGCATGGTTAAATGACTCTGCTGCTCCCATCCTGGACGTTTTAGTGCCTCCCAACTATATCATTCGGTTGGACAGAGCAAGTGGTCAGGGTGGAGGCATAGCCTGCTTACATCGTAGCAACCTAATAGTGAATGCACAACAATCGGACCTCCTGCCGTCCTGTGAATACCTATGCATTGAAGTGGCTGGTAGCAACAATCATCCATGCAAACTGCACGCGTTCTACCACCCGCCTCGAGACAACCTTCCCTTCACTGAACAGATCATGGACATTATCTCGGCGAACGCGGATTTCCATGGCACTCAGATCTTCCTGGGAGATTTCAACCTGCATTGGAATGATATGAATGATGAGGTGGTCAATAGCCTTAAAACCTTCCTGCTGGACCTCAATCTAATCCAAATCTGTGATAGCCCTACTCATATTAAAGGAGCTACCTTAGATCTCGTCATTGGTAAGCCCAACTCCATCCGTCTGGATTCGATCCTCCCATGTGATTGGACCGACCACTACTGCATCACCTTCCTACTCCTGGAGTCGGTAAGAGCTAGTAGTGCCCAGCCAAAGAACCCCAAACAACTGAAAAGATGCCTTCGGAACATCAACTCGCTCGATCTGAATACGCTCTGCGATGACATCCTGCCTCCTCCCACGAACATGTCAGATGTACATGAACTTACGACCCATTATAACCACTCAATGACCAATGTTTTAGACTCGGTTGCGCCTCTACAGCTTAAAAGACTGTCCACCAAACTCTTCAAACCCTGGTTCAATGACAGTCTTAATTCCGAGAGAAGGAATCTAAGACTTGCGGAAAGATTGTGGCGAGCATATCCCTCCCTGGAACATCTCTACCATCTGAGATCCCTAAGAAGCATCTACAACAAACGCATCAGATGCTCAAAGGCCACTTTCTTCCAAAATCAACTAGAGGAAGCAAAAAACCGTCCCAGAAAACTGTTCGAACTCATCAAGTCCCAAGCGAACAGTCAGCCTAATGCATCGCCTCAGGGTCAAGGGCCACTACCGAACTGTGATGAATTTGCTGACTTCTTCACGGAAAAGACCACTAAGATCGAAGCTAAACTACGCTCTGCACTGGAACAACTGTCGTTCAGGCCGCTGAACACCCCCCCCCCGCCCACTGGGTTGCCTGTCACGTCCCCAGCGCAGCCCTACCTCCCCAAAAACAACGAATCCTGGAGCCTGTTCTAATACTTGGATGAAAACACCATACGCAAAACGCTGGCTACCCTGAAACCGTCTAATCACTACAACGACCCCCTACCATCGAACCTCTTCTCCTAAGTTAGAACCTCCTTACTCCCACTTTGGACTAAGATCGTCAATGCATCACTTCGACAAGGTGCTATTCCGGATTGCCTAAAAGCGGGTCAAGTTACCCCAATCCTAAAGAAACCAACTGCAGATCACTCAGACCTTCACAACTTTCGCCCAATCTCTTACATCCCCACGTTGGCAAAGCTCCTGGAGAAATGTGTTCTCGCCCAACTCTGCAACCACATCGACCACTTCCAACTCCTGAACCAGTGCCAATCTGGTTTTCGCCCGGGTCATAATTCAGAATCTGCGCTAACTCACATTGTCGATGATGCGCTAAGAATGTAAGATCAAAATGAATCTTGCCTTCTGATCCTTCTCGACCTTTCGTCAGCATTTGACACCGTCAAGCACGATAACCTAATTGACCTCCTGGAACATAGAATGGGGCTGGCTGGGCCTGTACTAAACTGGTTCTCCTCATTCCTTCATGACAGATCCCAAAGCTTCAAGGTGAACCAGTCCCTCTCTCATCCTTCGCTGGTCACGCTGGGGGTCCCCCAGGGTTCAGCGCTCTCGCCCACGCTCTTCAACCTGTTCATGGAGCCTTTGACAGAAATTCTGAAATCATCCAGCATTCACTATCACATGTATGCGGATGACACCCAACTATACCTGAAGATAGCCTCCCTTGAAGACATCCGGTCCCTAAATTCCCTAAATTCAGTCCTTCTGGAAACTCAAAGCTGGCTGACACGCAACCACCTGAAGTTAAACGCTCTGAAAACAGAATTCCTGCTTATCGCACCACACAAACAATCTTTGGTCATCGAACAATGGTTGAACCATCTCACTGCTCTTAACTGTAAGCCGCACCTTGTTGATTCTGCACCCTCTCTGGGAATTATATTAGATAAATGTCTGAACATGCAGAAGCACATCAGCTCCCTCTCAAAAGGAGCGAATTTCCAACTCAGCATTCTAAGGAAACTCAAACCCTACCTCCCTGCTCATGACCTAAAGGTGGCAGTGCAAGCCTTAGTGATATCAAAGGTGGACTATGGTAGCACAACCCTTTGCGACCTACCTACAGTGAAGTCTGCTCCTCTTAGGGCTGCACTCCATTCTGCTGCTAGGCTCGTAACAGGCACCAAAAAATACAACCATATCACCCCTGACCTTTTGTCCTTGAACTGGCTGCTATATGAAGCTCGGATACAATTAAAAATTGCCTGCATGGCACACAAAGCCATTCACTTCAATACCCCTCTGTACCTCGCTCAGAAACTGGAGCTCTCATGTGGTGAGAGAGCCTCCAGAAGCGCCAGCACCCTTTTGCTCAAACCACAAAAATTCAAGAAGAAAAAAAAACATATAATCGAGCCTTCTCTGGGATAGCACCAAGGATTTGGAACTCCCTCCCCCCTGAAGTCAGGGTGAACCCATCCATTTTCCTCTTCAAAAAGGAAGTCAAAGGGCTCTTGATGAAGAAATTTTTGCCTCTGACAAGTGGTTACCGAGGTCATAGTTCTATTGCCCAGCTGATATGGTCACGAGATTCCCTTGGCTCTACATGACTCTCTCATCTCCTTTGTTGGTTCTGTTTTGATTGCATGTATCTATATTACCATTGGTGTATAAATTGTAAAGCCCTCTGTCTGCTTTTCAATCTGTTATGGAGGTCACAGTCATAATTTTGTGGCCCAGCTGATATGGTCTCGAGACTCCCTTTGCTCCACATGACTTTATCCTCTGCTCGGTTGCTTCTGCTTTGATTGCTTGTATCTGTATTCTGCTTGATGTATAAATTGTGAAGCGCTCTGATACCCCCGGTGGTCATGTTCGCGCTATAGAAAACTTTTAAAATAAATAAATAAATAAATTATAAGTCTACATTCTTAGCTACTTAAGAAACATCAGCACTGGTAAGCCCAACTAGCGACCAGTTGAAAAGAATGGTACAGTTACATTTAACTTTACCAGAAGTTGCAAACAGTCACAAATGGGGCCCAATGAACAAGATCTCATAGGAAAATATTATGGTCTTTAACTTGATGCTTATCTACAAAATGTAAAATTATCCTAGTTGTTTATTCAAGATGAACTTACTCCGGGTGAAATTCCACCAACAGTAATTCCAAGTATCTCAGGGACCCAAATTACTGGGTCCACAATTCCAGAACTGATGATGCTAGGCTCTGAAACACAGAACCTCTCTTTCATGCTGTGGGTTTCAGGGGTTGCACACAGCATGGTTTTTGCCCGCCCCGGCAGCCTCACATGACGGTGAAGATAATGCTCCCCCTTACAAGTTTACACCTGCCCTGACTTAACTTAGTCACCCTCGTAGAGACAAGCCCTTTTCTACACAGTACGCCAGGCTCAAGAGTCACTGCCCTGAAAAACTAGAACTCCAAATTAGTCCACTGTGCGTATTTAACCACATTTAGGAACAGGCTCAATGATGAAGCATGCCTCATAGAATGGATGACTGATGAAAACCTACTGTACTAAGGTAAAGCATATATTCAAAAACACTTGAAACTTAGTTTTGTGGTACAGGGCCAGGTTGTTTAGGTTATTCACTGCTCATTAGCACGCATACCTGTGTACACTTTCTAAACATATAACTTACCTTTATGCATTGAACAACAAGGATCATACCTTCGTTCCGTCGCAGGTGTCGGGAGGGGTAGTTGAACTGCAGATCAATCTGCCTATTCTGCCGGGCCTCAGCACGGTTCTTGCTGTGGCAGCTGGTTTTGTGTGCTTTGTAGTCTATTTCACTCCGGAAGGCATGTGTAAACTGTTCAGTGCTGCAGCTGCCCTCCTCACACAGAAAATGGGCTTCTCTGAAATGTTCGCGAAGGTAATCATAATCGCTGAAAAGGGACAAATTCAATAGTTATTTCAAAATAACCTCCGTTCTAAGATGTTTCTAACACAGGCTAGAAATAATAGAAATAAAAAAGTTACTTTCTTGTAACTTTCATCTAGCCTCGATTCACGTACTGTGGATACTCCTGCCATCTAGAGTTTAGGATCGAAGTTAGCTCTCTGGAGACCTTAATCAAGGAATTCCGCAGCACTGTCAAGCCACTAACAGAGAATGATGTTTACAAAGCTTCAATATGGAATGCCAGCTCTTTTGCTTTAAAGTTTCCATGCATAAGCCGAAAACAGCATCTTTAGCCAAAGATAGGTCACTATACAAATAGCTTTGCAAATCCTTCAAAGGTCTTTAACAATCAAATTTGAGTTTAGGCCTATTTTTGGTACCATTCTGGCCAATACATCCATATAAAGTATAAAATGTATAGCATGCCTCCTTCTACCTTGAAATGGGTCAGAGAACAGCAATGGGAGAGGAGGACGACTGTTGGCAACTTTCAGGTGTTTAGAGTTGGAAAAAGTGTTACAGAAACTGCAGTTAAAAAAAATAAAAACTGGATGATTCTGAGATCTTGTGTCGTGTAGTTCCTTGGAGTCCCCCAGGACCTGCGCGTTTTGGATGACCTAAACTGAGGGCTTGGTGTCCCAACTGCTTCCGGACACCCCCAAAGGATATGTCAGCCGTTAGACCAGCTAGATCTACAGTGCCACTACCACCCCCCTGTATTCTACAGTGGTGTAGGTAGTCTCTGGCAACCACTGAACATGACAACCCTGATTCCTCAGGAATCGTGGAATACAGTACGTTTCGCTCAGACACTCATGCTTGCTTTCTCTCAGAAAAAACACAGGATGGCGATTAGGACGTTTCAATAAGAATTTATTGGTCCAGCGACAGCCTTGTGTAAAACATATGTGCTGCGACAATCAGGAGACAGAAGCATACAAAAGAGATTGCTAGTACCAATATAGTGAATAGTAGGTACATTTCTACCATAGTGCTAATAAGATGAACAGAAACAGTTCAGATAAAAACAGTAGCACTTGCATATTCCTAAAATGTGCGCACTAAGTAATTTGCTAAAATGTACCTAGCCTAACCTGGATGTGTAGGTGTATGCATGTATCTGTAGCCAAGAAACCCCTAGGGAAGAACCAGCCCCCCCTCACCTGATGGTTGGGAATGAAGGACCCCGTCTCTGCTTTGAGGATGACAACGCGCAAGGGATGTCAGACCGCTGCTTGCCGGAGATTTGGCATGCAGGACCCCCATCTCAGATTGGAAGGAATTCTCCTCAAATTTGTAGGGGGGAGTGAGGGTCTTTTATACCAAAGTGGTCACTCCAGGGTTTTTTCTAGAATCGATATGTTTTTAAAACAACCATGGATGTTTTGAAAACAATCACCAATGCTTTTCTAAACAAGTGTGATCATGCACAGCTGGCTGTTGGCTAAGGATGAAAAAAGTGGTGACCCTTTTACAGAATAAATCTGCCGTGCCTGGGGACATGTTTATGTACGTCAGGTACAGGGATTATGATAGAATACCTAGAGCCTGGTGTCGAGGAGACAGGATCAAGCTACTAAGTAAAAGGTCACCTGTTTAGAATCGTTACTGTCGTGTGGATGGCACAATGTATGTAAAAATAGGTATACATGGCGGGACTATCCTAAAGGACATGACACTTGTGTTGTGGGCCAGTCAGCAGCCAAAAATCTGGTGGTTGGGACTTCACCTTTATATACTATATTGCCTTTTATGAGACAGAATGCTACAAATATGGGATTGTAAAATGTCCTGGCAGCATAGTTTACTATTATAGTAACTTGCCACGTATTTTTTTTTTTTTAATATTACATTCCCAAATCATACCTTTTCTTTGTCATCAATTACTCAATATCTATAGAAGCAAAGATGACGAAAAGACCACACTTTTATATAAGATGTTTGACAAGGTGTATATTGTATGTCTGGGCCGGAGGCTCAGATTATGCATTTCTCTTTCCACTTTATTTCTCTCAGCAGCCCAACAAAAACTGTCAACATGAATTGATTACATATCCCATGAGTCTTTTAGAACTTGTAACCCCATCAACCAATAACAGTGCTTCATGCACTTCAAAGCCACATAAAAATGATGCTATGGAAAGCATTATTATATGAAAATTCTGCAAATAGGAGAAACAAATAACTTGAGTTTCATTAAAAAAAGAAAAGAAAAATCATACATATGCTCCAAGCTTTGATCGAATTGCTCATTTTCTCAATTGGCTGGGGAAGATGACCATAAGATAGTGTCTATTCAATTCCTGAGGCCTTACACAAGGCTCCCTAAAAACTTGTGATGTATTTAGTTCAGCTATCACAATTGATGGGATGAAGGAACCCAGGAAGACAAAACACATCAGGCAGGAAACACTGAGCCATTTTTTCACATGTTGGTTAAGTTGATAAAAGGTGAAGAATGGGTGATCTTTGAAAAAGTGTCTACTGCAACCATCATCACAGACTAGCCTCCTGAAAGTGGACAATCTAGAGAAACCAGATGACAATTCAGGGGCTACTGTTAATGACTGCAGATATCAGAATGACTTTGCACATACAGATTTATGCTGAGCACACACTGCACAGACAAGAACAAAAGTGCTGAACATCAGAATGCACAGGGGGCCACCAAAAGGTCAAAAGAGTACATCCAAAAGTAGTCTTCACTCCTCTATGACCAGAGATGGCAGAGACATGACACATTTTCATAACAACCAACCGCGCTTCCTTAGTGGGAACATAAATAGGTTTTTGGCTGAAATACAATTCGTTGTGTTGAATTAGATAGGTCTTCATAAAAAAAAGATCTTCAGTTCCTTCAAATCCATCTGTTTTCCAATCATCTTACCATTGTCTAAGGAGGATTGAACTACTTCATCCACTGGCTATGAGGAAATTACAGGCCGATCATAAGTGAGTGTAAATTCTGGATAACAAAAAGATACAGTATCTCCAAGCATATTCTTTGTACCAGGAATGTAAGTCATACCAAACAACAACAAAAAACATGCTGGAGCAGCTTGATGACTTCTTCTGCAATTAAGGTTTTGCAAGCCCTGCAAATTCTGATGGCTTGTTCATACTTCAAATGGTTCTCTAGTATGCGTCTCCACTCAGATAAGTCTACTTTGTGGCTAAAAGTTCTCTTTCAAATACTGAACAGTTCTGTTCAGGTTCTTGAAAACCCAGTAGAAGCCCGGGAATATTTTATAATTATGATTACGGGGAACGACCCCCTTGGGCAAAGGTCGCTCTCCCTGGGTAATTTTTTTTGTTTATTTCCCCCCTCCCCCCCCTCCATGAGGGCAGATCAGACATTTTTATGCCGATCTGCCCTGGGGTGGGGGCGCCGGAAGCCCACTAAACCACCAGGGATTGTTTTCTTGTTTGGGGAGCGACCCCCTGGGAATGGTTTGCTCCCCTCGGGGGGAGAACTTGTTTAGTTATTCCACCCCCCCACCCAGTGAGCAGATCAGCTGTTTTTAGGCCGAATTGCCCTCTGGGTGGGGGGCGTGGAAGTTCACTAAACCACCTGCGATTGTTTTCTTGTGCGTAGAGCAACCCTTTGGGCAAGGGTTGCTCCCATTGGGGGAGAATATTTTTTAGATATTCCACCCCACCACCCGCAGAGGGAAGATCGGCTGTTCTGCTCTCAGGGGTGGGGGGGTGGGGGGGAGGAGGATGGGGGATGGAAGCCCACTTAACCACCAAGGATTGTTTTCTTGTTTGGAGAGCGACCCCTTGGGGGAGAATTTTTTTTCGTTATTCCACCTTCCCCCAGAGGGCAGATCAGCAGTTTGTAGGGCAATCTGCCCTTTGTGGGGGCAAAAGCCCACTAGACATGAGGGAGTTGTGTTTTGAAGGGGAGGGACCCCATGGGGAAGGCTCACTCCCCTTGGGGGGCCATATTTATGGGGGGCCATGTTTATTTTTATAATAATACTGTCAATTCTCAGGCAACTATCCTTATAATTTTAAATCCTGTATATATCACAATAAGGCTCAATACATACAATTTATTAAAAAATTATCAAAAATTCCTCAATGTTATTAATGGACTCCACAACCTAGAATATCTATGTACAATTACAAAACATATCTTGTATCATTCACTCAGTCACACCACTCATAACCCATATCAAAGCTGTGAGGCATCTGTGTCTTTTTTCAATATTATTGATACATATAACATACACAGACTGGAAGTCTGATTGTGCAAATCTATAACAATTATAATAAATACATTACAGGTAAAGTTCCAAACAATGAGTCATGGAATCAGATCTTGTTTCTTCCTTTATTTAATACTCTTCTATGGTCAGAGTATACAGGATGCTCCAGCTTTCTTCATCTATTTAATATTTTTCGTATCTGAGGGGTACTCCATTGATTTCCTATTCTCTACGCGCGTTTCGGCTAATAAGCCTTCCTCAGGAGAACCATATAACAAGCATTTGCAATGCAATAGGTCTCGCATTTGCGAGAGTTTAAGCTATTGGCATTGTAAATGACAATGCCTTTTATTTATCTGTTTTGATAATTAACGCATAAACAAAAGGCATTGTCATTTACAATGCCAATAGCTCAAACTCTTGTAAATGCGAGACCTATTTCACTTCAAAGAAGCAGCCGCCATTGTCCTGGGCTGCTTGTAAAGTGAAAGCGCACATGGCGCGCTGAATGTTGCAGGAAAGCATTTTGTGCCTGCAGTAGGAGAAAGTCAACAAAGAAAATAGTGCTTTAAGACATACTGTGTAACAACCGAAGTAAAAGGGCCAGTCGCCATGGGAGTTTACAAATGAAGACAAGGTGGTACTTAGGAGGGACTAACAAGCCTATTAACGAATCAGAAGCCAGCATTTGCAAAGGACAAATGGAAGACCGTAATAATTACAGGCTGGATAAAATATTCTCCCTGAGCGGTTAAGGCTAGAGGTACTTTACTCTAGCCTTAACTGGCTTCTCCATGGCAGTCCTCTAGTGCCACTGGACATACTCATACTATCAGAAAACCACTCACTATCCACCCACCTAAACCTGATCACTCAATACAAGCTAATGAAAAATATGGACGGAGAGGGGGCGGAGTTTCAAGTCCATACTCGAAAACAGCATGCCTCGCAGAGCAGGGCATGCGGTGCCCAGGCTCAACCTATAATGAGATCACCAGCTTATAATGATATGTGCCAACAAACTTGAGACTCCACAGCAACATCAGGCCAAGTAAAAAAAAAAAAATCCTTGGTGTCATCATGGACTAAAAACTATCCTCCTTAAAATAATTAGGTCGTCGCCTTTGCTCATCTAGGATGCCATCAGAAACTATAAGCCATTTCCGCACTTGTGACAATGCTATATATTATGCAAATGGCCTCTACCTATATTACCCCTGCTTCTTATATGAAGGATCCAAAAGACAGCAGTAAGGTTATAACTGAATCTTCACTTAAGGAAACACATAACACTGGTGATCTAAGTAGTTGACTGGCTGCAAGACAATTTACGTTCAAGGGAATTAGCATTGTACACAGAGCCATCCAAGGGAAAGATAAGCAAATGAAACGCCAGCGATTCTCCTAGAATACTACTCTACACTCAGGACTAGCACATCCTTTCATTATGCCTTCCTGTATGGGAAAATAAAAGTTACCAGTGGTGGAACCGTGTTCTTAGTGCAGGTGGCAGAAATTACGAACTTCTTACCTGTCAAGAGACCAAATATCCAAGATGCAAAAAATCAGGAAAGAAGCAAAAACCTAGCAATTTTCGAGCTGACCGCCCGGAACATCTGACCTCACAACAGAGCAAACATTGCGGTCAGAACAGATTACTGCGCCTCAGATTTCCCAAAAGTCACTGCTACCCTACAATCTGATTATGCTCATGGCTGAATGTAATAAGTCCAGGCTGGCCAACTGTGTCACAGGAATTGCCTGAACTGTAGCCTACCAAGGAAGACCGTAATAATTACAGGCTGGATAAAATATTCTCCCTGAGCAGTTCAGGCTAGAGGTACTTTACTCTAGCCTTAACTGGCTTCTCTATGGCAGTCCTCTAGAGCCACTGGACATGCTCATACTATCAGAAAACCACTCGCTATCCGCCTAAACCTGATCACTCAATACCAAATAGGACAGGCAGTTACTGTTGTGAAGATATCTGCTTCGTATAGCTAGTATAGAGGACTTCCTTATAGTCCATTCCTGCATGTCTCCATCTCCGTCACTCTAAAATGAAACCTGATGGCCTATAGTAACCCTCATATAGGGGAAGACTGTAACACAGGCCACCCGGATGGATCTCTTTCCTTCTCTGTCTCTCATCTTTACCCATCTTTCCTCCTTCGCAGAGCAACAAGACTTGGGGACCGGTGGCCCAGTTGCTATATACAGCTTAGGACGTAGATTCAGGAAAAAAAGTGAAAAGGGTTTTCTGCAATCCCCACAAATTCAACAAGGTTATGCAGAGCAAAGTGGAACAATCCGCTAATTGTAATCCTGATCTGAGGGCCCCTGGCTCTCATATTTATTCCTTCATCAAACCATAAAACTCAACACCCCTAGGCAAGATAACAGTACTTCTGTGGTCACTCCTGCGTGTCATCAAAACGCTTCCCATATCGGCGCGCGTTTAGCTAGCCACGCACCCCCCACAGTGTTCGAAAGGCACCTGGACGCCACCCAAAGAGGTATGAAGCGCTATATAAATACCATTACTGTTCGGGATAGTCTGATCTACTGTGTATAAAATAAAATTAGATTGGTTTTTTAATCCGATTTCTGAATTGCATTTTTCTTTACAGCTGTATACGTTTCTTTTGCTGCCAATATTACATTTTTGAGGCACAGTGTTTTCTCTGGGAACTCAAACTGGCACTGTCCATGAGTTTCGACCCGATTCTTTTATTCTTTGTGTGACGGTGTGGTGTAGACCCATGTTCTGTTGTGGGTGCACTAATAAAGAACATCGGGGGCCATATTATACATGGGGCACAAACGCCCGCTTTGCCCCCGGGGCACCTAGCGTAGCACGTCCCCAGTTACCCATCTGTCTATAGTCAAATGGTGTGATACTTGCAGCTAAACCATTCAGAACAAGCTGAACAACGGAGGCGACATCGCGGGGCGCACTCCCTGCCTCCGGTGCAGATGGCGGCGAAACCGGAAGTCAGGCAGCCGACGTGGGCGGGGCCTGCCAGAGAAACAGGAAGGAACCGCCGGAGAAGACGTCCGGAACCCTGCAGGCTCCATGCTGAAGTCCCGGCCCAATCAGAGGGACCGGGCGAAGAGCGAGGCAGACTGCATGGCACCAGAGGCAAGACGGGGCTCCCGAGTGGTGAGGAGAGCCCCGCAGCGTGCCGAGGAGACGGCCAGGGAACCTGCAGACCGAGGAGAGACGCCGGAGTCCTGAACCAGCCGGTGAGTGAGGGCTTGGCTGGGTGCATTGCCGGCGCCCATTCTCTTAGCGGACCCGCCAGACAGCGGACCGCTCCATCATGGGGGCAATTTTGTCTACCTGCTGAGCCCCGGTGAGACATGTCTGTAAGGCGCACGCTGAAGGACACGCCATGAGCGTGCACATCGGCTGTCTAAAAGAGACGCCGTGAGCGTGCACATGGCCTGTCCGGGCGCCGTGAGATGTGCACGCGTATGGTGCGAGCAGGAGTTGTGAGAACGCCGCGAGCCGTACGCGTGCACATCTCCTGGCTTGCCATACGCGTGCACATGTCCTGTCCCCCTTCCAAACTAAAGTCGACAACAATAGATCTCGCCAGCGACAGCGCTTCGCGCTGCGTCGCTAGGCGAGACCTAAAAATCAGAGTCTTGGAGAATTTTAATGTCCATTCAATCAGCTGTCTAACTGCCCGTTTCTTGCATGGGTTACCGTATTTTTCCTGCTTGTCATTGAATGTAACAATCATTTAAATGGAGTATAACCTATTCAATCTTTCCATATAATGCTTCTATCTAGGTGGTGACCTCTTTCCAACTTTTAAGGGGTTAGCTCATGGCTGTGCACTGTTCTGTGTCCGATCCCCGGTACAATGGAGACGAATCGCAGTCCTCCTTCTATCCTTGACACGCAAAAGGAAGACGCGACCGCAAGCATTGCTCGTGAATTTCTATGATATTGACACGACGCGATTGATATCCATTCCTCAATTTTCTGTGTGGGATCAGTGCGCTGGCACAAATTTCCTACCACCCAGCATTCCCCGTGGTCTCCTGAATAAAATGATATCTCACTTGTGTGGGTGGGCCAAATGCCTGCGACAAGGAAGGGCCAATAATGTGTAGAGTGAGGGGATATCACGGCATGTAGATAAGCACCATTTTTGTATACTTTTTTTGGCCGACTCTGCTTTGGGCACTTTTTTCCCATTTTTCACAACAACAAAAAAAAATGTAGCTGTATTTTGGCTAAAATCTCAGTCCCCTCTAGGACAATCCACAAACCCTGGGTACCTTTAGAATCCTCAGGCGAACTACCTCAAATAGCCCAAAAAAGGCTTGGCAGGGGGGTTGGGACGGGGGGGGGGGGGGAGGTTTGAGGCCTGACAGCAAAGGGGTTAAAACTGATTGTTACCTGCTGCCCAAGCAATTCTTATAGCTTTGGGGGCCTGGAATAGTCTGAATTGTCACACTTCAAGGAGTGTGATGGTTAGTAGTTGTGTTGTTACTATTTATTGGCAGCATGGCTAGGGCAATGTGTGGTGCAAGCTGAAATGGCCTCCTGACGAGAGCCCTGGTGCTTACACTGGGTGAAGGTCAACCGAAAATTTCTGAAACTTTCCTAGATCTATTGATAGGTTAGACACATTCAATAGGAACCCAAGATACTTAGCTACTTTCTCACATCTTCATTGGTGATTGATGTTGATCATGAGTCTTTTGGAACATCAGGATGTCATTGTAATAAAGCAATACAAACTGATTCAAGATATCGGAGAATACGGATTATCTAAAGTGCTGAAAGAAGGCAGGAGCATGGCACCATTCCATTGGCGTCGTACAATTTCTAAAATGCCCAAATAGCGAGCAAAACATTTTTTTTCACTCATTGACTTCTTTTATTCCCAGCAGATGAGAGCTTCTTGAATCAAAATTGTTGTGTGCTCCACGGATGGGGCTCCAAAATGTCCTTTATAAAAGGTATTGGAAACCTATCCTCAATCATGTTATGCTTTAAGCCTCTGTAATCCATATAAGGTTGAACATTTTGGTATTTTTAGGATACAAAATTAATAATGGTTCTCAGCAGGTGAAGAAGGCGGTACAGTTAAATTATTCTTTACATTCTTCTGAAAATAAGCTGTTAAAGATCTCAGTTGCTCTCCATCAGCGAACACATGCTTCCAAAAGGAACAATGGCTCAAGAATCAATTGGAGGGACACAATCTTACTCTCTGTGATGAGAAACAAACATCAGGAGACGTAAAAACTGGAGAAAAAGCATGGCACTGCAATGGTATGGACAAGGTTAGTCACTATTCTATTAGAAGTGGAGTCTGCTTGTTGAAATCTAGAGTATGCCTCTTGAACCAAGAAGATCCAAAAAAAGACACCATAATGAGGAGCGGCAATAATGCCAAAATACAGTATGTCTGAATGATCTGCAAATAAGACTTGCAATAAAACTGAATTCTTGTATATTGGCCCCGAAAATTATAGTGCAACATCAACAGGTCAAATCGCTTCAAGAGCCTTCTTAACTCTCTTAAGTAAGTGTAGGAAACTGTTTTTGTTGCAGTACCCCCACACTTTCTGCCTGGTATTAGATGCAACTTTGACTGAAGTGTACTGGGTTCCTGCTTTCCCAAAAACTGTACAATTGTTTCCCCCCAACTGGCAAAACCTTTAGCACCCTCTGCAAGTCCCTAGTAAATGATACCCTGGTACCTAGGAGCGGAGGTAATAAAGAGGGTCCCTAAGGGCTGCAGCACAAATTGTGCCACCCTAAGGGACCCCTCACCAAGCACATGCAAGACTGCCATTTCAGGCTCTTTGTCATGGTGCAGTCAAAAGTGAAAACACGACATGTCAAACATCCCTGTGTGCCATGATCCTAACACTGCATGCAATATTTGTAAGTCACCCCAACAGCAGGCCCGACAGCCCTTAGGCAGGGTGCTTAATATTACATGTGAGGGCATACCTGCATAAGCAGATATGCCCTGTGCTGATCAATCCTATTACTGCCAGTATAAGTGACTGAGGAAGCCATTTAACCCAGGTACATGATGGCCTCATTGAAAATAGGGATGCTTGGTATCAAACATCTTGTATTGGTAAATCCACACTGCTGCCAGTGTTGGATGTATGAATACATGCACCCAGAGGGCGCCTTAGAGGTGCCCCCTGAAAATCTACCAGCCTCTGGTGGGCTTGCTGACTGATCTATGCCAGCCTGCCGCCCGAGACACTGTTCTGACCTCCTAGGGGGTGAGGGCCATTGCTCTCAGGAGACCCAGAACAGAGGCCTGCTCGGGAAGAGGGTGTAACAACCCCTCCCAAAGAATGACCTGCTGATTAGCCTCCTTGGGCCGGCTAACTTCAAAGAAGTCACCGCCTTTGGAATGCGAATCTGGCTCCCCTAACAGGAGAGGCTCCTCCCCCCTTACTCCCCAGCCAGAGCCCACTTGGCACCTGCACAGGCGGTAAAATTAGCTAGTCAGGTAGGCGTGCCATCCCCAGACTAGTACCACCCCAAAGGTGGGCTAACTGCCAGGTGGGCACACATTTTCAGAGGAGATGGCACACCTAGGAAATTCTGAGACATGGTTATTCCCACTTCCCAAAGGAAGTGGTTAGATAGGGGGCGTAGTGACCCTAAGGGTCAGTAGCCCATTGGCTTCTGCCCTACACTCCCCTAACACCCCTAAATTCAGTATTTAGGGGAGTCCCTGGCACCAGAGAAGAAGATTCTGATGACCTAAGAAGAGGGAGGACACTGAAGAGCCGCAAATGCAGAGAGGAGAGCAGAAGCAGATGACCTGGAACCAACCCTACTGGACTGCATGCATCCCTAGTCAAAAACTGCGCCAAAGCTGACTCCTCCTGCAGCTGCTGACTCCAGAAACCTGGAAGGATTGCGAAGACTCAAGACCTGCTGTGAACAGCGGACCTGTTCTGCAGAAACTCAGAAAGAGAAGACTCTGAGGCCTCCAGAACCACCAAAGTCCGACACCCAAAGTCACCACTGCACCCGTCGCCTCTGGCCAGAGTTGAAGAGGGCCACCGGTGTCAACAAGGTCCCTCAGCCCTCCGGAGCTTGAGTCCATCGTGGTTTCACCCCTCCTGAATTCCCCAACGTCGCCTGCAGCCTCTGCACGCAGGCCCCCTCAACTGTTCCGGTAAGAAAAAACCAGATGCCTAGGGACAACCCTGCACCTGTCTCCCCTAGGCTTTGGAGAAGAGGACCAAAGGTGTTCCCCCATCCCCAAGCATCATATGTCTTGTACCCCTTGCTGATTCAGCACGACTGGCCTCCTGGCCTGAGCCTGAAGCCTCTTTGCAAAGTGACCGATCTCCCTTGAAATACATTGGGCTCCCGGCGCTGTTTAGCACCTTGCACTTAGCCGCCCTTGTGCTGATGGTGGTGTACTGTTGGTGCTGCCTTGGACCTTGCCCACCACTCACCTTAACTCCTGGAGATTGGTCTTGTAAGTCCCTGTACTATACCCGTTTACAGAACTTGTTCTTCCTTCCACAGGATAACATTGCAGAACTCAGAAATTGCAGTGTCCACTTTCTAAAGTGAAAAGAATTTATATTTAAAAACGTACTTACCTGAATGATTTTTCTTGGATGTCTAAACATATATAAAGATACTTGCTATTTTTATTAATTTGTGTGGCTCTCCTTTTTGAGTCCTGTTGTCATTTATTAATTATTGTATGTATATGCAAGTGTCTTTCACTCCTCTGTGTTAAGCCTAAAACTGCTCGACCACACTACCCTCTTATAGAGCACTTTGGGATTGCATAGCAAGCCCTGTCCACTAGTAAGGGAACCCCTGGACTCGACACAATATATCAGATTATTGATAAATCAGATAAAGAGTGAGCTACCTACAGTAAGGTTATCCTTCATTACCCATTCATGATCAATAAACAATCCACATGCACCACTATCCAAATAAGCAGAAGTATTAGCAGACTTTTCTTCTGGTGTTCTTATATTAACAGGTGCAAGATACAGATGATTATCAGGATTATTCACAGCCGATCCAATATAAGGGAGTCCATCTCCTGCTCAGAGGGTGACTGAGCCTTTGCATGGTTACTCTGAGGGTGATTAACCTCTTCCATGCGTCGGACGGCCCCTGGCCGTCCGACGTCACGGGGGCGTGTGCGGAGGACGGCCGGGGGCCGTCCGTTCCACGCACGCGTGGAATTCTCCCGCACAGCGGGGGAATTCCAGCCGCGTCGAAGCGGTTAATACTGGCCTGGGTCATGTTTTCAGCTTTGCCACAATATAAACACAGTCTAGTATATCACACCAGTGCTCCCTTTCTCTCTCAGCAAAGTACAATTCAAAACTTCTAATTGTACAGGCGCTTCTTGAGCCATAAACTCCACTGAAATTTCCAGTCTACCAGATATGGAAGCTCTTGAAAAATCGAAATAGCCTCAAGACTTTCTTCTCTTCCGTGATCTTTGACCAATCTGCAGCATCAAATCAGTAAGTTCAATAAAGACGGATATAGGAAACAAATAAATTTGTCCTGAATTTCTTCCCTCAGACCACGTCAAAAGAGCATCATCCAAGTTATTTCAACCCAAGTAGTTTCAGCTGTCAACAAAAAAGCAGCCAACTAACAAATAAAAGATACACAAAGTCAATATATACATTCCACTTGGCTGGATACAACACTGCAGCCTCAGCAGAATCCTCCAAGTCAGAACTTTCAAGCACCTACTTAAATGCTAGCAAGAAGGTACCATAAGACTGTAGATAAGGATCCAAATTAGTTACTGAAGGAATAGCCTAAATCAATGCCGACCCTGTAAGGCAACCAAAAAGGTAATCCCCTTTGACTTGGTCTTGACAAAACTATGTAGGATAAAAGCAAAATGCACTTAAGAGAAAACAATATTTGTCTTAACTTCACTGGCCCCAACATAAATGCAAGGCACTAGAAGGAACAACTAGAATGTTGGCAGGCCATTACACCCAGGCCTGCTAGATCACCAAATTCTCATGGTGCATTCGTTGTAACTCTGTGCCAAGTCCTGGGAAGGACCCATAGTGTTCTGTCTTGTGCTAGGTTCTGTGAAGGCTACACAAAATTGCCAAACGCATGAAGTGTGTCACATTGGTCAAAGACTCAGCATGGAGGTCTGTTAAGTTGCTTCATTGACGATCCAAGGAAAGGGAAGATCCACCGAGTAGCAAATGTGCCCATTTATACAGAACGGTACACATGAAAGGTGATAAGTGTACTTGAAAGCTGATAAGTGTACTTGAAAGGGTCGCACTTAGGAGGAAAACCTACAAGGCGGAAAAAAATCAATGGCAAACTTGTAGCTCTTGATCGAAGACTTGTATTAGAGAAATCAGCAAGGGACATCCTCCTTTTGACATCACATAGGAGAAAAGAGCCAAGAAGAATCCAGACATAAAAGTCCAGAAGGTCAAAAATCTAGAAGCAAAATCTGGGACACAAATAGTAGCAAAGGGCAATAAATCTGACAGCAAATAAGGGAACTAATGTGTTGTGCCACATCTAGCACTTGGATAAACCTCCTTTATATACAATGCTTACAGGAACAGTGATCACAGGAAAAACTATGTTCCATCATGGGTTTGGAAGCTCTGTTAACATTTTATAGGCATCCCAACAGCTTTAAGAGGGCTGGGTAAATGGCTTAAGCATGCCTCCTTTCTGAAAATAATGGCACTATATACCAGAGACAGAATCCAGACTTTGACATCTCTTGACCAACCCTGCAATTTGTTGTCCCACCACCTCCATCCAGACCGGGTGCTCCTGCCAACTCACAGAAAACCCTATGGGCTACCATGGGCATGGAGACACTGGTTCAGGCAGTGTGGCCACTCAGCAGGCGACATTTGCAGCCTCTCGGAACACACTACCTGCCAATACAGACCACATCCCCATCTCCTTTGGCCAGTGCAGGTCTTGTGGTATCTTTCCAGTTCCGTTCTCTGCATAGTTACAATAATAATAAAAATAATAGACCTGATTTATTTAATGCATATTTTTAATTGCTTTGAGTATTTATTTACCTGTGCGTGTTTTTAAGGTAGTCCTAATGTCTGACAGACAAATGTCATATGTGCCAGTCTCTTGTAATAATAATAAAAAAACATTAGAAAATACATACACAGAGAACTACTCAGAATGTGATTCATATGCTGCTTCCGCCATTGACAACCCAAAGCACTGGGCGATGGTGCAGACTACTTTAGCCATTGACTCTATTGCCCTGCCAGCGATGGCATTGTGTCTATTCGTATATGTATTTTCCACCTGAAAATAAGTGCGCTTCAGTAACACTCCTTTATTTTTCCATTTTGTCTTTTTATAGGTATGCTTTAATTTCCTTCCTTCCTCCTCCCCCCCTTTTTTTTATTTTTTTATTATGAGGGTGAAGGTCCTTAGACAGTGAAACAGGGCTGCTACTTCTAAGTCTGAAATAGTATTGTCTACAGGCTATCACCTTACTGTTCCAAGATGCCCACCACGTTTAGCAGTAATGTTTGTCATCTCGGATTGGTACAACAATGATGCCCTACACACATTACCAATACAAGATAACTGCCCAAAGCAATGTTTACCTAGTAGTCATCTTAGAAAGGTATTGTGAATAGTTTATCATTACTGTATTGCAATTTCCTTAACTAAACCAAAAACCACAGCTGCAATTAAAGGATGAACAACCAATATCCTCAATATAAAACAGAGGACTTTGTCAAAACGAACTTAATTGCCTCGACTACACAACAGCCAAAGAGAAATTACAAGCAATCCTTTTTCTTATAAACACAAAAAAAAATGATTTATTTCTGCAATAGTAAGTGAGTTGAGGTAAGTGGGAAAGAAGAGCCAGCCTAAGATTGACTAAAGGTTTTTCTTTGCATGCCCTGCAGTAAAGGAAGGCAAAGCTGATACCGCTTGCAATTCAATAATTTGTTACCCAAGTGGAAGCAAGTACAGGATGTCTTCAAAGTCAAAAAACTTAAACAGGCATGAAGTGGTACAAAAAAGCCAGAACCAAACCCCGCTCTTATTCAAACAACTAGAAGAGAATCAAGGCAAATGTGTTTCGCAAGCCTATAGAAATTGTAAAACAATCTGCAGTTAAAATAAACTCCAACTAAGGGAGAAAAAGCAACGCCAAATAAACTTCAAAATTGCCTGCACCTGATGCAAAGCATTTCATCAGTCTTTCTATCTATCTGAAATATAAACTCCGAACCATGGGACAGAAAAGATACTTTAGACAAGGCCAACCGCCTGCTGGAAATCCACCTTCTCCCCCACCAAAAAACAAGCATTGGCATAGCCAATAGGTCTTGCCTTTGGGACATTAGAAGTGGTTAGTCATGCAGCACATTATCCTGGGTGCTGTGCTGCCATGGATTGAAGCATTGTCAGGCTTATCTGCACCACTTTTGCATCTTGTGCAATACCTCATTGGTGATTTTTTTTTAATCGGACTTTGCTACCAGCCATTAGGGCAAAATGGAGAAACTAATGCAATAAACATATGACACAGCTGTTTCTAAAACGACTCTGGTGTGTAATATTTTATCACAGACAAATGCTGATTCATGCATAACTTGTGAACAAGGGAATGAAACGGATTTGCCAACATTTATGCTGCTTGTTTAACAAGGAACGGAACAAACATTGGAGAGATTATGAGGTGCAAATTAAAAAGGGTCAGCAACAAAATCCGTGTACCGCCTAGTTTTCCAGTGTCACATGTGTGACACCTTCAGCCTGTCATGGCATTTTAACCATCAGCAGTTTGCTGGCCAGGATTCGTATGCCTAATCTGAGAACTGCAAGTCCCAGAATGCAATCTGCAGTGGAAGGAGGTAGGAGTTTCTATTAATTGGAACCACTCCTTGATTACTTGGAAGCCTTAGTTTTTGCTTAACTTGGAACATGAAGACTGCCCCCGCCATTCCCGACTGAATTCATTGATGCCATGCGTGTCACCCTCGGCCAGTCCTATGTTTTTGTTCCTTTCTGGTACGTATAGTATGTAAGGGCTTCAGAATGAAAAGTATTATCTATTGTCGTGTAACTAAAAGGTCATGGCCGGCTGAATGTGTCACGTGACACCTGTGCACATTTGATCCCGATGTTACACAGTATTGCGCAGCGCCTTAGGCTAGCCACATAAAATCAATGCCAAGCAGAATAGATTTGCATTCCTTTTATAACGCTGCGCCTTTCTCCGTAGTTCTCGCGGAGTGGTATCTGGCGTGCTTTTTCGTTCCAGGTTTGATATCCAAACAGACAAAATGGAAACCTTAAAACTGAATGTAATGCGATGTGATTGGGCTAGTGAAATGCTCCCGTAATTTAGTCCAGGATGCGCCCTCCAGTGGCCGCAGCTGCGGGTATATTTCAGAGAGACCAAATCCCTCCAGGTGGGCTGAGTTAAGTACTTTACTGGTGAATATGCAGGCATAGCCAGCACCTCGTGGCCGGAGATGTTGGAGTGAAGAGAACGCCCCAAAATGTATGCAAATTAGTGAAGCGAGGCGTTTTTGTTTTGACGAGGGAGGTACGAGAAAATGCCAAAGACTCGCTGATCACATCTGGTGGGCTGGAGGTGCGATGTTCTGTATATTAGTACCAAGCAAAGAGTGCCCCGCTGGAGGAAGAAAGAGGCACGGGTGGTGTCTCAGCATCCGATGCCCACAGGTGCCTAAGCTTCTGCAGCGCCAGTAAAATGGCTTCTAGGCTCCACCGGTCTAGACGGAGCACGCCTTTTTGGTCCAGAATCCATACCCCATGTTCACGAGGGCGGTCCCTATATGCACTGTGTCCACAGCAGGCACTTCTGGTTGGCGGCAGGTGCACAGAGCGCGCAGCGATCCAGCCCTGGGCTCATGCCTCCCCTCCCAGACACCAGAGACATTTTGGAGTTATATACCAGCAGCATCTCGTTCCATTCCGGAAAGACAGCGGGCGGGGCAGATCTTTCGGTGGCCTGCACGCCGCTTTTGACATAAAGGATCTAACATATGCGAGACTTGAATCCATTAACAGGTTTTTCAGTAATCATTCCCTGCTGGTCAAGCTAGAGTAAAACTAATAGCAATGAACCATAACCACTTCTGATGAAAGAAACCCGATTTTGCAAACGCCCGGGGCTAAAACAGCAGGGAGCGCACGGGGGGGCGACTAATACGACAAGTGGCAATGCGGTGGCAACTAAAGCACTTGTGTGGTGCAAACAATAGTTAAAAAGCTGCAAGGATGCTTTTTCAAAGTAATTACGATACATCTTACCACGATAAAAGCGGGCGCGCAAGGCACACGAACACAGTGGGCTTTGAGTGTGATGGACGAAACGCATTCTCCAACCCTGCTGAGGATGGCAGAGCTGAAATTGTTAAAGACCAGCATGCAATTTTATTTTTAAAAATAAAAGCTGAGAGAAAGCGCGGTGTCCCTGAAGCGGACGCCGCGTTCATCTCAAAAGTAATAAAATATTTTTTAAAAAGCAATGCCATTGTGCCACTTTTAAAGTTAGAGCGGCATAGCGCTCGATGTAAAAAGCGGCCCCCATTGTCCTGTGTGGGCGCGCTGTAAATGCAAGAAACAGCCGCCATTGTCCCCATTAGTTAGTTAATAAATAAAATATGCTCACCGACTTAAAACATAGACCGTGTAACAAGCCAAGTAAAAGGGCCAGTCGCCATGGGAGGGTACAAATGAAGACAAGCCGGTAATAAGGAGGGACTAACAAGTCTATTTACGAATCAGAAGCCAGCATTTAGGAAGGTCAATGACAAATATGGGCGGAAAGTGGGAGGGGTTTCCAGTGCATACTCTATTACAGCATGCCTCGCAAAGCGAGCAGTGCATGCGCGCTGCCGTCAGGCTCGACCTGAAAAGGAAGGGGGAAAAAACCCCTAAACGCTTCCTCGTTTACCTGCTCCACTTGCACTCTGCAAATAGCTCAGACTCAATTTAAAGTTGCAAGACTACACTACAAGGCTCTAAAAACTCATATTCAACCTACACTACACCTGAAGACCAAAGAAGAATGATCTCCATGCGTCTTCCCCCGTTCAGCCGACATTCTAGTTTGTTGTACACAAATAATCAAATAAATAACATTTTCCTGATCTCTTGCTATACTAAGTTCAAAATTAGATTTTTATTCCTGGGGTGTTCTCAGTGGCCTCATTTACTTGGTGATGTTGAGGTCCAGAAGCTCACAATCTACAAGTATTCGTTATTTACATATTTTAAAACTCCCTCCCAGCATGTAAAGAAGGAACTTCACCATAACATCCTAGTACAAGTGGGTAAAGCCATCACCTCCAGTCATCACATTCAACCTAAATCACTCAACTCCATCCAGGCATCCGCATGGGACACCTTCCCCACCCCACTACACCAGAAGACAGTAAGAATAAAATTTAACATCCAGTTACTCCTAGCACATGAAAATCAAATGCCTTCCAATTCTGGCCTCCTGGTGCCCTGCAAAAGTAGGATGCACTAAATCATTCCCTCCTAGCATGCACAAATTAAGCCAACCAATCTCTTTCAGGACAAAAGAACACTGCCTAACCCAGCAAGACTCTCTCTTTTAAAGTGTCTGCAGATTACATCACAGCACTTAACCCCAATAGACTAACAAATAATCATTACATGCTCTTACCTACATGATAAAGCCATCAGTCACAACTGGTGAAATTTAAATCTCACCATCCTCCTAGACAATATAATTGGCATGCAAATGAAACACCAGACACACCTACACCTATCACATGCAAGGAACATCATACCCCTCCCTTGCTAAAACACAGACTTAACACAGAAACGGACTTCAAATTACGCAGGGTTATTTCCATCAGTCAGCCCCAGCACAGACTAAACACCACTAATCAATCGCATGACATACAGTCTACAGCCTCCCTTCTCACAGCCGATGGAAACTTAGCCCAATCAGTCCTCTCTTCCTGCAGCACGAACTCACTTGCCGCCTAACAGACTGCACACTAAAATCCATTCCTCCCTTCACCACATTCGGAATAAACCTTGCTAATCCCTCTAAGACTTCAACTGCCAGCACACCCTCTGAAGAGATGTAATCAAATGCCCACCCTTCACCATAGTGCATGCAGATGAAACATTATCTGACTGGAGGACAGATTCCAGAAATGAAATTATATTGCATAAATCCAGTACCTGGATGAAGCCCCATCCCAGTATATTAAGTAAAAACAAAACAAGTGTACTGTTCAACTTGAAATTTGTCTTCACCCCACGTGAACAGTGTTTAATGGATAAACTAAACATTGCCAGTTGAGCTACTCAATCTGCACCACAGCAACCATAGTCTACGGTTATCCCGGTCACAGTCTTATGATTACAAATCTGTCAACTACCAATACAAATCCGAAAAGCTATAATTAACGCAGAAACAGGCTGGCAGTATATACCACACTAGCCTGACAAAACAAAGTTAAAAAAGAAACACTAAAGAAGGGAACATAGGGCAAAATAAAACCAGGGTGAGGTCACAACCAATCTACTAAATGTTCAGGAAGGAAAAGATAACTGTTATCTTGAGAAAATTACTTGGCAGCAAGCACTGTACACAGGCGCTCAAAAACATGGACCATGTGCCCGCCACCTAATATGATACAATACTCAAGATGCAACATGAACCTTATCGAAATCTACTAATTGCACCTAACTGACGAGACCACCTATTCGACCAACAGAATGACTTACATGGACCCAACATGTAAACATCAATTTTACACACTTGATTTTGAAACCCTGGCAACCATAGCTCTTACAGCATCATGTGCTTGTATGATGCATCTTGTTTAACACTGTACAGAACTCAAAGGAATTAGCAAACTCAGGTACCCCTACCAACACATATAGTAATGGCTGAGTTAATAAAAATATCAAATCACAAAGGTTTGTTGCAGATCTCAATAAACTGGATTTAAAAAACAAAAAACAGATAAAAAGCTTCCTTTTATTGCAGAAGGTGAGCTCCACTTTAAAAAAAAGACTGATATTAAAACCAATTAAGCTTGGCCTAAGGAAATATTTTTATGATATAAGGACATTTTGCTTCACAAAAAACAGTGGATTTGACATACCTGTAATACTCCTGGGCTCCATCAGAATCACAAAAGTGACAGAAATAGTGGTCTCTTCGCAGGTGTTTCAGCAGCTCATCATTGTCCAGATAACGCTCGTCACAGAATTTGCATAGTGGGTGACCTCTGTGGGAAGTATCATCGGGGTCGCCAGATATCCGATGTCGGGCAAGGTCTTTGCGGGAATACCACTTTCGCTCATATGTGAAGTTCTAATGGCAGTGGAGGGAACAATGGTGATTTATGAGATGAGGAAAAATATTCACAACATACCAGCTCATACAGAATCCAGGGCATACAAATTATTCAAATAGTGATGTATATTAAGGGTCACCAACATCTGCTTTGTTCAACGGACTGTAAGGGAGAATGCTTACGTTTATCTGTAACACCATGGATGCAAGCATTTTTCGTACTGAATGCATCTACCTGAGATTTTTAAGTATTTAACATCAGAAACCGGACATTTCAAGCACAAATGCTGTACCAAACGTCAGCATGGGTTCATAGCATGATGTTCTGTTAAGAGTGGATACCACAAAAACAGTAGATGAATACATTATTGAAGAAAAGCTAATTTGCAATGAATGTTCAGCAAGATAAATGCAACATATTGACGACATATCTAGAATTTACATGGGAGGTGAGTCTTTTGGCATTTTCCTTCTTATCTCACGAGATGTCTATTCAGGCTGTATTTTAACTTGTTAAGAGTGGGAGATTTTGATATCAGGAGGCAGTGCATTGCAGTTATGGGGACCTTGAAGATGAAGAGACTGGAAACAGGATTCAGTGGAAGGTGATTTTTGCTGTGACAAGCAGGATGAGGTTGGAAAATTACTGGACGTGCGTAACATGTCAAAGTCAGCAAGAGAATGTAGGTAAATTCCATTAACCACGGTGAAAACAACGGTCAATAGCTTGTAGAGTGCCCGGTTAACGAAGGGCAGCAACTTTGAACGGGGGGGGGGGGAGGAATGTTGCTAGAGGTCCACAAGCCGGCAGTTACGATAATGTAATGCCTTTAGGAGTAGAGAATTATTTGAAGCATTAGCATTGTGGAATGGAACAAAGATGTATTTTTCATCCGTTTAATACTTAGTAATGTGCCAGTATGTTTGTGGTAATAATAAACACCTCAATATGCATCAAATGTTTGAAAAGTAAGACTGGATTCTTAGAAGAGCAGTTGAAGGTCATGATGTAGGGGGAAGTGGAGCAAGGTAAGAGAGTAGATGGGATCTGAGCAAGAGGAAGAGTAGGGGACCTATATTTTGGAAGAGTTCAAGATCCTTTATTGAATGTAGTAAATGTGGGAGCACAGAAGAGCGGCGTGCTGTCAGTGTAGAGGAGGAAGGACAAACCAAAGGAGATGATGTAAACATGTTGAGGTTGTTTAGACAAAGAACATGAGAGGACCTAGACATTTTCCTTGTAGGATTTAAACAAGAAGTGGGGATGCTGGGGATTTCTAGAAGTCGTAGTCCACTGAGAAATAGAGGACAGTCACAAATAAGGAAAAACAGTGACATGCCATGATGGCTACGCTAGAGGGTTTAAAGGGAGGAGAATGAAGTGGGTGGTGAATGATGGCAATAGATGCATAAAAGTCATGAAAATTGAGAATATGGTTGGCGGTGTGGTGAGCAAGAAAAATAAAGCGGTCAACGAGAGAAAGTGGGTTCAGTCAGATTGGGGTTGTAGAAATGAGAATAAAAGGTGTTGAGAATAGTCTTAGAAGAAAGGTAAGTACTGAGTAGGTTGAAATCTAGTCATTCATGTATCTTAGAGAAGAAAGGGAGGAGATATACTGAATGAAAGAGAAGGACAACACAGTTAAGTTTTTTCCCCCCAGACATGAATCATAGTGGGTAGATGCCGTACAAGAGTGACTGAAAAAGGAAGTTAGGCAGAGAAGCATTTTGGAGTAGATTCTGCTTTTGCTTGGAACCCTACGACTGACTCTGCATCAGGTGAAGCATTTGTAAGACTCAACACATTGATAGGCAAAGAGGCTAGAGGTGGTGCAGTAGTTTGTAAATGGGATGACACCAAATAAAGTCTTCCATATTGCCAAAAGATACGAACCGTCTATCAACCCAATAATACAAATTGAGCCATGGGGCTTCCTGTTGCAACACTGCAAATACATTTTAAGTTTGCAACATATGCACACATTGATCTGCTACTTATGTTGGCTTCTCACAAAAATAGTAGGCTAAGAGTATGTTGAGCCTCCTGTTTATAAAGTTGGAAAACACAAAAGTTAAAGCACCCAAATAGACTAGGATTGCTTTAGTTAGAACAATAAACCACTTTTAGTGTCTAGAAGAGTATGGACACAGACAATCTTATCAAAATAAAATGGGACAAATGCAGAATCAGAACACAGTTGTAGCTGCTCTACAACTCAACTATCTGGCCTGAAGCAATAACTATGCAACAAAAAAGCCATCAATGTGTCAGGCCTTGCATGCACCAATCAACAGACCAAAATCGTGACAACAGCAAAGGCCGAGCAAAGTATTAATTGCTACTACAAACAGGTGGAACTATACTCTTCATTCTTTCATAATGTCTTCGACACAAGAGAGGAGCCCAAAAAAAAAAAAAAAAAATTTTTTTCTGTACCTTGAGTTGATACACAAGTGCAGCTTTAAGATATAAGAGCTATCGGAGTCCCAGGCACTCTTTAACACAACACATGAAGACAACTTTTATTTGAATAGTTGATCTTTTTGAAGAATGGAAGTTCACTGAGCTGAGTATAGTGTTATCCCTCACAACTAAAAACATGAATTAAAATAGGTCTGTGGTGAAAAAGTTTCTGCCCAAAAAAGTACAGATTCTTCAATAGAGGAAGTACAGAATTTGAAAAAACATATGGAGAAAACCCAAGAACTACAAGTGGCAAACCAAAGTTATGGTTACACTGAAACCTCTAATTATTGCTGCCACCACTTACTCCTCCCTTAATCCAGGCACCAAATAAAGGGGTAGAAGTAAATGTTTCAGAAAGATGGAAACGCTTTAGAGAGTGAGAGCAAAAGGGGAAAAAGAGATAGAGGGAAACACTTGGGAGAGAGGGTGAACTGAGGTGAAGAGTAGTGAGAGCTGGAGGAATGGAGGGAAAGGAAAATAAAAAATTAGTTGCACTATAACATCTGAGCAGAGTCCCATAGTATGGTGGGACTTCTAAAATCTGAATCAAATCTCTGCATTGTCAGGTCACATGAAAACATGCTGACCACATACTGACCCAGAGGTCGAAATGCGGTAGTTGCAAAAGTGCTAATCATCCCAAGTTTATTATACTAATTGCTGTCCATTAAACCTAAAAAATGTTCCACAGCGCCAGAGAAATAGAAAGGTCAGAGGGGAATATGTACATTCAAGCACACTTTGGCATGGGGATAATTTCTCATCAAGTATATGAACAATCTTACCCAACAAGGAGAAACTAAACCAGAGTGCAGGTCAAACACTAAATTTTGTACGGGAACCCTCTTTGTGAAACTGAACCCATCATAATTTTTTGAAAAGTCCAGGGGGGTACTTGTTCTTCTATTCAGTTTATTTCCTAAGCAAGAGACCTGTTGACTTTGTCTACTTTTTTAGCCCTGATCCCTGGAATCGCCACGCACACTGCACTTTGATACAGCCCCTGGAGGGACTGCAACGCTTTAAAACGACGCCCGCAGCTCCCGCGGGGCGGGAGACCTGTTGACTTTGTCTGTACTTTTTTAGCCCTGATCCCTGGAATCGCCACGGACACTGCACTTTGATAAAGCCCCTGGAGGGACTGCAATGCTTTAAAACGACTCCCGCGGAGCGGGAGACCTGTTGACTTTGTCTGTACTTTTTTAGCCCTGATCCCTGGAATCGCCAGGCACACTGCACTTTGATACAGCCCCTGGAGAGACTGCAACGCTTTAAAATGACGCCCGCGGCTCCCGCAGTGAGGGACGCGAGCGGGACGCGCCCGGGCGAAGACCGGGCCAAGACGGGCCCGTCTTAGCCCGTCATAGACTGATAGAGGCTGGGCTGGGCCAGTGCTCTGAGAAGTATTCCCTGAGGACATTTGAAATCGTGGGCCTCCATGGTCTAATATCGGTATTGATAGTATTATTGTGAGATACTCTCTTTGGATATTAGCTTGTGGTTATATGCAGCATACTCTCTCTCGTTAAATGTTTGTTACTCCCCATGCTTTCTGAATACTCAAAGATTATTTAAAGTGTTTGTAATTAAGTTGAATTCCCTATTTTAGGATGAGTAAAAGGAAAGTGGGCAAAATGACGACCACAACGGGGGGGGGGGTCAAAAATCCCTACTGACTGATCTTACTGGGGCTATGGGAATGATAGAAGACCAGATCAGTTCAGTTGAGGAAACCTTGATTCATGGTAAAATAACGGGCACGGTAGACAAAAGCCTAACGTTACAAGATCAAGTTAGATTATCACCAACTAACGCTCCAGAGACTATCATGCAGGCCAAGAATAACTGTGCCCAAAACACTTCTGATAACATCTATATAAGCGATTTGGAGATAGAGCCGCAGCCACCGTCTAAGAGACCTAGGAATCCGGATGTTACCAATACTGAATTAAACAGTGTCCCGTCCCCCTGTATTGTATTAAATAGGAAACCTAGTAATGAAAAACGAACGAAAACCAGCAATTCGAGTAAACAGGGCAGAAAGGGAAAACTTGGTCAAGGAAAGAAGGCTTTACCTAGTGCCATGATAAATACTCAGCCGGATAATGCAAGCATTATAATAAAGAAAATTGACTCCATGCAAAATAGTTTAATGGAGGTTATCATAAAGTTAACTGATAGAGTGAAATCTCTTGAAGATTATATTATACAAAACATATGCTCGGAGCATTCTGCTGCCTATGTTAAAGCTATTAATCCTACTGATGACGTGCATAAGCAACTACTTGCGGGTTCAATAGATAGTATTAGCAGGTTAACCCCTACAAGCTATACCCCTGAACCTGTTTACCCCCCTTATAGGTCACGGCATATCTTGACATCAAAAGAGCCTGAAACAAATAAACTTTATAAGCATTCAAGAGCCCCTGCCACTGCTTATAGTAGAAAAACCCCTACACAGACAAATGTTGTGACATCAAATCTGCCATTAGTCTAAAGTTTCCCTCTTGAGTTACCCCCAGCAGCAACTCCATACACCATCATACTGGCCAATGTTCCCGTGTTAAATCCTAATCAGAAGGAAACGTGGGAGGCTCTAAGAAACAAATCACTGTTTTGGCTGGGTGAGCGGACTGGTCTCACAAAGAATTTATTTGCAAAATTTAAAATGGTGAGGAGGGTCTCTTGGGTAGGCCGGGAGAGCAAAAAGTTAGCAGGGGACTGTGTAGTACTCACATTTGGTGATCCCGTTTTGATTCAAAAGATATTAACAAGAGCTGGAAATACTAGTGTATTAGATATGGGCATTAATATTCTGTCATTAGGGTTTTTCTATCAACCTCATATGGCCTCGCACCCTCGAGGCCATTGTATATCAGCACAGGGAGGTTCTACCTATTCCTATAATGTTCTGACAACTAATCGTTTTGATGCACTCCATACGTTGGAGGACATTGATTGACTAAGAACTCATAAATTGCATACCATAAGTAAGGGAAAGGGGACTTTAATCCCTATCAGGAAGGCCGAAACTATAAACGACCTAGTGATACCTAGTCCATATATAGAAGTAATCACTGATCAAGAAGTGAAAACACCACCAGTTGAGGGCCCCATAAAGAGACCCTCCCAGATTGATGGCAGAACTAAGCACTCTAGCTCTTCTAAAAGGCAAGATAAAGGTGTAACAGGTGATCCATCAGCAATGAATGTCTTGTTCTGGAATGTGGCAGGGGTGAGGTCGAAGGTTGAAGAGCTGCAATGGTTGTTATTTGTTGAAACTGTTGCTATTTTTTGTATACAAGAGACGTGGGTATTGAATGAGGTTCACATAAACGGATATAAGACCTACCATACTCCCGCGGAGCATTCAATCTCTGGTAGAAACAAGGGGGGATTATGTATATATATTTCTAGTACTGTAATTATAAAAAAAATAGTTTTTAAAGTTTCTAAAAAAAATTACCAGATTTTATTGCTGCATATGGATAGACTGCATACAGTGGTGCTTGTTAATTTTTACAATAATATTCCCAACGAACAAAAATGTCATATTTTGGGTGACCTGCGAAAAGATTTATGTAAAGTGTCAGAAAGTTCAATGGAGGACTTATGTATAATTATGGGTGGTGACTTTAATGAAAAAATTTGCCCTAACGCAGGGAAGGGAATTTGTGGCTTATATACGGAACAAGATTTGGAGTATGCCCATTTTTCACACACCGTACTGGGGGAACAACTTAACATGCTAGCCCACCAATTTGACTTAGCCTTTGCAAATGAGCTCGGTTCACCACCTGTACAGTTTATGAATACTTTCAATGGTAGAGGTCTGGGCTCTACTATTGACTACATTATGATAACAAGAATACACTCTAGTAGGTTGAAAGCCTTTATGACACATACTAATTCTATTAGTGATCACTTTCCTATAAGTATTTCTATCAGTACTCCTTGTCCTATTTCGAGTCACACCGCTAATAGCGAGTTGAATTTGTTCCCCTTTGAACCAAAAATTAAAACATTGAATGGTTACTCGCTGAGTTGGGCCAGAATAGATCCTCAAGTGATATTCAATAAATTAATTCTTGAATGTTCACGTGAAGTAACTATCTGTTTGGATGAGAGGGCTGAAAAGATAGATATCCTAAAATCGTTTAGTATTATTAGTAAAACAATTAAGGAATTACTAACAGTGAAAATCACACAGAGAAAGGAAAAAGAAAAGGGTTGGTTTAATACAGACTGTACTAAAGCCCATTCTAACTTGAAGAAGGTTTTACATAAGAAGGATAGTACACAATGTGAAAAAAAACATGGCTAGGTCAGCATATAAGTATGCAATAAAAGAACGGAAAAAAGCACTAAAGGACGAGGCATGGACATCTCTGATTAAAGCTAGTGCCTTGAAAGGCAACACTGCGTTCTGGAAAGTGGTTAATGCTCCTCTTTTAAACCCTATAGATCGGCCCACAGTTGAGGTTGCCATTACCGAAAACTCTTGGGTAGACCATTACACAAACTTATATAATGACACACAGGATCAGGACTTTGGAGTTTTAATGGAGAGAAACTTGTTAGTTTCTGGTGAGCAGACGGATGTTTTTCCCATAGACTTGTATTTTTCTTTGCAGGAGGTGATATGTGCTATTAATGATAGTATAGCCGGAAAAGCCCCAGGACCAGATGGTGTCCCTGTAGACGTATTTAAATCCAATCTGGTTTTCTGGGGTCCTCTGTTAACTCAGGTATTAAATGCCTGTAGTCAGCAACGTTTAATATCATCTTGGTCAGACTCCATCGTGGTCCCCATTTTGAAAAAGGGTGATCGAAATAATCCGGTGTGTTATCGCCCCATCTCCCTGCTGGACTCGACCCTCAAAATTACAGGCCGAATAATTTTAAATCGTTTACAATCATGGGTGGAAGAAAATTGGGTCCTTTCTAGATTACAGTATGGTTTCCGTACGGGCTTAGGAACGGTGGAACAAGGATTGAACTTAAACTTAGTAATCGACAAATACACACGTGCAAAGCAAGTAAAGTTGTTCCTAGCATTTGTCGACCTAAGTTCCGCGTTCGACTGTGTGAATCATAACAAATTATGGGGCATACTGAAAGAACTAGGGATGGCTCCCCCGCTTTTAATTTTTATAATGCAATTGTATAGTGAGGCTGGAGCCAGGGTCCGTTATGGAAAACAGGGCGAATGCACAGCTAAATTTCCTATTAGAAAAGGCGTAAGGCAGGGCTGTGTGCTCGCCCCTCTACTTTTTAATTTGTATATAAATGATTTAGGACAATTTTTAGAAGGACAGTGTCAGGATCTTCCCCAAATTAATAAACAAGCTGTGCCAGCGTTGATGTACGCTGATGACGCAGTTTTGATGGCGCGTACTCAATTAAGTTTGCAGAAGATTTTAAATAATTTTGTTTTATTCATGAATGAGAGGGGCCTAAAAGTCAACATTTCCAAGACATTTATTATGAAATGTGGGAAAACTAATATTAGATGCCGTGATATATTTATTGAAAATTCAAAGATAGAATGTATTAATAGTTTCTCTTACCTTGGTATACAATTTGATTATCGAGGTACCTGGGCCCCGGTAGTAAAGGGAAGAAATTTACTATTTATAAAAACAATTGGAGCTCTCACTAATTTTGCAAGGAGGCTGGGCAGAAGACCAATCCCAGAATTGATTGTTATATACAAGGCTAAATGCGTGACTTCAGCCATGTACGGAGCGGGTATATGGGGTTATAAAGATGTGAATTCTATCCAAATAACAGAAAACTCGTTTTTAAAATATCTATTGGCTATCCCAAACAGTATAGCAAATTTTGTCATTCTGAACTTGGTCTGCAATATATTACTGACTTAATTAGAATAGAGCCTATTTTATTATGGCATAAAGTATGGGTAACAGAGGAGATGAGCCTTAATCTTGAGGTTATCAAGGACTGCCTGGGTCTGACCAGGACAGCGAGTATCCCTTGGTTAAATTATATCAAAAAGTTTATGACTGATATTGGCCACTTAGAATATTTTGAGCAACCAGGTACACTGTTTAAATTGAGTAGAAAGTCCCTCAAAGTAACATGTTTGGCCCATATGCAAGCCAATAGGTTAGCACTAGAGATCTTAAAAAAGTCTGTCATGGATAACCAAATGATGCTTTCTTGTTATGCTATTCAACCGTACTTAGTACATGTATCTGGGTCCTATGAAAGGATGTTATTAACACGATTCTGATTGGGAATCTTCCATAGGTTGATATGTTTTCCAAATACTAATGATTGGTCAAGAATTTTAGATGTATGCCCATGTGATGGCACCTCTAATCAGTCTACCATACATGTACTTTTTTTCTGCAAATTTTATCAGTACCCTAGAAATAGATTTTTAAAACAGATCTTAAAAAAACTGGGACTTAGACAATGCCGACCTGCTTTACTTGTATTACAGCTTTTAGATGGCGAACTAATTGTTTTTTGTGTATCCTCATTTTTAAAATCTGTTATGAATTATAGGAAACTTTTATGATTATGATAAATGTATGTATTGTTTTTACTGTGCAAAACATTTATTCCCAGAGTGTGCTTCTTTTTCTCTCTTTCCATTGCTGTGCTTTTATGATTTATGAATTGAATCGAATAAAGCTTTAAACAACAACAATCTTACCCAACAAGGAGAAACTAAACCAGAGTGCAGGTCAAACACTAAATTTTGTACGGGAACCCTCTTTGTGAAACTGAACCCATCATAATTTTTTGAAAAGTTCAGGGGGGTACTTGTTCTTCTATTCAGTTTATTTCCTAAGCAAGACCTCACAAGCCAAGGACATGGTCCACAGAAGCCTACGTGAGCTCAGAGTCCTGCTTTTCTAGAGTTCTTTCGTTCTGAACGCTTACTTGTACATTTGCACTGCTGTCAACTGGCAAACTAAAGGGGGGGACTTGATTCTCCTGAAGCCAGGGGCACCTTGCAGATTCCAGGAAGGTTGGGCAAAACTTGATCCCTTCATTTTTTCATATAATAAAAATCCAGTCTCTAAAATCATTTACTTATATATTATTTTTCTTAAGATCAAATGTTCAAATGAAACACTGCTTGAAATATTTGACAAAATACATTTTCAAAAGGAAATAAGAGACTAACAGTAAAGCAATAATTCACTATGAAGCCCTTACACTGGCAGTCAAAGGTGGACCAATAGAAAATCCTATTTTCGGACCTTGCTATAAGCCATAAGTTTGGAGAGGTATCTGGAAGAGAACAGATATCGCAGAAGAAGAATGGACACCTGTGTAACTATCCAGGTAAGGATAATTAGGATAGCACTGTGAGCTTCACCCAGAAAAGAGTTCTAGGCAGACCACTGAAAATATGCAAGCACAACTCACCTTCAGGTTGTGCACACAAAGCCTACAGCAAAAGAGCTCGTGCTGTTTCCTCATGTGCTGCTCCAAATCCATGAACGTGAGAAAAGGACGAGCTTCTGCACACATTAAGCACTCGTGCTGCAGCAGCTTCCTGTGGATTCAAAACATGATCGAATGTCAAACTGACATGACACCATAATAATAAAAAGACGACAGCAAACACAATGAAGTAATTTAACATTAAATAATGTCCATGCCCTCTACATGGAAAGGGTGACAGGAAAAGGCATCCACACATCAACAGCACGCTATACTAACTTCTTGGTAAAAAAAAAAATCTGAGGCTGCATAAAAAGGCGAGTGGGTACAATAACAAGAAAAACATGAAATTAAAACACAGAAAAGGTTTGTTGGTAAAATCATATATTAGCATTTGTAATCGCTTGCAACCATTTCGTTTTAGAAAGTCATGCCAAGAGATATTGTACATTTCCACATTCCTTGCCATAAAGGCAAAAACAAGTCCCTGCTTATTGACTCGTTCCTGGAGAGGCAAGTGGCCAGCCACTTTGGTCTTAGAAAATTCTAAAAAGGAAGGTTCCACATTGTCACCTAGTTTCAGCATGCTTCCCCAAAAATTGCCAGGCCAACACTTTAATAGTTATGCAAATGCAATTTTTTGACAATATTCGTGTATTTTCGGGAACAGGATTGCAAAGAATTCTGAGAACAGTCTTCCTAGTACCAGACTATTGCTCGGCATTGCAATGTATGCTTAATCTTTCAGATGACGCGAGTGATCCCGTTTTCTTTAATAAGTTTCAACATAACACTTCCATAGGTTTCTGTAAAAGGTTTTTCAGCAAAATCTTTATATTTAAACCTATTCAGAAAGCACATGCTACTCTGTTTTCAGATGAGGAGTCAAGCTATTCCTTTTGAAACCGTGAAGTTATCAAATTAAAAAAATAATTTGAAATGCACACAACCACAACTCTGTATATTCATTTTCAACAAAAAGGACTCATTATTTTATTGTGACAAAATTTAAGTATATTTTACAGCAGAGAGCTTTAGCTAGTACACAGCCTGCGAAACAAAATTATCGCTCGCACTCCAATGAAGATTTGGCAAGACTACAAAGGATGTGGCAAGGAAGAGAAATGTGTAAGCTGAAACTCTGTTTGGAAAACATCCTCTTTTTCAAAAGAAACAATAGCAGTTTCAGCAGTACAGGCACAAGACAGAAACATGAATAACTACACATTCAGTGTTAGATCTTAAAAGGATCGCTGTATCACTCCATCAACCACTCATCATCAAAGCAGCAGTATGCAATAAAAACATATCCACTGTTTTCACCCTGGATGAATGCATAATTCAGGGTGGCATGTTGTCATGGTGAAAATAATTAGTTAGGTATCAGGTCTCTCCATGCATGCAGGTCATACTCAAGATTCGCATTAGTAGGAGTCCTGATAGTATACATTTCTTCTATCACTAGTATGGATTTCTTCCCTCGATGGTCATTCATGGATATCTTTAATCCACAACTGGATTAAGAAGGCTGCAACCAATGGACTGCCATGCACGGTTTGTCGAGAAAGAGGCAGAGGACTGTCAATGTATAAACAGATTCCCCCTTTGTAGCTACTGGAATCGATCCTAGCAAGCATTGCCTAGGAAAACATTCAACAATCGGACCTCTGGATTTTTTAGAGCAACTTAGTTCACTGTAGCATAAAAGACCATGTAGAGAAACTCAGAATCTTTTCCACAACGTGGGCATGTCCATGGGCGTTCACCTGCTGAAATGGGTGGAAGCAGAACCTAAAGGACATTTGAACATATTAATGGATGAAGAGGAAGAGAGAAAGAGGGAGAAAGAAATAGAAACAGTGTGTGTTTTTATTAGTATTATTAATTTGTCTGGAAAAGAGGAGGATATCGATACAACTATCCCTGTCTCTAGGTCAAATCTTAAAGATGTAAGTGCTGAAGTGTTTAATACACATACTAACAGACTATCAGTGAATTCAGAATAACAGCATAGTTTTTCTACTCTGATCACTCAAGTGAATTTTGATAATAGCCTCGAAAGCACAAGTAAAAAGCAATGCGGAAACACTCAAATATGTTATAACTGTATCAGCAAATCATATTAAGTTAGGAACAGAAGACGAATACAGAAGGTTTCTCTTTTCACACTCACAGAACACTACCTATAGCAATTAGCAAACAAATTCAAACTAAATGTGTTTATTACAAACTGATGCATCAATTTTTATTGGCTGATCACAAAAATGCACAGAGTTAATTCAGCAAGATAGGGTAGGAAGCGCAAACAACAGACAGTAAGCTGTAGCAAAAAAAAAAAAAGTACATCACCCAGCAGCCAAGAACGCTAGAGAAACAAGTTCACGCGTTGCTGTTCACGGAGGACACCATAACTCGAGAATAATGGCTACTGCCCCAATATAGGGGTGCTTTTCGAAATGGTACTTCTCAACCATCTTAACAGTGACATCTAATACCGAAAGAAGAGAGATTTCAATATACACATGACAAGCACTTGGCCATGAATATTATATTCAGGAAAAGGACTGACAATGTGGTAACTGCCTTTTAATGCAGTCTCAAGAAGGTGAGTTGAGGAGTCCACATGATCTTATCACTATGGGATTCAGTAACCGGTGAGAGAATGGAAGCCACAAAGTATCAGGAGACATAGGCCAAGGAGACTTCACAAAGATAAGGTAAGTGCTAAAAGTAGCGTTCCTTCTGTGGACACAGTACTGCAGATACTGTATTACTGATACTACCCACCAATTAGAAATATGAAAACGGACCAAGTAAGATCAAAGCCCTACTCGAGGCGGTGTGGAAGTAGAAGTACCCTTAGCAACAATATCTGACACTTCAACTAAAAAAGTAGGAGTTCCTCAACTTTTATAATGAGATTCTGACAGACAACAACATAGTTATAAAGGAGGTACTGCCAAGGACCCTCCACATGCCAGGGATAGACTTGAAATATATCTTCTAACTCCTCCTTTTGGCTAGATGAAGAGTCCTGACAAGAAGAATTACAGAAGCTGACACAGTTGAACACTTCTAACCTGTACATAGTTTCATGATTGCCCTAATAAAACACGTTGTTAGAATTTAGAGAGGCTTTTAAGGCAGAAGAACTTTGAGCCACCCTTTCTAAAACTGCATTCAATAGTTATTAATGGAACAGGCAAAAAGATTTCATCTTTAATGGATAAAGAGGTGTTAGCTAAAAGAGCCCATGCATGGATGGTTATAGATTCGTATGGCCCCTTAAAGTTTTAGTCATATTTAGGAGGGTTGAATGAATTAAAACCAAAACTGAAACTTCCCTGGTTTACGGCTTCGAGTCTTGCAAACTCGTTTTAATTCATGGTCTTGGAGGAGACTGTCTAAAGAGACTTCATGTTGCGTTTGTTATTAATATAGGGAAGACATTTGTCACATTGTTTCCTGCTGCCCAGCCCTCATGGAGGAGAGTAAAAGTCTGTCGAGACAGTATTTTAATCTGAACACTATAAGAACATGTCAGCAAGCAGTTATAGTCTGTCTCCAAAGGGAAGATTTGATATTCTGCGGAAATCTTTTTAAATTTATGTCCATTGCCAAGTCCAAACTTGCAAAGTGCGAGCTTTAACGGCAACTGACTGGGTTACATGCAGTGTGAATGCGGCCCATTACATTGTGTTAGTTTTATTCTGAATAATTAATTTTACTGATATGTATGATTGAACTTGTTAAATTAGATGGTTCTCACTGCGATTATAATTTAGTCTTAGGACGAGAAAGAATTTTATCAAAGGCACGTTGCACTTTCCAGACTATTTTTCACAAACTTATTGAACCATAAATATTACTAGCAGTATACTGTAGGTGTAATAGCACTAAGAAAGAGCAATAAGGTTTACAAATTGTAGACCGGTGCCCTCCTAATTAGTTCTTACTTTGAAGTTTATGAAAATAATTGTATGGGTTTTTAACTGTTTGAAGATGGTTTTTAAAATGCTATTTATTGACGATGTGATAGAGGCAACATGTCCTAAACACCGGACAACCGCTACACTCACCTAATATGTTTCTGAACTTTTAGGCGTAAAGCAGACTGGACAGAATATGATCATGAGGCAGCATGGAATAATACATCCATCATCCGATCCATGCACAGCTGAGATACCATGTCTATCCAGGTAGTCAATGATACACTTTGAATTACTGTAAAAAGAGACTCCTGCCTCCAGGTGGTGCTGAACCAGTCTGTTGCATTGGACATAGTCAGCCATAAGTTCCTTCTCCTCCACAGCCTTTCCTCTTACTGTCTTCCAATCGTGCTACTTACTGTCTGCTCATCAGCAAGGGGCTGAAATGGTATTTTGCAGGCCCACCCACCATTCCGTGTATTCCTTGAAGCTCTATTTTTGAACCTATCATACTAAAAAAAATATAGGACCATTTGCTGTTCACCCCTGACATTATAATTCATCAGTACATCAAAGACACATAGCTCTACCTTAAGGAGTCATCACCAGCTGTCATTTACCACCCTGAGATCCTGTCTCAGGTTATGTACAATACAATACAGATCTATGGTTCTGCAGAAACAGATCTTAGTAAAATTACAAATAGCAACCAGTAACCATCAGTCGGCAACTCTATACACTGCATCTACTGCCAATCTAGTGCACAATGAGGACCTTCACCTCGAACTTAATGACTCAAAAATATTTGTTTTTTTATGCAGCAGCATCCACCAAACACAAACTAGGCCGTAATGTGAACTTGAAGGCTTGTCACCAGCCATTAGGTCCTTCAGTTTTCATATTGACTCTTCTTTCTTCCTCAGGGACTACATCAAGAGACTCACATTAATTGGCTTTGACAGAACCTTCTTCCAAATATTAAACCATTCCGCTCTCCTGCTTACTGCCGCAATCATATTGAGGTTATAGGACTATCCAACATTGACAACGGAAATGCCCTGACCACATAACCTCAAACATCAACATTGACTTTCCGTACCAGCAGGTATTATATTTGAAAACTTACTGTGTCACATTTTAAGATACAGAAACGTCCATATTAGGTTGTCTTGCCTATAAGATCAATAACTCTGGGAACCCCAGACTTACCTGCAGTCGTAACTTCGCTCAGGTGGAGCTCCAGAGGTCACAAATGGAAGAGACAAATAGACTCTTTCCTGATGTATATTCAAACTTGGGAATAACCCCACTCCCTGACCGGAGACTCCCTCATCCTAATCCTAAATAACCTACAGACTTTCGTGCTCCAGCAGTATCTTCATTAACTCTGTATACTCGCTTTTATGATGCATACCCTTGAGCACAACTGCAGATTCCTAAACTTAATTAGCCATGTGACTCTGTAAACTACGATCTGGCTTTCTGTTCTATTTACAGTTGATAATTCCAGTATGTTTCTTTGGGTGAAAAATGTTCAGCTGTCTTTTTTGGCTCCACCAAGTGATTGTTATGAAGGATGCACCCAGGACACTGCATTTACAGATGGAATGTTTCAAAGGTTCACAATATTTTTCCACATACTGAAAAGGAAGATGGAAGTTTGTCAGCTTGGACATAAGGTTATGTATTTTATGTATGTCAGTCATCATGAGAGTACTTTATTTGTGTAATAGATGATGTAATAGGGGAACAAGTGCACACATTGTTATAGGATTGTTTGTGATCTTAGTTCGATATACACAGCTATTAAAGTATAACTTCTTATGGCATTAAAGCACCTCTAACTCAAAAGTTGTTAAGTGCAATGTAGTAATTTCAATTAAACTAAACCAGATTCTTGGGCAGAGACCATGACGGACGGGAGTTTCCCTCTTAGAAGTATTCTGGAGATTTATTGTTATGAATTTGTGTGCATGTTATGAAAATAAACGTTTAACATTAACAGACAAGGTTCCCTCTTAGGATTTAAGTATAGGTCTAAACATATGAGCATCTAGCAATTTCAGATAGGACTCATATGCTACCCATCTTAATTCAGAGACAAGCAAGAGGACCTTATTAACTAGACACTAAAAGAGCATTGCCAGAAAAATAAAAGACCCTTCCATTGCTTCAGCTAAATACCGAAAAACGTAGAGGAAACAGGCAAAGTAAAACAAGTGATTCACCAACCTTTACTATTTGGGCTTCGTCCTTTGTTGCTCCTGCCCGATGAGGTTCTCATTGTTATTTTCACACTCTTATCTTTCCATACTTCTTCTGCACCCCCGTCTTACACTTTCATTTGTTTCTGTTTTATACTTAGGGGCCGATTCCGATTCGGGCCGGAAATCTCTCCGACCGAGCCGGACCCGGAGAGATTTCCGACCGAATCGGACCCGTGCAGCCCGACCGAATGAGTACGATGCGTCCGTATGCTATCGGACTCGATTCGGTCGGACTCCCATTGAAGTCAATGGGAGCCTGCCGTACAACGCGTACGCGGGCTCCCATTGACTCAATGGGTGCGAGGCGGACAAGGGCGCCCCCTACAGCGTGTACGCGGCGAAGCAACTCATGCCGTACATGCACAGGTAGGGGGGACCCATGGGTCCCCCCTGTGTGCGACTCGCGCGGCTACGTGTACAGGGGGGTCCGACACGGACCCCGAAGTACGGCTCCGACTGCTCTTTGGAGCCGGAGTGCGTGGCTCGGTCGGACTGCTCGCGGCGCGCATCGTACTTACCCGACCGGGGAACGTCTCCATTGCGCGGTGCGAGTCGAGTCCGAGCGAGTCGGTCGGTGCGGTTAGACCCGGGAACGAGTCGGTCGGAGCGGTCGGGACGCCCGGACGAGTCGGTCGGCGATTTCGCATCGTACTCGCTCGCCCGGACGCGCGTACGAATCGGTCGGGAAATAGGGCTCCGAATCGGATCCGGTAAAGCCGAATCCGATTCGGAGCCCTACCGGCCGAGATCGGAATCGGCCCCTTAGTTTCCATTTTCCTTTTCATCTTTACTTTTTCCCAGTATTTCCTTGTTTCTTGCTGTGTTTTTTTCAAATAGTTTGACTGGTTGTTTTTTCCTTCCATCTCTTTGCCTTCTTTTTCATGCATCATTCTTTATTTCTTCTGAGGTCTTTTCTTTTTGCTTTTATCGTTCTTTTTTACTGTTTCTTTCTTTCAATTTTTTTTATTTACATCTTACCAGCCATTTTTCATTTTTTTTCCCCTTTCTTTTCTTATTTATTATATACAGCTTCCAATATTTCCATACTTACATCTTTCTCACTTTTCTCTGCTCCCTTTTTTCCTTGCTTCTCCTTTTGCACACTCCATTTCCTTTCTCACTCCTGCTTTTTTTCCACTTTCCATTATTTCACTTGCTCTCTACATCCTGGTCACTGTGTTTGGAACACCCTCATCAGCCCAATCATGCTACCCTTTTACATGGCATTTATGTATTCATGGCTTCTGTCCAAAAGTTCTTTAAGTCTCTCATCAAAGTTAAGGAGATGGGTGAATGCTTCGAGGTACCACAACCTCTAGTATCCCCAAGTTTAACAAAAAAATATACCTCAAAATAAAACTAGTAATATATTTTGATACTGAGGGAAAACTAACCATTGCCAAACCACGTCATTGCCAATGAAAGAAAATCAGTGGGCTGCATGGGGGTCAACTAACATGCAAGCAAGTTCTTAGAAAACATAGCAAATTTAACATAAATTGATTGCTTTGACACTAATCACAAAATTGTTATTAACAAAAGCCAGGCCAAAAAAATAAAATTACCTGAATTGGGCAAAAACATTTGCATCCTCAAAGTAAATGTCGAACTTCTTCTCAAATTGCATATTGTGGGTGTCTATCGTTGAAAAAGCAACTCTCTTCTTGACAAAGACCACCTTTAAAACAACCGGAAAAGGCTTTAATTTACAATAATTTCTCTTTCCACGTTCAGTAAATCTTAGAAAAACGTCTCTTCATTGCCTATACACTAAATTCCATGTCACATTAAAATCCACAACGACAAGCTAACATAGCCTGGTGAATTTACCTTTGAATGGTTGGTTTAAAAGTGAGCTTGCCCATAGCTTCTTCTTTATGGTTACACCTGTACTTGGTGGTTCGCTCATACCTAGATGAAGGCATACTACTAAAATGAGCTCTACTGAAAATAAAACATGTTACAAGTCTGGAGTCTGCCTCACTTCAATTTCAGATTTTCTATGTGCCTGTGAGATGGTCATAACAGCATGTTATGCACAGTAAATGTGAGCTGATATAATCGGAGGAGCATCAAATATAGGAACCTCAATCAAACAATACTCCAGGACTTTAACATGGTGGTGACCAGGAAATAAATTACATTACCTAATTATATAGATATATGCACACACACAACTCATTAACACGTTATTTAGAGCAAGTGCACTAATAACTGCACCATTTATTACTACAGTGCACAGATCAAATTGTAGTGTCTTACCACAGTACAGAACAACTGACATTGGAAAAGCACTTCTGACTGCCACATAGAATGCATGTAACAAATATTTTATACAGGGAAACAAATCTGCTAAAATTCACAAAGTCAAACATCTTGCTGGACCTCCATCTTGTGGACGGACACAGTACATGTTTGCTCTACCCGATAGTAGTCCATCAAAAATTACAAACCCAACAGCAGGTTTAGCAAACTCTTGCTGACCTCAACCAGGCCATAGTCAACAGTTCAGGGTATGCATTCATAGAAGTTGGATGTAATATGTGATCAAAAAGCAGAAATTGGCTGAAAAAACAAAGTTAACGTGACCATCCATTTAATGGGAAAGACACATTTTATTTGCTAATTCATTCTAAAACCACTATAGAGACCAAATTGATGTGTAGACATCAGTTGCAACAAAATATTATTAATCTCAGATTACAGCAACCATCTATCATCTGAAGAAATATTAACAATTATTCGGTAGATAACTAAGCTATTCTCAAACATAATGTATTAGTATTCACACAAGACAGTTTTATGAGACTGTTTCTGACAGAGGTGATGAGTGGCTTTCTGGTGGGGTGGCTTTCATGTGAGGTGTCTTACACTTCTAATATTGCTTGGCAATCTCCTTTCAACCCTACAGCCAGATGCCCACCCCGAATGTGACAATCGGAAAGGAACTTCACCCCTCCCCATGACAGCGCCATATTAGGTTAATTAAAATATTAATTTTGAACAAAAACTCACTTCATGATATGGCAAAAAACTTTTTTCCAGTCAAGATGGCACAAAATAATGATAAAACTATGCTGCTGTTACTTCAGTCTAAGTAATTGCCAAAGACTGCCTTGCTGGATGCACCCAGATTCTAGATCTAGCTTTAAATTGCTGTGTTAGACCCAATTATAGAGAAACAGGCCTCAAATGGGACCAAATTAGGCAAGATCAGTGTAACTAAGCATTTCAAATGTTGATCATTTATCAGCCTTTCAAATTAGTTCATGATTTTTATACTGGGTCACTGCAGTGATACAACTACGACAAATCAAACCATGTGTTGAATTAGCTATTTCCCGATTTAATTCAATTATGCTATTCTAACAGCCTGCCTACGACCCGTCGGACCCTGGGGCTCAGCCATGTATCCAGTCAATAATATTACGTTAGGTCTAGTAAAGAGCTTTCACATTTTCACCTACAATATTAAGGTTCAATTCCACCTAAACGATGGCCCAAATATTCACCTGTATATTGCTAACCGAGGCAATGCTGGATGAGGACAATCTGTGTTGTGGATACCAGTTGTAGCCCTTAAGCATCACAAATCAGTAGAGCTTCACAGGGTTTTAGTGAAGGAGGAAAAACTGAGAATCAACTATGAAAAGGTATTCTTAGAAGATGCCCATTTTCACTGTGCGGCTTCAAATTCTGAATTTTTAGCTTATGTGCATGAAGGAAGATGTACACCGCTGCAGCGACAGGTGGAAAAGATGCACATGAATCATCTTTAAAGCCAAAGGAAAAAGTTACAATTAAAGAAGGAGGAGGAAGTTTGAGGAAAGCAGATAGATACCTTTAAGCAACATCTAACATCCTTCTCTCTCTGCAAGAAAAACTGAAAAAGATCTGGGCACAACGAAAACAACCGATTGAGGCCCATTAGTATGATACATTGTTTAAAAAACAAACTTGATCAATAGTTTCCTATCCAAATGTCAGTTCACTGCATTATACCACTCATTAGTGAAAATTTGCTCCAATGCCAGTTTGCTGCACCTTGTCAAATTCTAACAGTTATTTGTAATACTTTTCACATAAGACAACTCACTGAATGTGCCAACATGTTTCGTGATGTTTTTAATAGTTTGATGTATTTTAAGGGCAAATAATGACATTGTTATGGGAATTAACCTTGAAGTTGTAGTATTATTTATCTTGATCAACCAGAGACGTAGTGAAGAGAATTTTCTGAAATCAGTTGCGAGAACTCAAAAGTAAATAATTGGGACGCAATTCGAAAAACAAAACTTGAAAGGGAATTTCACATATATCCAGCCAGCTTACGATTCCATTGATGCTTTCAGGTGTAATTTTGGCTCTAGCGTACAGCACAAGTTTTGAGATGTATTTTAAATTACAAGAGTGGAGTAGCTGCTTCACTGTAATGTGTCAATTCAGAACAGTACTCAATATCAGGTATGGTAGTCCAAGGACAACGTCTGTGCTCCAGGTAGTCTGCTGGCTACTTCAAGCACAAACTTTAACCCACAAACGTTTTCATGTAGCGAGAAAATCTGTCATCTTCCAATGTCTGTTCTGCTTTTAATTGAAATCTTTTGTCTTTCATTAGTTGAGATTTCTTCCACAGGGCTTACCAATCAATAAGTGGCCAGAAATCAGGCTGGGAATTATTTTAGAGTCATTACAATTTACTCAGATTTGTAACTGGGAAAAAATACTTGCATTAGCAGAACACAAGTAACTGAACAAAGGCTACATTAATGTTCTTTTAAGTTGGAGAACGGAACAGTACTAAATTTGGGGAGATCAAATAATTATTTTGCCCTCAAATATAAATGTCACTTCCTGTGAAAACAAGTACCCCTTAATGATGTTGTGAACTAAGCATGTTCAGTAAATTTTATTGTCTCACTGGTGCGGTTTCATAACCTACCACAGCAGCCAGTGAACCAGTAACTGAAAAAAACTGCAGTGGCAGCAGCACATTCCTTATCATGACACACTGCTGGCTAGGCAGACTGCAACAGAATACCCTACATTTGCTGCTCACAATATCTCCCTTCACAGGAAAGCAAGTATCCACTGCTACCAGACCTATCAAGCTTTCTATTGGTAACTTCCTATCCGCCACCGGAGGTCATCCTCTATCTATTTTTGTCCAAGATGATTTAAAGCTAGAAAATGTATCCTTAAAATATTGTTACCTCTCACAACAAGCTTAAATATTTAGCATACTGAACACTCACCCTCTACTCCTATGGATTTCTAAATCATTTTAGTAGAAACATCGGCAAACATTATAGACTCGTGTGTAGCCCCTTCGGTTACAGTAATTTCAGCATAAAACTAACAAAGAATTAGAAAAATAGCAGATAAAAAATGATTTAGAACCTCAGTTTACTAAATATATCAGAAGCAAATCTAGACCAAATGAGCACTGTGCAGAAACAAGGCATAGAAAACTGAATTTTAATATACTTTTGGGAGTCCTGCCGCTTTACATGTGATGTCGCTCAAGGACATTAAACTGGAAAGTAGACAAAGTGAAAGGCACCACTGGACACCCCAGCTTAGTAAAAGAAAATCTTGCCATACAAAAGGAAAACCCGGCATGGGTAGCAGAAGCCACAAAGGAGGACATCCCATACAGGGAAGAGGAAATCTGCACCAATGCGGATAACCCAAAACAGAAAAAGAAGGCTCCTACTTAGGAGGACTACACAGCACAAGAAGCAGCAGCCAATTCAGAAGAGGAAAAGAACATCTCATAAAAAGTATGTCAACCAAGCACTACAAGAAGGCAGCCAGGCTGTCAGAACAGCATGAGAGGAATACATTTAGGAGAAGTACACCAGGCAGGGAAGGAGAAGACATGCTAATTAATATAAGAGTAAAACAGCCCGGTGCAGCAAGAGAAAGGACCACCATATAGACAAATAATTATGTATGGTTAGCGGAAGACTTTCTACATAGGAGGACAACTCAGGACAGAAAGAGGAAGCCATGTAACAAACAATCACACACAGAAAGTTCATCCTATATGAAAATCTTTCAAAAATACATGAAGAGAAAGACCTGTATTAAAACAGGATACTAAAGAAAATAGGTACTGCACACTCCAGCAACAAAACCTACGACATTGGCAGACAGAGCTCACATTGTGGAGAGAAAACAGGATGTAGGTGTCGAAAATTGTAATGGGATTATATTTGGTGGCCTACACTTAAAGCAGGAAATTATTTAGATTGGTGGAATCTGATACTTCACTAAGAGGAGATTGAGAACTGTCAAATTGGAAATAAGGGAGCATTATGGCTCTGGGAAGAGCATTACCGAATCACTGGGGATTTGGGAAGGAAGAAACCGACAGTTTCAATACAGAGAGATCACCCATCCAGATTGGCCGAATAGGTCATCATGGCAGGCATAAACAAGTCTAATATAGTAAGTAAGAAACAAGCGCGACGCAATGGTGAAATGAGAAAAAGTCATAATAAGCAAGTCCTGACTGGATAAATCAAGAAACAGACCCTAGGGAATTCGGCTGGTTACTGCATAACAAATTTCAACCCAAACCAGTACAGTAAGAGCTTCATGCTTCCACCAACTTATAATTATGGAAAAATGATGCCGTCCTTATTAAGGAAGACACTATAACTATAACAAATGTACTTGACGCATCTGGGACTGCGTCACTGACCCCTAAAGCAGTTGTATGTGGTCCAAACTGCAGCTGTCTCAGGTACTGCCCAGGTTGGAGCACAACAATCGGACCATATTTTCTATCAACTAAAGTTCTTGCATTGGCTCCCTTTAAAGCATTAAGAGTCCGTAAAACTCATTTAATCTAGCAAGACTGTCCATGAAACTGCACTCTTTCTTGTACCAGAAAAGCTACAAGCCTGTAAACCAACTTGTGACTTGCATTCAGCACTAAAATATCTTCACTGAATCACTCTATTCCATCATCAAAGGATGGATAACAGCTTGTACTTTTGGCTCTATATTACAAAATGACCATCCTTCGGAGCTTTGAACTAAACAAATTTGTTTTCTCCAAACAGTTTAAAGATCACATTTTTCTGAATGTGACTCTACAAGAGACGTAAAACCTTAGGATAGAAGAGGGCACTTCACGAATGCCATTAGACTGGTATCCAAAGCTATGCTATCATGCTGAGAAGGAGAGTAAAAGCAGAGTGCCATACTATTGTGAAGTCACATATTGAGAAGAAACAATCCCATTACTCTGTGGATGGAAACGTACCAGGACTGTTTTTTTTTTTTAATTAACTGTAATTGAGTTCCCCGTATCAGGAAGGATATGGTATGTTACATCAGTCTGGAAGAACAAAAGGAGTAAAGGCTGCCTTTTTAATACTTGTGGCGAGTATGGTGCAGGAACTATCAATATATTGAAATTGTAAATATATTAAGAAAGGTTGATCAGCAATGCTTGAAAGAGAGTGCAATCCAGAGTGGGTTTAAGCAAGCTTATCAAGATGCACAGCCTCACACTGAGGGAAGGATGTTTCCTTGTGCAGGTGTGGGCAGATATTGAAGAGAGGCGACCAAAGATGGTGGTTGATTATCACCTTTAGAGCTAACAATTACATCCCGATACGGTCCAGCTCCGAATGTATTTTAGATTTAAAGGATTCAGTCTGAGTTGTGAAGTGTCTTCAAGCAGCATTCTTATGGATGCAGGACAACATGATCCTTTTGAAATAGAATCAAGACTGAAGTCTTGCTCCTAGACTGTCTTCAGTCTGTACTCTTTCTTTTCATTAGACTCACAGCAGGCTACTACTCCTGTGCAGAACCTCGCTGTCACTTTCCATAGCACTTTATCATTCAAACAACAGGCGGTTGCAGTTGTTAAAGTATCTCACCACCATCTGTATTTGCTGCTTTGGACTTGCATACTACCGGAGCTAGGATATCTTTGGTACAAGCAGTCGTTTTTAATTGGCAATACTAGAAGACTATTAACCTGAGTACTCAGTAAGGTACAAAACGAACAGCGACCACAGCAGAATAGAGGAATAAGGACGTTTTTCGCCTTAAAAGACATTACTATTTGGCTTCTGAAGCAAAGTCTTTCAAAGTTCCTTAGAGTGACAATCTGGAATCCCACACCTTTGTGAAAAGCAGCTGAAAGATTATCTGTTTCATATAGACTTCCTGGTAGAAGTTAACTAACTTCTGCTCTTATTTACTTTGGTGGTATTCCATTTCTATCTTCAGGGGTGTGGAATTCCTATAGCCGGAAGCCAGGACATATTGTTTGGGATCAAGGACAGCAAGTTTTCATATTTATTTTGTCCTTGGGACAAGTAGGCCCAACCCCCTGCAGCACAAACCCTTTGGCTGCCAGTTTACAGTACCACATTATGGATCAGGGTAGGGCATTGTCTGCAGTTAAGGCAATATTTGTGTCCATAGGTTAATGCTGTTTGAACTTGTATCTATGGTTCATTAATGCAAAGCCTTTATTATTAGGGTGAGCGCTCTAGGGAAAACTTGTAAGCTCTACTGCACTACTGATAATAGTTCCCGCATAGAGAAGTGTACACACGTTTGCAAAGTCTAACAATATGGGGCTATGTATAATACTCCCAGAATGCTCTCTGATTTGATGCAAATATTTACAGAATCTGGAAAGCAAGATTGAGGATTCTTTGCTCTAAAAAATAAAACGTTAATAAAAAAAATGCAACTAGGAAAAAAAACGTTTTTCTAAACTAATGTGAACTTTTAGGTACCATTTCTTTGAAGCATCATTTTGTTAAATGTGTTGATGCATGCCAGTATTTCCAAAAATATTCATAATGGAAAATCAGTGTAACCAGTTTTAACAAGATTATGGGAAACATGAAAATAAACAAGCATTAGCAAAGCCAGTAGGTTCAACATTAGCGGTCAGCCTTTTGGTTTTGTCCATGCGTGCCTTATTTTGAAAAGAAACTTTATTGCTGTGGAAACTGCCAGGTCCTCACTAATATAACAGACACTGGAAAAAGCAAAACTATTTTTGGGTCTCAAAAAGAACGCATTGCCACAGTAGTTCTTGGCACTGAACAAAAACTACTTTGTGTGCCTAAATGCTCCTTGTGATAAAGCACAATGCGGTCACTCATAGTGTAGCCAGCAGAAAGAGAGAGACAGAATTTTTAATAAAAACAAAAGGTGTTGGTTAACACCAGACCTAATTAGGGACCCGCTTCTTAAAAGAAATTTACAAATGTGCACCCATGGTATATGTCCTTCCATTAGTGCAGATTTACGTCTTTCATGAATTAACAAGAATTTACAGAAGTAGACAAGAACATGGTACTCCTAGAAAATATTTGTGAACTGCATTTTAGCATGAGAAAATATGTATGTGTCGATTTGCTCATGCAAAAATCTGTTGAGAGTTTACAAGTTCACTTTCCCTTTAACCACTTTTTTCCCCAACCCTGGAAGAAATTTGACTTCTGCCTTGTCAGAAATACATTTCCAAGATTTCTCAGTATGGGAAAAGATTAGAGAAGAGCTGGTGAAAATCCCCAAAACATGCAAGAGGGTAGGTTAGCACAGACTCAAAAGGGCATTCCAATCCTGGAACTATTACCTCCAGCCCCAGTATGTACATGTGCGGAAAGGTGGCAAAATATGTGAATTGCTAGTATTTAAACACTATAGTATGAGCTCTGACATAATCAGAGAGGATATTACCAGAGCTCTTATATAATGAGATTGCTGCCATAATTTGTCACCGCACTATATGGCACCAAAAGGACAAGTGGATTTTGTTACAGGACAAGTGATCAAACTGTCCGATGGACAAGTAGATATTTTATTAAATTCCACACCCCTGTATCTCGTATGGATTTGTATATTGTCTTATTGGTGTGTTTGTTCATGTTTGAGTTACGTAGCGCCACAAAATTCTACTCAGAAAAGCAACTGTGGAGTACATGAATAAAAATAAACCTGGATAAGAAAATGACTGGTTACAATGAAGGAGAAAGAAAGAATCTGACAGAGTGAATCTGACCCATTACACACGCAGGGATCCAGGACAAGGCCCTCGACTGGATCAGCTCCTTCCTCTCCGGCAGAACGCAGCGGGTCAGACTCCCCCCTTTCCTCTCGGACCCCACACCAACCACCTGCGGAGTCCCTCAGGGGTCCTCCCTCAGCCCGACGCTCTTCAACGTCTACATGGCTCCGCTCGCCCCCATAGTCAAAACCTACGGACTCAACATTGTGTCATACGCAGACGACACCCAAATCATCCTCGCCCTATCCAACAAACCCAACACCGCCAGACACAACTTTCGAGAAGGCATGGAAGCTGTCGCCAAATGGATGAAAAACAGCTGCCTACAACTAAACACCAACAAGACGGAAGTACTCATCATGGGCCCAATCCCTGACGGCTGGAACGACACCCGGTGGCCCCCGGCCCTCGGAAACCCGCCCACCCCCACGGACCACGCACGCAACCTGGGAATCATCCTGGTCTCCGAACTCAAAATGGACCGCCAGATCAACTCAGTGTCGTCCTCCTGCTTCCACACCCTCCGCCTCCTACGCAAGACCTTCAAATGGATCCCCCTTGAACACAAAAAGACAGTCACTCACGCCCTGGTCACCAGCAGACTAGACTACGGCAACGCACTCTACGCCGGAATAAACAAAAACCTCACCCGCAAGCTACAGAACATACAGAATGCCGCCGCAAGACTGGTCCTCAACCTGCCAAAACACTGCCACATCTCCCAGCACCTGCGCACACTCCACTGGCTCCCCATCGAGGCAAGAGTCACCTTCAAGATGCTCACCCACGCACACAAGGCCCTCCACGACACCGGACCAGCATATCTGAACAGCCGACTCAAATTCCACGCACCCCAAAGGACCCTAAAATCAGCCCAGCTCTCCTATGCCGTAGTCCCACGCACCAGAAAAACCAGATCAGGAGGCCGCTCCTTCTCCCTCCTCACGGCCAAGGCCTGGAACGCCCTTCCGCTCCACCTCAGACAGACAACATCGCTTCCCATCTTCGTAAGAGGCCTCAAGACCTGGCTCTTCGATGGACCCCCTCCCTGAAGGACAGGAACCTGCACCCCCCACCCCCAGCGCCTTGAGACCCTTACGGGTGAGTAGTGGCGCTTAACAAACGCTTGATTGATTGATGTGGAATACAGGGTAGTACTCAATTGATCAAGGCATTGAAAAATCTAACCACCCACTTTCTATGGTGAGTCTTATGAGGGACAGCTATTTTTAGGGCCTACTGGCTCGTTCTGGCTGTCAAAGAACAGGTGTTCTGTTCATTCAGAAAATAAATGAGCAATAAAGATGCCTTTAAATATTGTTTTTATCTTGTGACATTTGCTGTGTGTCAAAGACAATGGTCAAATATACGTTTACACCTTACTTACAATTTGCTGCTTATTTTATACTGGAGATTGGTGTTTACTTTTCCTTCTCTGACTGCAAAGTTAGAGGATTTTGTAAAGTGATCTTTCTGGGGTAGAGAGTGCGCAATGAAAGCCTATAGGAAGAAGCTCCCAGTATTACCTCCAACAAAAGTTTTTCTGACTAACTGACTGAAAGGCTATAGGATGTCAGTTTTTTCCCCTAACATTTAATTAGCTTGCAAATAAACTGTACAAATATATCAGAAATTATTTCTGAAATTCTGAAGTGTGATTCAATAAAGATTTTAAAAGGATCAAAACAAATCAGAAAACTTTACTTGGTGATGCACACATGATCAATATTTGCTGAAAGTAGATTTCCACACATTATCATTTGTACACAATATCGTTTTATCAGTAAAACTGAATGTTAATGCAAAACTTTATGACCGTTTCAATAGAAAATGTGTAGTATGTAAATGACAGCAGCGCACTACCACATCATGCTTTAGTAATATATTAAAGGTGAGAGTTATTAAACACGCACTTAGAAACATTCCTGCCCCTGCCTTGATGACAATTCTTTTAGTGAACTAAGAGGTAAGTCAAGGTGCATTAGTACCCAGTACGTGGGTATTTTTTACTATACATGGAGCAAAAGGTTAGTCTAATAGTTCAAACAAAATTGCTTTTAGTACAGCAGAAATGCTGAACTCTAATATTTGAAGGTGCTCGTGTGATAATGAAGAAACAGGCTGCTCTGTCAAATAAAATATTTGCATAAGATCACACAATTTGAGACCAGTTTATAAATCAAGAGCATTAGAGTTAGGCCGAGTAGATTATTCAAGTCACTAGATTGGTTTTGAGGCAATGTTCATACAATGGGGCCTGATAATGTAAGTTATGTTTAGGATCACATCGAGATTAATACAAAGAATGTTGACCTGCACGACTGGGCTTGCATACTGGGTGAAACAATATGTTTCACATTGGGAGCTGCAGGCTAAGGGGATGTTAATTTGTTAGACAATTGGCATATTGAGGGGGTTAGCTTTCACTATGAGGGATAATAAACTGAAGGAAGTGTTATCGGTCACAACGACAGAAGCTTATTCTGGCCAACTAGAGTCGACAATTTGAAAGAGGACTCATGGTCCACGCTGGGGTGCCTTTGTCAAAAGCAGGATGGATGATCCGTCACACTTGGGGTTGATATATTTTGAGAACGCTATTTAAAATATGGCATACTGAGAGAAAAAGATATTTACAGGGGATGTATTACTGATGAAGAAATGATCGATCATGTGGGGAACTGGGAGAAGTCTTAGCTCTTGGACGGGGTATGGAATATTGCGGTAGGTTCATTTGTAAGACTCGAGGCTGTCTTACTGGGGAACGACAGATGTAATCGAACTGACAGCTGACTTTGGGCAGAAGACCACTCTGTGAAAGAGTCGACTAATGAAAAACAAAAAGAAGGTTGGCTCTGAAGACTGGGGAAAGGTGCATCTTTCACACGGTGGAGTGCCTCACTGATAACAGGCAATAGTTAATAAAGTTGGGAGGAGTAAGCATGATATTTTATTGGAAATTGCACAATGAGCGAAAACTGCTCTGTCAGGCTGCAAAATAGTCATTCTGAAGGAAGGTTGATCTGTCACACCGGAGTTGATAAGAGTGGAGGCTGTGTGATTTCGAGGATGACATATGGCACGCTTGGAGAACGTAGGATATGTCACTCTGACGACAGAGTTAAAGGTCGAGCTGTGAATATACTGCGTCACACTGCGAAATAAGATATAAACCTCTATACAAATACATACTAGACACTGAAAGCGGTCTGTTTTGAAACAGTTGAGTCTAGCGCGCTAAAGTAAGCTTGGTCTTTCAAGAGGGTAGGTTCCCTCGCCCAGCTCCCCCAGACTGCCTTTTTGACAGCTGCCTCCACCCAGCCATGACGCTCCCTTACCTTGTCCAGTTCCTCCCGGCACACGGCGCAGTACCTCTGCTCGCACAGCACCCGCATCTTGGTGGAGCATCGGAAGCAGACGGTGTGATCGCAGCGGCCCAGCGCCAGCACCTCCAGTTCCTGGCAGCACAGCACGCAGCTCCGCTCGGGAGCCAGGTCCGGAAGGGTGGATGGGGACAGAGGCCCGCCAGCCGGGGACAGCGAGGTGGGAGGCCGGTGAAACTTCCGGGATCCGGGGCGAGACTCAGGGCCCATGCGGGCTCCACGGGGAAACTCAGGGCCCATGCGGGCTCTGCGGGGCGGCCCGGGACCCGCTGACATCTCGGCCCTGGACGATGTTTTGCCTTTACTGCCGGGGAGCGCCGGAGCGGCTCAGCGGACACGGGGAGCCGAGCCCAGCTCCACCGGCTCAGCTTGACGTCACCGGTCCTAGCAACAGCACGTCCGGAAGTGAACCACACCGGATCATAGAATTTCGGACACGTGTCCCAGAATAACTTCCGGGCTGGGATTTCATCCACCGTCAGTCATAGAGGGTGCAGGGGAAACTGCGGGGCATGAAGTTAAAGTCTTCGTTTGAAATCCGTTTAATGGTCGGTCTAAAGACATCAGGGTAGATTTGAAGACAGCAGGTATTTGAGTAGTGTGACCAGATCTTGAGAACCAAAAACCGGGACATTTGGGGAAAATGGAAGAAGGACTACAATTTTTCATCCACGGAATGGCGCAGAATGACAGCTGTCATCAACATAGGATCACAGAAGATGCATTAAGAAAGTAAATACAATGTAATTTCTACAATCAAAATTATTCCTATTAATTAAACTGCTTACTTATAACAGTTGCTAAATAGCAAAGCTTTAGAACACCCAAAAAAGTGCCTCTCACTGTTTAAAGTCAACCGCTTCTAAAAACCGGGACATGAGACAAAATTGCCGAAATCTGCCCGGACAGCTGGTGAAAAACCGGGACTGTCCGGGCAAATCGGGGACGTCTGGTCACCCTAATTTGAGTGGACTGGGTCTCTGACCCATTAGTATTTAAAAACGGACATTTATGCGTTTTTATATAGCGCGAACTTTACCCGAAGGTGTTAGAGCGCTTTACAATAGAACCAGTTAAATTACATAAGGACTTCAGAGTACATCAATTACATAAAAGATACAAACAGATGAACTAGTCCCTTTCGGGCCTTGTATTCATGTTCTTAACTTCACAGGCAAAACACTGGTCGATTTCAGTAAAATGAGTGTAAAAACGGTAAGGTAATTGTTGTAAGGAACAACATGAGGAAACGGGGAAAAGGATCTAAATTCTTTTACTGCGAAGTGCAGACGGCACACGGCCAAACCATGCCGAAGATCACACCACCTCCCCCCTTAAACCAAGGAAAATAGGAAAACACAAAACAATAGGGAAATAAAAAAAATGAAACTATGAACATCAGAAAAGGATATACTATAAGAATCGAGCAAGAATATGAGTAGCAAAGCTATATCCTATTAGGAGCAAAGCAAAAGGAAATATATTTTAATTCTTAACACAGTTCTATAAGACGTTATAGTCTATAAGAACATAACCCCTCCAAGTCGTGCGAGAAACCACCCTCCCTCTTGCGGCCATCCCCATGCACCCTCCCTCCTTGATCTATTAACCACAACGGGAGAGCCACTATTGGTGCATAACACGCGCAGTTTATTTACATCATATAACACATGGATAATAAACATCACAAATTAATGGTCATAGACACTCTCCATAGGTTGTTCTAAATACCTTTTACACAACTGTTATTACTACTGAATCAGTCCCTGTTTGTTGGTTTGTATTACTTATGGACTGCACTTCCGGCACAGCCCTTTTCCCGCGATGGCCCCCTTCTCCAAATGTCTAGCGTTTGCAGCCTCTAGGCTTCCCTTAGTTCTGATATCTGTATGGGCAGTCCGTCAGGCACCTCATCCAACAAGCCCAGATGACATAAGTGGAGAGTGGTCCATACCATAGGTGCCCAAACCTCTTCTTTGTTTCCAGCCCACTTTCAAAAAAGACGAGGGACCCTGGTCATCACGAGATGACCCTGACTATGAATGTTATGGTCCCTTTAAATCCTCGCTGTTCCCGGACCCGCTGGCGAAGGACGTAAACGTCAGTCCCCCCCGGCGGCGGGACATAACCTGAACGGAGACGCACGCAAGAAGGAGAAGAAGAACCCAGAGGAACGGCGGAGAAGAAGCAGGAAAAGAACAGCAGAGAAGAAAAACACCCGGTCCCAGCCGAGAAAGACCAAGCGGGAGGAGTCACCGGAGGAGAAGACCCGGAAAGGACTCTGAGGAGCACGGATACCGGAACGGTCAGAAGGACGCCAGAAGGCCAATGCTCTCGCCTAGCTCCCAGCCACGTTCCAGGAGGTGCGTGGCTTGCACATGTGCGTGCCCGGTTCTGGGGAGGAGGTGGGAGGCGGGTAGGGGAAGGGACTCGGTCCTTCAAAGGGGGGAACACATAAGTAAAGAAAGACGTGAGAGGCACACAGGATGTTCTGCTGTCTTCCTGGAATGTATTACTTGTGTTACCATGGGTGAAGGCACTATCCTTTCCCTTATCTGCTCGACCAGTTGTGGTTTTCATCCTGCACTCCCTTTCCCTGACAAGGTCGAACATGGACATAACGCTGACCTGTGTCCCTTTTGTTCTGTATTCCCTCCCTTGCTCTCGCCTGGATCGAGAAAACCCGCCTGGGGAAGCTGAATCACCAGTAGAAGAAGTGAAGAGAGCAAGACTCATGCTTTGTTTGTTCCCTGTTTTAATTTTGAATAAACCCCAAAAGGGAACCATATAACTGGACCCGGCTCCTTACTTCCCGCGATACATTACATGTAGTGGAGAATGCGGGCAACTCTCCATTAGTAATCTGAAATGGAGGCCTTACTTCATCATTTGGTCGATGGACAAAAGAAACTAAAGTGCGCCATAGAGCGACAGATGACCTCGGCCCAAGCCGATCGCGACATATTTAAAGATGCCATTAAGTTGCAAGTAGAAGCGATACAAAGGGTCGCCGAGGACCAAGTACAGTTAACCTCCCGTATCCAGGGGTGTTGTCCTGGTACCTCAGTACATTCTAACATAGCTTTGCAAAAGTATGTAGCAGGAGAGGACCCCAACGCCTTTCTTTTGAATTTCGAGAAGGCAGCGAAGGCGTCAGGATGGCCTGTAGGGAAGTGGCCGTTCTTTTTGGCCCTCCTCCTGACTGGGGAAGCACAAGCGGCCTACCAGGTCGCCAACGCCGGAGGGAATACTCCGTATGAAGAGATTAAAACCATTATATTAGACCACCTCAGAATGGAAGCCGAATCCTATAGAGTTAGGTTTCGAAAGGTGCTCCTGGAGACAACCCTAAGACACTATTCTTTAAGTTGAAAATGGCCGCCAACAAATGGTTGAGGCCAACGGAGAATTCTAAAGAAGAAATCATGAACCTGATTTATTTAAAACAGTATCTAAAAGCCCTCCCATTCCCTACTCAGAGGTAGTTAAGACAACACACCCACCTCACGGTTGAACAGGCTGTCGCGATGGCCACATCCTTTTCGCACGCCCAACCTTGTGTCTTTTCCTGGGAAACGGAGAATCCAGCGCGTAACAACCATGGGCAAAAGAAGACTGTGCGACTTTCTAACGAACCCGCTAAAGTCCGCAACTACAAACCTGAGAATCCTCCTTATCATGGCCCACAATAGTTTGACTGTGGTGAATGGGGTCACTTCGCCAGAACATGCCCTCATAAGAAAACGAGTGAGGAACCTATGTATGTCAGGTACATTCCCAAATCTCTTCTATACACTGAGGAGCTAGGCACCTGCTTTTATGTGAGTGTTCAGATCAACGATGCTCAGGTCACTGCTCTATTAGATTCGGGTTGTTGCCAATCCGTCATCCAGAGAGACCTGGTCTGTTCCACACAGATAATCCCCGGAAAACAGGTTCACATCCGGTGCGTACATGGGGACGTCCAAGCCTATCCTGTGGCTCAGGTTCCCATACAACCCAAAGGCGGTCCAAGGTCCATAGGAACAGTGGGAGTCCTAAAAAACCTCCCAGAAGACCTCATTTTATGGACAGATAACCCCGACTTCATGACACTGTTCTTGAGGAACATCAGAAGGGGAAGGGAAGGACTGCCTCAAGGAGTGACGACCCCATCCACCCTCATTACTCAGGAACCCTGGCAGCTGGACAGGAATTTCAGACTAGCACAAGCCAATGATGCCCCACTACAAAACGCATGGCAGGAAGCCTGCAATGCCCAGTGAACCTCTCCTTTGATGTATCTACACTTCTTTGTGAGAAATGGACTTCTGTATAGGATGGGAAGGGCGGACGAACCTCCTCAACTACTGGTACCCAGGGTTTTTCAGGATCAAGTAATGTTCTTTGCCCATTCCCACCTCCTAGCTGGACATTCAGGGGCACTTAAGACCACACAAAACATATTGCGCTATTTCTACTGGCCAGGTATCTTTGCCCATATAAAAAATATTGTCAGGAGTGTGAGGTTTGTCAGCGGAAGAATCCCTATTGACCTCCCCCAGTGCCTGTCCAACCCCTACCAATCATAGGCAAACCTTTCGAACGCATCGGCATGGACCTGATTCGTCCTTTGCCCAAATCCAGCAAAGTGTATCAATACATCCTTGTGTTGGTGGATTACTCCACCCGCTTTCCTGAGGCCTTCCCACTGAGAACACCTAATACGACTGATAAAGCTGATAAAATAGTTGAATACTTCACCCAGGTGGGATTCTCGTGTCAGATTCTAACGGACCAAGGTTCTCCTTTTGTCTCTCGACTCATGGCACAGGTCTGTAAAATACAAGATCTCTCCCATATCAAGACGTCCATCTATCACCCCCAGACGGACGGGCTAGTTGAAAGGTACAATGGAACCCTCAAACTGACCCTGAAGAAGATGCTCACTGGAGAAGGGAAAAATTGGGACCAACTCCTTCCCCTAGCCCTGTTTGTTATCAGAGGACAGGTCCAAAGTAGTCTAGGCTGTTCCTCCTTCGAGTTGTTATACGGATGACAGCCTAGGACTCAACTTGAAATGACCAAAGAAGTATGGGAAAAGGGAGAAGAAAAAGCAAGTGAACTCCTAGAGTATACCAAACAGCTCAAAGCCCAGATAGGAAAGCTGAGGGACCTAGCCCACTCCAATCTTGAAAAGAGTCAAGAGAGGCAACACACATTCTATGGCAAAGGGAAGAAATGGAGAAGTCTGCAGGTTAACAACTGGGTCTTAGTACTCCAACCCACGTACACAACTAAGGTCAAATCAGAGTGGAAGGGACCGTACAAAGTTGTTGCAAAAATAGGGAAAACAACCTACCGGCTTCAAATCTCCTCCCGAAAACAACAACGTTTCCACATCAATCTCCTAAAGAAGTGGTTAGGTCCCTTACCCAAGACAAACCACTCACACAAAACCCCATTGCAAACCCTTGCACCCTAGAGAACTTGGTTGTAAATGAGACCCTTACCACAGAACAGAAATCTGCTCTGTTGAATGTACTAGAACCCTTCTTTTTGTTGTTTTCCGATCTTCCAGGGAGGACCTCCCTGGTGGAGCACTCCATTGAAACACCTCCAGGACAGGTGGTGAAACAAAAGCCCTACAGGATACCGGCCGCCCGGAGACAAGCAATTGCTTCGGAGGTAAACAGTATGATACAGATGAGGGTCATAAAACCCTCTTAAAGCAACTGGTCCTCCCCCATCGTATTGGTCCCAAAACCGGATGGATCAATCCGGTTTTGTATCGACTTTCAGGCAGTAAATGCCATTTCAAAATTTGATGCCTAACCTCTACCAAGAATAGATGAACTCATAGAAAAATTAGGGGGCGCCCAATACATATCTACCCTAGATTTAACCAAGGGATATTGGCAGGTCCCATTACATGAAAAAGACCTAGAGAAGACAGCTTTTTCCACCCTAGATGGGTTATATGAATTTACAGTCCTTCCCTTTGGTCTTCATGGGGTACCTGCTACCTTCCAAAGACTAATGAATCACGTACTCCGAAATCATCAAGCATACTCCTCAGCATATCTTTCATGACATTGTTATCTTTAGTCCTTCCTGGGACCAACATCTCGAACACTGTCATCAAATATTCCAGCAGTTACGGAAAGCAGCCTACATGTGAATGCAAAGAAGTCTAAAATGGATTTCCAAAAGGTGAAATACCTGGGTTTTCTCTCGGGTAATGGGGTAATCGAACCACAAGAAGAAAAAATTAAGGCGATTGTAAACACCCCTGTTCCCAAAACTAAGCGAGAGGTAAGAGCATTCCTAGGAATCTTGGGGTATTATAGACGGTTTATGCCTAAGTATTCCGAGATCGCAGGGCCTATTACTGATCTTCTAAAACAAAATGCACCAAAGAAAGACCTCTTAAACCAATCTGACAGAGTCCAAGAAGCATTTCACCTTCTTAGAAAAGCTAGCACCAGTAGCCCTGTCTTGACTTCCCCAGACTTTGGTAAACCATTCATCTTACAAACAGACGCCTCAGAGGTGGGTATAGGGGCCGTACTGTCTCAGATGTCCCCAGAAGGGCTAGAACTCTCTGTTTTGTTCATCAGCCAGAAACTATTTCAGAAAGAGCAAAATTATCCAGTCATAGAAAAGAAATGTTTGGCCATTAAGTGGGCAATTGAGAAACTAAGGTATTACCTAGAAGGAAAGCCATTTATACTATATACGGACCATGCCCATTTGACGTGGATGAGCTGGAACAAGGGTAACAATCCTCGAGTGTTAAGGGGGTTTCTGTTTTTGCAGCCCTTTGTTTTTGAGGTACGGCATAGGAAGGGTGTTTACAATGCTGATGCCGACTTCTTGTCTTGCATCCCTTTTCTCCCCAAAAAGGAGGAATCTAGGGGAGGGGTATGTCAGGCACCTCATCCAGCAAGCCCAGATGACATAAGTGGGGAGTGGTCCATACCCTATGCGCCCAAACCTCGTCTTTGTTTCCAGCCCACTTTCAAGAAAGACGAGGCACCCTGGTCATCACGAGATGACCCCGACTATGAATGTTACTGTCCCTTTAAATCCTCGCTGTTCCCGGACCCGCTGGCGAAGGACGAAACGTCAGTCCCAGCTCTGGCGGACAACCAGAACGCGAAGGGAGACACGCGCGAGAAGGAGAAGAAGAACCCGGAGGAACGGCAGAGAAGAATCAGGAAAAGAACGGCAGAGTAGAAAAACACCCGGTTCCAGCCGAGAAAGACCAAGCGGGAGGTGTCGCCGGAGAAGAAGAACCGGAGAGGACTCAGAGGAGCATGGATACTGGACTAGAAACGGTCAGAATGACGGTAGAAGGCCAGTTCTCTCGCCTAGCTCACAGCCATGTTCCAGGAGGAGCGTGGCTTGCACAGGAGTGTGCTCTGTTCTGGGGAGGAGGTGGGAGGCGGGTAGGGGAAGGGACTCGGTCCTTCAACGGGGGGAACACATAAGTAAAGAAAGACGTGCGAGGCACACACGATGTTCTGCTGTCTTCCTGGAATGTATTACTTGTGTTGCCACTGGTGATGGCACTATCCTTTCCCTTATCTGCTCGACCAGTTGTGGTGTTCATCTTGCACTCCCTTTCCCTGACAAGGTCGAACGTGGACATAACGATGACCTGTGTCCTTCTTGTTCTTTATTCCCTCCCTTGCTCTCGCCTGGATCGAGAAAGTCCACCGGAGGAAGCTGAATCACCAGTAGAAGAAGTGAAGAGAGGAAGACTCATGCTTTGTTTGTTCCCTGTTTTAATTTTGAATAAACCCCAAAAGGGAACCATATAACTGGACTCGGCTCCTTACTTACTGTGAAACATTACACAGCCGTTAGGCCCGTCCTGGGCTGCAAGTGCCATATCTGCCTGCAGATGACCCTTGCTGGCCAATCTGCTGCTCCCTGTACCCTTGCCGTGAGGCATCCCAAGGACACAGTTTGAGCAGCTCTTTTACTCGGCTAGTCTGCTTTCCAGGTGTCTTTTCATATGCTGTCTCCGCCCCTGTGCCCCTGCCGTGAGGCATCCAGAGGACACAGTTTTGAACGCCTGCTCTGTAGGCCCCTGCCGTTAGGCATCCCAAAGACAGAGCTTGTGCTTCCTAGCCTGAGCCACTCTGCAGCCCCCATGCCTGCCTTTTGGTGTGGGTGAGCCAAATTGGCAAGGTCAGTCAGTGGCGAAGGTCCAGCGCCCTGGCTTTTGACCTCCCGCCCGCCACGCCCCTCTTAGCCTTACTAGTCGCTTCAAATCACGCGGCCAATCGCCTGCGTGCATTTTCACAGCCTTTGTGGCCTCGCACTGCTGGGTGTCCCGACCTTGGTAGAGGTTATCTCGTGGGCCCCTAATTGGTCCGCTATGCCTCCCCGACCCATGACCAAAAGCTTTCAAAGGTGAGCACTGTAATAAACAAAGATGACCTTGAAAACAAGGAGAGGGGCTCTACAAATCCAGAAGGACAGAGCTCCTATGTAACTTGAAAGTTAAAACCAGAATTTTCCCTCTGGAACTCCTTTTGCACACATGCCAATCACCATCTGATGCATCAATGTTCCCCCAAGATTAAACTAAGAGACTCTAATAAGAGTATATAAGCACTATTGTGCGTATTTAATAGATCAGAAACTCAAATAGGTAAAAATGTATAATACAAATACAAATCATCACAAATAATTAAACATCACAAATAATTAGACATCACAAATAATTAGACATTTTGAATATCAACAAAACCAATCATGTATACAAATACACACAAATTCTTAAAAACCATTAAAAACCTAGATTCTCCTATACACATCAATTGCAAAATAAACCACCCCACTGGACAGGAAACTACCAGACAATATAATTTGTCTTGCAACTGTTAATTTGAACACTAATGTAAACAGCACCCAGCAGGGGAAGAAATTCCCTGTCTTTTTCGTTCTTGCTGTCTCTTTTCAAATTTAACATAAATTTGCTGCGTCGACGCGTTTTGGTGAAGTTGTCTGAATGTAACCACCTTCCTCAGGACTAACCGTTATCTTCCCTTATGCAAGTTACACATAGATAAAGATAAAAACCTATCATGAAAAAATATATAAAATAAATATACGATCAATTAAAATCAATTTCATTGTGTTGCATGACATTGTTAAAAAATCATTTCTATTTCTCGATTTCATCACACATAGTATCTATGAGGAATTTACACCCTATCTTATTCATTATTTGAGCTCTATATACACATCCCACAGTGCTATATGAAAAGTATACATCAGTGATTATTTCAACTTTACAACAATAATTCAGTTTGTAATCCTGTAAATACACACTTGTTTGAGGATTTCTAAAATCAAGAGGACCCCCAAAGAAACCATCAGGAATTAGACCATGTATTCGTTCTCTCATCATGCACACTCTCAAAAATTAGCCGGTAAATATCAAAAACGAGAATACTAATATGGATACATTTGTGAGTATGAATGGGTTGACAGATAGTCACCAATCCAAGATGGCGGATATATCCATACGGGTCGATATCGATTCACTAATCTAAGATGGCGGATCCTTTTACATGGGACCTTAGATATGAACTAACAATTGTAGAGAGTGTAAATATGAGCCGGATGGCGGTCCTAAATGGTCCTAAATAGATAAGATATATGGGACATTGCACTCACCGGCCATTCTAAGATGGCGGCTCTAGTAACAGAGTCTTAGTTGTCATCATCAGGCGCCGGATTACAGGTGCAAGCAATATTAGATAATGGATTCACTGAAGGATCGATATTTAATTGACGGGCCTCAGAGTATGGATGTATATTTTTTACACACGGGGGTGTGAATGTAAAATGCAAACAGAAATATTCTCAGAGGGGGAACACTTACGTAAGTCGAAATGGTGGACCTAAATAGATAAGACATATGGGATATTGCACTCACCAGCCATTCTAAGATGGCGGCTCTAGTACCAGAGTCTTAGCTGTCATCATCAGGCGCCGGATCACAGGTGCAAGTAATGTTAGATGGAGTAAGGTCAGGACGCTATATAAGCAACAGAATCCAAGGCCAGTTTCATTTATTTGTGAAACGTGACTAAGGAGAGGCCCTGGAGTAAGCAGGAAAAGGATTTATCAAGGTAAGGAGATTTGACAAATGGAGTGGGTTGCTACCACTAATCAGACCTACAGGTTAGGTTTTTAAAATATGAAACAATGCTTCTTTAATCCTAAATAAGTTTAAGCGGTTTGCCATCACTAAACTGAACTACTGGTTAAATATCAGAATGAGACACATTATTTTAATATAGGTGATCGGCTTTTAAAATTCAAAATTAAGACGTGATCTAGGGCCACATGGTTATGCTCTTAGGGAAAGGCGGCGAGATATATATAACTCCCCTTTTTTACCATGTTGTCACACATCTCTTTACAGCCTTACATATTGACGCTCTCCAGGAGTCAGGTTGGAAGATTTTTCTCACTCGCCTATATAGAAGGTGAGAAACAAACTTACTGTCGGTTTATGATATAGCGGTAGGGGCAGAGGGGTTTTACCAAATTGAAAAATTTCCCTGTTTAACTAAATGAAACTATAACCATGTGAACACAAGATGTTATTAACTTCAAACGTATCTAAAATAAAGAGAAGTATAGTGTTATCTTAAAAATACTCAATAAGGGAATGGACAAGAACAGAACCACGTTGAAATATATGTTACAGAATGATAGACCATTTGGTACAAAACCGTTGTATTGCTTTTTTTCACCTCGATACAGGGGGTGTTTTAATCAAAGCTGTGTGCACAACAATCGCACTATTCGCTATATCTAATAAAAACAAAGAATAACAGGGATGAAGGGATAAAGAAAATAGGAGACTAAGGATAAAATAAAGGTATCTATTTATGAATAATAAAAAGTGCGAGATTTTCCCACTATTATAGTGATGGAGCAAGGACTCACAATGAGACTTGCTTGTAAGCAATCCTCTCATAGTAATAATTATTAATCTTTGTAATGTCTATACTAACAAATGCACCCATGAACATTATAAGAATGAAGCTTGCCTATGTGTTTAAAACTAATAATTAACGCTTGTCTAATCTAAAATGGCCGCTAAAGCGCAGGAATTTCACTGCGCATGTGTCAACCATATCATGTGGTATGACGTCTTTCTTTGCTTGGAGGGAAACCTTTGCTTCTGCGCAGTGTGTATTAAAATGGCTGCTTAATGTTTTCACGTGCCACAGCTTTCTCATATGTCAAAAATAAAACTGTGATATTTTAACACTATTAATGCGGGATAGAATTTTAATTAAACGGGAATAGAGTAGACATAGTGGGTATACAGTGAAACCATTTAATTTGTGATTTTAATATTTTCTTCTTTGACTTTATTAGTTCATAAATGGTCCTGGGTTGGTTGAACTGCAGCTCGAGAGACATTGGTTCTGCACATGCCCCCTGAAAGGCTGACCAGAGAAAGCGATGAAGTCAACTTGGAAGCCCTCCAAGGTCGCGAAGCCTGGTTCACAAGTTCATCTGAAATGTATCTGAACTCGATACAAATGTATATAAAATGTATTGCGGAATCAATGGGAAACGGGTGGGAAATAAAGCAAATGTATTAATTATGATGTGCGGTACTTTAAAACAATGCGCTTAAAGAAATTGAACCAAAGTGACATGGTGTGAGGATCAACCCCCTGTCCCTGTCCAATTAGAAGTAGTGGTCCCATATTTTTGCAACATTAATGGGAGGTACATGGGCGAGGAAGGGTATAATAGATATAGAATTAGCATTAGAATTAGCATTGAGGCTGTCAGCTGGGAGAACCACAGAACGAGCTGATCGATTGCAGACTGAGCCGCTGTCCAGAGAGGTCCTGAGGTGGGGGCGGCAGAGTCCATTAAAAGGAAGACACGGGAGAAATCGAGGAGAAGCGAAGTACCAGAGAGGGGAACGACGCAGGCGTCGTTGATAGAGAGGTCACCTGTCCTGAACCTGGTCCGGAGGTCTTTGCTCTTCATCCTTCCTGAGACCTTTCAACTCCTTGGCCAAGGGGGTTTGGTTTCTCGCACCTTTAGGTAAATATAAATGCACCTTTAGCTGTGCTGCTGTCTCTATCTTCTCCTTTCTGAGGGACCGTCATTGATCGATAATTGATTATTATGCTTCATCCTTGATATACGATTTAAGTATCATGTGGTTCTGTATTTTACTCTGCTAAAACTTTAGATAAACATTTTAAAACTTCCTGACTCAGTGATTATTTCAGGATTATGAATTGTAATGAATGTCACTCATTTTAAACTTCCCAATTATCAAAGGGTCCATTGGTAAGTCATTACTCTTCAATCAGGAAAGTAATTGGTAGCAGGGATTTTGATAAAGAGTACAACTGACCCACCAGCGGAAATTGCTAGCGTAGTATGAATGAATGGGCCCAGGTGACTATTCGGTGTATGAATGCTTGTTGCTAGTAACCCGCTGGATCAGTTTTCTGGCTATCAGAGGATGGTTATGGTTATACTTTGTTAATTGGGTAATGAGAATTTTATTTTTATAAACTAACATCCGTTTGTTCATAAGTTGTTTTATGTTGTCCAGAATTCCCCAGGGAAAATTGAATAGCGGATGGTACGTGGAAGCAATACTGCAGTGAGGTTATCTGTCAGGCAGAAATAGTACTGAAAAGTTAAGCAGGGCTATCAGTACTTATTAGGGACTCTATGCGAGTGAGTAATAGCAAAGGAATACGCTGGTAAAAATAGAAAGGGTAACTTTGAAGAAGTAGCAGGTATTTTCTGAAGCTTGTGTGAGGAGTAAACGGAAGGGTTTTACTCATAATGTATGTTTAGTAAACGGAAAAGTTTTACTAAGTGAGAGAGAAACTATCTTTTCAAATTTAGAGAAACTGGCACGATAGCGAATGTTTTATGTTGTTACTGAATTTTAATAAGAAGCGTAGAGAAATTAAAGTTTTGCGTACGATTTTGTAAAGGGAGGGTCAGCTGCCGGAGAGGAAGCTGACGTCACAAAGCGCTGCGCTGGGATTGGTTGAAACCGCGGGCGTGGAACGAGTTTTGTAAAGGAGGGGTCAGTAGACAGGAGTGATACTGACGTCACAAAGATCTACCTAAAATGTACGGAGAAAAAAGGAAGATGTCATTACTACAAAAGATTAAGAATTATTTTAAGAAGGATAAACCCATAAAAACTAGAGAAGGATTTATCATTCCACCAGCAAAAACGCCTGCTTCATTTATGATGATGGAGAGAGGTTATCATACTTGCGTATGGTTAGAAAATTGGATAGAATATACCAAAAATGATGGGATATTGGCATTCCCAGAAAATGGTACTTTCAATGGGAGAATCCTTCAAAATTTGAGATTGAGGATGAAGGACTTAGAACCCAGACCAAGATTAACTCAATACGAAGCCTTAGAAGAGTGGGAAACCGAGGCATTCGAATGTGACCGAGCAAGAAGCAGTAGGGGTTATCGGGGATTTTTCCCCAGATACCAAAATGAGTCAAGGGACGGTCAAATGAAACAGTGGAGAAGAGCGATGCTTACAGAAGGTTTGTATCCCATATTAATGGCAGAAGAATCGTTAGGGAGTAAATGCACAGAAAAGACAAAACATTTGACAGGATTTGGAGACTCTGAAGACGAATTTATGGAAGAAATATTAAAGAATCCACCACCATATCAGGAAGGGACAAGTGGATGCACCCCAAGTGCACCACTTTTAAAAACACCATTGGTACCGCAAGTACTGCATAATCCCCCAGTTAATAGGGTACTTCAAGATAAGGCAAAAGGAAGCTATAGACAAAAACAGAGCAGAATTGATACAGAAAATAACACAGTTGAATGCACATCCTGATTCTCTGACCATACCTGTAACAATTGGTCCAGTGGTTCCTTTATATGGTGATAAGGTAAATTATCCAAAACCATTAGCAAGGCCTACACCGGTAGAAATTCCTAAACCTGAACCTGTAATGCTTGATGATCAAATCAGTGATTGCGAATCTATGATATCTTTAATGGATTTACCCATTCGAGGATCTATAAATAGTACTCCTAGAAGAATAACACCTGGTTGCTCCAAAGATGTAAATATAGTGACCTCATCTGGAACTAAAAGTGCCACAGTAGTTACACCAGAAGACTTAGAAAGATGGGCACAAGGATCAGACAGACAGAGTTCACCCTCAAAGATCATGGACATTTACAAATTAAAGGTTGAATTAGAAGAAATGATAGCAGGCAATGTAGGAGTAGATCGGCTAAATACTTACGATGAAGAAGAACTATTGTTCGTATGCAGAAGTATCACTAGAAATGTAAAGATATTTCATGAGAAATTATCAGATTTGGCCTTACAAATGGGGATTGAAATAGGGAAGTCAAAGGTACTACAGAAACCCTATAGAGCAGATTTTTCTGACAAAGATTTAGAAAATATGAATGCCTCTGGTCGAAAACTACAAGTAAAAGAATTAATGACAGTTTTACAGAAATGGGGAGACTTAGATAAATGGAAAGTTAGATGGACAAAGAAAAAGGAAGAGGCACGGTACAGTAGAACCACTTCTGAATACTTAATGGAGGAAACAGGGAAAGCAGATCAAATGTATCCGATGCGAGAAGTTCCTGGAGGAGGTTATGTTCATGTCCCATGGAGTAGACAGGATATTTTGTCATTTACAAATGATTTTCCAAAGTTGAGAGAAAAACCAATTGAATGGTACAAGCAGGTTGAGAGGTTTGTGAAAGTGTCAAAGGTATTGTTGAAGGACTTAGATGGTTTGTTTGACATAGTGGTACCTGCCGATTTGTGGACAGATTGTAAAATCACAGTTGATTGGCCGAGTGAAGAGTATCCTAGAGATCCAAAGACAGGTGCTCCATCAAATGATGTAATGAAAAAGTATCAGCAGGTAATAACTTACTTGAAAGGGAAAATACCACCAAAAGAAACGGATTGGGTGAAAATAGACAGAACTACCCAAGAAGCCAGTGAATCGGTACATGCCTATTATGAACGTTTATTGCAGGTATTCAAACAGTATAGTGGATTTGAGGACATTGGAGATAAAAATATGAGTCAGTTTGTCTACCGATTTGTTTATGGTTTAAAACCAGAGATTTGTCAAATAATTAAGCAGCACATGTTGTGCTGGCAAGGGAAACCCATAGACGAAATTTTGAAATATGCGAAGTATTGTGGAGACGACATTGAGGATAGGCACAAGAAACTACAAGAGAAAGTGATGTGGGCTCAGGTGAAAATGGCTGAGCGACGGGATTAATTTGGATAATCCAAATGATAATGAGGGAAAAGATTCTGGAATGAATGGTGACACTGGGAATGGTGGTAAAATGAGAGGACGAATGAGTAGAGAAGAGGCTAAAAAGAAATTTCCTTGTCATTGCGGAAAATTGGGGCATTGGAAGGATGAATGTAAAAAGATTCAAAATAATAATGGCCCAAATCAAAATTTAAATCCACAGACGCAGAATGACTCACAGCAGGGTGTAAATCCTCAGAGTCAGTTGCCACCTGCACCTATACAGGGTAATGTAAGCAGAGCAAAGCACGGTACAGACGTCGGATATCAAGGAGGAAGTGGTAAGAATGAGTATGTAACTTCACAGTTTCTTTTACAGGATGACTTTTGTCCATATAGTCAATGACGGTGCCTAGGAGAGGGGGAGAAGGAGTGCGTACTTAGCGCATCCTTGCCGGTAGACCAGTCAGGTCCATATGTTGAAGGGAAGGTAAGAGGTAATGATATTACTTTCCTTTTGGACACTGGTGCTACCAGATCTACTGTGAGAAAAGCAGACATCCCAGACCTTCCTCTCTCTGGAGAAGCTATCCAAGTTGTGGGGGTGGGGGTGTTCTAATCAAAAGATTAGAACACCTCTTACCGAACCAATGGAAGTAAAAATTGGAAATTTTAGAGAAATGCATCAGTTTGTAGTGTGTGATTCCAGTCCAGTAAATTTATTGGGCCGAGACTTGTTGTGTAAAATGAACTGCACAATTTTCTGCACAACGGATGGTGTTGCAATTCAGACCCCGGATGAAGACCATGTATATAAAATTATGATTGCAATGCAAGGTACAGAAGTAGATGAGATGTTCTCTTTGATAACAAAAGACGAGTTGCCAGAAGAATTAAGAACTACAGTAAATTCCATAGTATGGGATTTCACAGGGAAAGAAGTAGGACATATGGCCAAAATAGACCCAGTAAAAATCAGTGTAAAAGAAAGTGCAATTTTCCCAAATACCAGACAATACAAAATGAGTGCAGAAGTGAAAGCAGGAGTTATTGAGGAAATTAACAGAATAGTAAAACAAGGCATATTAAAAGAAGTAATGAGTAGCCCTTGTAATTCACCAATAATGGGTTTAAAGAAACCTAATGGAAAGTATAGGATTGTTCAGGATCTACGCAAAATAAATAAGATTGTGGAACCTTGTTGTCCTATAGTGCCGAATCCTGCAGTAATCCTATACCAGATTCCCTGGAGTGCAGGATGGTTTACTGTGATTGACTTATGCCAAGCATTCTTTTCCATACCACTGCATCCAGATAGCCAGTATATTTTTTCATTTAAATTTGAGAACAAAGTCTATGTATGGAATCGTGTTCCTCAAGGGTACACAGAGAGTCCTTCCATCTTTAATCAAATATTGAAAAAGTGCTTAGAGAAGCTAGTGATGCCAGGAAGTTCAGTTTTAGTGCAGTATATAGATGATCTGCTAGTGGCATCTAATACCAGAGAAGACTGTGTTGTTGACTCCATTGCACTATTAAATCACTTAGCTGAAGAAGGGCATAAAGTTTCACCTGAAAAATTGCAGTTTTGTACAACAGCAGTTAAGTATCTAGGACACCAAATTGAGAGGGGGAAAAAGAAGGATAACCTCCAAAAGAGTAAAATTAATCAAGAAAATGCAAATGCCCGTATCCCAACGAGAAGTGAGATTGTTCCTTGGAATAGTGGGTTATTGTCGACAATGGATACTAGGGTTTTCGCTGCTAGCAAAGCCATTGATTCAAATGACGAAAAAGAAGGCAAAGGACCCAGTCGAATGGGATGATGAGAGTGTAGGAGCTTTTGTAAAATTGAGAAGTGCTTTATGTGAAGCACCTGCTCTAGGTATGCCTGATTATTCGAGAGGATTCGCATTATTCTGCCATGAGAGAGAAAATTGCGCACTTTCAGTCCTAACCCAGAGACATGGTTTGGACAGACGTCCTATAGCATACTTTTCTGCTACGTTGGACCCAGTGGCAGCAGCGTTGCCAGGCTGCTTAAAAGCAGTAGCTGCTACATGTTTAAGCATTGAGCAAAGTGAATCAATTGTAATGGGACATCCTGTAAAGGTATTTGTTCCACACTCAGTTGTGATTCTGCTGACAAGAACCAGAACTCAGCATCTTACTCCTAGTCGGCTGACTAAATATGAAAGAATAATTTTAGGTGCTGAAAATGTAACTATTGTCAGGTGCACAATTGTAAATCCTGCTACATTATTACCAGATCCGTATCATGAGGAAGTCAAAGATGATGAAGAGGAACATGATTGTTTACAAATTACAGAATTGTGCACCAAACCACGTCCTGACATACAGGAACTACCTCTCAGAGAGCCAGACAGGGAGTTGTTTGTGGACGGCTCATGCCAAAGGCATGAAGATGGTAAACTAAGTGCTGCATATGCAGTATGCGAATTAACTGGAATAGTCGAAGCATCCTATTTACCAGGAGTCAAATCTGCACAAGTAGCTGAATTGATTGCTTTAATTAAAGCCTGCAAAATTGGGAGGAATCAGAAAGTAACTATATTTACAGATAGTCAATATGGTTACGGGGTTGTGCATGATTTTGGCCAACTATGGATGCAGAGGGATTTCATGACTTCTTCAGGATCCCCTATTAAAAATGGACAGTTTGTAAAAGAATTGCTGGAAGCAATACAGTCGCCAAAAGAATTGGCTGTGGTGAAGTGTGCCGCACACCAGTCAGGAGATGACTGGGTGGTAGTCGGTAACAGATATGCAGATTTGGTGGCTCAACACTGTGCCAAAAACAGGTTGTCAGTAAATAAAAGGGTTGAAAGGATGGGAATCAGCTGCCAACTTATGCTATATGCACCACCGGAAACATGGAATGATGTGAAAAGACTGCAAGATGATGCTGATGAGAGTGAAAGAAATGCATGGATCAAAATGGGATGTTCTCAAAGGGCAGATGACGATATGTGGATTTATGCCGATGGCAGACCAGTCATGCCTGACTGTCTGATTTCACAAATGGCCAGAATGTATCATGCAGATACACATGTAGGGAGAGATGCTATGATTAGGCTCTTCAGACAAAATTGGTACAATCCAAGGTTTAGGGCTGCAGCAGAGAGTCTTTGCCAGAGATGTCTAACTTGCCAGATGCATAATCCAGGAAAAAAAACAGTAATTGGCTTTGGAAAAATCAGAAAGGCAGAGGGTCCATTTGTGAGATCGCAGCTTGATTTTATTCAGTTACCACCATGTAGAGGACTGAAGTATGTACTTGTCATAGTGTGTCTGTTTTCAAAGTGGGTGGAGGCTTACCATACCAGAAGGAATGACAGTATTACAGTCGCAAAGCTGTTGCTACGAGAACTCATTCCTAGGTTCGGTTTCCCAGTAACTTTAGAATCAGATAGAGGAGGTCACTTCAACAACGATGTGATCAGAATAATCTGTGAAGCATTCCAAATTGAGCAAAAATTGCACTGTGCATATCGTCCAGAGGCTTTTGGAGTGGTTGAACAAATGAATGGCACAATAAAATCTAGACTGGCAAAAATGTGTGCATCAACATCATTAGATTGGCCGGATGCATTGCCACTTGTTTTAATGGGACTCAGAAGCATTCCTGATAGAAATACTGGATTGAGTCTGCACAAAATAATCATGGGAAGAGCAATGAGACAAGCACATGTTCCTACAAGTAAACTGCTGAATATAACTGATGATATGGTTCTGGATTATTGCAAAGGATTGGCTGGCCTAGTGCTTTCTGTCTCTCACCAGGTTGGGGAAGACGCAGTTTCCAGGCAGCCTGAACAAGAGCATGATCTGAACCCCGGAGACTGGGTGGTAGTGAAGCATCACACCAGAGAAACGTGTCTATCACCCAGGTGGGGCGAACCTTGTCAGGTCATACTAGTTACGAACACAGCAGTGAAATGTGCAGGATTGCCTAATTGGATTCATGTAAGCCACACCAAAAGAGTACCAGACCCTGAAGAAGAAAATCCTCAGACAGTATCGATAACTGAGGAAGCTGAAGGTTGCCCAGCCGAAGAGTTTCAGGTGCGAGATTAGAAGGAAGCTGAAGAAGATCAACCGAGCACAAGTCAGGACTGGATACCAGTGGTTGAAATATCTGAAGTTTACAACAGAACAAGAAGCCAAGCAAATTTAGAAGAAATTAAAGAAGATCAGATAGATGAAGAAGAAGCAGCTCAGGAGGAGGAAAATGAAACAATAAGAGAACCTGAGCAGGATCAGATAGGGAGAGGAAATTGGGCTCAAATCAACAACGAAACAACAAACTTTGAGCAGGGACAGACAGGTCTAGAGGAACGCGGTCTGGCTGCAGAAGTACAAAGTGCAATAAGCCCTGATCAGAACAAGTTAGATCTAGAAAAATACATTCAAGAAGAAGATCACGAGAATATCAAGCATAAAGACGTAAATGCAGAACAAGGTCAGTTACTGGAAACTCACAGTGGAGCAGCTGAAGAAAAACCAATAAGACCTGAAAAAGAACAAATAGAAGAAGAAACTGAAATCGAAGAAAAACAAACTGTGTCACAACTTGAAAATAAAAGAATTTCTGAAGAAGAAATAAGAAGTGAAGAAACAGTGCAAACAAGGAAGGTCAGAAAAGGTGATCATTGACCTAGTGTCATTAAAAGAGTAAAATACCACATAACAACCAGAAGTGAAGATCCAGAACAAGTAAATGAAGTGACAAGCCTAACGGGACAAACAAGTGGAACTGAAAGACGAAAAAGCAAAAGTCTGAAACTTGTGAATAACAAATTTAAGGGTCCTGATTGGACTTATATCATCCTTGAAGACTACGAGAGCTCAGAGTCAAGTGAGAGTGGTGACGAAGGAATAAGTGCAGAACTGACTTATGAGAAAGAATTAAAACCACCTTGATAACATAAAAAGGACTTGTAATAAAGATAAGAAGAGAAATCTTCCTTGTCAAAAATGCCTGACGATAGAGTTTCTGGGAGACCGAAACAGAAATGTTGTAAAAGATGCTGTGCTATATGCATATGTAGTATGGTAGTGGTGCTTATAGTATGGTTAGTTGTGATCGTAGCAATTCCTTACCTTCTGATAATGGATAAAAAGATTAACAACGAAACAAAGAGAAGGACAGATAACTTGAAAGGTAATAGAATAGAACTAAAGGCAGAAGATGAACCAGAGTATTATCATGAAGTAACAGATAACGACACTAGTTTGAATGTTTCCACAAAATTATTGTTTCAATATGTAGATACCATGGAAGTTAGTAATTGTTATGTCTGTATGAAATTACCCAAATCAGTAGCAGAAGGTTTAACATATCATCATTTACCATTAACTTATGGCATATCATGTAGTGTATTGACTAGTCTATTTTATAGAACAGGGAGACTTCAGTACTATTATTCAAATATAGATGTGATATTTTCTGAGGTTCTGATTCGAAAGAATATGAATCCAGTGCTTAGTAGTAAAGATGCACAGTTTATGGGAGAATTTTTCTTAACAATGAAATCAATAGACATAACACATGCACATAGAAGCAATCTAACATGTTCGTTACATGAAGAAGAAAAGATATTTTTAAATTTAGTAGAAAATAGAAGACAAGATTTCCAGAAGAAAGCGTCTGAGCATAAGGCTCATCTGCCACCTTGGGCTGAGAAAGAGGGTAGTTACACACCTGGCAAGGCTCAAGCTGCTATGGCTCTAGATTAACCCTGGGCGTAGTTCGCGAAGTAGCGCTACGCGAAGCTACGCGAAGTGCACTTCACACTACGCAAGCTACGCATAGCACTACGCGAACTGCGTAGTGCGCTGTTCGCGATGATTGCACAGTGCCGGATGCTTGTCCGCACTGTGCAATCATTGAAAACGGCATCTTGCACAGTGCGAGCTGTCTTTTACTGCCGCTCGAGTAGATTTTTACTCGAGCGGCAGCTTTCTCAACGCGGACTGGTAGTTTCTCATCGCGAGCGGTCGCGAGCATACGCGACCACTCGCAATGAGAAACCTGACCTCCCGCGTTGAGAATCTCGCCGGGAGGTTTATTTTCCACGCTCGCGATCGGCAACTTGATGTTGCTGATCGCGAACGAGGAAAAAGTCTCGCCGGGATGTCATTTTGCTTGCTCGCGGTCGCCAACTTGACGTTGAGGACCGCGAGCAAGCAAAAAATGACCGCTGCACTACGCTACGCTATGCTACGCGTGTTTGCACAGTGCTACGTGCAATTCGCGTAGTGCGAAGTAGCGCAAACTTCGCAAATTACGCGAGCGTAGCGTAGTGCTTTGCCCAGGCTTACTCTAGATTTTGTAAAGACAGGGAAAATTTGTCTACATAGGTTAAAGACTGAGTATAACAATATTTTCATCGGTACCAGTGAACGTGAACATAATTTCTTAATTCTTGGAGGTTGGGGACTAAAAGGAGGAACGGATTCAGTTTTTCCTGGAATCTATTATGTGTGTGGGAATAAGGCTTACTTTAGGCTTCCTGCACGGTGGTATGGAAGTTGTTATTTTGGAATAGTATTTCCAAAGATATACCATGTAAAAAGAAACACTGGGAGCAATGAAAATAATAGTGAATTAACACATAGTAAAAGAGTTAGTTTTTCTGAAATTGTAGGTGATATATTCGGTGCATTGATACCTTCAGTGGGAATAATTCTGAACTCAAGGAAAATATGTAAATTATCTACAGTGGTTGATCGTTTATCAACGGACACTGCTGGAGGATTTCTAATTATTAATGCGGAAATGGTTTCGATTAGATCTATGGTTATGCAAAATCGACTTGCTCTTGATATAATATTAGCAAAAGAGGGCGGAGTCTGTAAATTATTGAAGACGAAACACTGTTGCACTTACATACCTGACAAAAGTGCAGAAATTGGAACATATATACAGAATATAACAAAACTTGAGAAGGAACTAAAACCACTGGAAGTTGATAGTGTATGGGAAAGATTGACAAATAGTATTACGTCAATTGGTACCTGGTTTGCTAATGTAGGGAAAGGACTTATAGGTCAAATATTAGTACCCTTAGCAGGGATAGCAATAATAGTAATCTCAATAATAATATGGTGCAAATGTTGTAGAAAGAATGAAATGTATAGAGTGACGGGAAAAGGAAAGAAACGAAAGTTTGATGAAATTGAACTAGAAGATCTGAAAAATGAATTATACAAGAAACTAAAAAGAGACGTTAAAAATAGAAAGTGTAAAAATGAAGCTGAGACAATTTTATGCTAAAAGTTGGCATCTGGTTGTGGGTAGTATTTTGATGGCTCAGAAACGCCATCAGAGAGGGGATTGATGGAGCAAGGACTCACAATGAGACTTGCTCGTAAGCAATCCTCTCATAGTAATAATTATTAATCTTTGTAATGTCTATACTAACAAATGCACCCATGAACATTATAAGAATGAAGCTTGCCTATGTGTTTAAAACTAATAATTAACGCTTGTCTAATCAAAAATGGCCGCTAAAGCGCGGGAATTTCACTGCGCATGTGTCAACCATATCATGTGGTATGACGTCTTTCTTTGCTTGGAGGGAAACCTTTGCTTCTGCGCAGTGTGTATTAAAATGGCTGCTTAATGTTTTCACGTGCCACAGCTTGCTCATATGTCGCAAATAAAACTGTGATATTTTAACGCTATTAATGCAGGATAGAATTTTAATTAAACGGGAATAGAGTAGACATAGTGGGTATACAGTGAAACCATTTAATTTGTGATTTTAATATTTTCTTCTTTGACTTTATTAGTTCATAAATGGTCCTGGGTTGGTTAAACTGCAGCTCGAGAGACATTGGTTCTGCACATGCGCCCTGAAAGGCTGACCAGAGAAAGCGATGAAGTCAACTTGGAAGCCCTCCAAGGTCGCGAAGCCTGGTTCACAAGTTTATCTGAAATGTATCTGAACTCGATACAAATGTATATAAAATGTATTGCGGAATCAATGGGAAACGGGTGGGAAATAAAGCAAATGTATTAATTATGATGGGCGGTACTTTAAAACAATGGGCTTAAAGAAATTGAACCAAAGTGACATGGTGTGAGGATCAACCCCTGTCCCTGTCCAATTAGAAGTAGTGGTCCCATATTTTTGCAACATTAATGGGAGGTACATGGGCGTGGAAGGGTATAATAGATATAGAATTAGCATTAGCATTAGCATTGAGGCTGTCAGCTGGGAGAACCACAGAACGAGCTGATCGATTGCAGACTGAACCTCTGTCCAGAGAGGTCCTGAGGTGGGGGCGGCAGAGTCCATTAAAAGGAAGACACGGGAGAAATCGAGGAGAAGCGAAGTACCAGAGAGGGGAACGACGCAGGCGTCGTTGATAGAGAGGTCACCTGTCCTGTCCTGAACCTGGTCCGGAGGTCTTTGCTCTTCATCCTTCCTGAGACCTATCTTTCAACTCCTTGGCCAAGGGGTTTGGTTTCTCGCACCTTTAGGTAAATATAAATGCACCTTTAGCTGTGCTGTTGTCTCTATCTTCTCCTTTCTGAGGGACCGTCATTGATCGATAATTGATTATTATGCTTCATCCTTGATATACGATTTAAGTATCATGTGGTTCTGTATTTTACTCTGCTAAAACTTTAGATAAACATTTTAAAACTTCCTGACTCAGTGATTATTTCAGGATTATGAATTGTAATGAATGTCACTCATTTTAAACTTCCCAATTATCAAAGGGTCCATTGGTAAGTCATTACTCTTCAATCAGGAAAGTAATTGGTAGCAGGGATTTTGATAAAGAGTACAACTGACCCACCAGCGGAAATTGCTAGCGTAGTATGAATGAATGGGCCCAGGTGAGTATTCGGTGTATGAATGCTTGTTGCTAGTAACCCGCTGGATCAATAGAACAGAACATTGAACAATTATGCCGTGTTTTTATCTATATTTATAGAATCCGGATCCACATTACTGAAGTGTGTATCTCGAAATTGTACAGAGAAGCTTTTCCTTCCCGAGTGCTGCGGCACCGGTGAGTGTAGTTATGCATTTCCAAAAATGTTTAGCTAAGAACGAATAGGGAACTGGATGAGAGTGTGCATGATGAGAGAACGAATACATGGTCTAAGTCCTGATGGTTTCTTTGGAGGTCCTCTTGATTTTTGGAAATCCTCAAACAAGTGTGTATTTACAGGATTACAAACTGAATTATTGTTGTAAAGTTGAAATAATCACTGATGTATACTTTTCATATAGCACTGTGGGATGTGTATATAGAGCTCAAATAATGAATAAGATAGGGTGTAAATTCCTCATAGATACTATGTGTGATGAAATCGAGAAAAAGAAATGATTTTTTAACAATGTCATGCAACACAATGAAATTGATTTTAATTGATCGTATATTTATTTTATATATTTTTTTCATGATAGGTTTTTATCTTTATCAATGTGTAACTTGGATAAGGGAAGATAACGGTTAGTCCTGAGGAAGGTGGTTACATTCTGACAACTTCACCGAAACGCGTTGACGCAGCAAATTTATGTTAAATTTGAAAAGAGACAGCAAGAACGAAAAAGACAGGGAATTTCTTCCCCTGCTGGGTGCTGTTTACATTAGTGTTCAAATTAACAGCTGCAAGACAAATTTTATTGTCTGGTAGTATCCTGTCCAGTGGGGTGGTTTATTTTGCAATTGATGTGTATAGGAGAATCTAGGTTTTTAAGAATTTGTGTGCATTTGTATACATGATTGGTTTTGTTGATATTCAAAATGTCTAATTATTTGTGATGTCTAATTATTTGTGATGATTTGTATTTGTATTATACATTTTTACCTATTTGAGTTTCTGATCTATTAAATACGCACAATAGTGCTTATATACTCTTATTAGAGTCTCTTAGTTTAATCTTGGGGGAACATTGATGCATCAGATGGTGATTGGCATGAGTGAGGAGTAAATGACCAAGTGTGCAAAAGGAGTTCCAGAGGGAAAATTCTGGTTTTAACTTTCAAAATAAACAAAGATGATACATTTCATATTCTCAACAAGGTTCTATAACAAGAACATCAAACTTATAAAGGTTGAACACTGTGAAAAATAGCAGTCCTCAATAATCTAACACGTAGTCTCCTAAATATTCTGTTACGATAGATATTCCTCCTTCCTACCCCCCTTGTGAAGACCGAGGAATCAGTGGTGTCAGTGACTGCTCCTTGACAAACATTGGAAGACTCTCCCAAAGAGCCAACTCCTACATTGTCATCCGACACCCCACCGTGAATGACCTCAGAGTCCCCGCAACCCCGGTCACTTAAACCTCAATTAACCACTTGTCTCTCGGTTGCATTGGTCCTTCCATGCTCACTGCCCAGCCAACATCCGCTGCCCATGCTCACACTCACTGAAAGTGCCTCTTCTGCACACTCACCCATCTTCTTGACCAAGGCAGCATTCCTCTTGCTCCACTACTTCCCATTCTCCATCAGTACAGCATGACATGAAACTTTAACCACCTGTGTGGCCGGGAAGAACTTGGACCTATTCTTCTTTTGCCCATGTGGCCTCTTGATATTCACCACATCGCCCACCTGAAACAATATATATTTTACTTTATTTAAAGCATCATGTCTTTCTTTGCTCTTATTTGGCCCTCTTCGACCTCGGAACGCACCTCCTCCATACCCAGTACCTTCTTACCAGCCCTAGTCTTGTCCAAGACCCATGCTGGAGGCAAATCAGAAGAGGAGAACCTGCCTCTTAACAAAACGAACGTGGTGACCCTAGTGGAAGCGCTTGGTGTGTTCACGTAGCTACATAACCTATCCTGTAGTGATTTCAACACTTGCTGCCTAGATGCCAAGGCTACTTAAATGGTTTCTTTCAACATTCTGTTGATCCGTTCCACCATTCCGTTCCCTATAGGCCTGTAGAGGGGAACAGATAGATGTTTGATACCATAGCAACTGACGAACAGTTGCATTGCGCTAGACTTAAATTGCACACCCTTATCAGTGACCAATGCTTGGGGAAAACCTCCTCTTCTGAGTAATGTAGATAGAAAATCAATGACAGCCATGGTGTTAGGTTCTCTCATGAATTTACATTCTACCCATTTAGAAAAATAGTCTACAACCACCAAAGTGTACCTTATGTTTGCTGGCAAATTGTACACGGGTCCCACAAAGTCAATACCCAGCTTTTCCCATGTACCGCTGGGAAACTCGACCAGGCATAAGGGAGTTTTATAAACTTGCAAGGATTTGTCAGCCTGATTACAACCACTACACTTTCCTACCATTACGTCAATATTGTTGTTCATGCCAGGCCACCAGTAAGAATTACGTACTCTTTTCTTTGTGCCTGTCATACCCATTTGGCCCAGATGTGACAGACGCAGCACCAACTCACCCTCTATGGACAACTCCTCCTTGATCTTATAATAAGGCTTGAAATCATCACTCATTTTCCTTTCATGGGGCCACCCCCCTTTGATGAATTTCTTCAGCATGGGTTGGCATCTGTCAAGCATGGCACATTCTTCCCATTCCCGGAAGGATACCACCCCCCCAGCTACCACAATTCCATCCACCTTCCCAACAACATATTTCATGTCTTCTCTCCAGGTCCACCATCACCATCACCAGACATCTGGACATGAAATCTGCCCTCGAGTTCTTTGCCCCAGGAATGTATTTGACATGGAAATTAAATGTATACATCCTAGCAAGAAGTCTTACTAATCTTGGGCTAGCCTTGTTCAAATTTTTCAGACAATAGGTAAACTAGGGATTTATGGTCTGTGATGAGCGAAAATCTGTGTCCCCACAAATACGTCACAAAATGCCTCGTTCCCCACACACATGCCAGTGCCTCCCTTTCGATGGTTCTGTAGTTGAGCTCCACCAGGGATAAGCACCCTGGAGCGAACACCACAGTACTTTACTTCCCATCCACCCTTTGGTAAAGAACAGCACCCAACCCAAGTCTACAGTTACAATGGACATCACATCATCTCTGAATGGATAAAGCGCAGGGGCCTCCCCAATTAATTTCTTTAAACCTACTAATGCTTCACGCTCCTCAACTCCCCACTCAAAGATTTCCCCTTTGTGTAAAAGTTTCCTGAGTGGTTCTGTTTGAATAGCAAAGTTCTCTATGAACCTGGAGTAGTACTCGCAAAGGCCCAGAAATGATCTTAGTTGGTCTTTATCGGCAGGCTTTAATTGTGTCTACCAAATTTGTTTTTGGTTAAATGCCTCCCCCACAGAGAACATGCCCCAGATACTTGACCTCTGGTACCATGAAACAACGCTTTTCCTCCTTCACAGTGAACCATGGGACTCTTAACGTGCCCAGAACCTCATCCAGAACCCTCAAATGTTCCTTTTCACTCTCAGTAAATACCAGGATGTCATCCTGATATGCCAATACTTGCTTACAGTCCCCAAAAAGCCAAAACATTAACTTTTGAAAGACTGATGCGGCTGACGCTAACCCAAATGGTAACCGCAAGAATCTATATGCGCAGTTAATGATCTGGAATCCGTGCTTAATTCAAACTGGTGCTAAGCTGCCCTCAGGTCTATGGTGGAGAAAACCATGGCACCCCCCAATTGTGCTAACATATGCTGAATCTTAGGTAAGGGAAAACAGTCCACTAAGATGTTTTTATTCAGTGACCTGAGGTCAATTAAGAGCCTCATGTCCCCATTCTTCTTCATTTTGGCCACAACAATGAGAAATATCCACTGAGATGAATCAACCGGTTCTATAACTTCCTCTGAGCACAGGCTAGCCAAGTGATCTTTCAACTGACTTCTTACGCTCAGAGGAACTTTCCTAACCTTGTGCACCATCGGTACAGCACTATCCTTTAGCAAAATCTCACGTTTAAAGCCTTTGACTAAATCTAGTCGGTCTTCAAACAGTGCTTTATGATTAGCCAACAATTTGGAACAGGTAACAAAGGCGTGACAAGTTCGACTAAAGAAATGGGACAGTCAGTGCCCGGCCTCAAAACCATGCCAAATGCACCCTGGTCTTTCCTCCCCAAAATGAAATGTTGTACCCTTTCTATGCGACACACATTTTTGTGGAGATGACCCTATGTTGAAAAGAGAGTGAATCCACAAAGTACCCCATTAAGTCGATGCTGTGCCCCCAAATGCTGCTGTGCGTATGTCTGGAGGCAACAGTGGGACTGACTCCTATTTTGACCAATACAAGTCATCCGTGAAGATGGTGATTGGTGACCCAGAGTCCATGGTAACTTCAATTTTGAGTTTGCCAATGTCATAAACAGGGTCACCGCCCTTGGAAGATCTTTGACTGGTCTCTACCATTTTGATGGAAAGAACAACTCTGCTATCCAAATCCTCCTGCACTGAGTCGGTGTGACTCCCTGTGATTTCCTCATCCTTGATGAATGCTAGCTTCTGCAGATTCTTGCACATCCTCACAAAATGTCCCACTTTTTTACATTTTACACAGGTTTTACCAACAGCAGGGCAACCTTTTGCATTAGCATAGTGAGTGCTGGAGCCACACCTGAAGCACACATTGGAGTTATTAACTGTTTTCCCTCCCTTCCTATTGTCCTTTATTGCATTGTATGTTAACTTGGGTTTAGCACTTATTGCATTTACTTGGTCAGTCACAACTTGCTCCTTGCCTTTATTCAGTTCTTTGGAAGCCTGAATTGACTTTTTGATCCCTCTGGCTATTTCTAATGTTTTGTGTAGGTTGGGGTTATGACAGCACAACAGTTTCTCTTGAATGCGCTTGTCATAGCAATTAACTTCGTTTTGTCATCTAAAATAGTTGTGTAAATTGCTATCAAACTCACACGTCAAAGCCAAAATTATTAATTCCACAAGAAAAGCATCAATGGACTCAAATTAAGACTGTCTCGTAGTAAAAAAACAATGCTGCTCAACAATGATACTGGTGTCGTCCTTAAAATGATTCTTAAGTCTATTGATAGCATCAGTGTATGCATCCCACTCTGTATCGGGAGGTGGAAAGGCAGAAGGTAGATGATCAAAAATGCATTGCTCTTCTGCACCCAAACAGTTATACAGTAATTTAAATTTCCTTCATGCGTTGAACCTGTCTCCAGCAATGGTTTTTAAGTAGCTATCAAAATGTTTGTACCATTGCTTCCACTTAAATGTTTGTACTCCTGGCTTGGCCATAAAAGGCGTGGGGATATTTGCATTCTGCATGTCGAAAATCTATCCAATAACTTGCCAGATACAAGTACCTTATGTAGTTCAGGATAACAATATAACAACACAAAAATAAAAACAGGTAGCAAATCAGCACAAGTGCAAACACAGAACAGGTGAGGTGCAGCCAGCACCAATAAAAGCACACAAAAGGTGAAGTGCAGCCAGCACCAGTGAAGTGCAGGAAACTCTTGCGAAGTGGGAAGCTAACACGTTTCCAATGTGTTCCAATCACGAGTAAGAATACAAATGCAGTCAAATATGCGGTGTGTATATAAGTGCCACTAACAAGCGTACCTGTTGCTGGTTAACAGGCAACCCGTGCTGGAACAAAAGCGTGCCTGCCACTGACTCCAACTGCCACAAATCTGAGCAACTTGCTGAAAGTGTGCCAGTCGCCTAATATAACTTCCTACTAATAGCAACTCTTAAAAGATGGCCACCAACTAAATCAGGAAAAACATGCCTGTCGCTGGGAGACAGGCAATCAACTGCGGCTGAATAAGATCGTGACCAGAATCCACGAGGGTGTGCCTATCGCCAAAGTGCAAGCGCAGGCTAATCTTTCTTCCAAAAAGATGGCCGCCGAGCGCAAAGAACATGGTTTCTACGTTTGTAGAGCTTGTTTTTTAAATGTGGAGCACTCGCGCTTAATCCAGCAAAACTAACACTGGGAGCGAGACACGAAGCGGCGCTTCTATTCAAACAATGCCGTCAACTAAATGAGGTAAAGCATGAGCATGCGACCTCGCTTGGCCCACTTCACCTCTACTCAGAAGCGCAGATAACAATGTCACAGAGCTGCCTCCAATGCGATGTAGCTCCAAGGCTCCAGTAATCAGCCAAAGTCAAACTCAAAGCGTGCTGCCACTCACCTGCTCGCCACACACTCCAAACCTCAAAGTCGTTCGGTAAAGGCAAAGGTGCCATTGGTGCGCCACTGTGTACTGTTCCCCTCGTCGTATGGAACAACGTGAGGTAACAGGGAAAAGGATATAAATTCCTTTATTGTGAAGTACAGTCAGCATACGGCCAATCCCGCAGTCCGTTCCAGCTCTCGTCCAACTGCCCGAGCCGTGATGGACCGCAGGAACGCTGAACAAAGGTTCCGGTTCCAATAGAGAACCATGCTGAACATCACAGTAATCCATGTCATTCCTGTGTATAGTTCACATGCTTTTCTTAATCTTGCATTCCCAAAGAGTGTTCACTTTTTCCATGATGTTGTGTTACGATATTTTTGCACGTGAGGTTGGGAGTTCACAGAGAATTCACTTACCGATACTCCAATCACTATGTAGATTAGGTTACACAGGTCCTGATGAATAGCTGCCAGATCATTTATATGACTACTTAAAGCTTGAAACATGTTGACCCAGTAGCCATCTTAGATGATTAGTTCCAGCAGAAAGCGCCACTAATTTTAATATAGGCAGGAGAACTCTTTCATTAAAAAGTTTTTTTTGTACCCCATATCCTATTTTTAATCTTGCACTTACATTTATACACTAATCACTCTAATGTACACCAATACCCACACACCCAGCCTTCACAGACGGCTTATTAAAAGATCTCTGATAAAGTGCCCTCTTGAGGGTGCCCGTAGGACACTGAACCTCCGGCCTGATGTAGAGCAAAAGCCCGATGATGAAGCATGACACCGACCTAGGTGTGTGAAGGCAATTGTTCCTAAGGAGTCGCGCTCCCTGTTGACCCCTTAGGACTTGTCTGACCTGAGTAGAAATCTACCCTTTTCTTCTTAAAAGGAACTGTATACTCCCATGGTTTGTACGATTTATCTGGAGCATGTATGCTGAACCATAATGTGCTCAGAGTCCCTCTACTTTGATGAAAATATTTTTGTAAATACCAGAGCTACATAACAGCTTCCTATCCAATTGTGTGGCAATTGAGAGTATGCTGCATTGCCACATACATCATAAATGTCTCAAATGCTAATTCCAAGTTCTGCAAACACTCCTTTCTTTGCAAAGTAACTATGATTGCATTCGTTTCAACCTACATTTTCAACTGTCTCATTCCCTTCTTGCCTTCGCACTATGTATAAAGTTCCATTCTTGCCCAGGTCTAAGCTCAACTTTGGGTGTAAATTCTTTCCTTTACTCTCCCCTTTCTTTTGCCTTGTTTCTATTTTAACTTTCTTATTCACCTTTTCTTTGTCCTCTGTAACTCTCTCATTCAACTCATCTACAAATGCTTTTTCATTTGGACTAAACTGACAGGCTAGTTCATGCTGCTCAGTATTAGTGACGTTTGCATTAGTCAGTAGGGTGAAAAATTCCATTGTATACTTACGCTTGTCCATACGCTTATAGGTGTTTGAAAATCGATAAGCATGTTTAGTTGCCCATACATACATATTCGGATCATTAGACACAGGAACATTCTCTAGAGGACAGAGGACACACATAGTTAGAGTAACATAGCTTAATTGAGTATTGATGATAAAGTAGGTTCAGAAACACGCTGCAAGAAAAAGTCATACAAAAGGGGTAGGTGGAAGATATATGAGACCGAAGTCGGACGTTAAGAACCGACTTAATAATTTTCAATCTTCATTAATTTTGCATATTCAGCCAACATTTGGAAGTAAACATAATCATCGACTCGCCCAGACTGAGGAACTCTACCTACATGAGTTTCTTTGCTAACGGAAATTGTTTCGGTTACATTAATCAAGTTTGGTGAAGCATTTCTCTCCAGGATATAGAAATCTAGTATTCAGCCAACTACAGACACTGCTATGGCACTTATCAAAACTACTAGGACAATTATACAGCTCTTAAATTCCCTATTAATCTTGCTCCAGGTCAAGGGAAAGTGTTTTCTTGTTATTTGCAACATGTCAGTCCTCTATTCCTACTCTATTGTCTCTAGTCTATCTTAAAATCTAATATAACAATCAGTTAAGTCAACCAGTTGCCTAAGGCGCAATGGTCCTCTGACTGTTACCTTAACCTTGCTGATTCACTCATTGACTTTTGTCAGTCTTTATTCAGAAGATCTGTGACTTCTTGAATGTTTTTTGTCACTTTGACTTAATTAAAGGAGGTTCGTTAAAGTCTTTCAAGGAGGCATCTGATTTATTGTAATTTTTCACAAAGTAAGTCCAATCACAACCTGTGTACTTCCGACTGAGTTTGTTCTCTCTCTTTGGTCTTTGCTCCCTATCTATTCTAAATTGTCATCACTGATTTCCCTTTGTCTTTGGTCTTCTAGGTCTTCAGGCTCTTTGTCAGTTGTCTGTTGTCTTGGCACTTTGGGCAGCACTCTTTCCTTTCTCCTTTCAGTTTTCAGTAATTTTGTTTCACAATGTACTCTCCCTTCTGTCATACTAGATATTTCTGACTCATGAGACACCAGCTCGTCGTCAGATGTCGAAGCTTGCCTTTGGGTCTCTCCTGCTCCGTTCTCTGTTCTCTACTCCATTCTGTTCTGTTTCAGCTCTCCAAGTAACTCTGAATTCTCGGCGTATCCAAAATCTCATGCTACATGATTGTCAGGAACACACCATTTAGATTCAATCTCACAAAAAATTGCAATAATGTTCACATTTATTACAATACATCCTACAGAGAATCATACATCCTTATTTATATACAGTACAATATTTAAAATATAACAAAATTGTTTTCAGTACATTACACAAATGGCATAAGATAACGTATCAATCTTATGTGCAACCCAACACCTAAAGAGTGCTCCATGATGCTGGAAATCCCCAAACAGGTCCCTAGGAATGCTAGGTTTCGCTTGATCCAGTTTTACATAGTCCATAGGGCATATCTGTCCCCAGATAAAATCAATAGGTATTTTAATAGAACAGATGCTTGTTGCCCATGTTGTAAACTGTTAGATGCCGGACTTTTACATATGTTATGGGCATGCCCCAATCTACACAGTTACTGGGCAGGGGTGATACACCTTCTGTCTACAAGTACTGTCAGGACGCTCCCAAATATGTGGGAAGCATGTATCACAGGGATATTTGTCAGGGGCAGGAAGTATGGAGTCACCTCCAGATTTTTAGACTTGGGGCTGGCGGTGGCCAAGAGGCTCATCACATGCCGCTGGAAAGCAAAAGACCCACCAACACTGAAAGCCTGGTCCCAATTCATGCTAAACTGGGCTAAAGCTGAGGGTGCTTCCCTGCAGAGGGAAGATACTTAAGGATTGCGCAAATACCCTATTGCTACTGCTTGGAATGCAATTCTAATGACACTCCAACTGGAGATGACACCTTAGGACCTTACCGATAACTCTAATGTTTATTGATCTGACCCACTTGCAGGCCTACATTATAGCCAGCACATAGCAAGGGCTGAAGTGTGTAACGCATATTATGTGCCCTAGATTTCACTTCAGGACCATGTTATTAGATTTGCCAATTTAATCTATTGCAATGCGATGGGAATTATGAACATGTGTCAACCCTCTTTACTTTAGCCCACCCCATTCCCCCCTTACCCCTCCTCCCTCACAGGTTGTTGTTACAAGTTTAGGATTTAAATACATGGCTTTTGATCACTCACCTTGACAATATACCACAGCCGTAAGGAGGTAATAGCATAGTTTGCTTCATGTACATACACATACAGGCTGGCAGCTCATGCATGTATGTGAACAGGTGTGCTATCAGTACAGATTATATTTAATGCGTGGGCTCCTTTTGTTGTTAGATCTAATGCTGTAAGTACATGAGTTTTTCCATTTTACTGTGTGTTAATCAGTCATGTGTACCACCATGATTAATCTGTTTTCCTCTTACATGCAATGTATGATTTTGTAAGGAACATGTAAGCTTGTAATCCGAATGTTGTGCTTTAAAAAATCTAATAAACAGATCAAACAAAAAAATCAATTTTATGTGCAACCCAAAAATAAGAAATACAAAGAACTTATAAAGTTTCTCAATGCATGTGCAGTTAATTAGACAGTCAAATATTGATGGAAGAACAAAACAGTTATTTCTTGTCTGATCTGAACAAACAGCCAACACATGTTTCGTCTGCTAGACTTCCTCAGGGCTGTAAGAACACAAAATAAATAATGCCAGCAAACAAACCTCAGTATGCCAATTAAAATACGTTTAAAAGGGAAAGGAAAGAGAAAAGGCATTCTAGACACCACCCTTAATAGTGCAAAAAGTGGCAAAATGTAAAAAAAGAAAGTGCATGGTGCATAGAATGAGAAACGGATATCCAAAAATAGTTATGCTAAAGACACCAACAATCAACCCTAACATCGGGCATGATCAATAAATAACAACTATATCAGAGAAAACCAATGCACCTGAGGTATGGTACTTATTGAGGACAGCCAACTTTGTGTCTATTCAAAAACAGGCATAGTGTGCAAAAAGACCATAGTTCATAAGGTGTCCAAGAACTAAGCAACTAATAGCAAATCAACTTAACAAATACGTGAAACGGTCTCATCTTGCGCATATATAAAACACTGAAGGAGGATCGGGGGTCTAACTTCGACATGCTTAGAGCGAGATGGGATGATGACTTGCCAGTCCCACTGACGGATGGTGAGTGGAGGAGAGCGCTGGCACAGGTAGCGGATGCAACAAGCAATGCGCGGTTCAAACGTATTCAGTTTTATTATTTACACCGCACATATTTGACTCCACAGCGCCGTGCACGGTTCACCCTGGGGTTGTCCTCTTCATGTCCACGTTGCGGCGTAGACCCCGCCACGTTTATACATATGACCTGGAGCTGTTTACGACTCCAGCAGTACTGGACCCAGGTGGTGCAATCTCTTTGCACAGCAACAACGGTGCAAATTGAACCCTCCATAAAACGTTGCATCCTGGGGGTACTTCCAATACCCAAGAAGGGGACTAGGATGCAATACAAATTTGCACTATTAGGACTGGTCCTAGCGAAAAGACGGATAGTGATCCACTGGATACGTCCTGCCCCCCCCACGTGGGATAGATGGAGGGACGATTTGCGTGAGTGGGGTGTGGCTGAGGAATGTCGTTTTAGAGTAGTACAAATGGATGAGAATGCAGAGAGTGCTCTTTTGGACTGGGGCCAAATGTTGACTGCCGTGTCTGCAGCAATAACCCAAAATGGGGATGAAAACATACACAGTTCACCATCCACCCAGCCCGCATCGCAACCCAAATGTAACAACAATGTGAGTGCCCTTTCACACCATATTTACGTGAATTACAAACCAGCCACAGATACACTGCCAGATTGCCCTTATCAGGAAACAGCAATACTTACCGGTCGCTGCCAGGGGGAGGGATGGGACAGATGTGGGGGAATTTTGTTCTCTTGAATATTAATATTATTGTATTATTGTTTATATGTTTGCTCCTCAAAGCAATTCGGCTCACGGGCAGTGAGGGCGAAGGAAAAAGTGAAGTCATGTCATTACCTTATTGCAACGACACAATTGTTGAGATGTAAATGTATGTGCATGACAACTGTTACAGTTATCCTTGACGCAGTGCTTAATAAAAAACAAGTTTAAAATAACAAATACGTGAATCACAAGATAAAAATACCATGCACAAGCTGGAACCGGAGCGACTGGGATCTATTAAAAACACTGATCTGTGAAACAAGATTTTTTATCTAATTAGTCGAACAGAGACAGGACACACTGACCAAACAAGGTCTCAGCCAAGCATGTCCACAAGTAGTAACTTACAGATACTGTGTGTTCATGTTTCCTATTCACTATGATAAAATGACTCAAAAAACTACCAATTTCAGTTTTAAATACCACACGGCTAACCAAAGATGGTTCTTCGGTGACAAAAACATAGGTAGGTAGCACAGTCTGCAGAAGACATAAAATAAACAATATAGAGATGTTGGATTACTGATTAAAGTGATCCAAGCTCACCCCTACAATTAGTCCAGCAAAAGACAATGCTTAATTATATATAAATCACAGAGGGGTGATAATATGAGACAAAAACCAAACTTACCAAATCCATGTCATGACATCACATAGGTACAGAGTCAAAAGACACAAGACATCAGATTAAATGAAAGTATCTAAAATTAAATCGAATAAATATTTCCAAAAGACACCAAGAACCGAAAGTTAATGGGCACCTAGCTCACGTTTTGGCGTTAAATGCACAATAAACAGTATAGAACTAAGTTTGAACACTGAATTGTGCTAGAATGATGTGATAGAAGACAAATCACTCACCGAGGATGTCAGGATCCACATCCAAACACTGCACTCCGCAAGGCTGAAAGTAACAACCAACACGCTCCGATTTCCTCACCTAAATCATCTTGCGATGAAACAAAAAATGGGCAGAGCGAGACCCAAGCAGATGAAAGACCACGTAAGGAATAGAGAAACAGAGCCGGCATATTAAATAAATTATTTAAAGCACTAATCACCAACAGGGGACCAGGCACAAAAAATAGAAAGGATATGTTCCAGCTAAGATGTTAATAAATCAGTAATGAAAATCCATACAGTTATGATGAATAACAGCTACTAATTAAAAAGATAGTGTACATAATAGTCAGAATACATTCCAGAGGTACTTGCAAAAATCATAGCGTATGAGCGACATACTATAAGAAGCAAAGTAATCTACATGTAATTCACACATCAGAAGGATTACTTAAAGCACCAAAGGGCAATGAAAATATATCAGGCCAGATATATGTGAAAATGTCCTACAACAAGGGCAAATGATAGAAAGGTTGTATTTGTTGACCAACATAGCTATTCATTTGTATCCCAGAAACAAATTAGTTCCCTATCTATATTCAAGCCCTTATCTACTGCTCTAAGTCTAATAACCCATTTGGCTTCCTGTTTACGTAGGACAGCTGTTCTCTTCTCGCCTCGCAATGGATTATTCACATTTTCAATAGCATGATATTTAATTCTAATGTCATCAAAATTAATATGTGCAACATTATAATGTGAAGCATGCGATTATCTGCCATCTCTGTTTCTTATTGCCCAGATGTGTTCTTGGATTCTTTCTCCAAAACGTCTGGTTGTACTGCCAACATAAATACGAGAACAGTGACAGCTTATAATGTAAATGACATACTTGGTGCTATAATTAATGAGGTCTCTATTGCAAAATGTACAACTGTTGTTATATTGGAACTCCACTCATCTGTCCACAGAAAAGGGCAGATATTGCAGTTGCCAGACTTATGGAAGCCCTTTGGTTTAGAAGGTAGCCAAGAGATTTGCGTGATTTGCTGTAACGGTGGTAAAAAACTGTGACATTGGAGAACACGTAAAGTTTTGCCCTTTTTATATACAACCTAGGGTTTGGTAGAGATAATGGCAGGATCCATAGTAAGAATGTGACAATGTTTACGTAAAATAATATAGATGGTACCACTATTGTTGTTATATATGATGTAATTAACTCTGGATATGGGACCCATCGTTAGCAGAGTAGAACAATCCATTCTGCTGAAGCGGTCCCTGGACTTTTGATCAAATTGGGACTATAACCTCTGTCAAGAAATTTATGTTCAATTAGAGTTAATTCTTACTGAAATGTTGTATCCACACCACAGTTACGTCGTAAACGCATCATTTCACCATAGGGATCGATTCAATTTGATGTTTAGGGTGCGCATTAGTGGCATGTACTACTGAATTGCACGATGTAGGCTTTCTATACAGTTTTGAGATTGTGTACATATATTGTTGTATCTATAAACTCAATTGAGGTTTTGCTATGATGCGATGTAAATTTCAAAATTATAATCATTATTATTCAGATGAGAGACTAAATCACTAAGAGACGTCTCAGTGTCAATCCAAATAAGAAAAATATCATCTATATCAAAGTAAGATGCTAGTAGTAAGGGGGGCAGGCGCACAAGATTTCCAAAGATGAAACATTTATTTGAACATTTGAATGTTGGGAGCTCAATTGAAAACAATCGAATGCTCTGTGCTTCTAATGGCTGGTAGAAGCCCAGAGCTCCAAAATTCCATTGTTCTCGTTCAAAGCTGTTGCTGTGAACAAAGGCCTCACGGAGCTCGAGGGGATTTCAATCCCCTTGGGCTCTGTTAGGCCTTTGTTTTATTTGTTAGAACATTCTGCCCTCTAGTGGCGTAATAATCTAATAGGCTTATAGCCATCTGCTTCTGGGCATTAAAGTCCCGCTCCATTGTTAAAGGCCCTCGCCGAATGCTGGAGTGGGTCTTTAATGGCCGGTATAGCCTTCTACTGCAAGCTATAAGGCTATAAAAGTAAACTATATAAAGATTTGCATACGAGGGTAAAAATTTTGCCCCAATGGCTACTCCTTGAATCTGCTTATACCACCTCTGGTCATGTATAAATACATTGTTTTAAAGAAACAGATTTATCATATCAAGTATCATTTTGGTATGTTCGAAAAAAGTAGCTTTTCTTTTGGCAAGAAAATGTTCAACAGCCACAAGAATCGTATTCTTCTGGATACAGGTGTATAATGAGTTGACGTCCAAAGTTACAAATGTCATTTCCTCCACCCAATCCATATCTGCAAGTTTATTGAGTAGATCATGGGTGTCATGTAGATACAAAGGAATGTTGACTACATAAGGCTGTAAAAAAAGATCAGTATATTCAGATATTTTTTCTGTAGGTGAGTTGACTTTTGGGTTGCACATAATAGATTTATATGTTATCTTATGTCATGTGTATAATGTACTGAAAAATATTTGGTTGCATTTTAAATATTGTACTTTATATGTATGACTAATTATGATTCTTTGTAAGACATATTGTAGTAAATGTGAAGATTATTGTAGTTTTTGTGAGATTGAATCTAAATGGTGTGCTTCATACAATCATGTAGTATTATATTTGGTAATGCTGTTAGCAATTTCCATATTCACACTCTAGCGCAGGGTGTTGTCTGTTGTAGCACCTGTACTCATCTAACTAAATAGATCGATTTCTAGATATTAACCACATTTTGATAGGGGATTGCATGGGTACATTGTTCTCACTGCTGCTAATTGTGGCAACCAAAATCTCAGTCTGTAATCTCAGCTGTCATTTGCTTCTAAGGATTATGTTTCCTCACAAGGTTCTGGATCCCACCATGACTCACTCGCATGGATTCAAGGATTTTAAGACTGACCCTCTCCTGTGTCTTCTGATGCTTCAGAAACTTCAAATTGAGGTGGACTCGAGGAATTAGTGGACGTTGGGTCCCCTTCCTCTTCTCGCTCTCTTTGTATGTAAAGCGTGAATCCAGTTAGGCAAGCCTGCACATTTCACGACAGTGTTGGTCACTAGGATGACCTGGTACGACCCTTGCCAGTGTTCTTATAGGCACGTCTTGCGAACATATCTTCTCTGACTTCAGGGTTCAGGTCATGGCAGGGGGCAGCCTTCACAGCTAGTGTTGCAATGTCAACCTGATGAAAGATAGAATTCACTGTAGAAAAGTAGGATTTGCTTCTTGTGGTTACCCCCACTTTTTGCTGAATGTAATGCTGTTTTTGACTAGTCTGACTGGGATCCTGCTAATCAGGACCCCAGTCTATCTGCTTTCTCCTTAAACTGTTATGCTATGTACTTTGGTACACTCCAGAGTGGATACTGGGGTACCCTTGTCAGTCCCTAGTATATGGTATCCATTTACCCAGGGCATAGGTACCCCAGAGGCCTCCCATGGGCTGAAGCATGTATTATGCCACCAATGAGAGGCCATGCAAAATGGAACCTACAGGCCTGCCATTGCAGCCTGTGTAAGTTGGTGCCTGCACCACTTACTTAAGATATAGGTTTACTATATCTAAGGGTCACTGCACTTAAAACCTATAAGTCACTCCTCTAGCAGGCCTTTACAATCCTAAGAGCAGGGTGCTTGGTTCTAAGTGAGAGGGTGCCACTGCATGAGCAGAACACCCCTGCAGCCTACGGAGTCTATTCTCCCGGGTTGTCAGTGAGGAAGCCATTTACGACATATAGAGTGGCATTATGCAACCGCGTAATGACCAACTCTAAAACGGCTGAAACTAACCCTATCGTGTTTGGTGTCAAACATGTTGGAATCATACCCCCACACCAGTAACTGGTGTGGGAGGTATGATTCCACCCCTCAGAGGCAAGCTTTGTTGGGTCCCTGGTGTTCCCGGTACCAGCCTTCTAGTCCCGGGCAGCACAAAATGGTTGCTACCGACCAGAGACACATTTCTGCCCTCCTGCTGCTGAGCCAAGCTTGAGCAGGGGAAGGCAGAACAATAGGCATCATGCCACAGGGAGGTGTGACCACCTCCCAGACAGGATTTAGTGTATTAGGGCTGGGTGGGTGCGCTTGCCAGCGACCGAACGTCTGCATAAGGAACACATTTGGTGTCCCTGTGCATAGTCCAGTTCAAACCAGTCCTGGAAGCCGTTGGCACCTGCGCTGGCTCGCAACTGGACAAAGGACAGGGGAGTAACCTCCTCATAGTCCAGACCCTCCCCTGGGAGGGTCCCCTGAATCTGTCCAACCCTCTCCCGTGGGTACTTAAGGGCTTACCTGGCTGTAGGACCCTAGATTCGCCGTGGACAAGATTCTGAACCAGAAACCACTGAACTTCGACCGTCTGGACACTCTGGACTTTGCTGGACTTCGTTTGGGCCCGACTTCATCTCCCTCTCAGTCTGAAGCATCGTCTGGTGCCCGTGCACCATACAGGATCCATGCAGGACCTGTGTAGCATCATGGACAACCAAAGATATCTCCCTTGGAGTGAAGGAGTCACTCCCCTGCATTCGCAGGCACCGCAGCACTGCTGTCCGGTCTGCTGACCCTGAGCTCCTACGGACTCCGAAGGCTTCAGCAACACAGGAGGTGAGTTTCTACGTCCCTCGAGGTACGAGCTGCCCTCTCACCAATTTTGAGGTCAGAATCCCTCGTGGGGGCTGCAATACCCGAACCCCTGTGCAACACGTACATTTGCAAGTGCATACGCTTGTTGGCGTTTCCCGAACAAGTGCATTGGGCTCCTAGTAGCCCCAACCTCTGGCACCATTTCCTACCAAGAACTCCAGCCTCCTCGCACTGAGTGCTCCGTGGGCTGCTGTTTGGTGAAATCGCTTGAGGTCCTCTTGTGACTCCTTTGCCTTCGGACTGTGGGTCCACTTGAGGGTCAACTTTGCTTTTCTTAGGCTCCCCTGATTGCTCCAGGCCTGCCCTGACTCCCCTTGCTGTGGTGAGTCTCCTGGACCTTGCTGGTCCGAACTGTATCCCGGCTTGACCTTCTACGTGTGTTGCCGTTGCCAAGGCTTGTTGGTGCTGCAGCCGGACACCGACCCCTCAGTACTCGATATCCTTTGTGGGACAACTCGTATCTGGCTCCTGGTCATCCTCGACATCTCCTGGTCCCCGTAGCTGCAGAGTCAAAAACTCCCTCAACGCACCTGAAGCACCCGACATCGGTGGGCATTCCTCTACCAAGCCCCTGGTCACTCATGAGTGACCCAGACTTTGTCCCCTCTGCTTTCAGGTACTCTTGGACAAGAATCCACCTTTGGATTCCAACGGACACTTTTCTTCCTTCCAGCAGCGGCTCTTCTTCGAAGTCCTCCACTGGGTTCGACGGCGGTTTCGGACGCCACATCAGACCTATGCACCCGGCTTCCCTGGGATAGGTAACTCGGGTACCTTGGTATCCACGGGTGGGGCTCTCCAACCTCCTAACTTCCATGGGGTTTCTTCAAAGTACACTGGGAAGGGTCCTTAAACTCTAAAACGTCAACCGCGACTTTCCCTAAGAATTGTACAGAGCACGCGGTCGTGTTCCCACACTGCACCCGTCCTCCGCGGGGTCCCTACTTACTCACCTTGGGTGGTTCCTTGGGGTCCCAGCGATTCTACAACCTCTCGACACTGTCTTGACTCGAGTCGTGGTTCTTTTACCACTATTTTAGTATATGGTTTGGTCCCCCCCTGGGGCCCACTGTGTATTAGTGCTATTTACTATCATTTCTGTGCTTAAGTATTGTGTGCTTTGTGATTATCTCCGTGTAGGGGATACTGTGTTGTACTAGAGAGTGTTACATTAATAAATACATATTTTTATAACTACTGTGTGTTTCTCCTTTCATTTAACCAATACTATAGGTTGCATTCTGGTAAAACAAGCTTCTTAACATTCCTTCAAGACTAAGCCTGAAGGCTGCTCTCCACAGCTACCACTTGGATAGCTTTCTAAGGTTATCTTTGACCTCTTAAATCACCATAAGGGTTGTTTGGACTGGTGCAAGGTGCCCACTTTAATTAGTGGACAGCATATACCAGGCCAACTTCTCACATGCACCATATCAGCCAATCCTTTACAGTACTCAAGAACTAGTTCCTCTGTGATATTCACAAGTGCAGCTGCTTGAACAGAGGGAATTCTCATTGCGCTTCCCATCAATACTTCATGTGGGGAGAGTCCTGTCTTTCTGCATGGAGTACTTTGAATGCTCAGGAGTGCCTCTGGCCAATTGAGAGACATAGAAGTGCATGCCTTAGCTAGTTTTATCTTGATTGTCCCATTTGCTTGCTGTACAATACCAGAGACTTCTGGTCTGTAACTACAATGGAATCTCTGGTCAATCCCTAATGCTGTACATAGTAGCTGCATCAATTCGTTCTTGAAATGAGTCCCTTGATCTTATTCAAGATAAACTGGCATTCCAAATCGTGGGACCAATTCCTTCAGGAGTAGTTTGGCAACTGCTAGACTATCAAATCTCCTGGTAGGATAGCCCTCCACCCAATGAGAAAATAAGCATACAATGACTAAAATATACCTCAGTTGGACGCACTGGGGCATTTCCAAAAAATCTAACTGGAGACAATTAAAATAACCGTCGGATTTCCCTATGTGACTCATTGTCACAACAACTCTTTTTCCCACATTCTATCTCTGACTTGCCACACATCTTTGACGCAAATTTTAGACCATAATCCGAAAGTGTGGATTGTACCAATACCACTTGAAAGTCTGGACCATTCCATCTCGACTGACATGGGTCAGGTCATGCATGTGTCTCACCATGGCAATCAACAAGAAATCAGGCAGAATTGGTTTTTCCTTTCCAGGGCACCCAAATGTCACTGGCATCCTTTACGTAACCGGCTTTTTCCCATTTAACCTTTTCAGTTTCTGTGGCTTCATGTTGCAATTCTCTCAGTTCATTAAATGTCTGTACTGTGTTCAATAACATATTTGAGATTGTTTCTTCTCCATATTGCATGGTCCATCCAAGTGAAATGTGTTGGACTCAAGGGCCTAATAACGGAAGACTTTGTTTGCATATCAATTACTTCTGGTGACAAAGTCATTGCCACTCTTGTGAACAACACAGTTCATGACAGCTATCACCCTTGGCAATTGGAGTCCATTCTGTAAATTTGAGACATACAGCCAGTTCCGAATGGGAGAACCGGATGACGTCAGAAATCCTTTCTGTGACCAGAGGTATCCAAAATTGTACAGAACTCTGAAAACCATACTGGCTGTTAGTATAAATGGTGACTCTTAATCCATCAAAGGTAGAACAGGCTCTGGTAAGGACAATCAGTTCCGCTACTTATGCTGAAGTTACATGACACAGATAGAATGCTTCTGCAACTCCACTCAGAGTACAGCTGGCAAAGGCTGCTCCTAAAATGCCAATTCTGTCTCTCAAACAGGAGCTGTCAACAGACAGTGTATGACCAGATTCAGCTACGGGTACATCCAGTATGTCTGGTCGCGGTTTGGTGCATAATTCGATTACATCTATACAATTGTGGTCAAACTCATTTTCGCTATCTTCATCTGGTGTGGGCAAAAGGGTAGCAGGATTGAGGGTATTGCACCTCCTCAATGACACATTTTCCAAAGCAAGAATGATCCTCTTATGGTGAGCTAAAAGGTTATTGGTCAGATGCTGTGTACATGTACTGGTCATGAGAATTTCAATGGAATGAGGATCCATAATAAAAAAGGTGAGACCCATTACAATGCCCTTGGTTTGTTGTATGCTCAGACTAACCGCTTTAAGACAGCCAGGTAAGGCTGCAGCTACTGGGCTAAAGGTAGCTGAAAGATAGGAGACAGGACATTTGACTTTGCCATACATCTGTGTCAACACAGGCAATGCACACCTATCTTGTTCATGACAGCACAATACAAATTCCTTGTTATAGTTGGCATTGCAAGAGCGGGTGCACTACACAGCAGATTTTTAATCTCTTGGAAGGATCCCATGCTCTTGTCATCCTTTTCCACCGGGTCATTGACATTAGTGTGCGTGAGCAGCTGTAGGGGTTTCGCCACAAGGGAAAAATGGGAAATCCACTGTTGACAGTATCTAAACATTCCCCAAGCATTCTTACCGCTCATAGTGGAGAAGTGTGGCTCAATGGTTAGAGCAGCAGACCCTGATGCAGAGATCTGGCCTGGGACCAGGGTTCAATTTCCGCCTCGGCGGGTCTTGGGCTCAACTTCCTCGGACCTGATAATTCTCGCCTCGGTGCCTATTCTAATCATGGGTCCCACTCTGCAACTCTGGGCAATAGCTTGCTTAATCTCCACAACGGCCCCACCAGCGCTGGGATGCCTGGCTTCACCTTGGGGGTGCCCAGGAGTGGACATTTCACAGGGAAAAAGCCAGGAAGGGTTCCACAGCGGTATGCGTTCAGCGCCAGGAAGCCTCAGGGTAGCAGTGTGCTTTACAAGTACAAATTCATTTCATAGCGTGGTGGGAAACTTCATTTTCAAAACGGTGCGCTCCATGCGCTCATGGGACACTCTCCTTGCTCTCTCCTCAATGTGATGTCTCAGGTATCTGATTACCTTCTGGCACTATTGTAATTTCTCTGGGGAAACCTTATGCCTGTTTTCAGCAAGGTGGTTGAGCAGGGCTATGGTGTCTTGTCTAAAGCTTCTTTTGTATTGATGCCACAAGCAGGTCGTCGATGTACTGAACTAGAGTGGAGCTACATGGCAACTGCAAGGTCTCTAGGTTTTTCTTCAGGATCTGATTAAAGTATGAGGGGATTTTTCTACACCTCTGTGGAACGCAACAATACACAAGAGTTTTCTCTTGAAATCTGAACGTGAACAGGTATTGACTCCCTTCATTAGGAGGCAAAAGGTACCCCCTACAAGTAATTATAAGGTCTGGGAGAAGGGGGAAAAAACAACAGTGTACATAGGAAAACACTCCCACTCGACCTATATCTATTTGTCAATGGCTATTATTAGCTCGCTGGGCTGCCCTTTGCTGTGGGAATCAATGAATACAACAAAATTACATTTATTTCCATCCTTGTTTATTATTATCTTGTATTTTAGAAAAGAATAAAAAGATTTGTTTTAGAAATACTTTTTTTTAAAAATACATTGTTTTTGTGCTCATATGTACAGTTCAACTTATATGCAATTGAACATTTGTACAAACAGTAAAGCATAACTGTACTTGTCCCCATATAGTGGTCAACCTGACTTCACATCACACCTCACATCACATCACAACCTTTCATGCCAAACTCACGCATACACACATGTCATTCCCAGCTTGGTTTGGCATGCAACATTGAAATCATGGGAAGAGCCCTCCATTATGTCCATGATTATGCTGCCAGCTAGGAGTCCATTAGGCCCATCACGCAAGGGGATGGAACAGAATGCATAACAGAGGTCAATGACTGTGAACTACTCTGCTTCTGAGGGAATTTGTAACAGGATTACGGCTGGGTTTGGGACAACAGGATAGCATGGGACAACTATTTTGTTTATTTTACAGAGATCCTACACTATTCTCTACTTGCATGGACTCCTGATAACTTTTCTTATGATGCCCTGTTCTACCATATCCTGAGTGATCGAGTTGATACCAACTATGACCTCTGGGGTCACCTTGTAGGGTTGTGTCTGGAGAAAAACTGCATTGAATCTGAGGATAATCTTCAGAGGCTTCACATCCTTGAATAACCCTATCTCTGCAAGTGAAATCCCACACCTCCTCTCTGACTGAATCCTTGAGGTCGGGGTGTAAATCTTCCTTCATTAGGACAGGTTACAGTCTCACTGTGGACTCCTGGGATTTCATTTTGAATTCAGCCTTGGATGCTTGGATGCATGTGTGTCAGTCTATGCAACGGGGCACTGAGAATGCATGTGTATCAGTCTATGCAACAGGGCACTGAGAATGCATGTGTATCAGTCTATGCAACGGGGCACAGATAATGCATGTGTGTCTGTGCATCGGGGCACAGAGAATGTATGTGTATTAGTCTATGCAAAAGGGCATATGGGATGTATGTGTATCAGTCTATGCAATGGGGCACAGCGACTGTGTGTGTATCAGTCTATGCAGTAGGGCACAGAGAGTGCTTCTGTATCAATCTATGCAACGGGGAACAGAGAATGCATGTGTATCAGTCTATGCAGAGGGGCACATGGCATGTATATGTACCAGTCTATGCAACGGGGCACAGAGAATGCTTGTGTATCTATGCAACGGGGCACAGAGAATGTATGTGTATTAGTCTATGCAACAGGGACTGAGAATGCATTTGTATCAGTCTGTGCAACGGGGCACAGAGAATGTATGTTTTTCAGTCCATGCAACGAGGCACAGAGAATGCATTTGTATCAGTCTATGCAAAGGGGCACATGGGATGTATGTGTAGCAGTCTATGCAACGGGGCACTGAGAATGTATGTGTATCACAGTCCTGCCAAGTATCATGCATCAGGTGTGACACTCACGCATTTCAGTGCGGTGTTCCGCATCACCGCACTGAAATGCATTGTCACGCATTTTGCCTACTCGCCAGCTCGCGCCACCGGCGGCGCCTGTGCACGGCTCTGCTGCTCCGAGAGACGGTGCTGCCAGTGCCAGCAGCTGCTCTGGGCTCTAAGTTCATAAATAGTTAATCACCGGCATGATCTGACTGCTCTCAGCTCTGGTGGCTGAGAGCGTGGCTAGGCTACAATGTAACAATCGTGCCTCAGCCTGGCTCCTGGCTGCAATTATTCCTGTGACCGTACTTGCCGTCACGTCCGGAGGAAGTCAGAGGAAGTGAGCACTGAGGCAGAAGCGGCGGGGGACTCAATTTGAGTCAGGGAGTCCTCGCCGTGGCGTGCAGCACTGCTGTCTTCGTGCGCAGCGCCGCAAATTAGCGTTGCCAGCCCAGAGACCGGCGGGGACTCGCCGAGAGTGACAACCACCCCGAGTGAATTAATTTCACTGTCACCGGCGCGGCGACACAACAGTTCCAGGACACACAGACACTCAAGTGTTGACTCATGGCCGCCGGCCGCGCAAGAAGAGGCATCGGTGATCGCGGGCGGCGGCGCAAACTAAACTGCGGCCAAGCAGGGCCCGGGGGACGAGGAGTGTGTCAGCAGCCTGCAGTGTCTGGGGATCGGAGAAGAACAAGTCTGCAGTCGCAGAGACTAGTGCATCATGTAGTGCAGAGCAGTCACAGTGCTGCAGCTGAGCCTGTGCGGCCGCGGCGGGGGGTCCCTGTGCGGCCCGCGGCCACCGGACGGACCGGGAAAAGTCTCTGAACTCTTCTAGTAGTTCAAGTAAGTGTTTTATACTACTACATCAATGATATGAAAAATAAATTTCACACAATAGCATCTCATCTGCAGGGCTGCTCACTCTCATCATCCTTCCCAGTGACTGAGCCTCCTGGTTTAAATCTGCAGTCAGTCTGATCATTGTGATTATTACAGTAAATGCAGGCGGGGCCGCAGGGCTTCTCTGTCTGAGTCTCATCTGATCATAGGGCACCAGTAAGTTTATCTTCACGGGTCATAGTTTCGTTTTCACTATGTGATAGCAGAACGCAAGTTTCAGACGGCATGTGCAGCTTCTCTGCCTTTCTGAAAGGCTGTTTTTCTGCACTTAACTTCAGTGGGGGCACACACGCTGTGTAGAGTGCATCCTTGTCCCCTGGCTGTTCACACAGGCCTTTCTCTCCTGCTCGCACACACTGCCGAGAGAGGGTCGGGGAGATGCAGGGGAGAAGTGTGGCCATTCCAGGCGAAAGTCTGTGCCAGGATCCTTTGCTCTTCATTTAAAATGCGATCTTAAGGTGACGCCACAGGGAGCAAAGAGAGGAGCAGGCAGAAGTGACCGCCAGAGGCGGCTCACAATCTTGGTCAGTTCAGGACGGGGAGGGGAGATGTACTTGGGCAGTCTACCGTGAAAAAAATCCCCTTATCACTGATTGTTCAGCAAGAGGACTCAGGAGCTTGCAGGACATAGGATAGCGCATCACAGAGTGCGCTTTTTTATAAACACCCTGCAAGGCTCTTTATTTCATCAGAGCGCGCCGGGCCCAGGGCAAAGTCAGTATATATGGCACATGACAATACAGCTTTGCATATGTGGAGCTGACATGGTCATTAGGAAGGATAGTACGTCAGGATAATTTCCTGTTTCATAAAAGTTTTTTGCGTTTCACAGCATTCTATACTGAATGATTAGAATGCAGCTTTTAATCTAATATCTAAACGGTTTCATCTTTTTTGTTCATTAATGTAGCTGCACTTCATGTGTTTCTCCCAGAGTGAATGGGCGCGGTGACCTCGCACATAATATAATTTTGTTCAGTGAAAATGGGGTTTATGCGGACGCAGCGTTACGCTGCACTATCTGAGCAGTTGTTGGGCTGGAGTGTGTGCTCATAGTATGCAGAGGAAGAGTAGATATAACAAGTATTGGCAAAGCCAAAGCTCTCCCCTCTGGGAGAGCTTTTGACTTTGGCAGCCAAGTGGAGGGTGGCTAATGGGGGAAGAGGGTTGGATAACTGAATGACTTGAAAAAAGCACTAGAAAGTGGTCAGTGCTGACTGCTTCACAGTGCTTTTAGGTCCAGATTGCAGAGACGGGGAAGGTGGGAGGGGGTGAGGAAGGAGGAATAAAACGAGTACCAGGGAGGGAAATGAGACAGTGGGAAGGAGGGAAAAGGCAAGAAAGAGGACAAAAGGGGAGAAGGAGAGAAAGAACATGAACCAAACATATATTCGCAAAACTGTTTTTGATGAGGATTAGCTGTGAGTTCCTGCTTTTTACTAGCTTAGTGCCCTTCCATTTCTGGAGCTTTACAACAGTTGTAAACTCTTATTAGGGTTTCTTGCTGTTAAAATATGTTTAATTTCTTGTATTTATATGTTTCCCTCTTCTTCATTGCATAATTTTGCTCGCGAGAAAGTGTCACTCATAGTCGTTGAATGTCACTCATAATTACACTGAAATTATGAAAATGTCACACATAAGCAATCTGAAACCTTGGCAGCTATGGTATCAGTCTATGCAACAGGACACAGAGAATGTATGTGTATCAGCCGATGCAAAGGCGCGCATAGGATGTGTGTGTCGGTCTATGCAACAGGACACAGAGAATGTATGTGTATCAGCCGATGCAAAGGCGCGCATAGGATGTGTGTGTCGGTCTATGCAACAGGACACAGAGAATGTATGTGTATCAGCCGATGCAAAGGCGCGCATAGGATGTGTGTGTCGGTCTATGCAACAGGACACAGAGAATGTATGTGTATCAGCCGATACAAAGGCGCGCATAGGATGTGTGTGTCGGTCTATGCAACAGGACACAGAGAATGTATGTGTATCAGCCGATGCAAAGGCGCGCATAGGATGTGTGTGTCGGTCTATGCAACAGGACACAGAGAATGTATGTGTATCAGCCGATGCAAAGGCGCGCATAGGATGTGTGTGTCGGTCTATGCAACAGGACACAGGAGAATGTATGTGTATCAGCCGATGCAAAGGCGCGCATAGGATGTGTGTGTCGGTCTATGCAACAGGACACAGAGAATGTATGTGTATCAGCCGATGCAAAGGCGCGCATAGGATGTGTGTGTCGGTCTATGCAACAGGACACAGAGAATGTATGTGTATCAGCCGATGCAAAGGCGCGCATAGGATGTGTGTGTCGGTCTATGCAACAGGACACAGAGAATGTATGTGTATCAGCCGATGCAAAGGCGCGCATAGGATGTGTGTGTCGGTCTATGCAACAGGACACAGAGAATGTATGTGTATCAGCCGATGCAAAGGCGCGCATAGGATGTGTGTGTCGGTCTATGCAACAGGACACAGAGAATGTATGTGTATCAGCCGATGCAAAGGCGCGCATAGGATGTGTGTGTCGGTCTATGCAACAGGACACAGAGAATGTATGTGTATCAGCCGATGCAAAGGCGCGCATAGGATGTGTGTGTCGGTCTATGCAACAGGACACAGAGAATGTATGTGTATCAGCCGATGCAAAGGCGCGCATAGGATGTGTGTGTCGGTCTATGCAACAGGACACAGAGAATGTATGTGTATCAGCCGATGCAAAGGCGCGCATAGGATGTGTGTGTCGGTCTATGCAACAGGACACAGAGAATGTATGTGTATCAGCCGATGCAAAGGCGCGCATAGGATGTGTGTGTCGGTCTATGCAACAGGACACAGAGAATGTATGTGTATCAGCCGATGCAAAGGCGCGCATAGGATGTGTGTGTCGGTCTATGCAACAGGACACAGAGAATGTATGTGTATCAGCCGATGCAAAGGCGCGCATAGGATGTGTGTGTCGGTCTATGCAACAGGACAGAATGCATGTGTATCAGTCTTTGCAAAAGGGCACATGGGACGTATCTGTATCAATCAATGCAAAGGGACAAAAAGTCCAAGTTCCCCTCTAATCTTAGAAGGACCAGTGCAGCAGGTGCAGTGGCACAGGAGTCTCAGAGAGTCTGCACACCAAATGTATTTAAGTGCACAGGGATCCCGAGTTGCTTTCCTTGCTTTGGGATCTCTGCCACCCTTACAGCTCTAGTCTTACGTATTCCCATCTTTGGGAAGGTCAGACCTGATTGCTGGAGATAGAACTTGCATGTCATGTATTTGTTTTTGAGATTTTGTCCCTCTCAAACTTTCGTCCCAGTAGATACTCTGAAGTCAGGAGTAGGAACGCGCTTTATGTGCTGGGATGAGGCGAGGCCTCCCTCTGAGATGTAACTAGTTACAAAACGCTTTATTTAGAGCCACATTCAAATTAATAGTGCCCTTAAGTTAACGTACCCCGTGTCTCCGACTTTCCGCGCAGAGAAGCTCGGTGGGGCCGGGAGGGTTTCGCGGAGGCAGCAGGACCATGAAAGACTCCGGGTGTTTCGAAGCCGTGGGCGCAATGTGAGGTTAGGCTGCCACCTGCCGGTCAGAGGAGTGAAGGGCCTGTCTCCGGCTTTGTCCTGGGCACATCATCGCTCAAGCTAAAAAGTTTCGACCTTGGCACTCGAGACAGGATGTATTTTTAATTTTTTTAGAACTCTTTCCCCATGGCTCTTGCCATTTTATAAAGCAGTGAAGACGCACTTGGAGTCTTTGGGAATGCACTTTCAACAAGCGATCTCCATTTCAACATTTGAAGGAGGGAGATTTTGAAAAATAAATCATTCGAATGTATACTCCCCACTGACTTGCACGGCATTGGAGGCTACTTTTGGCGTGAGCAAGTTAAAGCAATTTTTGTCAGTAAAAATCGTGACTCTCCCGCCTGAATCAGTTGTGTTGGAGTGTATGCGTTTCCGCAAGCTTTGCAAATCTCAGCAGTTCAGCAAACCTTGTCCCCTGGCATCGTAACTCGTTGGTGTGTTACATACACGACACCGCTTGCAGCACAATTTTCGTTCGCCATTTCTGGATTAAATAGGTTTATAGGTTGCCCTAGAGGCAGTGCGATTCAGGTTTGCCGTGTGGACTACGGTAGTCACCGTCCCAGTGCTTTACCAGCCTGGCTAGTATTTTCATGCCATGACAGGTAAAAAAAAAAAAAGAAAATCATTACAATTTCATTTTTCTCCTTTTTAAACATAAAATTAAATATTAAGCTAAAGGTATTTTAAACCAGTTAAGGGTATTCTTAAATGCTTTTGAAAGAAGCCAGAGACAGAATTACTACAGTAGAAATAATAGAGAGGATTTTGAACACACTGTTGTCCATTTTTTGGCACACCGAAATATGCACAAATGGCAATATTTTACTTTGAGAACGTTGCAAACCCAGTTTGGGCCCAAGGGCTCTCCCAAAATGTTACTGCATATGTTTGTGCCAACATATAATCTGGAAATCTTGTCACAAGTGTGCGCTGAACCCATGCTCTAGGTTATGCATCTCCAACGAGTAGCTCGGGAGCTTCTGGTAGCTCTCCTATGTGCAGCCCAGCCTACTAAATTAGAGGTTATGGCTTGGATGAATAAGGATATGTATTCCAAAATTGAAAAGTGTATATTCAAGATGAAAATGTGTGCATTTTCTGAGCTTATAAAATGATGTTTGTAGAAAAAAGATTGAATTTTCAAATGATATTTACATTACAAGTTGATAACACCTTTCTGGCAACCCTGCCTGATGCACTAAGGTATTCACCGCGGGCAGTCTTGCATAGGGTGGCCACTAAGGTAATATTGTCTATACAACGCTAATAATATTAGTAGCTCGCCAAGAGTATTATTGACCATGAGTAGCTCTTGTTATAGAAAAGGTTGGAGTCCCCTGCTCTAGGTAATCTGGATCCTAAACGGAAAGGGGAGCACATGCCATGTTCAAAGCTGGGGGATTTGGAATATGTTTACATGCCCTCTTTAGATAGAGATTGTATAGGATTATATGTAATTAACTCCTTCTGTTCAGGTTTCACAGTGAACAACGAACCATCAATGTTGCATTTACCGCCAATCCATAGAAAAATTGTATTTCCTTGTAAAAGGCCGTGGTCCCAAATGATGATTTTTTCCATGTATTGTTTCCATAATCCTCTTTTGGAGACAAAGCAGAGCCTGTCGGGAGACCTGGAAGGTGAGCACGTGTGCCTGGTATATACAGTGTACTTGATTGGTGCAGTTGTTTTTCATTCTGTGGAACATAAGCTCCTTAGAGAGAAGGATTTTACCCCCTGTGTATGAATCAGCGGTCTGAGTCTATAATAACACTGCTACATTTGTCAATTCTCAAGATTTTTCTCCTATTTGTTTTGAGCTCTACACTTCCTATTTTTAAGGTCTTGTTTATTTTTTTCTTCTCTCAAAACGCATTTTAGATGCATGAATGTGAAATGAGATGCATATAATCTGTAACCAAGAACATTTTGCCTAGTTACATCATTCCAGGGAACTGGGTAGCAAGATTCTTCTTGTGGCCAGAACCTAGCAAGGGTGAGGTTGGTTAGAGAGGTTCCCATGAGGCACAGGGTCAAGACTGATTTGCATATAGCTGGGTCTGAACTGGCGTGGCGAACTGAGCTAAAGAACGATGATGGATTCATCCCAGAACTGTCACTGGGGGTGAGTGTCTGAAAAGTTTCAGCGCTCCGTCCATCATCTCCTTGTGTTTGCTTTGTTCGCCCTAAGTTGGCAGGGTATGCCCAGACGTGGATCCCTTGCTCACTTTGCCACTGGTTTAAAGCTAGCCTGGCTGATGAGAGGGGTTACCCTGAAACTGGTCCCAGGATGCTTGTATGCGGTCCAGGGAAGACCTGGCTTGGCAGTTCGGGCTGGACTGTTCCCATGAGGCACAGGGTCAAGACTGATTTGCATATAGCTGGGTCTGAACTGGGGTGGCGAAGTGAGCTAAAGATCGATAATGGATTTAACCCAGATCTGTGACTGGGGGTGAGTGTATGAAAAGTTTCACGCTCCGTCCATCATCTCCTTGTGTTTGCTTGGTTAGAGAGGTTAGAGGACCTCAGGACACAAGTGGACTTCATCCTCCGAGCAGCAATGCGCCAGGAGCCCCGTTTGCAGAGTGGTCATCAGTGATGTCATCAGTGATGTCACTGAGCATGTCATGAGTGATGTAATATTTGACGTCATCAGCAGTGCATTGCGGGGGCGCGAGTTATAGTTAGCTCTACTAACTATAACAGCCGAATTTCTCTGGTTTTATATGAGTGAAATGTACAACTAACTATAACGTCCCTGAAACCTATGGTTTTTTCAGTGAATATATATATAAATATATATATATATATATAAATCACGTAGCTATTTGAGTAATCCCAAAATCAGCAAAGCAGGTCAGTAACTTGACAAAGGCTTCGCCGAAACGGGTCGTTCGTATACACAATAAAGTAATTGTGTTGTCCTTTGGTGTGCTGCTTTGCTGATTTTGGGATTACTCAAATAGCTACGTGGATTTATGAATAGCGGCTGTCGCTGCCGCCGCAGGCACCAGTGTCGAAAGGAGGGGATCGACTTATAGCGGCACTGTGGTTGAACATATATATATATATATAATTTTATTAAATAAAGGGTCTTGCCTAGCTAACGTCAGACTAAAAACAAACGCATGGAAGTCTTCTGCATCAGTGCAACGCCACGGAAGATGTTCATGACATGACAATAGCAGAGGGATAGCACTGGGAGCTGACATATGAAACAAGCACCAGAAAGATGCACGCGTCAAGGCTGCCGCAAAGTCTTGGGTAAATTCTGGCTGATAGTTGACTTTGCGGCTCTGTAGTAGCCAGGATCAGCAGGAGAAATATTATAATCCTTTTCTGCAAAAGCAAAACAGGAGTAGGAGCTGGAGGAAGTGCCCATGGCAGGACATATTATGACATCCCAGGGGTATGGTTATGGTTATCAATAGTGCAACAGGTGCAGGGGCACCAGGGATGTGAGGGACCCACTGCACCGCAATTATAGCTGTTTTTTTACTTCCAAACCAAGGGATGGGCGCCTATTTTCCTAGCTTGCATTAGAGCCATTGATGCCCTTGCTACACCATGAAAAACTACAAAACTGAAAATGACAAAAATGTCATTTGAATTGTTCAATTACTTGGCGAGATACTGTTTCCCCTGTTCCCCTTATTCAGCCCAAGGCCGCTGCCCCTGAGCTTTTGATTGAATGATGAATGGGGTGAGGAGAACCGCAGCACCGACTGGGTATTGGATAGCGCAGCTGTAGAAACATGTTTACCTCTGGTCCTATTTAAAGGGAGGAATGAGAACTTCAGCAGTGAAGAGGCCCTAAACAAGCAGGGGAGCAGTCCTCAGCAAGCATGGTATAGCCCTAATACCTTTAAATTAGCCTTCTACGAACAAGTTGATGTCTTTCAGCAGAAAATGGTGGCCAGGAGCTTTGGAATATAGGTTTGCGTGTCAGCTGCTCTTCTAGGACAAAGCCACAGAAGTGAAACGGATGAAGGCTGTGGGGGAATGATGCCAGTGAAAAAATCTGCTTTGAGTCCTAATAGAAAGAAGTGTTGACAAAGCCAATAGGTCTGGTACTAATCTTTTTGCTTTATCAATGCTTGTTTTGTTTTGTCATGGTTTTTGCAAAATGTTATTGCTGAGGAAGCTTCTGGGCCCTGATCAATTCAAAAGGAAAAAAAAAACCATTGGCTCCTTCCACTCACTACTGCACTCAGAATTTGGCAGTGGTTCATCCCACTTCAGTCATTGGTTAACTTGACTATGAGTGACTGCATTCTGTCCTTTCACAAAGAGCACATTCACAAAACAGTTGTCTTAAGTGTCAGAGACTATTATGGTAATGTATGTGTGCTTTTTATATCCCAAAATAGTTTTGCTTTTAGCCAATGTTCTCTTTAGATTGATTAGATTGATGAGGGCTCAGCAACTTCCCTAACATTAAAGTTTTGCAAAGGAGGGGCGTGGCCAGTGCGTCAAGATGGCGGTCGCACTTTGATAGTGCTCCGGACCCCTCCGTCATCCGCGCTGGTATCCACTGCCATCTCTGCCCCTACTGCATCCTGCGACCTCCTGAGTGCCCCTGCAGGAGTGTGGGGTTCCCTACGGACTGTTTCCTGCGCAGAGGAGTCCACGGGGGGCTGGCTTTGTCGAGGCGCCGGCCTCCGCATTTCAACATGGCGGCGCCCGACTCCCGGGACTGAAGGCCCAGCTCTGGGTTCCCCTGCCGCCCTCCCTGTCGCGGGATTGGCGACCCCCTGAGGCGTACCACCACTGGCCTCCGCCTTGCCTCCGGACTTTGCCTGCTCGAACACACAAAGTGCCGCTCGAACTGGGTCTGCGCCCGCCCACCCCCCCACCCCCCTACCTGGCTGTGGTCCGTTGGTCGCGATCCGGCCTGAGGGGTGAGGTAGTTGGCGCTCCATTATTCCTCTGGCGGAGGGTAAGTTGGTCGCTGGGTCGGGCGGCGGAGGGGGCTGGCGTACCTACGGAGCCCGCTGGACCTGTATCGGCCCAGACTTGGGCCCGACTCTGGCCTGGCCTCGTGAGTGCTGCTGGCGGAGGCCCTGTGACTGTATAGTGTATCCGAGGCCCGGGGCTGTGAGGCCTCCCCATCTGCTGCTCTCCCTCCAGCGTCCCGCGCCCTGATTCCTGGCACACCTGGAGCTCCTGGGTGTGTGTGGACGCAACGGGGGCGGCCTGTGACACCTGCTGACTCCTTGCTCCAGGCCTGACGGTTGCTGTTCCGCGGGAGAGGCGGGGGCGGCCTGCGGCACCTGCTTACTTCTTGCTCCGGGCCTGACGGTTGCTGTTCCACCGGGGAGGCGGTGAGTGGCCGCTGGCCGTTGGGGACGGGGGTTGGAGAGACGTCTGGGCCGGGTGCCCCCCCGCGTGGGTGCATCCGTCTGCCGGAGCCTGGCCTGACCTCCCCTGCTCCTCTTCAGCCACTGCGCAGCCTTTCTGCCTTGCCTGCCTCTTCCGCACCTGCATCGCCGCTGCGCAGACGGACGCGGAGCCGCCACCCCAGACAGCTGGGAGCGCTGTGGGTTCTTGCCTCCGGTCCATCGAGCCCACCGGGCCCGCCTTGACATTCCGGAGCCCCTGCTCCACACCTTGACCCGGGTGCACACACAGAGAGGGGGCCCCTTCCTGGACTCGGCTGCACGGATCGGGCGGCGCGCGCGCGGGGGGGGCCCGAGGTGCTGTGGTCTCCATCCAACATCGGGCGGTGAGACCTCCTCCATCGTCCTTTCATCGCTTCCCCCTCTGCTTGACGCCCTGGCCAGGTGGGCCGTTTGGACCTGATCCTCTCCCTCTTTGGCTTCATCCTCCTCCGGTCCACTGCTCCCCGGGACTGTCCCCGTTCCTCTGGCAGGCCACGGAGGCGCGGCAGGTATGGCTGCATCCATTGAGCGGTGAGCGATCCTCGGAACAAGCCCTCCTTCTCTCCACCTCCCTCCAGCTGAGCAGTGGTTGCTCCCGGCGGCTCCGGGGGTCCCCCCGTTGGATTGGCCGTTGGTTCGGGCGGCAGGGGTAGGAGCCACGTCCCTGAGTGCCGTTGTCCCCTGGGGCCTGCGATCTCCGGCCAGGGTGGACTCGACGCCCGAGCCTGAGTATTGACGGCTTGGGTGCTTGACTGCCCCCCCCCGTGGCGGGAGTCGGCTGCCTACGACCCTTTCATCTGCCTCTGAGGGACATCCAGGCCCAGAGCTCGCAGCGAAGATGGGCAGGGACCGTGCCCCGAAGACACCAGCACCGCGAACTCAAACTAAAATGGACCAATATACTACTGCTGACCGAAGCCCGGCGAGGGGTGTGTCCGGTGGCCCCTCCCTGGCAGGGAGAGACCTCTCGACCATCCTGCAGGCGATTGGCACCTCTCAAGCCTCCGTGGAGAGCAAGATCGGTGAGGTGCGGGTCGACGTGGCCCTTATCCGTCAAGACCTCCGCAATGCTACGGCGCGGTTGTCGGAGGCAGAATCGCGCATCTCCACCGCTGAAGACGACCTGAGCCAGCTGAAAAAGCTGCCCGCCTGCAGACCCAGACCTCAGAGCTACACCGCCGGGCGGAGGATGCAGAGAATCGCTCAAGGCGAAACAACCTGCGCCTCATAGGCTTTCCCGAGAATGTTGAACAGGGCCATGCGGACACCTTCATAGAGACATGGGTCAGGTCATGGATACCTACGGAGGCCCTCTCGCCGTGGTTTGCCATCGAGCGCGCACACCGCTCTCTGGCGTCCAAGCCTCCCACCGGGGCCCCTCCTCGTCCTGTTATCATCCGGATCCTCAATTTCCGACACAGAGACGCTATCCTGAGAGAAGCCCGAATCCATGGTCCCCTAAAATATCAGAATAGTACCATAATGATCTTTCCAGATTACACGAGGGACGTTCAGGCCCAACGTCATACATATGCAGAGGTTAAGCAAAAACTCCGTAATTTGGGCTTGCGATATGGGCTCCTCTTCCTGGCCCGCCTCAGAGTTATCTTTCAGGACAAAGCAATCTTTTTTGACACGCCACAGGCGGCCTGGACATGGCTCACGGAAGAGCGGCCTCTAAGAGCCCAACCTACCTCCCCCCTCCCATGTCGGGCCCTTCCCGACCGCCTCCTTCTCCTCCCAAACAGCAGCGGAGGCACAATCACTCCCGTAAGAGGGGGGAATGGCGTGGAGACCACTCACGATCGCCTGGGACTGGCTCGCAGATACTGATCTCATCCGCAGTCCCTTCGAACTTGGACGACCGTAGCCGGGCCAGTTCTCTGCTGAACCTAGCACACGAGCAGGATCCCGCTTCAATGCTACGCTCTCTCTGACTCAGATCTATCTCGAAGCCCGGCACTCCGGGAGTCCGGAGACGATGCTGGGCTCTGATCGAGAGGTCCCATGGACATGGTACTGGTTTGGAACTCATGGGGCTTGTGGCAGTGATATTCAAATGTTGACAATGTATTATCCGACTAAATGCAGGGGTCCACCGCCGTCGCCACAACTTGCCCTGCTAACCGTTTTAGGATAGCTTCTTGTTTTTGTTTTGGGCGACAGATGCTTCGGGTTTGGAAGTATAGGGTGGGGGGTGTTGGGTGGGGTTTGGGGGGGGCCATTGCCCTCCGTTTTTTGTTTAGTGTGACTCCGCTTGAGTCACTGTTTGCAGCTTTGCTTATGTTGCTGCTTTTTGTTTTTGTTTTCCGCGACAGCCCATTGCACACACGTACCGTCTTCACCACCGGGAGGTACACAGCCAGGCACCAGCCCCGTCCTTCTCTTTTGGCCATGTGGCGCTCCCTTGCCCAAGGCATAGACCTTCCCACTTCGCACCAGCTACTCCCCAGATGCACATACAAGGTAGGTCCCTCCAGATCCAGTCATGGAACGTCAATGGATTATTAGACCGCATTAAACGCACTGCCGTCCTTAGGGGCGCTCAGCGTCAGTCCCCCGACGTCCTCCTCCTGCAAGAGACACACCTCCTGGGAACCCAATGCTCCTTCCTTGCCCGATATGGGTTCGACAGGGATTGGCACTCGGGTTTCGCGCGGGGCTCCCGAGGGGTGGCTATACTGATCCGGCGCGGGCTCCCCTTCACACCTCTCCATGTCTCGACCGACGCACAGGGACGCTACGTGTCTCTCTCCGGTAGGCTCCAAGGAAAGGTCTTTAACTTCCTCTCCGTATATATTCCTCGGCCACGCTCCCCTCTACCCTCCATTGTCTTACTGAGGTGATCTCCGCCCTGCCCCACGGCCACACCATAATCGGCGGGGACTTTAACGCGGTTCTACAGCCAACCCTTGATGCCACGGGGAACCCCTCCCCTTCACGCCTCACCTGTTCAAAATGACTCTCGGACTGGTCATCTGCACTTGGGCTGTGTGACGCCTGGAGGCTCTGGCACCCCCGGGAGAAACAGTACACTCACACTTCCGCGGCTCACCACACTCACTCCCGTATTGACCTACTTCTTCTTCCCGCCACCGACTGCCAACTGGTCTCCGGTGTTTCTATCCTCCCTCGGGGCATTTCGGACCACTCCGCTATTTCTCTCCGCTTTGGGGCCTCTTCCGGAGGGACGCGCTCGGTTTGGCGGTTTAATGCAAAGTTTCTGCAAGACGCAGGGATCAGGGATGCGCTCGAGATAGAGTTGAGACACAATTTTTTGGCCAATAAGGGTTTTGGTCCCCTCCGTGGGCACACTGTGGGAAGCCGGCAAAGCCACCATACGTGTAGTGGCTAGAGGCCTAGTCCACTCGAAACGGGCGGAACAAACCGCTCGCTTGACTCAGCTCGAAGCGCAAGCCACACGGCTGGAGGCGACCTCTGGTGATGCGGAGGATGCCCACCCGGACAGACAGCTTGCGCTGCTTCGTGAGGAGATTCGCCAGATCTCCCTCGAATCGGCCAAGACGCTATGGCGCTCTTCTGTGGCCCGTGTCTATGGGTGGGGAGACAGAAACGGTAAACTGCTTCATAACCTCGTCTCCTTCCCCAGAGCTAATAGAATTATCCCTGAAGTCCGGGATGCTGCTGGTGCCCGTCATTGTATTTCTTCAGCCATTGCCCAGGCCTTTGCAGGATACTATGCCCAGCTCTACTCGGCCCGACCCCCCACGACATCTTTAGCTGGCCTACTGGACCGAACAGAGGTCCGACTCCCTTGCCTCTCCCAATCCGACTCGACCGACCTGGATCTTCCATTTACCCCGGAAGAGATCCAGAGTGCTATTTCCTTATTAAACTCGGGGAAGACGCCGGGGCCTGATGGATTTCCACAGGAATACTATGCGGCATATCGGGACTTGTTGGTTCCTCACCTCGTTGATCTCTTCCAGCACGTGGTTAAAAAGGGGTCCTTCCCTCCGGAGACTGACGTGGCCACCATTGTGGTCATCCCAAAGACTCAGCCTCCCACTCTCTCCTGCACGGATTATCGCCCAATTTCCCTTATTAATACCGAAATGAAAATGTTTGCTACAGTCCTAGCTCAACGTCTCCGCCCCTTGTTACATGACTTGATCCACCCTGATCAATGCGGCTTTATGCCTGCCCGTGGTACCCGACACTGCATACGCCGCCTCCATCTGGCCCTAGCCCGTCGCCACCGGCTCACCCCATACTTAGCCCTGCTGCTAATAGATTTCGAGAAGGCCTTCAACACGGTCGATTGGTCCTACCTGGGAGACGTCCTGACCGAGATGGGCTTCGGCCCCCGCTTTCGGAGCTTCATTCGGGTCCTATACTCGAGCCCTCAAGCAAGGGTCCTGACTAATGGTGCCTCCTCAGAGGCATTCCCCATCCGTAGAGGCACTCGCCAAGGCTGTCCTCTTTCACCACTTCTATTCGCACTAGCGATGGAGCCGTTGGCATGCCTCATACACACTGACCCCCGGATCCAGGGGTGGTCTTGGGACCCCCATCAGACTGACAAAATCGCCTTATACGCGGATGACGTTCTGCTTTTCTTGGCTGACCCGGAGAGCTCCGGCCCACGCTGTCTGGAGGTGCTCCGGTCCTTTGAGGAAGTCTCCGGCCTACGACTCAGCCCGACGAAGTCCACTTTGGTCCCCCTTCACCCCTCGCGATCCTGCTTTGACTGGCAGTCTACAATCCCCCTGCGGAGACAGTCATTTAAATATCTGGGGATTTGGATAACCCTGCTCCCTGAACTGGAATGGGCTCTCAACCTTACCCCCCTGGTTACGAAAGCCAAATCCGATCTCAAGCGTTGGCAGTCCCTCCCGCTTAACCCCCTTGGCAGAGGGGCACTTTTTAAAATGATGATCCTTCCCCGCTTTTTATACATCTTACAGAACATTACTTTCCATCTCCCAGGTAGTTGGTTTCGCGAGTTCGATGGGGTGATTACCAAGTTCCTGTGGGGGAGCGGTAGACCACGTATGGCCCTAGCCCGTTGTCGGATACCTCCCTTTGATGGGGGTATGGGGATGACCAACCTCCATCTCTACTACCTGGCCACCCGGCTCATTGTCATCCATGACTGGTTTGCTGGGGGTTGGTCTGATCCGGCTTACCGGACCGAGCTCGGGACTATGGATTTCCCTCAGCTTCAGGCCTACCTGTACGGATCCCCTATCCCACAGACTAGCCCACCCATCACCAGAGCGGTTCTAACGGCCTGACGCACAGCCCTACGCTACACACAATGGGACAAGAAACTCACCCAACACACAACTCTGTGGCACGGCACTTGGCTACTTGAGGTATCGGCTCTCCCCGGGTTTCAACAATGGGACTGAATTGGGATCACACTTCTCGGGGATGTCTGGGTGGGCGATCACATCCGGGCCTTCTCAGATCTGCAGCAACGTCACTCCCTTTACCCAACACAGTTTTATAAATATTTAAAACTCCGCCACGCCCTCCTTACACATGCCCCTCCTGGTACCTCACTTCCCGAGTACAACCCGCTCGAGGCGCAGGTCATGATGGGCGACTTGGGGAAGGGGGGAGTGTCGCAGATCTATCGTTCACTGTTGAACAACGGCCCCACCACATTAGATACCCTGCGAGCTCGATGGGAGGGATGGGTGGGTCCCCTAGAAGAAGCAGACTGGCGAGACCCCCCTTATGGCTCCCAAAACTCTAACCACCTCCTCTAAATTACGCCTTATTCAACTCTACTACCTCCACACAGCATACCTGACTCCAGCACGCCTACACAAGGTGGGCCTGCGCCCCTTACCTGACTGTACCCATTATGGCCACACCCCGGCCGATTTTTACCACATGGTCTGGCAATGCCCCGGTCTCACCTCCTTCTGGACGGGTGTAGAGTCTGAACTTACACACACTCTGGGTTGGCAGGTCCCCCATGACCCCATACACCTCCTCCTCAGAGTTTTCTATGGCCTGGACGGCTCTCGGGCTGACAAGCGTTTCTTGGGCACGGCACTGGCGGTTGCCAAGCGAGACATCGCCGCTGCCTGGTCCCAAGCCAAGCCTCCTACTGTTCGTAGGTGGCGCAGGGGGGTGGACTGGTGCGCTGCCCAGGAAGAGCCCTCTTTTGAGGCCAGAGGGTGTCCCGAAAAGTTTGAGAAAAGATGGGGCAAATGGCTAAATCTATTGTTTTGAATTCTGTGTCTGTTTTTCCTTTTCATGGCTGCTTTTCCCCCCCACAGGTAACATTGTGTTTGTGGGCGGTTTCCTTGGCTCATGCCTCCTGTTGTCGGCTGATGATGGTCTTTGCTGTATTGTACACTCCTTGGCTGTCTCCATATGTCTTTGGTTTTAAAAATGTTAATAAAATTGATTATCAAAAAAAAAAAGTTTTGCAAAACCCATGACACAAGAAGCACTGGCAAGCCCGAAAGGCTTGTAGTCAATGTCAGACCATTGCTTTTGTCAATGTTTTTTTACAAAGTGACAAAGAAACACAACCACAGACTGAGAGACTACTTAAGTGCAAAACACTAAATCCGGAAGAGATAGTGTCAGTGAAGCTTGTGGCTGTGAGTTCTTAGGGCTTCCTAGGACTGAGCTTGCAAGTTTCTCAGGTCCTTGCATGAATAGGTCCTCCAGTCCAAGTTTTTTCTTTGCATTCTTCTACTTGTAGTCCTGCGTGTATGATGGAATAAAAGGACTCCAAGTCCCAGAATGCATAGGAAGTTCAAAACTATATGATCTATTCCTTGCAGAACTCACACTTAATTCAAACTTCATAGCTTTCCTCAAGGTGCTAAAAACTCACAGTTGTATGACACAACCACGCATACCTAAACCACGTGTTCCTTAACAACGCGGTCAGAACAATGAATGCATTTTAACCAAGCATTCCTTTACCGCGCAAGTCTCTACAACGACTTGCCTTACAGAAAGCGCTGGACTTTGGAACAGTATAATTTACTATTCCAACTCCAGTCCGTGCAACAGTAGGAAAAGCGTTGGACTTTAAAGTCCAACGCCACTTTACTTAAGGCATGTTGTTGTAATGACATGTGCTGTAAAGGAATGCGTGGTTAAGACACATTCGCTGTTCTGACCCCATTGCAAAGGCAACGTGTGGTTCGGCCGTCGTTGTAATTGCTGTTTCCCAAAACTCACCTATCTGAGACTGAACAAGGTGTGGACCCTCATTTGCACTGTTAAATCTGTTCTTTGTTCAGTTTTTCTTGCACTTGCCTCTTCTACACTAGTAGACAGAGTCACAATGGTACAAATGTGAATAATTTCAGTCAATTCTAGGCGAATGGACCAAAGTAAAGTCGAGGAGAGGGGCGAGAGGGGCAATATATCATGGTTCAAAAATATAGCCCTACAACAATATTTCATTCACAATATAGACTTCTATTATATTGTACCGGTAGGTAGGTGAATGTGGAGTTAACAATACTATATATATATATATATATAGTAGTTATAGTTAGGACCAAAGTTTCAATAGGAAAAGCGTTTTTTGTTTTGCCAATAACTTTGGTGCCGCTTGACCAATCTTCACAAAATTTTCAAAAAACGTCCCCTTGTTGAGTCAGCTGCTGAGTGGAAAGTTTCAGGGTGATCCATCAAGTGGGGGCCGAGAAAAAAAGGGGGCCCCAAACCGCATTTTCCCCATGTTATGTCAATGGGGATTTTTCATTTTTTGAACACGCATACAGCCCGAACCGCTAAAATGGAATTACACTAAATTTGGCAGATAGCTAGATGTTGGTCCAGAAAGCGTGCTTTTTGTGATTTGGTGTAAATCCATTCAGTAGTTTCAGAGATATTTAAGCTTAAAAAATATAGATATCTGGGAGCCCAAAATCCTACTGAAACCCTACTGAAATTTGATTAGCTGCCAACACTTCAAACCAGGAAGTGTTGGCAGACATCTTGTGACTTGCTTGAACCGAGTCACAGAAAAAAAGTAAAAAAAAGAAAAGGGGGCAGTGTAGAAACACCCTGACCCCCTTGGCCTCTTGGGGGGGGGGTCCCACTTGGACACCCCAGGGCCAAAAAGCATTTAAAAAAATTATAATTTAGCGGGAGTCACGCTGGATCTGCGAATCCTGCTGGGAAAAAAAACCAAAGCATGGGCTCCCACGCTTCATTAACTATCGGCCCCCAGATGGGCCAGGGGCATTATGCAAAAACAGGAGGGTGGTGCACAGGCCCCCCCTCCTGCAGCTTATTATGTCCCAGGGACCCCCACCTACTCAGGGCTTCTTTAAACATGAATACGAGGGAGGCCCGTATGGCCTCCCTCGCTGCCCCAGGGACCACCACCTCCCTGGGGCTTATTTCTTTTTAAATGGGGGGGCCTCTTTGACCCCCCCCCAGCCCCGGGGCTTTATGCTAAAACAATGCGGGGGGCCTCATGGACCACCCAGCAGCCACGGGGGCCACCACCTTTGTTAGAATCGAATGTCCAATTGCCCCGTCCCCTAGGACGTATACCGTGTTGTGTTAGCATTCTTGAAGCTATTTTATATTGATCGCTATTGCAAAATGTGTGTGTCCAGCTTTTAGTAAAGTTGTGTAGGCTAAAGTTAGCATCTGAGATGCCATTTTCCTTTCCTGTAGTCGCCATATTACGCTGTAAGAAGAACTCGGCCTCTGTGCCCAGCTCTCTGCTTGCTTCAGCAGAAGCCGCTGTTCAGAAAGTTCCCTTATCTCATTCAAGGTTGGAACTCAGAGGCACGAAGGGAATAGTTTATTCAGCGTTGCATACCTATCCCTGGACATAGTTATGCTCCCACACTAGAGAGAGCTGAGACCGAGTAAGATGGCCTTGGGAGCCTGATAACGTGTATCCATTCTGCAGGTGGTAGCTCATCCCTCAGTGCCTTCTTTGTTCAGTTTGCTGCCCAAGCTGTATTTTTCCACCAGGGGCGGGGTTTTGAGAGGCTTATTTTGTGTTACCAAGTGTTCTGAGGCCAGTCCCTCGACAGCCATCCTATGAGGCTGGTCAGACCGGGCTCCGCTGCAGTGTATTTACTAATAAAGGTGTTAGATTGAATTCTCCGCTGTTATCCTGACTTCATTTTTGGGAAGGCCGAGAGGTGGTCGCGAGAGACCCGGGTTGCCCGATTCGGGTCACTTTCTTCAGTTGGCGCCCGAACAGGGACCACCACCAGGTGACCCATCTCGCCCGTAGTCGGGTTGTGGAGGTCAGGGTTGCATCCGGTCGGATGGGCGGATCGAGGATCCCCACACGACCGAGCTTGGTTCTTGCGGCTGCCCCGCCTGTCTGATCAGGCGGATCCTCGTCTAGTGGTCATCCCGGCTGGGGTCCTGAAAAGGCGAAACCCTTGGATCTGACTGTTTGGTCCGAAGAGTCGGTGGTGGAGAATAACTTGGCTCAATCTGTGTGCACCAGGTGAGTTTGCTTGGTCTCTTGGTAATCATGGCGTCATTTTGGATAATCTCGAATATGGTCTGAGGATCATTCTTGACTTGTTTTAACTTGGTGGGTCTGTGGACCCTTGAGATACAGAGTGTTTGCGAACGCTTTGCCAGGCCACCTGTTGAATTCAGTTTACTCTTGAAAAGGCCTGGGGCTAGAGCCTGTCTCCTTGTCTTGGTACAGTCTTCGGACTGTCTGGTGCAGTCTCCGGACTGCCTTGTCTTGGTACAGTCTTCGGACTGTCTGGTGCAGTCTTTGGACTGCCTTGTCTTGGTACAGTCTTCAGACTGTCTGGTGCAGTCTCCGGACTGCCTTGTCTGGGTGCACTCTGTATGTCGGCTGCCTGCTGGATTCCCGTTGTGTGGTGTGTGATTGGTTTCATGTGAACAGTGACTGTGTCTGATGATAAGATGCCTTGTCTGAGTAAATTGTGGTGTGTGGGGTGCCGCTGTTGTTCTGCCGAAGCTCGGCTGGAGGAGAGGCAACCTGCGCCTCCGGAAGGCACCCCGAATTTCGATATGTATACTAAGCACGGCATTGGCCCTATTATGTTTAGTACATTATGGCACAAATATACAAGGGACAATGCCGAGCTTCAGTGGCCACCGACAGGTACCTTTGATGAACAGAAATTGAATTATCTGCAGGATAAATTATTTGCCAGGGGAAGTAGGCAGTCGATGTTTGATTCACTGCAAGTCTGGCAGAAGGAAGCTAGGCAAAGGCGGATGCGAGCAGAGAAGGAGGCTCGGAAAGGAAAAATGCAAACATTAACACAGAAAGCAGTAGCCTACGATAAGGAGAGAATAGAGAAGGGTATAGAGTGTGCTGATAGGAAATTTCGATTGCAATGTGATAAGTCTTATGTCGCCCGAGAGGAGGGTGATGCCTTTGTAGATGAACTTTTAGAAACCCGGCCCCCACCTCCCTACGCCCCACAGTGGATATACCCCTCTGTTCCGACATCGCAATCTTCTGCCCCTCCCGTTTCTGCATCTGGCCCTCTGTTTCTGACCCGGCTGCTGCCGCTACGGCTCCGCCTGTCCCCTCTCTGGCCTCGCAAGCTACGGGTGCAGTAGCTGCAGGTCCTTCCGCTGTGTCTGCTGTCCCCAATCATGTTTCTCCCCCTTCTCTCACCCCTTCCACACAGTCGTTACTGACATTAATGCCCGTCCCTTCATCCATTGTGTCTTTCCCGGACATTTCATCCCAGGCATCGTTGGGTGTTGGGACACCAGTGCGTGGGTTGGACGAAGGGAATTGGGCTGCGGCTCGGGAGCGAATGGGGCGGGTGCTGATTCGGACAGATGTGGGGGACGAGGAGAAAAAGATGGTAGCTAATCAGGCTGCGCAGTGGGCACGGAGTCCGATCTACAGTGTAGAGGATGTGTGGAGCGTGTTGAAAGATTTTGAGCCATTTGTACAGCAGCATGCTCTCAAGCATATGTCGGCTACATTGATAGGGTTGTGGGAACAGTGTTTCGGAGGTGCGGCACCGCAAATAATACATGCATTCGCGACCCTGTGTATGCTGCTGATATGGCCCCTAATGATGTTTTCAATAATGTTGCGACGATGATTGGTTATTGAAGTAGGTTGCATCAGAACACCCCGACGACTGTGTCCCAATTCCCGATGAGGGAGGTGGACCCTATTTTCCATCCTGAGATCCCAGAACAGCGTAATGCGCAGGATGTTGTTGTTCAACCACGGGTGGAGGCCCGTTTTCAGGAGCAATGGGTTTACACTCCGTGGAAAAGGAGTGAGGTGTTAGCCCTCAAGAGTCAGCTGCCGGACCCTAGGAAAAATCCAACTGCATATTACAAAGAATTGACGGAGGCCGCCTCATCAACAGTGAGGACGCTGGCCGATATCGAGATGTTTTTCGGGTTGTTAGTACCAGTGAATATATGGAGGCAGGTGCATACGCAGGACCATGCGGTGGAGTTGGGGGGCACTTGGAATGAGATTAGGGCATGGGATCAGGCACGGAAACCTGGTGAGAAGCCTAAGGCTGAATTACTGGCCTTGCCGAGTCGTATCATTACTTACATGCATTCTCTCATTCCGCCAAGACGAGTAGATTGGGACAAGTTAAAGGCATGTCGCCAGAAGAAGGACGAAAGTGTGTCCGATTTTTTTTACTCGGCTTGAAGGGGTGTTTCTGGATTTCAGTGGACAAGATTTGTTGGTGGAAGGCAGTGTCCGGTTGTTTGTTAACAGATTTGTTACGAACTTGCTCACCGAGATCGCGGCTCGGTTGCAGGCCTCTGAGAGCACCTGGACTACCTCCTCCCCTTCAGTGATATTGATCATGGCTCAGTACTATGAGCATAGGGAAAATGAGGAGAAGGAGAAAGTGGAGAAGAAGAATAAGGAGTTGAAGACTAAGGTGCTAATGCAACAGGCAGCGAGGGGGTCCGGTAGAGGACGTGGCGTTGGTCCGGCTCAACGGTCGCGTGGCACAGGCAGAGATGGCGGTCCGGTGGGGCCGAACCAGCGTATTGTAGAAAGGAGGGGCACTGGCGGAGTGAGTGTCCAGACTTGTTGCAGAAGGTTGCAGCCCCGAGGGGTCGGGGTGCAGGTGGACGGGGTCATGGTGAAGGGGGTCACGATGAGGGTCAGGGTGGGGGATCCTTGGGGAGTCGCTCTGATCAGAACTATTTCGATGACCCCCGGTGGAGGCAGTACTATCACGATGATTATGATTTGGACGAGGCGTCAGGAATGTCCTATAACGAGGACAGCCAAGGACAGGGTGAGGGACCAGTTCAGATACCTGTAGATCAGCGTGGTCCTTATGTCATGGCAGATTTGCATGGTTCGGCTAAGAAGTTTTTGGTGGATACAGGTGCAATGAATAGCTCTGTTTCTCATTCATTGGTCCCTGGGGCAGCTCTGTCTGGCCATTATAATGTCTCGGTAGGTTTTTCAGGTATACCGGTTGTGAGCCCCATTTCTGAACCTCTTGCTTTAACTATAGGCCCTTACACTGTGGACTCGCCCTTTTTGTTAACAGCGAACTGTGGAGAAAATTTAATGGGATTAGATCTGTTGAAAAGGTTGCATGCTACGATTTCATGTTCTCCGGATGGTGTTTATATGACAATAGGACCTGATGTGGCCAGCACCAAACAGTGTTTTTCGAAAGATGCACCGCTTCCGGCTGAATTTAAGGATGTGCCGCCCACGTTGTGGGCAACAGGAGATACGGATGTAGGGCTGTTGCAGATACCACTGGTCTCTATTACGGTTAAAAAGAACGCTGTGCTGCCTCGTATTCCCCAGTACAAAATACCGCAGGCGGGGGACCGGGCCTTGTTGCAGATTATACAGGATTTGATCAAATCAGGGGTGGTTGAGGAGACAGTTGCCAATGTGTGTAACAGCCCTATTCTCCCCATCCTAAAAAAGACACCCTCGGACTGCGCTGATGCTCATCCTGACGTCTATCGTTTTGTGATTGATTTGCGGGAGGTTAACAAAATAGTGATTCCTCAGTTCCCGGTGGTACCCGACATTACTGCCCTTTTAACAATGATTCCTTCCACAGCCAAATTCTTTTCTGTGATTGACTTGAAAAATGCTTTCTTTAGCATCCCCATCCACCCGGATAGCCGGCACCTTTTTGGATTTACATTGGCCGGCAGGGACTTCCAATTCTGTAGAGCTCCTCAGGGGTACACTGAAAGCCCTAGTATAAGCCCTGAAGGGTCAGTTGGATTCTCTCTCTCTTCCCTCAGGTATTATTGCAGTATGTGGATGACCTGTTGGTAGCCTCTGATACTGAAGAGGGTTGCAAAGATGCCACAGTCAAATTGCTGCTACATTTGGCACAGCATGGACATAAAGTGTCCCTTTCAAAATTTCAATATTGTCGACAGGAGTTCACCTATTTAGGTGACCTACTGTCGAAGGAGGGAAGGAGGCTAACACCTGAACGAATTGATGCCATTGTTAAGATGCCCGTCCCCAAGACCCAGAGGGACGTGCATGCTTTCATAGGCATCACTTCGTATTGTCGCCAATGGATACCCGGCTACTCCTTACTAACAAAGCCTCTGCTCTATTTAACCACTAAAGATGTGCATGAGCCTTTACCTTGGATGCATGAATGTCAGCAAGCTTTTGAGCAATTAAAAGTTGCGCTTTGCTCTGCGCCTGTGCTTGGTACGCCTGATTATCAGAAGCCTTTCGTGCTGTACGTACACGAAACTGCTGGATGTGTGCTTTCTGTGTTAACACAAGCCTTTGGAGGTAAGCAGAGGCTGTGTGCTTATTTCTCTGCTCTTCTTGACACTGTCGAGAGAGCCCTCCCAAGCTGTTTAAGAGCTGCTGCGGCTGTGGCTGTCTCTATTCAACAATCGGCAGGGCTCGTCCTTAATACTGATCTCACAGTAATGGTACCCCATGCTGTGGATACACTTTTGAACAAGACAAAGACGCAGCACCTTACCAGTGCTCATCTGACTGGTTATAAATTGACTTGTTTGCGCCACACATTACAATAAAAAGGTGTGCCACTCTGAACCCAGCCACGTTACTACCCCTCCCTTCGGCCAATGAGGACGCAGATGTCCATGATTGTTTGTTCCGGACGGAAGAAGAGACGAAGGGACGGGTAGACCTGACTGACGTTCCCTTATCTGGCCCACAAGGGGAACTATATGTCGATGGCTCTTGTATCAAACTGTCAGATGGCACCACCACTGCAGTGTATGCTATCACTATGCTGCGCACTGTAGTTGAGACATCACGTGTACCCTACCAGTCAGCACAAGCTGCAGAGCTCGTTGCCCTTTTGCGAGCATGTGAATTAAGCGAGGGATTGGCTGTCTATATTTATACTGACAGCCAGTATGCCTTTGGAGTAGCGAATAATTTTGGGTGGCTCTGGGCGGAGAGGGGATTCCTGACCTCCCATGGCACTAAGATACAGCACGGCCCTTTGATACACAGGTTATTGTCAGCCCTGGCACTTCCCAAACGATTGGCAATAGTGAAGTGTAGTGCCCATAAAGCGATTACTGATGATGTGGGGAGGGGCAATGCGTTTGCAGACCAAACAGCTAAAGAAACAGCCAGGTCCAAGATGAAGAGGATGTTCGTGGCAGGGCCAGCTCGATGGGTGCCTGAAGGTGGGATGTTTGAGGATACATTAGAAAATGTGAAGGAGATTCAAAGTGAGGCAACAGTTGAGGAGTTGGCAACGTGGCAGGAGAGTACGGGGCGCTTAGATGAGGAAGGGTGCTGGACCGATAAATCAGAAAAGCAAAGATGGATGTTATCAGATGCATATGTATTCCCTGTAGTTACAATGGCATACGGGCCAGCCCACATTAGTGCAAGGGGGATATGTAAGCTATTGGATCCCGTATGGCAAAATGATAACATCCCTAAGGTAGCGGCCCATCTAGTGAAAAATTGCATGGTTTGCCTGATACATAATCCCGGGAAAGGTACCCCTACACCTCCTGGTAATTTTGCACCCCCCCACTTTCCCTTTCGAGGTTCTCCAGATGGATTACATTGAAATGGAACGAGTTAACAACTTGAAGTATGTGCTGGTGGTTGTTTGTGCATTCAGTAAATGAGTGGAGGCTTACCCCACTAAGGAGAACACAGCCATGGCGACGGCGAAGGCTCTTCTGAAGGAGTTCTTCCCGTGCTTCAGCTTGCCCCGTTTGATTTGGAGTGACAACGGGAGTCACTTCAATGCAAAAGTGATTCAGCTGGTGTGCGATCGTCTGCACATTAAGCAGAAGTTTCATGCAGCGACTCACCCCCAGTCGGCCGGTTTGGTTAAGAAGTACAATGGTACTCTCAAGTTGAAGCTGGCAAAGATTAGGGAAAGCACAGGGTTGCAATGGCCGGTCGCATTACCCCTTGCCCTGTTATCCACCAGAATGATAGCCCATTCTAGAACAGGGTTATCACCATATGAAGTGGTTTTCGGGCACCCTGCAAATGTGTGGGGTGTTCCCAGCCCGCGCCATTTCTCGTATATCGAATACCCGTTGCTTGTGGATTACCTATATGAGCTAACTAAAAATGTGCGTTCTATTCATCAACAGATCCACGAGGCACTGCCGCCAATACCTGAGGGGCCAGGGCACAGTATCCAGCCCGGGGATTATGTGCTCATATGCAACTACCAGAGACGAGGGTGCTTGAAGCCGCGTTGGAAGGGGCACCTGTTGGTCCTCCTCGCCAAAAGGACTGCTGTGAAGGTGGAGGGACGGAAGCACTGGATCCATTTATCACACTGCAGGCGGGTCCCGCTCCCTCTCCCGTATGACAAGTGGATCTGTGAGGGTATCGGGGACCACGAGACAGAGAAGGTCCCTCGCTTCCTCCCTTTTTCAGATGCCCAACTGACCTGGGCACAGACGGAAGTAAAGAACGATGCTGTTCTAAAGGAGGCAGTGCCTCCAGAAACAAGGGCTGCCCAGGTTTCTCTTCCATCTGGTTCACAGGTACAGGAGTCTCCGTCCACTGCCTCCCCTGAGTTTAAGGTTCTTTTCCGAGACGAGGCAGCGCCTGGAGTGGCTCGGTACAATTTGCGTCCCCGGCGGAGGGACAGTGCACCCAAGGGACAGTCAGGTTAGTAGGGATGGACTTCTGGATGAAGAATAGGGCCCGCATACCCTGCCTATGGTATAAAAATTAGTCTAGGGAAAGGGAGATTGGTGCATTGTCTGCAGCATTGGACAGGATAAGTGAGGGGTGCTCTCCGAGGAGGGAAGCTGCCCTATTCTGAGTGAAGAGACAGAAAGGGTTGTGATGGTGCAGCCCCACCGCGAAGTGCTCGTTAGCACCACCGGTTAGAGACACTGAGAGAGTATTTTTCTTTTTTTTGTTTTCCTTTTGAAGTGCTCGTTAGCACCACCGATTAGAGACGCTGAGAGACTATTGTTTCCTTTTTGTTTTCCCCTCTCTGTATACCTGGCTCCAAGCACGGACTCTTCTCTGGTAGTTTGATTGACGAAAATGTATCCCTTTGGTCGTATTGTCATGGAAGAAGAACGGCCTTTAGAAGAACGCCGTCTTGCCAACATAGCCCCACTTGGTCAAGCTGGCCTACTAAGACTAAGATAGTATTCCTAGTGATAGTTTTTGTAGCATTAGTAGCAGTTTTAGGGATCCTATGGTTCTTGGAAGAAAGACAACGTGTACACTCCATGATTGCAACAACTACGCCCATCCCCGAGCATGTCTTTGGCACCCTGGCTCCGCATAAGGAAAGACATAGGCAGACTTATGTAGATAACGTCTTCCTACAGATGCTTCATCCGGCCCACCATACCACCAATGTCACCGATTGTTGGGTTTGTGGTCTACTCCCCTCAGTGATACATAAAAATGACCTGTTGCTGTCCTTGCCCCTCTCTTATTTGGTCAGCTGCGAAGCCTGGTTTCAGTTCTTTACCATGGTATATATCCATTATCATTCAGATGCAATGAATATGACATACCTTGATTATGAGGCAGTGCTGGGTTATATAGCAACTCACCAAGGATGTACCCCGGGGAGGGATGGGACTGCCGACACCCTACATCCCAATGCCTGCATGAATGTATATTAAAGGAAGAAAAATGTAACATGGCTTGTGGATGAGATGGTAGATTTCCAAGACTTTAACGTCACTGAATATTTCAGGTTCTTTCAGCTACGCAATATTACTCAGGATAAGGCGATGCCAGTACCGGTGATTAACACGACAACAAGTTTTTGTGTCCGAGGTTTTGGTAAGGTTCCGATAGGAGAGAGTAGTTGTAATTACACTTATGACTTGAACACCACAAGTAGTCCACCAATGCTTCCACCCCACAACGTGTACTTTGTCTGCGGGTCCCAGGCTTACGTATGGCTTCCTAGGGGGTGGTCCGGTGTGTGTTATGTGTCCTTCCTCTTGCCCTCTGTGTATATTGCACCATCCAATTATCATAGAGACCACAGATTACGGCGCAGGAATGTTTATTTGTCCCGAGTAAGAAGGGTTCTTGACACAAAGGATATTGATCAGACTGACACTACCTTACAGCAATTTACAGATGTGATGAAGGGTATTTTGCCATTTTGGGGCCCCATGCATAACAGCTGTAGTATACGCCGGCTCACAAGGGTTGTAGAAGGAGTTATCAACACCACAGCAGGAATACTGTCTGTTAGACTTGGCATCTTTTGGCGTGTTTCCCCTGAGTTTTTGCTTTCTGACCTCCCGGTTTTGACTCTGTTTGTGCTGGCTTAGTGTTTCTGCGCACTTTTCTCACTGCTGATCAGTGGTAAAGTGCAAGTGCTCCTGTGGTAAAATGTGTTATGGATTAGTGTTTCCATGTTTGGATATTTGATTTACTTGTTAGTCCCTAGTAAAGTGCACTGAGTGTGCCAGGGCCTGTAAATCAAATGCTACTAGTGGGCATGCAGCATTGATTGTGCCACCCACGTGAGTAGCCCTGAAAAGGTAACTCAGACCTGCCATTGCAGAGTCTGCGCGCAGTCTGGTACTGCTATGTCGATTTGGCAAGTGCACCCACTTGCCAGGCCCAAACCTTCCCTTTTCTTACATGTCAGGCACCGCTAAGGTAGGCCCAAGGTACCCCTGTGGGCAGGGTGCAGTGTATGTGAAAGGTAGGACATGCCCTGGTGTGTGTGGCATGTCTTGATAGTGAATTACTGCCAATTTCGTTTTTCACTATTGCAAGGCTACCTGTTCCCTATAGGACAGAATGGGAAGTTTGTTTATAACATCTTATAAACATAACTGGCCCTGGGAACTAGGTAAGAAAATGAAGTTTAGTATGCCTGAACTCAGAATCTAAAGATGCATCTTTTAGTGAAGGTGATTTTTACATTCTGTGTTTGAAAATACCACTTTTAGAAAGTAGGTATTTTCTTGCTCAGTCATCCTGTGTGCCTCTGTTGGAATGTGGATTGCCTGTCTGGGTTTTGGATGACAGAAGGCTGGGGAGCAGGAGTGGCTCCAGATAGTCTAGGTGAGTCAGGAAAGGGCTGAATAGACCTGGGCTGCAACTGGGGAAGGGGGAGGAGATTTCCTTGCACCTCAAAGGGCCTGGTCTGCCTCTGACAATGCCGTCTCCACCTCCTGCCAGGAAGTCACACCAGAGAAGGCAGAACTGGTTCTGGCTGGGCACAGACACTCTCTGCGTAAAGGATCAAAGGATTTTGGGATATAAATATTGGGGCCCAGACCCCTGAACTTTAGAACTCTTTTGGATCAAGAAGACTGCCAAGAAGAAGAGCTGGAGAAGCTGTGAGGAGGAACTACCACTTTGCTGTGTGCTTTGCTGTGTTGGCCTGCAGTGGCTGCTTCTGTCTTGGGCAGTGAAAGGACTGGACTGAACTTTCTGCAATCTACTTTTGTGAGTTTCTCAAAGGGCTTGAGGTAGAGCTTGCCCCTGTTCAAGAAGTCTCAGGCACAACAAAGACTTCAAGCTCTTCTGCCCTCAGCACTGGGAACTGTGTGTTTTGTGCTGCAACAGAAGAAAAGCAACTCGACGACGTCGACGACGCCGCTGCCGAATCCATGCCCCGAAGGCACCGCAGAGGGCACTGCCGCACCACGACCCTGATCTCACCGACGACGCCTGCTAATGCCGCCACCGAGCCGCTGCTCGCACCGCGACCTGTGGGCACCACACTCCGCAGCGCTTCACGACGACGCCTTGGCACCGCAGAGGGCACCGCCGCACCACGACCCTGGTCTCACCGACGCCGCCTGCTGACGCCGCCACCGAGCCGCTGCTCGCACCGCGACCTGTTGGCACCGCACTCCGCACCGCCTCGCTTCATGACGACACCTTGGTATCCCCGACGCCGCCGCTCCACGCCGAAATCTACGCCGCTGCTTGCACCGTGGTTCGAGGGCACCGCTCGTAAAGTTACACGACGCTCCGCCCTCAGCCCGCACCGCAGCCTTGGCCTACTGACGCCGGCGCCATCGACTCCAGTTCGTCAGCCGACGACAGCGCTTCAGCAACGACGACGCCGCTGCTTGCACCGTGACCTGCCAGCACCGTGACAAGCACCGCCTTCATCTCGCACCGCAACCCTGGTCTCACCGACGACGCCATCCGACGCCGCCACCGAGCTGCTGCTCGCACCGCGACCTGAGGGCTCCGCACGCTGCACTGCTGTACTTCGCACCGGAGCACCCGGCACCTGCCGACGCCAGCGCTCCTGACTTCAACAGAGAGGAGGTCGATCTGCAACACGTGTGACTTCGAGGGCCCCGACGACTCCTGCACCGACCTCCGGAACCGACGCCTGCGGACGCCGTGCTTCCGGAAGCTCAACTAGAGGTCGCCGACGCCCTGCATTTCTAAAAGGTACTGTTTGCAAGTCTTCCCGACACCGTAGCTGGCCCGCGACGCCCCGGTCAGCCAGAACTGTTTGGATTTGTTTTCTCACGATGCCGTGATAGCCCCGGACGGAGCTATCGACATCAAGGAACTGTTTTTAAAGCATATTTTGATAACTGAAGATTTTTAAGTACTGTGTTGTGGATTTTTATCGTTTTTGGTCTTGTCTTAAGTATATAAAAATATTGGATATTTTTCTAAACTGGTGTGGTGTCCTTTTGTAGTGCTTACACTGTATTACTGTGGGTTATGTGCAAATGCTTTACACACTGCCTCTAAGATAAGCCTGACTGCTCGTGCCAAGCTACCAAGGGGGTGAGCAGGGGTTATTTTAGGAGTGTAACTCCCTTACCCTGACTAGGAAGAAGGGTCCCTAGTTGGACAAAGGTGCAAGCCCTTGCCAACTAGAGACCCCCATTTCTAACACTGACCAACATCACGGCTGAGCTTCAGGCTACGAGACTTGTTGCTCTTCAAAACAGGATGGTGTTAGACGTCATCCTTGCTGATCGGGGTGGGGCCTGTCGCGTCATTGGTAGTAGTTGTTGTGTGTACATACCAGACCATGCTCCGAATGTATATGCCGCCATACAAAAGTTACATAGACTAGCGTCCAATATCCACCAGGAGAATGGTACATGGTCCCTGTCTGGGTGGTTCTGGGGTCTGTTAGCAACATGGGGCTGGAAAATACTCTTATTCTTAGTAGCTATTGCAGGTGTGATTTTCACCTGTTGTCTGTGCATCAATTGCCTTCCCGCTTGTTGTTCTTATTATCTGCAAAAGTTAACCCCCAAGCCCGGAGTTCAAGAGCAAACAGCTAAAAATTCCGTCATGATGGTACATGCTGTTCAAGATTTGATGTCCATAGATGAAGGCATTTTTGAATATTGATATGTGTACCTGTCTACCATTGTTGATGATCACCCCAAATGGTTAACTGTTATATATGTCATGTTATGTCCCCCCTTCCATTAGAATTGTAAAGACCCTAACCTGATAGCGGCAATAAAGATTAGCAAAGAATGCTAAAAGGAGGGTCTGTTAGAATCAAATGTCCAATTGCCCCGTCCCCCAGGACGTATACCGTGTTGTGTTAGCATTCATGAAGCTATTTTATATTGATCGCTATTGCAAAATGTGTGTGTCCAGCTTTTAGTAAAGTTGTGTAGGCTAAAGTTAGCATCTGAGACGCCATTTTCTTTTCCTGTAGTCGCCATGTTACGCTGTAAGAAGAACTCGGCCTCTGTGCCCCCGCTCTCTGCTTGCTTCAGCAGAAGCCGCTGTTCAGAAAGTTCCCTTATCTCATTCAAGGTTGGAACTCAGAGGCACGAAGAGAATAGTTTATTCAGCTTTGCATACCTATCCCTGGACATAGTTATGCTCCCACACTAGAGAGAGCTGAGACCAAGTAAGATGGCCGTGGGAGCCTGATAACGTGTACCCATTCTGTAGGTGGTAGCTCATACCTCAGTGCCTTCTTTGTTCAGTTTGCTGCCCAAGCAGTATTTTTCCACCAGGGGCGGGGTTTTGAGAGGTGTTGGAAGGCTTATTTTGTGTTACCAAGTGTTCTGAGGCCAGTCCCTCGACAGCCATCCCATAAGGCTGGTCAGACCGGGCTCCGCTGCAGTGTATTTACTAATAAAGGTGTTAGATTGTATTCTCCGCTGTTATCCCGACTCTTCATTTTTGGGAAGGCCGGGAGGTGGTCGCGAGTGACCTGGGTGGCCCGATTCGGGTCACTTCCTTCACCTCCCCGGGGTAAAAATTTGAAAAATGCGGGGGCTGCATGGAGCCCCTGCAGCCACAGGGCCGCCACCTCACCGGGGCTTTAATTTGAAAAATGTGGGGTGCCACGCAGCACCCCCCGCAGTCCTGGGGACCACCACCTCCCCAGGGCAAAATCAAGATAGGAGTGGGGCCACATGGCCCTCCTCCTAGAGCCATACTTGGCACTGGGGACCGCCACCTCCCGGGGCTGGCTCCTGCTACCTCCCGAGGTGCCCACCCTTGGGAGGTAGCTGCTTGCTATGGCTTGGCGGGAGCTTTACAGCTCCCGCCAAGCCATCGCAGAATCTGCTCTGCTTCTAGCAAGCGATAGCATTACAAATGCTCTTGCTTACTAGAAGCTGAGAAGAATTGCTCTTGGACAGAGGGAGCTGCATGTTTACCAGCTACCTCTGTCCAAAAGCAATGCCGGCTCCCGCAGGCCGGGGGGAGCCAGCAGGGACCGTGGGGGCCTTCAGGCTCCCCGTGGCTCCCAACATGAGAAACTGGGTGGTACCAGGGCACTCAGTATTATAGCCAGGCACCAGGGGATGGGGTCCCCGGGGCCAAAATCAGCCTGGAAGGGGGGCTGCGCGGCCTCCCTCCCATGTTTTCAAAAAAGTAAAATAAAGGGAAGGCCCCGGGAGATGAGGTCCCCAGGGCCAAAATTGGCCCAGGGAAGGGGGCCACGTGGCCCACTTCCTTTATTAAAAAAAACATTAAAAAAAAAAAGAAAAAGCTGGGCCCTGGGGAATGGGGTCCCCGGGACCGTAATCGGCCCAGAGAGGAGGGCAACACGGCCACCCTTCCTTTATAATTAAAAGGAGAAAAAAGCTACCGGCATGACGCCAGAGACCCCGCCCCCTTTCTGCACCACTCTGCAATCCTGCCTCCTGGCCCACTGTCGGTTGGGGGATGAAGTCCCCTTGGCTGCTGAGGGTCCTTGGAGGCCAACAAGCCCTCTTGTTACTTCCAGTAAGTCCCACACAGCAGGATTGGTGAGAGGTGGTCAGAGGCCATGCCCCCTTTCTCCACCACTCTGCAAATGCGCCTCTCGGTGCACTGCTGATTGGGGGATGAAGTCCCCTTGGATGCTGAGGGTCCTTGGGGGCCAACAAGCCCTCCTGTTACCTCCAGTAAGTCCCACAGAGCGTGATTGCTGAGAGGACTTCAGAGGCCACGCCCCCTTTCTCCACCACTCTGTAAACATGCCTCCTGGTGCACTGCTGGTTGGGAGATGAAGTCCCCTTGACTCTAGAGTGTCCTTAGGGGCCAACAAACCTTCCTGTTACCTCTGGTAAGTCCCACACAGCGGAATTGCTGAGAGGTCTTCGGAGGCCACGCCCCCTTTCTCCACTACTCTGCAAATGCGCCTCCTCGTGCACTGCTGGGTGGGGGATGAAGTCCTCTTGGATGCCTCCTGTTACCTCCAGTAAGTTCGGCACAGTAGGATTCCTGAGAGCTGGTGTGAGGCCTGCCACCTTTGTCCTACTCACACACCCACTCACTCCTCCATAAAGCCACTCACACACCCACTCATTCACTCATACAGCCGCTCACACAACCATTCACTCACCCATATAGCCACTCATACAACCAGTTACTCACCCATATAGCCAGTCACATAAGCACACACTCACCTATACAGCTACTCACACAACCACTTATTTACCTACAAAGTCACTCACACACCCACTCACTCACCCAGTCAGCCTCTCAACATAGCCACTCACTCACCCATACAAGCCCTCACACACTCACGCACACAAACAATTACATACCCATTCACACATCCATACAAGCACTCACACATCCTTGTACTCACCCCAACAGCCATTCACACAGACACTCACTCTACAATACAGCCACTCACACACCAACTCACTTAATGAAACACCCACTCAAACAGCCATTCTCTCGCCCATACAGCCACTTACACTACACACCCAGTAACTCACTCATACAGCCATTCAGACACCCACTCACCCATACAGCCACTACATTCCCACTTACCTACACATAGAGCCTTTCACATCGCCACTCACCCACCCATACAGCCACCCACTCACATTATATATATTAAAAGTAGTCACACTCAGTAGTAGTACACCTAGTTTACTACTTTAACTTTTGTAGTACCTTAGTATATATGTTTAACAATCATAAACTCTTACAAAATACTTACACTCACTGGATGGTGTCATCAATGATGTCATCAGTGATGTCATTTGAGATGTCATCAGTGATGTCACTGACCTTGTCATGAGTGATGTAATATGTGAGGTCATAAGCAGTGCATTGCGGGGGCATAAGCTATAGTTAGCTCAGGAGACTATAACTGCCAAATTTCACTCGTTTTGCATGAGTGAAATCTGAGCCTAACAATAACGTCCCTGTAACCTTTGGCTTTTTCAGTGAATATATATATATATTGGACGTTGATGTACTGAAAAATGAGGTGAAATTCCCTACATTTTCTAGTGGGTATGATATCTGGTTACTTTAAATTATTGAAGATCACTTGCACCAGCACTTTATCCGAGGTTGGACTGAGTATACAACCTTGAGTGGGGTATTTGTAGTTATCCTGAGTGGCTCAGGCAGGCTTTGCAAACATTTAATAAGAAGTTTGAGGAGTTGGTCCTTCCATATCATTCAACCATAAGGGGTTGTTTTGTGATGCTTAATTTGCACATTGTCTTTTTTAAGTAAAAACGATTTATGGCAATATTGCGGATTTGCACAGTATAAATGGATGTGTCAGAGATTGGAGCAACTAATGTCCTGGGTTTTGAGTACCAGTACTTTATTATATGGGAATTGCAGGTTTGCACATTATTAATGAATTGTTTATAGATGGAGAAAACAATTAATTTATCATTTGAGCACTAGCACTTTTGTGTTTCTACAAAGCATGAGTCAAATCTTAGGGACATAGGGTTATCCATGTCTGAGTATACAACAGTCATCTGTATGCTCAGAATATCAACTAACATAACTTTATCCCTTCTCTCTCAATTTTTCTAAAATAATGTTATAAACAAATGTATATCAGAAGATTGCTATTCTTGCCCACGCCAAAGGTCATGTAATTATGGTACTTCACCTAAGTGAGAGAAAACAAAAACAAGAATATAAAACAGAAACTGCTGAAGTAATACACTGTTTATATCATATATTTGAATGTAAAATTATGCCCTAATACTTTTATATATATCGGAATTGATTTTAATGGATGATGGTGGCAGGACGTCTTGCCCTTTAAAAGAGGCACTCTGCACATGAACTCTATGACCCAGTTGAAGGCTTTTGCCGAAACACGTAGGTTGTGCTTGTCTAGCACGTTGCATTTTTGTAAAAATAATGTAAAAAATATATAGAATAAAATTGATGGCTGGAGAAATACACTTGCCTCCGTGTTTGCCATCTTCCTGAACCGTCCGAGGTGGTGTGGTGAGGAACTTTGCCGGACTGAGGTTGGGAGGCTGAATCCTAAATATATATGTTTCAGAAGCTCCCAAGTTCACCCAATGCTGCCGAACTCCGGACGGGTGCTGTCTCCTGCAGACGTGAGGGTGAGTCACGTAAATTATTGCAGCTCAAAAAACAGGCTCGAAGCACTCACTGTTTTAACTCTGAGCAAATGTATTTCGGCACACTGCCATCAAAAACACACTTGTTTAAGTTGTTCCACAAGTAATTTCATTGAGGGAACAAGAAAGATTAGCAGCAACACAGGACTGACAAGGTTCTTGGTACCAATACCGATGTTATGGCCACCATGTTTGTATGTGTTTCCTCTGCTTTAAACCAAATGAGAATCATTTCGTTTTTCCATAATTATACATTTCTTATAGTCTCTGATGGACAATGCAGCATTTGGTCTTGCATAGAGTTAAAACGAAACTTTTTTACTGAAGAACCTTTCATGAGGCTACCTCCTCTCAGTCCCGTGTGAGATGACAGCCTCCATCCCCCAAACAAGTTGGTGCCATATTGATAGTCTCAGTTTCCCTTGAATTGTTAACACCTTGCTAACACCGAAACGCGTTGGTTGATTTCGCCTGCTTGATGAAAAAAGAAGGAAGTCTGAGAAAATAAAAGCATTAAAAACTCTGTGGGAGTGCGACCCGTTTGACTTTCTAACTGAAGGTTTGTGGATTTATAATTAGCGGTTTGGTTCAACCGCGGTGGTTCCGCACCTGCCTGAGCGCTACGATTGCTGGACGAAAACGAACCGTCTCTGAAAAAAAAAAAAATATATATATATATATATCAGCCACAAAACCTTCAAAAGAAGTCAGATCGCTCTCACGAGTGAAGGTAATAGATTTTCTTGATTCCATCATGTAAGGACCAAAGAATTTCCTACGTGTTTCGGTCTAACTAAGACCTTGGCCACGGGCAGATGCAGACTCATTTTGAATAGCTGTTTGTTGCTACCGCGGGATTGTGGTCTCTGTAGTGCACAGTGTGATCAAATAGTGAAACAGAAGAACGTGTAAATACAAACAATACAATCCTGAAAAGTTGTGGCAGACGTGATATTTCTCAAATTACTATAACTCATTTTCAAATTAGAATAAAAATTCCTGTAATATAATTAACAACAATCTTTACAACAAATTAATAATTATGGAATTTCCCACATTTTGCTAATGCCTATTTCCCTGAATTACGATCTGATGTTATATAGAATTACAAATAGGATCCATTACTTATTAGACAGTGACCATCTCTCTCACTTTGTGTGAGGATATGTTATTGTTTCTAATATTCAAGCCCAACACGTGACAGCCACAGAGAATTCTCATTAGCAAAATGTGGGAAATTCCATAATTATTAATTTGTTGTAAAGATTGTTGTTAATTATATTACAGGAATTTTTATTCTAATTTGAAAATTAGTTATAATAATTTAAGAAATATCACGTCTGCCTCAACTTTTCAGGATTGTATTGTTTATATTTACACGTTCTTATGTTTCACTATTTGATCACATTGTGCACTAACGCGTAGGGAATTCTTTGGTCCTTAAATGATGGAATACAGAAAATCTACTAACTTCACTCGTGAGTGCGATCTGACTTCTTTTGAAGGTTTTGTGGCTGATGTTAATACGGCGTGGCTCTGCCGTGGTAACAGATTTGCACCGCCATAGATGCGCTGATGGTATCCAGCAAACAAGGGAGCCGTCTTTGTTGTTGCATATATATATATATATATATATATATATATATATATGTATATATATATATATATATATATATATATATACACCCACATATCTATCCTATCTATCTATCTATCTATCTATCTATCTATCTATCTGCTTCCATATATATTCATTATTGTGATATAGAACCCAAGATGCTGAATGAGAGAACATCTAGCAGCCATTCAGGGCTTTGGAAGGGGCCCGTCCCCACAACCCATCAAGAAACTAATGATGGCTGGTGCATGATGGGAAATGTTATGGCATCCCTGTGAGTTTGCCTGTTGTGTCATAAGATGAACCAATGAAGGTGACCTTTTATAAGTGTCAATGATGAGTAAAATGTTGAATGTGCTTGTGGTGGAACTCTGACGTCTCACTCTGGACAAATAACCATCCCATACTATCCTCAGCAAGACCCAAGATCTACAGAATGCGTCTGGAACACCTGAGCCACTGAACTGGTATGAGAGGTTCACACTTTGACTCTTCAATGCATCCAAAAGCACATCCTTCTTTTAACATCCATAACAAGATGGCTATTAACTCTGGTGGTGGGGCCCAGGCTTGCCATCCTATGTTTTTTTCCTATAAAGTGTTTATTATTTAAGTCCCGGGTCCTCTATGGTTTATCAAACTATAATCAGACTCTCCAATATTCTGTAATTTGGAAAAAAAGAAAAATTCTGAAATTAAGAGTTTTGTAAAAAAAAACTACAGTTTTTACAAAAGCCCATAAATCTTTAAAAAACAACTTGGCTTGACCCTCCTTTCATTGACCCTACACAGTTGCAGGGTCTTATTCGTCATACAGGAATGGTATACCACTCGTTCGTCAGGTAAGAGATGAAATTCATGTAGCCCATGTCTACTTGCCCTCAAATTTGGCACTCTGTGTACCCTGATCACAAAAGCAGCAGCAGAGAGGAGCATCTCTGCAGTCAGAATAAACTTAACAATTCAAGAATTTCCCGAAGGCTTCTAAGAGGATGGAAGTGGACGAAGAGTTTTGATTCACTCAGGCTGTCTGTAGTAGATATAGCCACAAGAGGTCAGCCTGGTGGTCAAAAGGAATATGCCTCTTTTTCCCGCATACCATTACCCCGCATGTTGTTACAACGCGGTCTTTACAACGACCGCGTTGTAACAACGCATACCATTACCCCGCAAGTCGTAACAACGACTTGTGGAGGGGGGGCGCTGGATGTTGGAATAGTAAAATTTACCATTCCAACTCCAGTCTGTGCGGACTGTAGGGAAGGTGTTGGATTTTAAATCCAACACCTTCTCCCCCCTCCGCAAGTCGTTGTAACGACTTGCGGGGTAATGGCATGCGTTGTCACAACGCGGTCGTTGTTACGACCGCGTTGTAACAGCATGCGGGGTTACGGATGCGGGGTGACGGTTGTTTACCGGTCAAAAGTAGTAGTGGCATTGCGTAATTTTTGACGGTGTTTGCCAGTGCTGAGCACCGGTATTTATTTTAGAGGACTGTGGAAGTTTCTGCTTTCAGCTGGTGACAAGTGAGGCTCCATTCACTGAGGCAGAGACAGAAAACAAACAGGTCTTGGATTTAGAGACTGGTCACAGGCACTGGTACCAGCTGCAGTTCTCACTATGTGTGGAGGTTTACACGGTGAGGCCCTCAATGAAGCCAGGTATTAGACACTGACCCCTCTATAAAGTTTGTTTGAAGGTTTGCATTAGAGCCAGGTGTCAGGTATTCACAGCTGCAGTGCTCATTGTGAGAGACAGAGGTCTGGCATTCACACAGCTGCAGTTTACACTATGATTCCTCACTGGAGCCAGGTATTAGGCACTGGCCTATCCACAATGTTCTTTGTGAGGTCTGCATCAGAGCCAGGTGTCAGACGTTAATCCAAGCTGTAGTGCTCATTCCCAGAACTGCTCTACTTCCAGGTGTCAGGCATTAATCCAGCCTGTAGTGCTCATTCCCAGATCTGCTCTACTTCCAGGTGTCAGGCATTAATCTAAGCTGTAGTGCTCATTCCCAGACCTGCTCTACTCCCAGGTGTTCGGCATTAATCCAAGCTGTAGTGCTCATTCCCAGACCTGCTCTACTTCCAGGTGTCCGGCATTAATCTAAGCTGTAGTGCTCATTTCCAGATCTGCTCTACTTCCAGGTATCCGGCATTAATCCAGCCTGTAGTGCTCATTCCCAGATCTGCTCTACTTCCAGGTGTCAGGCATTAATCTAAGCTGTAGTGCTCATTCCTAGATCTGCTCTACTTCCAGGGGTCAGCCATTAATACAAGCTGTAGTGCTCATTCCCAGACCTGCTCTACTTCCAGATATCCGGCATTAATCCAGCCTGTAGTGCTCATTCCCAGATCTGCTCTACTTCCAGGTGTCAGGCATTAATCTAAGCTGTAGTGCTCATTCCCAGACCTGCTCTACTCCCAGGTGTCCGCCATTCATCCAAGCTGTAGCGCTCATTCCCAGACCTGCTCTACTCCCAGGTGTCCGCCATTCATCCAAGCTGTAGGGCTCATTCCCACACCTGCTCTACTTCCAGGTGTCCTGCATTAATCCAAGCTGTAGTGCTCATTCCCAGACCTGCTCTACTCCCAGGTGTCCGGCATTAATCCAAGCTGCAGTGCTCATTCCCTGATCTGCTCTACTTCCAGGTGTCCGGCATTAATCCAAGCTGTAGGGCTCATTCCCAGATCTGCTCTACTTCCAGGTGTCCGGCATTAATCCAAGCTGTAAGGCTCATTCCCAGATCTGCTCTACTTCCAGGGGTCCGGCATTAATCCAAGCTGTAGGGCTCATTCCTAGATCTGCTCTACTTCCAGGTGTCAAGCATAAATCCAATGGGTGATAGTGGTCATTCCCAGATCGCCGCTACTTCCAGGAGTCAGACAATAATCCAAAGGGAAGTAGTGCTCATTTTCAGATCAGCTCTACTTCCAAGTGTCAAGCATTGATCCAAGCTGTATTGCTCATTCCCCAGATCTGCTCTACTTCCAGGTGTCCGGCATTAATCGAGGCTGTAATGCTCATTCCCAGATCTGCTCTACTTCATTTGTCAGGCATTAGACCAAGCTGTAGTGCTCATTTCCAGATCAGCTCTGCTTCCAGGTGTCAGGCATTAATCCAAGCTGTAGCGCTCATTCCCAGATTTGCTCTACTTGCAGGTAACGGGCATTTTTCCAAGCTGTTGAGCTAATTCGCAGATCTGCTCTACTTGCAGGAGACAGGCATTAACCCAAGCTGTAGTTCTCATTCCTTTGGTCAGTGCGCCACTCCCTCCCTGCCGCTGATCGCTTTGTTGACACTCTGTGACCTTAGTCTCCTAAGTGACTTGTACCCTCTCAGTTTTGCCTGCTTTTACTTTTGTTTTATTTCCTCCCACACTGCTGTACTGCTTTGTTGTTGTATCCCATTTGTTTTTATCCCACGCTATCTGCTGCTCTCACCGTTTTCTTCCTGTTCTGCTGCTCTCGCCACCCACTAGCCCCTCCCACCTCCCAAGACTACTTATGGCAGCTGCAGCGGGGCTCCTGTGAGCAGCCCCATGACCTCTGTTTAGAGCACCCGCTCCCCGGCTGGCACCGATCGCTCTGTTGAAACTCTGGGACTCCCTTAGTCTTCTAAGAGCCTGTACCCTCTCAGTTTTGCCTGCTTTTACGTGTGTTTTATTTTCTCCCACGCTGTTGTACCACTTTGTTATTGTATCCCATTTGCCTGCTTTTACTTTTGTTTTTTTTCCTTCTACACTGCTGTACCGCTTTGTTATTGTATCCCATTTGTTTCCCCCCCGCTATTTGCCGCTCCCACCATTTTCTTCTCGCTCTGTGCCTCCCACCACACACTAGCCCCTCCCATCTCCCAGGACTACTTATGGCGATCACAGCGTGGATGGACACAGCCGGCTTGCTGTTGGTGTGCCAAAAGCAAGCCCGTCTGTGTCTGTCCGCACCTGGACCGTGCCCAGCGCCAGGACCCCGGACCAACTGCCAACCAGAGATACACCGCCGCCGAGCTCCTATCCCTGAACCCAGGACCCAGGACTTCCAAACAACAATTGCTGCAAAGCCTCCCCCGCTTCATGACTGGACCATTCACCTGCTGGAACTACCTCTTCTCCTGCCACACGGAAGGCCCAGCCCACACAGCGATCACTGGTACGCCCATCTTGACTGCCCCTGCTCATCTCCAGTGCCTCCTGCTCAACGCACATTCCCTCTGTAAACACGCTACCGAAATCTGGGACACCATCTCCTCCCTCACCCCAACTTCATTTACCTCACCGAGACCTGGCTCAACCCCACTTCCACGCCAGACATCGCTGCAGCCACACCTGACGGCTACAAGATTACAAACACAGAGACCGCATCAAGAAGTATGGAGATGAAATCACCATCATCCACAAGGAAATCATCCACTGCACCACCACGACAGACGCCGTCATCACGAATAGGGAACACTTTAACTTCCAGCTCTGAACCGACAGCAAAATCACCATCAGAAACACCACCGCCTACAGACACCCAGAACCCCGCCCCAGCTTCTACGACACCATCCCCGATTTCATCGCACCGCTTGCCCTAGACTCCAAAAATGACAGATTCCTCTGCAACCTCAATTTTCACCTCTACGACTCCAACGAAACCAACACCGCCAACCTTCTCGAAAGCATGAGCAACATCGGCCTCACCCAACTGGTCACCAACCACACCCACGTTGCAGGGCACTTACTAGACCCAATCTTCACGGATAGCGACACAATAAAGTTCAGCCAAATCACCGAGCTCACCTGGACCGACCACGCCATCATCCTCTTCACTATCTCGGGATTCCCCAACACCACTCCCAAGCCACCCAGCACATCACACCGCAGCTGGAACATGATCTCAGCGAGCAAATGGACTGACACCCTCAACACCTCCCATCCACACACCGCAACCAACCTCGAACAAGCAGTCAAGAACTTCTCCACCTGGATCACAGAAAGCGCCAACATAGTCGGCCCCTACAAACCCACCAAGTCCAAAAGATCATCCAAGCAAGCCAGCTGGTACACAGCAGAACTAAGAACCTCGAAACGCACCTGCAAATGACTCGAAAGAAAAGGGCGTACCAGCAGGGAGCCTGCGGACCGAACTACTCTCAAACCTGCCCTCAACCATTATCACCAACTCCTAAAAAAGACAAAAAGAAGCACCCTGGCTTAAGGCATCAAAGCAAGCTCCAACATCTTTAGAGTTCTCCAGCCCCTCAGTCACTGAAAACACCATCACCCACACACAGGAACTCTGCGACTCCCTGGCAGATTTCTTCCACAACAAGACATCCACCATCTACAGAAACCTCTGACCCCAATCCACTGACCTCTTCAGCCATCTCAACCCCACAGACGAGGAACACGACTACCCAGTCACCACCTGGGACCAGCTCACCATGCAAGACACCATAGCCATCATGACCTCCATCCACGCAGGAGCACCCACATACCTATGCCCTCACCAAATTTTCAACCTAGGAAGCAAGATGATCAGCAGCGAGCTCACCACCATCCTCAACGCGTCAATCGCCATGGCCACTTTGCGTGGAAGCACACGGACGTCACGCCCTTACTCGAGAAACCATCTGCTGACCCCAATGAACTCAAGAACTACCACCCCATCTCCTTGCTCCCTTTCCCCGCAAAAGTCCTTGAGAAGGCCATCAACCACCAACTCACAGAACACCTGGAGAATCCCAATTTTCTGGACTCGTCTCAATCATTAATACACTGCAAACACAGCACAGGAAAAACAGTTGCCCTGATCCTCCTTGATCTCTCGCAGCATTTAACACAGTATCACACCACATCCTGATTAAAAGGCTACACAACATCGGAATCCAAGGAAACACCCTTAAATGGGTCGCCTCCTTCCTCACAGGAAGAACCCAGAGAATACGTCTCCCACCTTTCAAGTCTGAACCAAAGAACAACATCTGCGGCGCCCCTCAAGGTTTATCCCTCAGCCCTAGCCTGTTCAACACCTACATGACTCCCTTGGCCAGCGTCATGAGATTGCATGGACTAAACATCATATCCTACGCCGACGATACCCAGCTCATCCTCTCACTATCAGACGTCACTACCACCACACTGACCAACTTCTGCAGGTGCATGACTAACATCGCCGAGTGGATGAGAAACAACTGCCTACAACTCAACACACTCTCGTAATCAAAAATGAGGGAGAGAGAAGCTATGATTCATTCGGCTTCCGGCCAGTAGAGGTATAATCATAGAGGAATGAATCACTTGTCCTGTATGTTACCAGGGTCAGGGGTTCTAGTCGCCTTAAAAAACCCTCATTCACGAAATAACCGTGGGTGCGCTATATCTTGTTTCTCCGCTGAAATAGTTACCTGAAAAGCATCATCATAGGGTCTTGGTTGTGCTTTCCTCCACCAGAGGAGGACCAACTGGTATTTACAGTAGTGGTTAGAGAACGTGTTGGGGAGAGTGCAGTATCATTAAAATTACCCCCATCTATCGATCTTGGTTTTATTATGTCGAAGATGGGGTAATGGTTAAAACAAAGTGGTGGTGCAGTGATAGAAGGGCAACTGTTCTATCGCACCTGTTTGAAAACATGGCTGGTCGACATGTTTCAGCCCAGGTATGCCCGGTAGGGTCTGGGGGCTTTCTTCAGGACCAATGGATAGCACGTTATTTAGTCGTAACGTGCATAGGTAAGTTGTGCACTTACCCTTCTTCTTGGGTGTGCCTGTTTGCACACTTATGTGTTGTAGATGTATTTGTGTCTACAACTGAAATAGAAAAAGATCGTCAAGACAAAAAGATAGCAGTACATAACAGCATCATTAGGGCTATTGTGTTAGAAATCTTTTAGTCAAAAGTGATGCTAGAGGTTCAGATTATGAACTTTAACATTGTTACTGGGAGAGAAACAACAACATTATAGCAAATACACACAGTAATTCAAGGTCTGGTGGACAGGTTTGTCTGACCTGCGCTCATAAGTAAAGGTAGACCACTCTCTCCCAGTAACAATGTTAAAGTTCATAATCTGAACCTCTAGCATCACTTTTGACTAAAAGATTTCTAACACAATAGCCCTAATGATGCTGTTATGTACTGCTATCTTTTTGTCTTGACGGTCTTTTTCTATTTCAGTTGTAGACACAAATACATCTACAACACATAAGTGTGCAAACAGGCACACCCAAGAAGAAGGGTAAGTGCACAACTTACCTATGCACGTTATGACTAAATAACGTGCTATCCATTGGTCCTGAAGAAAGCCCCCAGACCCTACCGGGCATACCTGGGCTGAAACATGTCGACCAGCCATGTTTTCAAACAGGTGCGATAGAACAGTTGCCCTTCTATCACTGCACCACCACTTTGTTTTAACCATTACCCCATCTTCGACATAATAAAACCAAGATCGATAGATGGAGGTAATTTTAATGATACTGCACTCTCACCCTCACGTTCTCTAATCACTACTGTAAATACCAGTTGGTCCTCCTCCGGGTGGAAGAAAACACAACCAAGACCCTATGATGATGCTTTTCATGTAACCATTTCTGAGCAGAAACAAGATATACCGCACCCACTGTTATTTCGTGAATAAGGGTTTTTTAAGGCAACTAGAACCCCTGACCCTGGAAACATACAGAACAAGTGATTCATTCCCCTATGATTATACCCCTACAAGTCAACACAGACAAGACGCAAGTGCTGATCTTCGGTAATACCTCCCCATTAAATGACGCCTGGTGGCCTCCCGAACTAGGCCATCACCGACTCCGGCCGACCATGCCCGCAACCTTGGCATCATTCTGGACAGCAAGCTCACAATGAGGAAATAGATCAACTCAGTTTTATCTGCCTGCTTCCTCACACTCCACATGCTGTGCAAGATTTTCAAGTGTCTCCCCATTGACACTAGACACTCCATCACCCAAGCCCTTGTCAACAGCTGACTGGACTACGCAACACACTATATTCAGGAATCACTGTGCACCTCCTCAATAGACTGCAGACGATACAGAACGCAGATGCCAGGCTCATCTTGGACCTTCCCAAGCGGACCCACATCACCCCCCACCTCAAGAAGCTCCACCCTAAGTTACATCAGCTGTTCACATTACCATTGGCTCGTGTGCCAAGATGGTACACCTAGTCACCATAATGTGTGTTTTTGCCACTAGATGGCAGTCAGAAAATAGCAGCTGCTCTCATGTCACACCAAGGGGTGGAATATGGTTTACCTGAAGCTGTCCTTTATTATCACCAGAGGCTCTACCTTTGCCTTGCCATCTGGTGAATATCGACTCAGGTGGGCAAAAAAAGATGGAATGGAATGCGGCCTGAGAAATTCTCAGTGACTGAGATTAATTCAAGTATTCCACCCATCACTTTTTTGTTCACTTAGTTCCACGTCCTGAATATGACATGTATGTCCAGTCAAAGTTTCTGTGCTCACTGTGCCGCAGAATTCAAGCTATACCTCCGTGAGAAAACCAAAACAGTTCTGGGTTGCTTGTGTTTCTGTTTAAAGGGGTGTTGGAAACGGGGTAGCGTGGTGCGGAGCGGGAAGGCTAAACTAGGAGCATTGTGTGAAGCATCCGCGCAGCACACACAGGCGACACACCAGGCACATCACAAAAAGGAGACCACACCAGGCTGTTATGTAAAAGCAAGTTTCTTTATCTAACTTTAAGTCAGCAATAGGTGATGCAGGTAATCGTAGGCAACATTTCACTTCAGTTAGCCTCTTAAACCCAGTGCGTAGATTCCTTCAAGCACATCATAACAGCAGAACAGTAGGCCGGTAGGAGGCCGTAGCAACAACCACCTGTAAAAGCAGGTAACACAGTAGGTCCCAACATATACTTCAATACATTTGGCGACAGGCAATTAGCTAGACATTAGATGCACATTACACTGTAGATGAGGAAGAGCCTGTAACATTCTAGGCGCAACCACTTTCCATACAGTGGGTGTCGCAAATCAGGTAGGCCTACAACATAGGAACACATTAACTTTTGGCAGGTGAACACAGGCTCCACTCAAGTAGGTACATTAAATTCATTGGAGGCATTATAGGTGAACACCCTCATGCAGAGGTTAAACCTTGCTAATCACTCGGGGGCAGGAGTCATCAGCGTAAATACAATAGGCCTTACAAGCCTGGCATGCCCCTTGCTGCAGATTAGCCTGTGCGCCACTGCGCCTGGGGAGCCCCCTCTCTGGGACTCTAAGTTGCTGCAGCCCCACTTCACACAGGGGAGCCCGACTCCCGGGCCCCTGGCAAACAATGCCCCTCAACGTTGCAGCTGCCCACTGTTATACGGGGCAGCTGTAAAGTCAGCGCAACACAGGGGGGAGGCGGGCACCAACAATGTGCCCCGACACCACCCCCCCCCCCACCAAGTCAAGGGCAGGGTCCCCACTCCAGGGCTACTAGGTCAATACTGCCCCAACCGCTGCAGCTGCCCGCTATCAAGTGGGGCAGCTGGGGAGTAAAATGGGCCCTGGTCCCGGGGGCGGGCACCGGCAATGTGCCCCGACACACCCCCCAACCACGGGATGACTGAGCCCCACTCACCACCGCGGGGTAATTGAAATATAGCGCTTAGACAGCACAGCACAGCGCTGCAGGCGCCAGCTCCTCTTCCCCTGGCACCTTGAATATAGCGCTTAGACAGCACAGCGCTGCAGGCGTCAGCTCCTCTTCCCCGTGCACCTTGAATATAGCGCTTAGACAGCACAGCACAGAGCTGCAGGTGCCAGCTCCTCTTCCCCTGGCACCTTGAATATAGTGCTTAGACAGCACAGCACAGAGCTGCAGGTGCCAGCTCCTCTTCCCCTGGCACCTTGAATATAGCGCTTAGACAGCACAGCGCTGCAGGCGTCCGCTCCTTACTCCTGGCACTTTAGATGTAGCGCTTTGGAATCACAGCGCTTCTTCAGGCACGCAGCGCTTCTTGCAGACGGTGTCTTCAGGGGGTTACAGCGCTTTACAGGCTACAGCGCTTCTAGATCACAGCGCTTCTTCAGGCACGCAGCGCTTCTGGGCAGCATACAGCGCTTTCAGGATTCAGGGCACAGCGCTAGGGTGCAGGCATCAGCCCCTCTTCATGCAGGCAGGCAACAGGCAGCGCTCCCACCTTCAGGGTCCCACAGGATAAGTAGAGCTCTGGCCGTCCAGCGCTGCAGGCACCCTCTCCCTTCTTCTGGCACCGCAGTTATAGCGCTCCCCAGGCGCTAGGGTGCAGGCAGTCCAAATATGGCGGTCACTAGGCGCTAGAGGCCAGGGGACAAGTAGTGCAGGGTGAGATCAGAGGCTAGCAGGGCGGCTCACCAGTCCTGAAGCAGCAGCTCCTCAGAACGGTCATCCTCCAGTATAGTGGCAATCCTGCCAGCACAGCAGCCTCCACTCCGGCAGTGTCCCTCTTACTGGCCCTGGGGACAACAGAGGGGTGCAGATGGGCACAGGGGCCAGCACACAGGCCCAATGTGGCGGTACCTCCTGGCAGAGTTCCCCTTCACTGTCTGGACTGCTCTTGCCTGACTCTGACTCTTCACTGAGCACATGGCAGCCCAGCCCCCCTATATGTATCCCCCTCCCCCCACCTACCAGACAGGGCTGGAAGCTTCCAGAAGGTTCCCTGGGAAACCGGTCTTAACTGGTCTAGGGGGAGGAGTAGAGCACCCTGGGTGCGACGTTTCCCTCCAAAAGCAGGGGGCGCTGGGAAACAAACCACTAGACTGCCAACCCACCTCAGTCAGGCGGCACAAGGGCAGGCAGGAATGGCGTCCATTTTAAAAGTGACAGGGACACCATTTACATGTAGTACTGTTTCACATTCTAAACCCATGGTACAATACGTAGGCTAGGGGGGGAAAAAGCGAAAAGATTCAGGGCAAAAGGGCCAAGTCCAACAAGGGGATTTGGTCTGGCAGTTCAGGCTGTATCGAAGCAAGACCAAGGCTAATTTGCATATGGCTGGCTCTTGTCTGAGGTGGCATGTTGGGCAAAAACACAATGGCTGAGAATAATTCAAGCATCCCGCCCATCACTTTTTTGTTTTTATCAGTGCCACGCCTTTTCATTATGGTCAGACTCTGGCCTACTTACATTTTATTTTCGCTGTCACAAGAAGGCAGGCCATGCCACTGCAACAGTCATTTGGAGGCATCAGAGACCACTGTAACCTTTAGAATCTGAAATTGGAGCAAATTAGTACAGTAGATTGTTAGGAAGGCAAGGGCCCACACGGTACGAATAGAACAGTAATCGAGTATAGATTATGTTCCACTTTATGTGATCTTTAACTGCATTTTATACCTGGTTAGCTGGTGCTCAGTTATAGCAAGTTACTATACTTAAAGTGGAAACTTCCACATGGAAAAATACTCTGTCCCTCTCACAGATAACCCCTCTTATATTTATGTACAAACTACCCTACGGAACTCTCAAAGTATAAAAACACTTTCACTCAGCCACCCTTCTGTAGAGTGGGAATAGAAGGACTTATTTTATTCTATAAGCACACTAGCCCACAGCACCGCCTCCTGGTGGGAATAGAAGATGTGGTTTTTTACATAGCACAGCACCTGACACTGCCCCCTACTGGTGTGTGGTGCGAAAAGCGCTGCTTTTTTTCTGATTACAATGGGATTTTGCTTTGTGGTGTTGAACGGTGCCTTTCCTTTTCCCTTTCCCACAGGTGAACATTACATTTGTAGATTTTGTGTTGGAAAATGGCAAGAATTCCATGTTTGACTACATGAAGTTTGATGACCTATCTAAAGTTCCGGTATACATTCCCAACAGCAAATACTGCGGCATTGTTGCACCGAGCGCTTGGGTGTCTTTCAGAAGCTCTGTGCATATAATCTTCTTCCAGCGACAACACTGTTCAGGTGAGGAGGTATAAACCGCATTATGGAGACCCGTGAGCGCGTGATTCAAGATGGCCGTCTATCGATAAATATAGGTGACCCAGGCTTTTACGACAATATTTTCAACGATTTGGGGGCACTTTTACCAACTTTTTCATCACCCTGCTTACCTGTCATATATTCTGCTTCCGGTAATGCCTTTTTGTAAGCGTTTTTGGCTGCTGTGGAGTCAAATCCATGCCTGAAGAAATCCCCCAGGCTTCCTGCACTCAACTGCCCAGATTCCTGTTAGAGGAGGCAGAGTTATTCTAGGAAAGGGTGCAGTTTCGGTCTTTCAATACCCCCACAGCTGGCTGTAGCTGCTGCACCTGTGGTAATACTTTTATTTGTCAGAGTATTTCATTTTCTACTGACCTCTTCAGTTACCCTGTTTCTCTTTGTGATTTTATTCAAAATAGATGGTAATATTACACCCTCAAATGCTAATAAATGCAAACAGTATCTCCACCACCTATTAAATCAAAACTAGTGGACTTTTCTGAACCTTCCCTTGCCACAATTTTGGAAGAATTACAGGCTGTTCGGTCTAATACTGATAGTATTGTCAATGAGAAAAAAAATATCAGTAAAGATATGGTTGGTCTGTCCATGAAAAGTTCTGATAACAAAATTAAAAAAAGTGACACTAAATCTAAAATTGACCAATTATTTCCCATTACAGCAAAAATTCTTCATATGAAGAAACGTTTACTGGATTTGGAAAATCGAAACAGGCAATACAATTTGAGGACTTTTAATTTACCTGAAAACATTGTAGGTACTGATTGCAGAAGATACCTTTAAAACTTAATGCCTACCTCATTGCAGCTAAAATATACAGAGAAATTTGAGACTGACAAAGCACATCATATTCCATCTCACTGTAAACCAAGTCAAACTAAATCCAGACAAGTCATATTTAAGGTTCTACAACATAACCGCCTAGTCATGATAAGAAAAGCTGCCCTTGAATTTCCTTCTCTATTGGTCAACGGTCAAAAATGTTTTGTTCAGCAAGATTTCGCAAAAGAAACAGTGACCATACGAAAGGAATTTGCTACACTATGATCCAGGCTTCAATTCTGGCTTAAAATGTGGTCTTTTTGACCCTTTCGCTATGCGTATCTGGAAAGATGATATCTCCAAATCCTTTCATCATCATGAAGATCTTCGAGCATTCCTTGACCACCATTTTTCTCTCTCTATGAATACGCAGGAACTTGTCACTTGACGTAAAAATAGTGGCTCCAATATCACTTATGTGCCCTCCTTCTGTACATTTATTGGATGCGGACTAGTTCTTGCGGCCTCATCTTGCATATGTGTGTGTGTGACTCACATCTGTCATTAATGTTCTCTGTTGTTGTTGCTCTGTTGTCTTTTGTTTTTTTTTGTTCTCTATCTGTGTGTTAATTTCCAAAGCTATGTCAGTGTCTTTTACTCACTACAACTTGTCTTGAAATTTGGTTTCCAATGCCTTTTCTTCTTTATTGTTATTATATTACCATATGGATACTTCAAAACAACTTAAACTTGTCTCTTTTAATGTTAAGGGGTTAAGACACCCAGTTAAGCGTATTAAAATATTAGATTATTTAGCTAGACATAAAGCTGATATTTGTCTGCTCCAAGAAACTCATGATGATAATAAAATATTTTATCTTATATGAATAAAAATGGGTCAGGAATATTATTTCCTCTCCAGCAAATGGTAATAAAATGGAGTTGCAATCTAATTTTCAGAGAGGCTCCATCTGAAGATCTTAAATAAATACTCTGATGCCAATGGTCGATACTTATTTGTTAAAGTTAAAATTGATACAACTGTTTTGCATCTCATTAATGTTGATGGTCCTATGACTGATGATCCATCTTTTTGGAACCAGGTTACATCTGAAATTCTCAAACTTGGCAATGTCCCCCTTATTGTAGGTGGAGAGTTTTACATATTATGGGACACTCCCCTTGATAGACTTTCATCTACTAAATTCAGACCCCCTATGTTTTTCGAATCACAAAGCAACTCACAAAGAATTTACCTTTTTTCCAATTCTCATAATTTATATTCCCGAATTGATTCTTACTTGCATCAAGAAACCTAGTTCACGCTATCAATAATCCTGCTGTTGGAAATATTGAAGTCTTAGACCGTGCTTTGATTTCAATGTGTTTGCAATTACATAACTCACCAGTTTCTAAGACAAGATGGCGTATGAATACTGACATTGTACTCAACGATATTAATAAGCCTAAAATGTAGTCTGCTATCAATGAGAATTTTTCAATTAATAAAGATGGTGTCACATCAAAAATCATGCATTGGTATGCTTTTAAAGCATGTACTAGAGGTGTAACCATCTCTCTAATGGCTCATGAAAATAAATAATTTTATTCCAAACTTTCTAACCTAGAAAAGGAAATAGCTAAATATGAACATATTTTATTACCTTTAATAACAATCTTTTTTAAATATACCTTGCAGAAGCTTCGTTATGAATACAATTCCTTGTTAAGTGAAAGAGCTGGATTACAACATAACATTAACAAAGCAACATTTTCTTTTAATGCAAGTAGGTTGGGGAAATTATTATCTAACTACCTTTGCGTTAAAAGCAACAGAAGTCAAAGTCATGCAGTTCATGGGAGAAATAAGAAAACTGCCTCATCTACATCAGATATCCTTAAAGAGTTTCTAGAATTTTATTCCTCCTTATATAATAAACCAGACACCATAGATAACCATAGCATCGACTCCTTTCTTGCCTCATGTAATCTTCCTTTAATATTACAATCTGATAAATCTACCCTGGATTCACCCATCTCTACTGATGAAATTAATGTAGCTATTAAATCTTTATAACCACGTAATTTCCCGGGACCTGATAGTATCCCTGATGAATTCTATAAAATATTCTTTTCATTTATTTCCATTATTCACTATATTTAGTACTACAAGGATGGTGTTTGGATCCTTCACGAAACCTTGATCATAGTATTTCCTTAAACCTGATAAAGATCAAACTAAAGTATTTAACTATGGCCCTATCTCCCTTATTAATCAAGATTGTAAAATTTATCAAAACAATCTTGCCACTAGATTGTCCAATATACTGCCTCATATCATCCACATGGATCAAATAGGGTTTATGCAAAATATCCATTCTGTTAATAACACCAGGCTCTTATTTCAAGTTCTTGAAGCTATTCCTTCATTATTATCTCCTTCTGGCCTTCTCCTTCTTGATGCTGAGAAAGCTTTTGATAAGGTGCAGCAGCAATTTTTATTTCACATTTTATCTACTTTTAATTTTGGTGATTCATTCATTAAAATGGTTTTAGCCCTTTATTCCTTCCCTTCAACCAAGCTTTTTATCAATGGGCATTTTTCAGACTCTTTCCCCCTTTTTTGGGGCTCTAGACAAGGTTGCCCGTTATCTCCTTTACTTTTTCTATTAGTCATAGAGCCCCTACTATCCACTAGACGTAACTCAAATGAGATTCAAGGATTAAATATCAAAAACATTAATCTTAAAACATCTGCATATGCAGATAACATAATATTATTTATTAGTAACCCAGATATCACTATACTGTATGTTCTCACTCTTATATGTACTTACTCTTTTCTCTCTGGGTATGCCCTAATTACTAATAAAACAGAATGTTTTCCTCTAAATGTTTATTGAACCCCAGACATGCCAAATAATACTGACATTCTCTGGCAAAAAGGTATACTAAAATACTTAGTCATTCAATTTTCACACTTGGTTAAACAAATGGATACATTAAACTGTGACTCTTTACTTAAAAACATTACAGACAGAATTCATCAATGGTCTCCTCTACATCTACATCTAAAATGGTGGGACAAAATTGAATCTATCAAAATGACTATTACTCCTCAAATACTTTATGTACTCTCCATGATTCATTTACAACTGTCTCTCACTTTTTATAAAAAGATAGTTAGAATCATATCCAAATTTATTTGGTTAAATAAACCCCTACGACTTTGTTATGCTAAACTAAAAATTGCTAAAATTCTTGGTGGGCTTAAATTACCAGATTACAGCAAATATCATAAAGCTTTTATATTAAAACAAGGATCCTTATGGTTTAGACATAATGGTGCTAAAGATATACCTAAATGGCTTCAACTTGAACAACAATTAGTTTTTACTTTCCCTTTACCAGAGTTATTATCTATGTCCAATTCAAATTTGCTGGTTAACTCCTCACCTATTATCATATCTACATAATTAATTTTGCATGACTTTGATTCTCTATTTCAGTCATGAAGCTTTACATCTAAAAATCTCTCACTGTCGTATATTCCACTAATAAAGCTTTACCACAATATTACATTTTGGAAATCTTGGATTGATGTGGGTATTTTTTTACTTAAATTATATCTATAGTGACAATGCTTTTTTATCTCTTTCAGATTTACAGCATAAATGTAAATTGCCATCAACGGATATTTGGAAATATGAAATTGTATGCAATTCTATCATTAATGCTTTTCCGAAACCTATCTCTATAACCACTTTTTCAGACTCTGAACTGTGCTTAACTGCACTTAGTGTTTCTCCACATACAGTTTCGAAAGTTTATAACAAACTAAATAATACAGGAGACGGCCATTTAATACTTCTTAGTAATTTTTTTAATGAAGAACATTCCCAGACATTTTCTTTGCACACCTCGAGAAAAATTGGTTACTATATACCAAACAAATATATTTCTTTTATTCAAATGCTTATGGACTCCACTTAAGCTGTTTAAAGCTAAACGTTTAGATGGGTCTTTGAAACATGTTTTATTTGAATGTACTGTTATTTCAGAATTTTGGAAAAAAGTTGGAATGTTATTACCATGGACGTCATTTAGGGGTTGCCAGTGGTCGCAGGTGCAACCCCTACTTGCCCCTTGCTACCCCAGGCACTGCTTTTGTGACCTCTGGCCTCAGAGGTGGCAAAATCAGTGTCTGGAACACAGGGGCAGCTCTTCCTAATGGATGCTGGTTGGAGCTTCACTTGCCTGGTTTTCTGTCATTTTTTTTATTATACAAATAGTGAATAATATTATTCACTATTAGTGTAATAAAAAATGGAGTACATTAGCTGGAATATGACCCTATCTTGAAGCTAAGGTAAGTAAAAAATGCTGTTAAATGTATATTGTAAGCATGCTTGTGGGTGAGAGTCTGTTTGTGTGCGTGAGAGTGAGTGAATGTGTTAGTATGTGTAAGCATGTGTGTGTGAGTCAAAGTAAAGGTCAAATGGCGTGCATTGTCACTTACGCTATCCCTGGCATTTTGGTGAATTGATGTCCATGGTTATTACTACATTACTGGTTATTCTACTAATGCCACCTCATTCCACTTGTTTTGGAAACATGATGATTATATTTCTTTGCATACCTATCTGTTAATGTATCTTCATATTGCTTGTGGATTAATCTTAGTTGTTTTATATTATGCAGTTGTCTTCTTGAATGCACTATTCATTAAAACATTCCACAATGATTAAAAAGAAACTACACATGTGAAAGAAGGAAAAAGAACATCACGTTTAACAATTAGAAATATAGTATAACATAGTAATAAAATGTTGACATGCTACAAAACAAGATGACAAACAGCATTAGCCATTTTAAAATGCTGGACTACATTAGCTATAGATATTCTAAACATGAATTCACTAAATTTCTCTCTACATTAGCAGTTGCGTGTGTATGTGTTAATGTCATGTTAGTGTAAAAGATTTAACATAAAAAACTTTGCTAATCTCTCCCTCTGGTGATTCTGGGAATCACCACAAATTACATTTTCCCAAATTGCATTTTTCCCTTTCCACAAAAGTTGTCGATTTTCGCAGCTTGCGTCTAGACGCCTCCAACCCTCTGGGTTCACAGTACACTTTGTCTTGGACACCATCCATCTCAAATTCTCTTTTCATCTTTCTTCCTCTTGTTGCTCACAGCTTCTTTTTCCCCCTGTAATTTGTCCCACGCTTTGCCAAAATAATTGTGATCCCCCTTATAAAAATGGCAGAATGCATATCACACAAATCAATAGGATTAGTATCGGGGTTAATATAGTTCAAAGCATTCCTCCTCCAATACCGCTAAACCACTCACCAGTTTTTGAAAATCCTTTCCCTACTGCTTCCCAAACACGTCTCCTCTAAATCCGTCACCTCACGAAAAATATCTGTCATGTTAGTAATGAACTTGTAAATCTAGTTACTCGCTTCAGGCACGTAAGTGCAGCATTGCTGGACACGAAGCATGCAACAGACCCCTCCTTCTTTTCATAATAGGATGACTAAAGCAAACCTATTTTGCAGTACCATAGCTCATATAATTATAAGTTCTGTATTCACTGTGGTTAAAGTGCCCTCCGTGTTAATAGACAAACTATGTACCAAAGTAAACAGCTTTTTGATCTTCAAATCATTTAAAACTACACCTACAAAAGGTATCATAGCTCCAAATATATATCTTACTACTTGTGGTGCACTACGCTTACCTTTTTAGGGAGCCACTACAATCTTCAATCTAATCATCTATGTCATCTACAAGTTATACTGTAAGAAACACTAAGGTTAAATAACAACTACTTACCCAATTCAGTGGAAGCTAAACGGAGGCATTCTTCCAGTACATATAATAAACTTATTTAACTTCATAATAAACTCCTTTAACTACAGGATCTGCTCCTGACAAAACTTGATCACCCATAGATCTGTACACCATCACTAAAACCCACCATCTCTGGCCTTTGAAGCTGATATTTCCCTCTAACAACACATACATTTCCATTCTTTTGTAAATCCAGGCTAAGTTTTGGATGTATTCCTAGCTCCCTAACTGCTTCTTCTTATTTTTCCCAACCAATTCTTTATCCTCTCTTTACTCCTTCTTCAGCCTTTGAATTTTGTTCATTTAATTCCTCCATAAAGTCTTTCTCATCCCTATTCCATTTCCATGAAGCCTTAAAATTAGTAAGGTTAGTTGTAATATTTTGTGTGATAGGTCATATATAATGATACATGTGATCCACAGACTTTGCCCCTGCTTGCGGGTTTAAAGGCTTAAACATAACTACATCATCCAAATGCATATCAAAATTCAAAAAATAATGCTCAAAAGTATCTTGATGATAAAACAAATTCATAATTATACTGCAAGAAAGAGTATAAGTGAGAGACAAAGGGTGAAACGTAACACCGTTGGTTGTAGAGGCAGGAAGATACATGCAAATATAACAAACCTGAACACCAGTGACTTTGGAATACTCATTTAACAACATAAAATAAAAAAATTCTGAAAAGTCCCTTACGAGCAGGGCCGGACTGGCAACCGAAACCGGCCCTGGCAAACTGCTCGGCCGGCCCCCCCTGGGGTGAGGGGGGGTGCAGCCGAGCAGTTTGCGAGCGCCGGTTTCGGCCGATTTTGTTACAGGGGGCTGATATTGCCGACCCCCGGTAACAAAAACGGCCCCCCAGGGGCCCAAAACCGGCCCCCACCGTAGCGGCCCACCGGGGAAACGCCCGGTGCCCGCTACGGCCAGTCCGGCCCTGCTTACGAGCTACCTTTGTGAAATAGTTTCATATTGAATCTACGTGGCTCATCTAAATAGGTCTGGTTAGGTCTAATATCTGTTAAAGCATGCTTGATAGGAGAGTTAAGACTCACTAATAAGCCCACTATTAATATAACCATGGATAATGCCAAAACTATAATATAATATGACAACCTTTCTGTAAGGTTGACATCATGATTTCTCATGTCAGATCAATAAAGAAAAAAATTAAAAAGCTACCTGTTGGCACTACAGTGCAAATCAGAAAAAATGTGAGTTTTTTCACTGTAAAACGGTTAGTTTGTCTTAGACTCTAGGATTAAGGAAAATACAACTTCGACTGGATACCTAATAAGAAATTTCACTCTTCAGCAATATACCTATGGGAACCTAATATTTTCGTTCACATACCTAAAGTGCAAAACAGGATTTTTCACTCATATGGAAGTGTGACACTTGAGTGTGCTAAACAAAAAATGTGTTCAATCCTTAACTGTGGTAACATTGTTCATTGGGGGTTTTCAAAAACACTTGGATGTTTTTCAGTTCAATAATTTGCAGATCAGGATTGCATTTTAATGAAGTAGGTCCACTCAGGAGCCGAATATCTTTGGTTTGACACTCTTTGTCTCCCAGTGCTTCGGATTTCTGGTTGTTCACTGTCACTAGCACCCTGTTCAGTTGGCTCAAGTTCTTCCCTAATTTTGTCTGGAATTCGTTCTTCTGTCAAAACAGTTTTTAGTCCCTTTCCACTTTACGGCCACCTCTCTTTCCTCTGCACTCTACCACCTGAAGTGCTTGCACTTTCTTTGACTTCATGGTGCGCACTTGCATTGTCAGCTGCTTCATTGATGTATTGTTGTTATTCTCAGCTCACTCACCACACGCTGTACTTTTCTCGTCAACAAAATACATTATCTTGCCACCAGTGCCATAAAAGTGCAGCATAGATATAAAAGAAAGAGAAATATATATATATATATATATATATACATACATATATATATATATATATATACACACACATATATATTGCATAAATAAATATAAAATGTTAAAACATATAAAACCATCAGTGGGACTACATTTGCTTTTTCAGTTACTGCAAGTAGTAGGAAGCCTGTCATGCATCAGTTCAAACTAGCATAAAAAATACAGTGCATGGTATCTAAAACCATATTAGAGAGACCAAATGCTTAAAATATAGCATAAGATGGCAGACAGGGGCAATTCTTTCACAGCAGATTCAAGGAAAAAAAGAAAACCTTTCAGAGGATTAAAACAATATTAAACATTCATCTCCCATTGTTTAAGGGCCTTGTTTCTACCGATCCACTTGCAACCTAAGAATTTAACCACGGAGCAGGCATAGACCGGGCTGGGATAAGTTCTCAAAATCCTTAGGGCAAACAGGCTGCAAAGTGTGCCCAGCTCCCTGGCAACTGGATTGATTCACCTTCAGCGGGGACCAGACTGCATGCAAATAGGACCTGAGCTATTGTTTCATTTGCAGTCTTGCATCTGGGACATAAGGCAGATGCAGCGTGATTCGATGCCCATTTGCCCGTGAAAGTTTATAGAGGAAGAGAGCCTTGTCTGAATTGGATCTACAGTTTTCTGTCCTTTGGGATAGTAATACTCTTCTAACAACTTCACGTTGCAACTCTTGTGTATTGTCTTCTCCTCCCTCTGAGCATCCATTCTGATCTTTAGTGGTCGTTATCACCACTGTTCCACTGGCTTGTCTAACTCTCTTGGTATGGAAGTCATAAATCCAGTAGGATAAGAAATGTGTGTCAGTCCCTAAGTGCTGTTTTTAGGGGTGAATGAGCTGATGATCCCTAAGTCTTCACTGAGTTCTACCCTTTTTAATCTTTATATGTACCCCCTAGCTGAAATTGTGCATTCTTACGGATTGTCATTGGTTTCTTATGCCGATGACACCCAGCTGGTGATTTCAATCTCCCCTGAACCCAGGGGAGGTCACCTCAGTCTGGCCCCCTGCCTTCATGAAGTAGCCAGATGAATGGCTAATTGTAAACTGAAGCTCACCGAAGACAAGACTGACGCTATGCTATTGGGCAACAATTTCAGTAAGAACGTCCTAACTCCTGTGTCGGACTACCTGGATAGGCTCCCTAGCCACAAATGTGTGCTAAAGAGTCTTGGAATGTGGCTGGAATCCAGCCTTACAATGGAGCACCAAGCTAAAACAAAACTTGCTGCTAATTGCTTTAGTGTCCTGAGACTGCTAAGAAAGGTTGTAAATCTTCTTTCTTTTTTAGCTAGAAGACTATTCGTCCATGCTATTATTATTTCGTGCCTTGATTATGGCAATGCCCTATACCTCCGGTCGCCCCAATATGTGATCAAAACGCTGCAGGCCACTCAGAATGCTGCTGCATGGCTACTTATGAATCTCCCAAGGCACCAATCTGCAAAAAAGGCCCTGAAAGACCTTCAGTGACTTCCAGTGGAGCAGCAAGTGAAATTTAAGGCTTTATACATTTTGCACAAATCACTCTATAAGAGAGGCCCTTTTCTGCTAAGATCGCTTGCTACCCCATACATCCCTGGAAGGCCACTTAGATTATCATCAGCCCACTTGTTACAGGTTCCTAAGATCAGTAGATGTCATTGGGGAGGCGTTCATTGTCTCATCTGGCCCCTAAACTTTGGAGCACTCTACCAGTTGAATTACGCCAGTTGACCAACAAACTTACTTTTCATAAGGCCTTGAAAACCTGGCTCTACAGCAACTAGTTTCTCTTTTGGTGGTGAGCTGGCTATAATGATGACTATTCTAGTGCTGGGAGGCCTTTGGGTAGCTATGCGCTTTACAAGATTCAAAGAATAGAATAGAATAGAATAGGTCTATCTATGCATGAAGGCAGCCGCCTAAGCCCCAGGCTATCAGGTGAGGGGTATTCCTGTAACATGCTTGGCCAACAATCACTGTGCCAGCACATTGGATTTTTCTCCTCTCACTGCAGGCACAGAAGAGGGGTCACTAATTATATTTTAAGGCAAGGTCTATGCATGTAACAAAAACACCTGTTCTAGCCCCTTCACCCATGAAACAAAAATGGCATTAATAGAAAGGAGGTGAAAAGAAGCAACGTAAACGTGTTATTAACTATTTCAGTCATGTACTACTAGACACAGGAAGTTCATGATATTATTAAAGTATTCCATTGAATGTGATTTGTTCTTTTTATAACTTGTTGATACCACTCAAGAGGCCCTCGTTGGGCATTCTACCTCAGTTTTAGAATCTCTAAAAAGAAGACAGACTTAAGAAAGAAATTAGGAGAAGAAAGTTAAATGACATAGTGCAAGGCAGCAAACAGACCTTGTGTTTTCAGGCTAAAGTTGTAAAGAAAGACTTACTTCCGCCACTGGAAACAGTAACAGTGATTGCTGGAGTGGCTGTGCTTGCCATTGCCTTGGTGCTCATAGTTGTTGCTGGGGTGATTGTTGAACCGTGGAGTGTTGGTAGTCTTCGCAGTGGTTTAGGTTGTTGTTGCGCTGCTGGTGGCGGTTGTTGATTGTTGTCCTTGGAATGGTGGTGGCCTTTACAGTGGTTTAGGATGTTACCCTAGTGGTTGTTGATGGATTTGTGAGAATCATCGATACAACACTATAACCATAGGGGCATATTTATGAAAGCTTTGCATCATACTTGCACCACGCAACGCGGTACATGCATGGCGCAAACATCTCAGTCAGATTTTTGAAGCCATGCAAAGCCACTTTGCGTGGCTTTTGAATGGCTTCAAAAATCAGGAGTAAGGCAACGCAGTGCAAATCACGTTGTTGCCTTACTCTGTGCAAGAGAGGCATTCCATGGGCGTTGCGGTGGGTGTTCCCACGCAACTCCCATGGTTTTTGACGTATTCCCAGGTGTACAAGGACTTGTAAACCTGGGAATGCACCAAAATCTTACGCCTTCCCAGAGAGGCGTAACGAGGATAAATATCTTTATTTCTCCTCGTTACTTCCTCTTTCTACGTGTGCTGCATTGTGCAGCAGACATAGAAAGAGGAAAAAGCCTCTCAGGATTGTTTATGTGCAGGAAGGTGCCCCTTCCTGCACAAAAACAACCCTGCATGCAACGGAGGCACCCATGCACCATGGTGCAAGGGTTCCTGTGTTGGCTATGGCTGCCAAAATGGTGGCAGCACAAGGGAAAAGGACAGGAATGCGCTATATTGGATAAATACAGCGCATTCCCTGTGGCGGAAGGTGACTGGCTGCGCCTCAAAAGACACTAAATGTGCCCCATAGTGTTGATAGTAAGTGCTACACATGCACACTTTGATGAAGAGATGAACCTAAGGAGATGCAAAAGGAAAACGCAGTTTTGCTTTCCAATTACAGAATCACCATGAAGATGTTCGTCATTGTTTGGAACGAAACGCGTTGGCTGTTTCTTTTTCTACAGTTGTTACTACCAATGAAGAATAGAAGGTTTAAATTCGACACTTGTGTTTATGATATTGGTTTATTTGTGCTCAGAGGGCTCTCCAAACTTTGCTTTGCTTAACTTCCTAACTAATGCCACCTGCGGCTCGGCCTTGTAGCATAGTCTGGGTTACCAGGCGACTCGAAGTCAAGAAGGAGGTCGTATTTTCTTTACTGGGCTTTTACTAAAGAAAATAATGCATTCTGGTAGGTGTAGTCTTGGCTCGCCTCAATGGAACAAAATCAATAACACAAAAGATAATATTCAATTGTTAAATGAAAGTCTAGGACTGGGTAGATTGTGTCTCTGTGACATTTAGCCATATGGTAACCCTAAGAATTGTGAATTAGTCATCTGCCCATTAGCACCCACGTTGGAAAGATCTATCAAGCATGAACACACTTTCAGCATCCATGTTTCTGAAGAGGACAAAGGGCTGGCTACAGTAAGTCCATTGCAGAATGCTGCACTGCTATATGTGACCCTCATATGTTTGCACCATGATCCACATTTACAATTGGCACAGCGAATATTGAGGAAGTGAAATACTCTAGAAGACATTTTGAGTTTGGGGCCTTCAACCAGGAATCATTCTATGCTATACTAAGCTCTCAGGCTCCCCACGGAAAAAGTTAGAACTCGACTGCACTCCTCCACTCATAGGGTGTACCAAGTGGTGCCAAGCCCCCTTTTTCTGCAGATATTCCAGTAGACAGAGTTCCAAAGGTGCCACATTCCAGGGCACATTGACTGTAGCTCATCTAGTCAAGAAATTCCTTTGCATTCTGGCACTTGTAGTCTTATTTATTCCATCATAAACGAAGGACAGCAAGAAAGACACAATGAAAGGAACAACCTGAAAGGGATGTGCTACTCAGGCATGTTATGTTATGTATATTTGTAAAGCATACTATTTCCCGCAAGGCTTTACTGGCGCTGAGCAGGTGTGTGTGCCTAGCCCTGCCTATGGTAGGTTGTTTAATAGAAAAGCCAGATCTTCAGCTTTTTGGGGAATTCAAGGAGGGAGGAGGAGGTACTGATGTGGAGTGAGAGGCCGTTCCATGCTTTAGAAGTGATGTAAGAGAACGCCCATCCCCGTGACCTGGTTCTGTGTATGCGTGGCATGGGTGCGATTTAGAGTCCTGCGGAGCGGAGATGTCTGGGTGGTTGGTGGAGGCAGATGCAACTGTTCAGGCAGGTAGGACCTAAGTAGTGTAGGTTGTGTGTGGGGAGATTGAAATATAGGTGGGCGAGCCAACAAATTAACAAGGAGAGCTGAGCCAGAGCCGAGCCAAGGGTCAGGCTTGGATCTTAGTGCTTGTGCACAAGTGGAGCTCTGAAAATATTTGCTATATAAATCACAGACCAAACATTATGTAAATCATGAAACAGTCTCTTCAAAAAAGTTTATTTCTTTAGCATGTGGAAGCATTGACATTAATATGTCACATATAGCAGTGCACTGAGAAGTACTTTATTAAAAGTGATAATTTTTAAACATGAAGCTTTAGTGAACTAAGAGACCAGACAATTGTCATGTAAACCCTGTACTGGACCAGATTATTATAGAGTTAATTCCTTATGTTAAGGCTTTGTTTACCTTTCAGCAGTTTTTATATAGCGCAAACTCAACCCGAAGGTATTGAAGTGCTTTACATTAGCAACAGTCACATTGCACAAGGGCCCTATTCATTGTTTATGGGGATGGGTAAATGAAGTGATTTGGCCAGAATCACAGGATGTTGAGCCGATGCAGAGACCAAAATCGACAGCTATGGCCCAAACACCACATACAGGTTATGGGATGGGAGTAAGGGAGACAGAAACCACATGAAAGCTTAGTTCGTTATGGGCTTGGGGTTCGAACAGGACCTTGAGCTAACCCAGAGCTGGCTTCAGGCTTGAGAACGGCTTGAGCTTTCAGTGGCTCGCCCATCTCTAGCTTGAAATGAGCTTTGTGTATGTGGAGCCAGTGGAGCCAGTGGAGCTCCCTGGGGTGTGGTGGGATGTCAGTTCTGTGTGGGATGTTGAGGATGAGTCTGGCTGCTGAGTTCTGGGTAGTTTGTAGTCTTCTAGTGAATTGTTTGGTGATCCCAGCGTAGAGGGTGTTCCGATATAGGGCATGAGCGACAGCTTTTCTAGTGTTGCTTGGGAGCCATTTGGAGATCTTCCTCGGCATCTTTAGGTGTGGAAGCATGATGTCGCGACAGCGTTGACTTCTGTGGTCATTTGCAGTATGCTGTTGATTATTCCGAGGTTCGTGGCAAGGGTGCTGGGTGTGGGTCTGAGTTCGGCCGGCCACCAGTTGGAGTCACATGTTGAGGTGTTCTTGCCAAAGATCCTCCCTTCTGTCTTGTCGGTGTTGAGCTTGAGACAGTTGGCTATCATCCAATTAGCGACTTCAGCCATGCAGATGGTGAACTTGTTTCATATGTGTTGGAGTCTTGTATGAGAGGATGTTGTCGGCGTAGGAGAGGATGTTGATGTTTTGTGCGCAAATTATGCTGGCCAGAGGTATCATGTATGCGTGAAGGGGTGAGGCATGGACCTGGGAAACTTGAGAACTCTGCCCTAGAAAGGCCGCAGAGCTCATGATGCACTCTACGCTAACACCTCCTCTCCTCCTGTGTGATCCGTGTATTTTTAATTAATTCTGTGTTTATGGCCAAATAATCCCTGTGTGCGTGGCTCTGCGGTCGCCTGCGAGCGAGGATCTAAAAACAGAAGCACGATTTTAAGGATTTCACATAAAGCCTCACGTTTTGCAACCCCCCAAGAAATGCTTGGGTGCCCACAAGGGGTGAGGGAGAAGGCGGCTCCAGCTCTGATTGGCTGGACAGCCTCAGCGCTTGGTTACCTTAGAGTCAAAGACCTAAAGCTGCCTTGCTGAGCAAATATCAAGATGGGAAAGAGAGACAAACAAGGAAGAGCTGGGAGGGAAAGTGTGGGGAAGAGATCAGAGACACAAGGGAGAAGAACCATGTTTATAACAACCCCTCTGCTGGAAAGATGCAGGGTCGGGTCTGTCGGACTGGGGTTCACAGATCTATCGATGATTGCAACCACCTACTGGGCTATCTCATCGGGAGTAAAAAGGGGCAGTGGGGACCGAGGGAAAAGGGCAGTGAGAGTAGTATGGATGGGAGCAACGAGAGGTGAATGGAGACACCTGAGCTAGGTTAGAGAAGGGAAGGTGTACAGATAATGAAGAACAAGGAGATAGGGGAAGCGAGAAGGAGGGATAGAAATTAGAGGGGCGAGAGAGGGTGAGAAGAAATTCCACAGGAAGACAAGTGCAGGCAGAGAAAGAGGGGGCAGGCGAGAAGGGGAGTGGAGCTTCAAGAGGAGAGAGCGAGCTGTAAAGGTAACCAAGGAAAATAATACAGAGAGCGGTGGAGGGGTGGGAGGATGGAAAGGGAGCGAGAGAGGGAGAGGTAGCGGAAAGAGAACATAAATACTGGGGCGAGAGAGGGTTAAAGGGATCAGAAATGGAGACGAATAGGGAGTGTGAATGATCGAGAGAGGGCGGGAGAACGAAGTGAAGGCGGCGGAGATGCACAATGGCTCTGGATGCGAGGAAGGCAGAGAGGGGAGGAAGGAGAGATAATGTAGCAAGGTTTATTCAGCACTGGTTCTTACAAATGTAAACACCTCGAGAACTAGGTCTACACATAATCTCATGTCTGCAGGAAACCATGTCTCTAGTCCTGGCTGTCTGATAGCAGCCACTTGCATTCTGGTACGTATAACTATGCTTCGCAAAGAAACCAACTGGACTACAACTCCCACAATCCATTCTTTTTTAAACTATAAATGCAAGGCTGGGATTGAAAACATGGTATGTGGGTGCCCCCTCCTACCCTGTCACATAGCTGGTCCATCACATGATACTGTTTCTCCATAATTTATAATAAAAAATCTGCTTGTACCTTGACTCCCTGGTTTACACATTTAGGTCTCGATGGGTTTTTACAGCCTCACTGTCATTCCTTATTTTGCGACCCGACCTATTAATACATAGGTAAGTTTGCAAAGTAAAATACTGGTGGGGAAAAGTTGGTGCACAATTTGGGACCGCTTTTTGCAACTAGTATATAGTAGATCTGTCCCTTAGTTTAATAACTAAGGGCCAGATGTGAATCTTGAAAGTACATTTGAAAAATAAATAGGCATACCTCTTATAATCTTCAACATTCATTTATATTCTGAAAAATATTCAGAAATATGGAAGTGTTCTTCCAAAATATGAGTTAATTATAGACACATATCCTGCTAAGAGTTGCATTAACTCTTGCCGTTCAATATATTACTAATGACAGGTTGCACTTATTGTCACTTAGCTGCAGGTGGATAATTGAGCCTCGAGGATGGAGGAGAGGTAGGTGCACCTCAAGGGACTTCAGGTTCACAAGGTTGAAGAGCAGCTCTTTGTGCACTTCTGGTTATGGCCTGAGAGCCACAGTCACTTCCTGTTCACATTTTTTATGTGCAGCCATTTTGTGTGTATATCCCAGAATGCTCCTTGAAATGGATCTCCGTTATTGCTATTCAGCATGCTTTATATTATGTTTTTTACTGAGAGCTACCTCCAACATTTACAAGTGTGCGGTAAGTGTGTGTGCGTGCGTGCCTGCGTGTGATCGTGTGTGTGTATGTGTTGGGGGGCAGAAAACATGTCCTGCAATCGCATTACCAGATATTTTGTCCACTACATACCATTATGGAAATGTCTTGGCATTACTTGCAGATGCAGTGGTAATACCACAACTGGACTTGGTAATCCTACACATTTCCATGTAATTTTCATGGATATCTCGAGTACCTTCTAGCTGCTAGAGAAAGGTTGCTCAAGTACGTGTGAAAATTGTGTTTTCACAGTTAGTCTTCTAGTTACTGGCCCATAATTAACATACAGCATAAAGTGTTGGCATGGTGAGCAAAAGAACAATGGATTTAACCCAGAACTCTTGACTGGGGGTGAGTGTTTGAAAAGGTTCAGCACTCTGTCCATCATCTTGTTGTGTTTGCTATGTTTGCCTTAAGTGGTCAAGGGTATGCCCAGATGTGGGTCCCATGCTCGCTGGATTCAAACTATCCCTGGCTGATGAGGGGTGATACCCATTAACCGGTCCGAGGATGCTTGTTTTCAGTCCAGGGAGGACCTGGCCTGGCAGCTCGGGCTGGACTGTTCCCATGGGTGCAGGGTCAAGACTGATTTGCATATGACTGGTTCCGAATTCGGGTGGCGTAGTGAGCAAAAGAACAATGGATTAAACCCAGATCTCTTGACTGGGGGTGAGTGGTTGAAAAGTTTCAGCAATCCGCCCATCATCTTATTGTGTTTGCCATGGCATAAAGTGTTGCCAGTGATGGTATTACCAACTCAGCTTTTTCCGCCATATTTATCGGCCAAGTTCGTAATCGGCTTCTGAAGGTCAACATAAGATTAAAAGAATAGTAATTTTCCCTTCATGCCCTGGTTTGTGCATCTTTGAAAATATCTCTTCTGTTCTCTGTCCAATTTTTTAAAGAAGACAGCGAGCAATTTATGAAAAAATAACTTAATTGTCTGGGGACCATCGCCATGGATCTGGTATAAGCTAAGAAACATGATGAACTCATAGAAAAATTTGGGAAGACCTCACAGTTCATCAGAATGACTACACTGGTGGAGCAGGCGAGTCTTCCGCACATCTGTATTGCTCATGGCAAAGGTTTGTCCAGTGTTAAAGCTGCTGTTGGGATCATGGATTGGACATCAGAGTCATGAAGACGCCATATTCGGAGTACAACTTCCTAAATAATGGTATTTAACACCAAACAAGCGTGTTCGGTACATAAAAGATACAACAGAGAACATGGCGGCCGGCTGAGGAGTCCGGTCTGGAGCTCCCGAGCTCTCCAGGCAGAACGCAATGATCGATAAAGCGCCCTGAAAATACTATGTCCCACAATACCGTGAATTCCCCAGAAGAGTGCCAACTCCCAAAGGAACGTCGCGAGGGCAGCGGAGATCGAGAGGGGCTGCTGCCGAGTCCTGGCAACCCTGTGAACACTGTGTGGGCTGAGGCGGCCGCGGTCCTTCGCAGCAACAGGAAGGCTGCCGCCCGGGTTTCCTTCTGGGGTAAGCTGGCAGTCAGTCCGGGTAGCGTCAGCAGTGCGGCGGCAGGATTGGTCTCATCTCAGGGGTCCAGAAAAGCACTGAGAAGAGATCGGAGCTCAGGCAGCGGGTGCAGGGGGCGCATGACTCTGGTAAGTGAGCGGGCTGCCAGAAGCGAGGGAAACAGCCCCAAACAAGACCACACTTTATCAAAGCCAGTTAAAGAAAAGAAAAAAGACGGTGACAAGGGTGCACAAAAAGTACAAGTACAGGAATTTAACCTCAAAAGAGGGATAAGCTATTGCCTAAAAAGCAGGAACTTAACACTTAACACTACCACCAACTCGGAAAATTCCAGTCTCAGTGCCTATAATCAACATTAAGAAAAGCAAACAGGCTACACCTCCCCAAAACCTGGAGCCTCCTCCTGCGCCACCACGAGCCAGAGTAGCAGGCTCAAAAGTAACAAGCATTGGCATAGCCAATAGGTCTCGCTTTTGGGACCTTATAAGTATTTAGTTATGCAGCACAATATCCTTGGTGCAATAACATCAACTGTTGCATGGCTAAAAACTTATAAGGTCCCAAAGGCGAGACCTATTGGCTATGCCAATGCTTGTTTTTTGTTAGGCACGGGGAGATTAAGTGATTTGCCCAGAATAAATGATGTTGAGCATCCTTGCCGAGACTCGAACCCAGTTCCCCAGCACCGAGGTCGACCGCTCTAGACATAAGACCACATCCTCTCCCCTAGCAGCAACCTCCACTTTGCCAACCTCTTGCTCGCCCATGTACCCCGAATCCGAAGAGCCAAAGCCGGCGAGAATGGATTCTTCCACCTGGCTACCAAAGCCTGGAACGACCTTCCCCGGCACATTAGAGCCACCAGCTCAGTCCCTGAATCCCGCAAAAAAGGCTGAAAACCTGGTTCTTACAATAGGTCCCAGCCAGGATCGCACCGTCCTTCTTCAGGTGCAGGATATCCTCCTGAGTGATAAGCTCGACCTACAAATACACATAATGTTGGTACCCCAATACATTTTCACTGACGAGAGTAGGGAAGCAGTGCTGATGTGAAGGGCCTAGCTCCAGACGAGTTGCAGCGTCTCTAAGCACTGTGGTGATCCAAGGACATCCAATCAGGTGTTTAATGCACCCTTTGATGGGGACGCACACAGTCTCAGGAGGCTATTTGACAACCTGTCCAAGGTAATCTGAAGCAGGCAACAGGTTAGAACCCACTGTTTTAAATCTGAGGGCACAGACACAGATGACGATCCTGTTATTTTGTAAGGATCGAAACGTCGACTCTCGCACACTGACCCATATTATAATGTACAGAGTAAGGCACATAGGGGCAGAAGTGTTGCTTTAAATTTAATTAAATAAATTAAATGTTTTGACTTATGTCACACACTATTGCCTGAGTTTTTCTGTTTTTGTTCTGCTCATTTAATTTTGTGTCATTTGTGTTTTCTCCCACCGATTTGACTAAATTGTCTAATAAATGTGATTGTATTTTTTCAAATTGACCGCATGTCTGGTCATAATTGTTTTCCCAGTTAAACGCCTAGATAAGTTCTCTTTAGGGACCTCTGTTCCTTTAAAGCACTATGCACCCCTGGTCCCTAAATATTCATGGGTTTCGCTTGTTCTCTGTAGGCACAGACACGACAGACCGCTTAGTCCTTATACAGTGGAGCTATCCCGCAGGTCCCAAAGAATGCACAGCCTCAGATCTCAGGCAGTGGAGCAACCCCTAGATTACACCGATCATACAGGCTTAAATCTCAGACAATAGAACTACCCACAGATTAACCACGTATTACAACTCAGGTGTATCCTAGCAGTAAGCTCACCCTGTACACAAATCATAGCGACTCAGGGCTCAGTGATTCGAGTTAGCCCTCAGTTACAAAGATAGAATAGGCCCAGGCCCAGGCCCAGGCCAGGGCCGCATGTATTATACGGAATGGTAATACTGTCTGGGGAAGATTTCTCCTCATTAGTACCAGTTTAACAGAAAAATACAGAAATAGGGACCTGTAAGATGACCAGTTAACCTTCACTAAGGGCTTTCCACTGTGTGCGAAAACATGCTGCAACATTTTTAGTAACTTTTGATCGGTTTGAGCTAGAGAAAATTTTTGGGTTAAAATCTGCAGATTTGGATTATGTGGCAAATCCATAATTATGCAAAAAAAAAAAGCCACAGCCACAGAATTGCATAATTCCAGTGGCCCCAGATCAGGCCAATGCCAACAAAGCTTACTCCGATGACACGGTTATACAGGTCCAGGCCTTCACCGGCAGAGATAGCCGAAAGCTTACTCTGAACCTACCATGCAAGTTTATACAAGCAGAGCTGTCTTTAGATTTATACATTTCTTACAGGTTGAGGCGTTAGCCAGCAGAGATGCCTCCCAGGTTACATACATGTTACAGATGACAGCAACAGCCAGTAGAGCATCTTACAGTTTACACAGATCTCCCAGGCTCAGGGCTCAGTCACTAGCGTTGTATCTCAGTTTACATAGATCTCATAAACTCCCGCCTCATCCATCAGTGCTATCTCTCAAGTTACATAGACCTCACAGGCTCAGGGTGCAGTTACTAGTCCTGTCTCTTGGCTTACACATATCTCACAGGCTCCCACCTCAGCCACCAGTGCTATCTCTCACGTTACACAGATATCACAGGCTCAGTGTTCAGTCTCTAGTGCTGTAGCTCAGGTTACACAGATCTCACAGGCTCAGTGTTCAGTCACTAGTGCTGTATCTCAGGTTACACAGATCTCACAGGCTCCGTGTTCAGTCACTAGTGCTGTATCTCAGGGTACACAGATGTCACAGACTCCCACCTCAGCCACCAGTGCTGTCTCTCAGGTTACACAGACATCACAAGCTCAGGGCTCACTAGTCCGGTCTCTCATATTACACAGACCTCACACGCTCAGGGCTTAGTCACTAGTGCTGTCTTTCAGGTTACATAGATATCACAGGCTGCCGCCTCAGCCATCGGTGCTATCTCTCAAGTTACATAGATTTCACAGGCTCCGTCATTATAGCCGTCTCTCTGGTTACACAGATCTCACAGGCTCAGGCTCAGGCATCAATAGAGCTAATCTTCCTGTTACACAGAGCCTACAGGTTCACGTCTGACAACTGATCAGTCACCCAGAAAACAAATATTTTAGAGGGTTTTAGAGGGCTTCTCTCGCCGGAGGCTCTAGAACGGTCTCACAGAGCCCTCTGCTCCTAGAGACCAGAGCGTTTACAGGAAGGAATGATTTTATCAAACAAAAACAGCACAGAACAGTTCGAGTGCCTCGTCTCCCCTGGCAGCAATTTCCAAAAACAAGCCAAAAAAACATGCTCATGGAAACAACTAGCTGAATGTGCAATTTCAGGCAACCACCACAGTATTACCCAACCCATCGTAATGGAACCTAGGAGATTTGAATAAATCATTGCCAAGAAAGTACTGGGGTTGCAGTGTTCGAGGTCAAATAACTCCTAGATCACTCACCTGTGAAAAAAAGCAACGAGCGACGGAAATCATGTGGGGAGACATGGGAACGGGGCCGCGAGCGGTGAGCCGCAGAAGGTGAGCGAAGCCGAAAACTACGGGGCGCATCGGGGGACATGGAGCGGGGGCGAGCGAGCGCGGCAGCCTGCAAAGCAGTCCCAAGAAACGCTCGTGCGTCGTGGCTGGCCTTTGGATGAGTACGCGCAGCAGACATGTGTTTCCACTTATCGCGCCCGCGTCTGGGCACGATAATTGGAAACACATGTTTGCCGCGCGTACCCATCTCAAAAAGGCCAGCCACGACGCACGAGCGTTTCTTGGACTGCTTTGAAAACTCGCTTACATTAAGTCTTCGCCTCTAAGCAGCGCTTGCGCGCTACTCGAGGCTCGACCTAAAAATCACCCCCTCACTACGCTCCTACTTTAAAGTTAAACAGATCTTTCCAAACGTTCTTCCAGGAGAACAGGGGGAAAAGAGAGAAGGCTTAAACATGACAGGGGATAGTACAGTAGAAGGGGTACCCCTTAGTAGTAACAGATACCAGGCTTTAGCTATAGATGAGGAAAATGTGGGGGCTGCTAAACAAACACAGGCGGAGCTGCACGTGGCAGGGTCAACCCCCCCAGGAGAACATAGAAAAATTGATTGAGTATCTAATCTCAGAAATGAGGGTAAACTTCGCTACCTCAGAAAGAAATCAAGTCAAAATACAAGGGGCATGCGAAGTCCTGGAGGCGAAGAGTAATACCCTGATGGAGCGAATTACCACAGTGGAGGCCACTGTGGACGAACTGGGGAGGGAAGTAGAGACAAATAAGGAGGAAATACAGACCCTGAAGGCAAAATATCAATAGCAGCGTGATTGATCTCCTGAAGGAATTTTTCCCATGGACAGAGCCGGGGGTACTGGGAGAAGACAATCCAAAGGGTGCATAGGGACCCGTACCGGAAAGGAAAGCCAAGGAAAAATCCAAGAAAAATTCTGATAAACTTCAGAACATATGCCTTGAAGGAGAAAATTTTAAGTGAGGCTCTAAAAACAGGATCTTACACAAAAGGCGAATGGGCATCAGAATAAGATCTCTATATCTCTAAAGCAACGCAGGATAGGCAGTGGGTGTTGGGGCAACACATGCAAGAGCTAAGGACCCTGGGGGCGTCAGTCCAAATGAGCTTCCAAGCATCTTTGAGAATAATGTGGTGAAACCAAATGCACAACCTAAAGGACCCCAAGAAGGTGGAGTCTCTAATTAATCAGATTAAATGAAATTAATACCTAGAGAGTAGGGATCTCGAAATGGGCGAGAATGTCTCACCACAGGAAGAAAGGGAGGGTTCTCCAACGGAGGGCGAGGGATGGGGGGGGGTGTCATAAGAGAGTCCTATGAAAATTTCACAATGGGTGTGAGAGCATATAGGGAAAAACAGAAAACGAAATTGTCCAATTTGTGAGAAGCTAAGAGAGTTAAGACTTAAGGGGGGAGCAACTAGAACGATACAAACCAGCCTAATGGCAGTCAATATCCTATCTTGGAACGTAAATGGCCTCCGGGTCAGAAGTAGAAGACAAAAGATTTTAGAGTATTTGAAATCGGCAAAAAACGAAATAATAATCTTACAGGAAACCCATCTCCTAAAAGCAGAATGGGGAGAAATAATGAAGAAACAACGCTGGGTGGATACATATATCTGTACTGATCAGACGTGCTGCGTGAAAGGGGTCATTATTCTGTTTAAGAAAGCAGTAAAAGCAACGATAGAAGACGTTAGTTGTGACCCTAAGGGGAGATGGGTCATAGTGAAGGTTAGAATGTTAGGCAGAATACATGTTCATTCAGGATATTATGGCCCCAATATGGATGATCCTACCCCTCTGCAGGCTCTATATACCCACCTTCTGGATGTTTCAACCCCTGTAATCCTTGGCGGAGATTTTAATTTGATTATAGACCCAAGGAAGGATAGATTACCGGTGAGGAATACGCTAAATTTGCCTAGAATGAGGGAATGGCTGAAATACTACTTTGAGGATCTGGGGCTGGTAGATGTATGGAAAGGGCAAGGGGGTTAAAACACACAAATTCACTTTTAGGAATAAAAAAACATGGCCATGCTTCCAGGATAGATTTCTTCTTAGTAGACAAGGCCTTATGCAGTAGTGTTAGGAGATTAGAGCATGTATCTGCACACCTGTCTGATCACTCTGCAGTTCAGATGGAAGTGTGTTTTGAAAAGGCTCGGACCATACAGAGATGGACATTGGGCCGATCTCTGCTTTTGGACCCTCAGGTTAAAGAAAGGTTGAGAATAGAGACGGAACAGTTCTTCTCAGCAAATAAAATCGGGATCTCTATACAGGTCACCTGGGATACATATAAAGCAGTGATTAGGGGGAAGCTAATTAGCATAGCAGCCTTCAGGCATAAAAACACCAGGACAAAAATTAGCCAATTAGAAAAGGAACTGCAGCATTTAGGTGGGAGAGTGGAGGAAGCCAAAACCCCTCAAGAGACTGACAAAATAGAAAAGGAAATAAACAACAAAAAAGAAGAGCTGCCTAGCATATTGGACTCTATAGCTAGAAGTAAGTGGGAGGCAAGCAAGCTCTCACATTATGAGTATGGGGAGGGCTGTGGCAAAATGTTAGCCTGGAAAATAAAAACAGAACACAATCAAAATAAGATCTCGCATATCCAAGGGGAAAATCAGACAGAACTCAGTACAGAAGATTCGGAGATCGAGAGTGCTTTGACCAAATTTTTCCAAGAACTCTATTCAGAGGATACAGTGACTCCAGGGGAGCAAATAGAGGATTACCTTAAAAAATCAATAGTACTATCCTTAACAGAAGAGCAGAGGAGTGAATTAAATGCCAAAATAACACCAGAAGAGGTAGCGAGTGTGATAAATGAAATATATAGCTCTCTAAAGCAAGAACTGGCTCGCCTCCTGATGGAGGTATTTAATGCGGTCTATGTAAAAGGACAAGACTTGCCAAAGTCTTGGGAAGAAGCAATTATATGTATATTATTGAAGCCAAGGAAAGACTCAAAGAGATGTGAATCATATGGGCCCATATCATTATTAAATAGTGATTATAAAATCTATACCCAGATATTGGCAAAGAGAATGGGAAAGGTTGCCGATCAACTAATACATCAAGATCAGAAAGGCTTTATCAGGGGTAGACAAATTCAAGAATTAACACATGAATTGGTGGGGACAAAAGATGTGGCTATTCAGGAAAGGATCCCCCTGTCTGTGATTACATTCGACACAACAAAGGCTTTCGATAGGGTTAGCTGGGCTTTTCTACACAAAGCTATTGAAACACACAATTTGGGGAGTGCATTTTCAGGGGCAGTAAAATATCTATAAAAATCCAACAGCTAGGGTTTTGGTTAATGGAAACCTCACAGAGAGGATAGCCATCAGAAGGGGCACTAGGCAGGGATGCCCACTCTCCCCACTTCTTTTCAACCTATATATTGAACCATTGGCTAACACCCTCAGATCTAATCATATGATATCTCCTTTTAAGTTCGAGGGATGGGAGAAGAAAGTTGCCCTCTATGCGGACGACCTAATGGTCTTTACAGATAACCTGGCAGGCTCACTCCCGATAATAACAGATACCTTGGAGCAGTTCCGAAAAGTCTCAGGTTATCAAGTAAATCAACAAAAAACTGAAATTATGGAGTGGAATTTTCAGAGCAATAATCCCTTAGTAAAGGAACAGATACGATAGCTGGGTATACAGATAGTGAAAGATATAGGTAAAATTGCTCACCTGAACTTTAATAAAGTACTATCAGAAACTAGAAAGCTCTTGAAAGTATGGGAAAGCCTCCCCCTATCATTTATGGGCCGTTCTAATGTCGTGAAGATGGTGGTTCTCCCAAAATTCACATATCTTTAATACCATACCTCTGGAATTTAGGAGAGAATGGTTTAACAAGCTACAAGGAGACCTGAGCAGCTTTATATGGGCCTCAAAAGGGGTCAGAATAGCCTGGAAAAAGCTGAGAAGGAAAAAGGAACGTGGAGGGATTGGTAGCCCAGATTTCTATCAGTACTATAGAGCTTTTCATTTCATTCATTTCAAGAACATTAGAATATTATTTAAAGAACACCAGACTTATCCCATATATTTGCAGGCTATGACCCGTGTGGAAGGCAGTTTCTTTTTATATAAATTTGGACATCCAAAATTCTTTAAAAAAGTGAAACTAAAGGTGTTGCTGTCAGCCCCCAGACTATGTTACCAAATCAGACGCTCGTTAAAAATTCCATACTATAGTGATTATGCCCCAATCTGGCTTTCCCCAGGAACACCGGAATGCCCGAAAGATAGGCTATCAGCAACTCTGAGAGATGAAGGGATAACGAAATGGGGCCAGCTGATAAAAGAAAATACAATAATAGGATGGAATCAGTTATCAATATTGACTAATGGCACACTCTCTAAATTCAAGTATTATCAACTAGTGAGCTGGGCAAGGTCCATAGGGAAGGATGGACCAAGAAATAGTGACATTGAGAGGAAAATTCAAGGGGATGTGGTAATAAAGGAAGAAGTATCGAGTTGGTATTGGTCGCTCATTTCAGCAGGAGAGGAGGATTTTGTCTAACCCACGGAGATTTGGGGGAGGGACCTGCCGACGCTAGATATACAAAAATTATGGCCAGTATCAATGTCTATAAGTTGGTATATTATTAAATCTGCACCTCTCAGAAAAAAAACATTTATTCACGATGCATAGAACATACTGGACGCCAAAGAAGCTGTCAAAGTTGAACAAACAAGAGGTGAGATGTTGCCCCAAATGCGGAGAGGAGAGGGCAAATGATATCCATATGTTTCGGCAGTGCCCCCAACTCCAGGGATTCTGGAACAACATGGGTAAGATCCTCTCGGAGGTGCTGGGTCAAAACATAGAGGTAAGCACAGATTTAGATATGTTTGGGGTTTTAAGTAGTAATATGGGAGGCCCTAAGTTAATTAAAAAACAGAATAACCTACTTTTCGTATTCATTTTACAGGCTAGACGGGAGATTTGTATTAAATGGATATGTCATATCCCGCCAACACAAGGTGAATGATTTGCATCGGCCCAAAGGGTTAATAAGCTGGACCGGGATGGGAGACAAAGTAAGAGAACAGGTTTTTGGGATATATGGGAGCAGCATCATAAGTCACGGGATTGAGGTGTAGAAGGAGTATAAGATTATTTACAGTCCAATGATTAAGCATAACGGCAATAACCCGTAAGCGTGGGATCTGCGCTGGCGGCTCCAGAAATGCAGCCCACCCGGGAAGAGTGGGATGGGATGCTAGGGGGCCCAGTGGCTGGAAGGACACCCCCATACATGCTCCCCCTGGTGTATGTCCCGGGCAGGACCAGGCTGGTACAGCTAGAAAGGGGCCCCCAGCAGTCCTTAATATAACTTGTTTATTGCACAATGAGGACAAAAAAAAACAGATACAACAGCGCATTTTGACAAACAAGATGGTGTTACACAGCTGGGTGTATTGCACAGGTGAGTCTGTTTTTAAACATTTAGGGCCAGATATACATAATATACACAATGGCGTTGGGGCAGCCAAACATTACTGTAATCTAGCACATCATACCTTGCATGCAGAGTCTACATTCACCCTTCATTAGATGCATCAATCCAGCACAGGGTGAACTAGCCTTGTGCAGTAACACGCAAGGTAGCTCTTCTGGCTGTGTAATACTTTCAAGGCGCTACACTAGGCCTATATATGGGACTGCAGAGCTCTATCCCTGCTTCCGCAGTGCGCTGTCATAAGACACAAACTAGGCTTGTGTTGTCATACGGCTATTCACCAGTAGACAGTGGTTCTGTCTGAGGGTGGCCTACATCAGAGATGTCAGAAGCAGTTACAGGCAAAGTAGAAGGCTATGTTTTCCCTTTCTGAATGGCATGGGTTGGCGGCACCATGCCTATGGTTGAAACATACCCTCTCCAATGCATGGTTGGCAAGCACTCATTACATAAGGGGTGCATGCGATGGATCACAAAGGCAAGTTTCGACGTGTAGGTGACCACAGCCGATCACAAACAGCGCCCACACAAACTCTGCAGATTAGCGCCTGCTTTGCAAAGGCACAGAAAATTCCAAACTCTGCCCCAGTCAATGCACTGTCGGGCGCTGCTGTCTTTTTCTTTGCCCTGAAGACCAGGAGTTGCATTCACCAAGGACCCTTCCTTTCTTCATGTCACAGCAATGAGTATGGACTGCAAACATGTTTTAGGCTCAGTTAGTACGCAAGTTTGCAGTTCTGTTGCAAACTATATAACTGAAGGCCATCTGCAGCACCACAATGCATTGTGTTGGGATTTTGAGCCAAAAACAGATAGATGCAGAGACCATCTTTATATATTGACGCAAGGTACGTTGAGCCAGACCCGACCGAACAGAGGCGGCAGACACCTCCTTGGCACGAGTTCAGCTCCCACAAGTGGCCCCAATATATAGTGAGACTCTGGGAGGGATGGTGACAGAGCCCGAAATACGGGTGGCTATTAGGGACTATGCGCTGGGGGAAAACCCAGGCACTGACAGCCTACCGGCAGAATACTATCAAATGTATGACCTCTCCTGACCCCCCGAAACTGGCGGCAGCATTGGATGGTGGCTCCCTCCTGGAATCTTCCAGGGAGGCGTTGATAGTCTCCGGCCCCAAAGTGTCTGGGGACTTACAGGAGGTGTTGGCTTATCGGCCACTCTCCATGCTGAACTTAGATTATAAAATCCTGAGTAAGGTGCTTGCAAACCGGTTACTGAAACACCTACAACAGGTGATGCACCCTGACCAAATGGCTTCTTTCTGTAGCGCAACACCTCACTCAATATGAGGAGACTGTATAGAGTCCTGGGGGCAACAGAGCCTGATAGTTATCCGGGAGCGGTGGTGCTGTCAATTGGCATACGCAAGGCTTTTGATACTCTGCAGTGAGGCTACCTGAGCGCGTCATAAGAAAAATTGGACTCTGAGTTGGCTGGGACAAATGAGTAGCACTCCTGTATTCAGGAGCAAGAGCCCGGGCATATGTTGGTAAGTGCATTTCTAAAGCATTCACGGTCCACAGGGCACCAGACTGGGGTGCCCACTCTCCACGTTGTTATATGTAAGCCTGGGCTGAGTTCTGCAGAACTCCGCAAAGTGACAAAAAAAGTCCACCGTGCTCTGCGGAGTTCCGCAAGCAGTAGAGTGCGGTAAGTCCCGCTGCTCGCACTGATTTTTAGCACTGGGCGTTTGTTCCACTCTGTAACATCAATGCAAATGGCACTACGTGCAGCGCAAGAGGGCACAGCTTCTTTCTGCCACTCAAGTAGATGTTCAACTCGAGCTGCAGCTTCCTCAAAGCGAGCGGCAGGTTTCTCAATGTGAGTGGTAGTGACCTGCCGCGACCGCCCGTGTCGAGAAATCTCACTGGGAGCTGGTCTAGTGTTGGATTTTCCTTGCTCACTAACTTAATGTTGGTGAGCGGCAAGAGAGGAAAAACTCAGCTCCGCACCAGAGTTTTTTGGAACTCCTCACTTTACGTCAAGCGCAGAGTGGAAAAAGCTCTGTGAGCAGAGGGGAGTTTACTGCCCAGGCCTAATTATATGTACTGACAGGGGAGCCGTTTGCTTGCGTACTACGGAACAAGGGTGTGGGAAGAGGCATTCCGCTGTGAGACAGTGTGCATGTGATTTCTTTTTATGCAGGCAACATGTTGATTTATTTTGAGAGATGTGGAGCATGGAGTGCCTGGAGGAGCTAGGGGGGGTCTCTGGTTTATGCACCAACTGGCATAAGACGTGCATTTCCAGTGAACTGTAATCAACGATGGGCACCAGGAGTCAGCCATCTGGTGGGGATTAGATGGGAACCCAAGGTCCTTAAATATCTAGGGGTTCGGGTCTACCACACAGATAGGGATACCCTGGAGGGCAATCTGGGAAAAGCCCTGTGGGGGCTGCTTGGCAGTGTGACAGTGTGGTGTACCCTATGACTGCCCATCATGACTCAGATAGCCCTGTCTAATATGGTTACACTAAAATGGTCAAACTATTTCACAAACCTCCACATCTGGATACCACAGGCCTGGTTTAGATCCCTCAGCCAGTTATTATGTGGGCTGATATGGGAAGGGGGAGGCACCGGGTGGTGCTCAGCACACTCCAGCTCTCCACTCGGTGTGGAGGATTGGGAGCGCCTAATTATAAGCTGTACTACCTGGTAGAACAGCTGTAGTGGCTGGCTAGGTCGGTAGCAGGCTGTAACACCCAGGTAAAAGGCAAGCTTGGGGAGCCCCGTAGAAATGGAGCCTTGGTGGAGGATGGAGGTTAAACTGAACTTGATTAAGATGCCAAAACTTCTGTCAATTGGACTATGTTGCTGGAGGTGGGCACTGAGCAGGAGAAGGGGAAACAGGATATACCCTCCGGTGCTGACCTTTAGTGGAGCTTCCCATGCACCGCAGTGGCTACTTCACGAGATTCTGAATGCGGGACTGGCTAGAGGCAGGTACTGACACCTTAGGAGACCTATATGATGGGGGCGCCCTGAAAAGCCTTGAGAGCTTGGTTGCTTACAGTGCGCTACTAGCCAAACAATTCTTAACATATGGTGTGCTTATGCATGCTCTCAAAACCTCATGGGAGAGGTAGAAGCTGAACCTGTGACTCATGACACACTGAAGACCCTACCTACCTTCGGGTGGGTAATGTTTGATTACCTGGTTGTACCAAGCGCTGATCCTAGAGACTTCAGACGACATACCAGGCCCTCAGGCCAGGTTCGAAAGGCTCCTGAATAGACCGTTCAGGGGCAAGGAGTGGACACGCACACTAGAGCTCAAGGTCTTGAGAAACATGATTTTTAAATATACCCAATTTAAGTATTTGCACATGACATATCTCACACCACATAGACTTAATGTAATGCTCCAGACCCAAGCCCATGGTTGCCCCAGGTATCACCTAGTTGATGCCAACTTTGCACATATGGTGTGGCCCTGCCCCGTGGTTTCCCACTTTTGGCGGGAGGTGATGAAGGACCCGGAGAGGACACTAAACTGACACAACATGTGTACTGCCAAAATCTACCTGCTGGGCCTCTACTATAGGCGACCAGAGAAAAAGGCATGAAATAGGTTAATGGAGCTTGCTCTGGGTATTACGCGCCGAGACATAGTCAGACATTAAAAACCCCCAGGGTGCCCACCGCACAACCCGTGGAAGGCAGAGGAGGTGAGATGACCGATGGCTGCGGGGGTGATACTAAGGACTGAAGAGATAAGGAGCCTCCGCAGGGCAACCCTGGTTGAGCAACGGCTTGAGGTGCGTACAACCTTTCTTGAGCCAGAGGATGAGGATGGCCCGCCGACTCCCCCCCAGACGCATAATACCTTATAGCGATTATTGAGGTATTGAAATTATAGTGTAGGCGCTGAGACGCCACCCGCTGAGACTCCCCCAATGCAACGTCAGTGCACCAGTGTGAGAGGACATCGAGGCCAGAGACATTCAGCAATTACTCATTCACGGGCCGGACCAGTTCGCTGTTGACTGTTACCGGTTTAACACCAGTTGTATTGATAGTAGACTATAAGCGGCACGACTTGATGATTGGCGGACCACCCTACAGAGCCCTGAGACACTGTATAGATCTTGTCATCCTGTGGACACTGACGACTCCGTCAGCCATTGAAACTGGCACTCTTGTATAACCATGCCATTATACTTGCTAGGATGTGGCCCCATGTACAAAATATAATAAAAATATATGGAAAAAAACACCAGGTTTGTTGCCTTTGGAAATTCCTGCACCGAGTCAGGCAAGGGCCAAAAGCGTTCAGTCTGGGTGATAAATGTGGTGTGGTGCTGTCTGGTGCAGCACAATTGGGCTGAATTGTTACTATGCGGTTCACAATGAGAAAGGCCTAAGTGCTGCACAATGAGAGCTGCGACAGAAGGCAGTGTTCCTTTAACCCTGTGGTCATCAAACCTTTATATGCCAAGCCCCCTAGATCACAAAGTTTGGGGGTCAGCCTCTTTGAAACCTTCAAAAGGGCAGATTGAGACAAGGATAAGAAGGCTTACTAAATCATCGGCACATTAGGAATCCCAGTGGACAAAAGCCCCATGCTGGTCCTCTCATCAAAGCTCCATCCAGACCTCCTGTGCACAGCACCATCCTTACAGAGTCCTATATTGAACACTCTGCAAAGTTGCAGCCAGACTCACTCTACAGAGCTCTCAATTAGATATCTTCACCAAACCCCAGTAGAGATCCCCTGTGCAAAGCCCTGCATCAACTTCCTCTGCAAAGTACCACACAGATCTCCACCTACCAAAGCAGTACCAGTGCCTCAAGGCACAAAGAATAGTTCAAACATCCTTTACAAAGCCCTATCCAGACACTATTCTATATGACATTATTTAGGACCCTCTTTATACCCCATTCTGAACCCCTTTTCAAAGCATCACCCACCCTGCTAGAAACCCAATCCAAAACCTCTCTTCAAATGACCGTCTGAAACACTTCTGCAAAGCACCATTGTTGCGTCTTCTCTAAAGCCACAGCCAGCACCCATGTTCAGACTCCCACCCAGACTCCAAAGCCACCGCAGGAAGCTATATCGTCACAACGCTACAAATCTCTCACCACAAACCATATCCGAAGTCCTGTCCAAACATTCTATACAAAAGCTCCTCCATACCCCTTCTGCAAAGCACCATCCTGATAAACCCTCCAGAACCCAAGACGATCCCCTCTGCAAGCACCTCCATATCACCTCTGCAAAGACCTACCAGACCCATCTACAAGATCCCATCCAGAAAACCTCACTGTCCCACTCAGCAAAACCTTATTCAGGCATCCTCTCTAAAGCATGATACAACATCTGGAAACACCCATCCAGGTCACCTCTAACACTGATTGTGCTGTGCGCCCCTCTGAAGACCACATCACCTTTCAAGTCCTAATCACTCCCCCCTTTAAAATGTCTGTTCCATTCTCCCTTCTTGAAATCCCCCCCCCCCCCCAGGAAAGCTCCATTCACTCCCATTAATAAGTTTGATCAATTTCTAATTGTTTACAAATTACAATTCAGTCATAATTTCCCATTTGGTAAGGCCTCTTGAAATTCCCATCAAGCCCTTCCTAAACATCTTATTCAATCCTCTCCTTGCAAGCCAAAGGCAGTGCCAAATCCCAGTTGAACCTAATTTACCTCTACATGCAATCCTATCTCCTCCCTGCTCTAAAGCAGCGGAGAAGCTGCCGGAGCACTATATACAAACCACGGATAAAAAATATTATAAATAGTCAAGGTTGCACAAAGAAAGGTCAGGCACTGATGAAGACAAAATCAAGAAAGAGCCATACAGGGTCTTATATGATAAAAACAGATATTAACCCCACAGCTTGTGATAGCTGGGAATTGAAAATGGAAGCAAGCTATTTTTTTATGAAGGATTAAGGGTTTGGACAGGCTTCCAAAGAAAACAAGCATTGAAAATGCAATAGGTCTCGCCTTTGATTAAGTTAAAGCCATTTGCTTTGCTAATGGTATTGTATAGCAAAGCAAATGGCTTTAACTTAATAAAAGGCGAGACCTAGTGCATTTTCAATGCTTGTTAAAAGTGCAAGCCCTTGTTTTATTAATTGAATGACTCTACACTTGTAAAAACTTTATGACAGACAGAGTGGTATACATGTAATAATATTTAATGAAGTAGCTTTTAATAATATAGAACGTTCTAGGGCGAGGTGAAATAGTATGTGAGAAGGATGGAAAGACATAAAAAAGATTAAAGCAAGAGAATGAGCATTATGCATAATACGCCAGGTCTCGTGCATTAGAAGAATAATGCAGACACTACAAAAATATGTGCTTGGCCTCTCTCAGAGGTTTGAAAACTACAGGGTGCTCTCAGCCTTTCATCCTCCGGAGGTCGCTTTAAGAAATACCATTAAGGTGCATACGTAACAATAAGCACCTGTTATTGTGTTCGTAGACGCCTCTAGAGGTCAGCATGTGACATTCAGTTACAGGTTACGTGTTATTAATAAAATGTTCTAGGTTATTACATAAAAATAAACTGATCTATTTCATTTGATTTTGACAGAACCAAACGTATATTGTGATAAGCTTTTAAACTTTGCGTGAAAAACATATTATCAGACCAAGTAGGGTCGCGGTATATTTGAGCCTGTTGTAAAAAGCAGTATAAGCACTTATCCGAAGAGGCCCAAATTTAAATACAAATGCAGGCCTGGAAGTGACGACATAACCCAGCAGTTGAATAAAAATAAGGAGGACTAATTGTGTGCAGATGACCACGCAATGTTTTCAAAAAAGCAAAACATTAATTAAACACACAAAGCGCGACGTTAAAAAGAAGCACCAAGAAAAGGAGTGCATGCAAATACTGTTTTACACAGTGTGGTTTATATTTTCAAAATAATATTTCTTTTATTCTGCAAATAAACCCAACACAATAAACCAGCAGATATGTGGGGTTTTATATTGGTAACGGAGCGTGTGTGTGCTCTGAAGTCCAATTTGTTTATTTGTTCGAAGGCTTGCTGCAAATGCGTTCCGTTTCTCCCTTTGAAACAGAAACCCAAAGCGCACACATGCACTTATAACGAGAGAAACTAAAGTTTCTTGCCCCCACTGCCCTTCCAGGCATTAAATCACATTTTGGGGAAAACACAATTCAGCTTACACAATAAAAAGTAAAAACATTGTGTGTTTGGTATGTCGATGAGTGCGGCTAAATGTGCTACTGTGCCAAGATGTTGCCGATAGAATTGAAATGAGTCTGTATAGCTGCCGCCTGACCACGTATGTTTAACAGAAATAGTATGTGGAGATGATCCCTATTCTTAACGATGAACTTATAAAAAACGATTCAGAAGACACGAAGTAAACAAGCCCGGCAGGGAGTGGTGCGCGCGTGCACGCTCGTGTTGCTGGTAACTGCATGGAAGGAACAAGCCCGGGAGTGGTGCGTGCGTGCGCGCGCAGTCTGCTCATTTTCAAGCACTGCACTCGTGCTTGTGGCGCGCCCCTGCTCGCTCCCGCAAGGTGGTTGCCGCCACAAGCACCAGTGCAGTGCTTGAAAATGAGCAGAGCGACGGCTAAAGGCCCTCCTAAGCAGCGCATGCGCGCTGCGTAGGCGAGACCTAAAAAGGCCAGAGGAATGTTAATGGTCTCAATTTTAATGGGATTAAGGTTAGACCATTTGCAATTCGGCATTTTTATAGAGCTCATCAGTCCATTAGTATTACATAGCACATCCATGAGTGTACGAAGGAAAAAGCACAGAGTGTACACATGAGCTAACATGAGTGACAGACACTGTCATGGAGGACTTCCTTCCACTTTGCATCTACTTCATGTTTTCCCCTGGGTGCACATCTCATATTTTAATATTATGTACAAGTGAAGTGAACATTTGTCAAGTCACTCTTGCCATATTCCTCCTACAATGGGAGTAACAAGCTGGTTAGAAACTGAATTCAACATAAAATGTTGATGTGATATATCCAGTTCCAAACTCAGAAAGAAATGAATTTATCAATGATGGTTCAAGCCTTCGTTTGGCACTATTTGGCTGGCAGACACTAGGCGGCTTGAACATTTGACTGTTTTTACATGCCCCGGTTTCTGAAGGTTTAACCTATAGTTCAATATTGTTTGCATCACAGAAGGCTTGAATGAGCTAAAAAGGTGCAATAAATTCAACATTGTTCCAAACAAGAGGCCGCAACATATATCATGCCCGAGGCACCACAAATTCTTAAGATGTCACTGGTTGCACCTGTTTGAATAGGTTTCTAAAATGAGTTGTGTTAAAGAAAGTGGTGGAAAAGAGTGAGGAAATGGTAGAGGTATGAATAGCAGATGTAGTGAGTTGTGACAGATATCATTTACCATACTTGTGTGAATAGGTCGTCATTAGTGGAGAGTTATGGGTTATGGAAAAGGGTGCTAGAGAGGCCAGAGTTGTAGTGACAGAGCTAGTGTTTGAGCAAACACTCTCCTGCAGGTCATTCCACCTCTTGCAGATGTCCTTCTGTGCATGTCTGGTGTTGGACACATCATCCACCATACTGTCCCACATTTGCCTTCTCTAGCTCATGGTTGTTGTCTGGACCAGGGCTCCAAACAATTGTAGATCAACCCTAATTATCACATCCACCTTCACAGTTAATTCATTTTCAGAGCATCTAGGGGCACTTCTTCCAGCCATTTTTATAAAGTTGTAGCCAGGAGCTGCACTGCTGGCGTTTTGTGCTATGAATTGTAACTAGTTTATGTGACTTGGAATGTGTTTGTAGCAGGAGCTGTGGGTGACATTTTTGAGTTGATGTTGAGCAGGTGTTTGTTGACATATGCGTCCTTTAACGTTGATGCAGAAATCTGTCAGCCTGACAGACGGATAAGTGCCTCCATGTCAGAGAAACAACAGTACTTTTGCCAGACTCTAAATCAGGCCGCATGTTTTCTCCATTTGTGCCTTCATTACGTGTAAGTTTGAGGCAAAACGACAATGTTATTTTACATTTTAATAATGAAAACTGATTGTTGGGTTTCTTGCTCTTCCTGGTGACCGTGCCCAGCATTCTGTGTAAGTTAGTATGGGAAAGCATAAACTATTTTAGACTATATGAGAACTGGTATATTTTTATTTGCCTTCCCTATAGATATACTTGGAGTCCATGATCTAACACAATAATTTGACCAAAATTGTTGCTACATTCTTGAACACGAGATGGCAGTGCAGGACAGGTTTTGAGAGATGAAAGCCGTGCTGCCGATGAAACTACAGGAGTTTTCATAGCACAGACAATAAACCACAGGTGACCTCTGTTGTTACTCTCTGTCCTGTGCGCTGCTCATTGACGCCTATCCTTTAATACTTCTGTTATATTCACACTGTTATAACATAGTCATTGACATTTGGAGGCTGTGAGTCATAGATTTCCTGACATGGGCCCTATTCACAAACAAAGTCAGACAATTCCCGGCGGAAGTCTCTGCCTCCATCTGAACACACTTCTACACGTTTGCTCTTCAAGAAAATTTCCTGATGGGCGAATTTTCTGGCTGACTTCTACTCTACTATTTTGAAATGTGAAATTACTTTTTCCTTTGGCGAAAAACCTTACCCCTCGTCCCCACCCAAACTAGGGATAATCTGGCTTCCAGTCGAGCACTTGATCAAAAAGTAAGCAACTGAAAACGTCTCTCTGCACAGCAAGTGTGCGATTAGCAGCGGAAATTAATTTGTTATGGGATTAGACACCCTATAAACAAGCTCTGAAAGTATGCACCTGGATATTTAAGGAGACAGGCTCTTTGAAGATGTGTAAGAACAGCCAACCCTGCTGGGAAGTTACATAAATCCACTTGGTATTTGGGGAGAGTGGCCTCAGGATGGATTCCTAAAAGCTCCTACATAGGATATGCGGATACTTAGGTAATCCTTCTATGAAAGTACACGCACCTCTTTTTATTAAGTCATCTGAGTAATCCAGATCCTTGGGTGTACCTTATTGGACAGTATATAAATGCTTCAGAACCTAGGAAGAGGACCTTCTATACAGTGCTTTAAATGGGAAATTAGAAGTGCTGGTACTCACTAATTAGACTGGGTAGGTATTTAGGGGCGTGTCTAGGGGCGTGTCTGGGGGCGTGTCAGTGAGCCAGGAATTTAATAATTGCCATATAAGTAAGCTTTAACGCAAATGCTCTGATTGTCATGTAAAGCGCTTAAATTGGGCCAAATTCGCGCAAAATCAAACTGCCTCCTTACATAAGAGACACGGCAAGCATCAGCTTCTATGTCATAGGTGCAGAGCCTAATTTTTGGCAGTTTGATATTGCGCGAATTTGGGCCATGGGCATTTAAGCGATTTACATACAATCAGAACATCTGCATTAAAGCTTACTTTTTTAAGACCCCTGGTTAAGGGAGTTGTCCAGAACCACAGGATGATGAGCGGACGTCGGGATTCGACCCTGGTTCTTCAGTTCAACTCTCGGCACCTCCGACCATATCCTCATTCTTGTTGCGATGCCAATGAGAACAGAGCCGCAACTAGAGTCAAATTTCGGGGGGGGGGGGAGCTAATTCTTTCAGCAATAGGCAGCAGAGATGCAGGGGCTCTAAGAAGGGGTGAGAAACAACAAAGCCTCCTTAAAAAGCAATTGGTCTTTTAAAGACCTGTGAAGTACTCGGGTGCGGCTGTGCGCGCCCGGTAAGCTGTTTCATCCCGGGCTGCCACACGATGGGGGAGGGGGGGTGGGGTGTCTGAAGCCCTTTGATCCCAATGGGCGTTGCTCGCCTGATGAGAACCTAACACTGCAGGAGCACCCCAGCGCAGAAATACACAAGCTGTTGCCAGCCAGAGCAGCACCTCAACACGCACCATCTGTTGCACGTACCCGTACTTCAGGGCCTGAGCCCTGCTGCTTCTGGGAGTACCGGTACTCTCCTTGCCCGAAAATAAGTTCCGGTACTCAGGGGGAAAAAACTGAGAAGTGCCGGTACTCAGTACCGGTGAGTACCGGCCCATTTAAAGCACTGCTTCTATAAGGTTATGTGACTACACCCGATCCTTAGAAACAACCTTATGTATGTGAATACCATTCATCCTGGTTTGGGTTTCCTATGAAGACACATGGATACGCATGATCCTTGGTTAGCCCTCCTATAACAACATGAATATTCCTGATCCTTAGGAGGGCCACCTAAGAAGGTAGGGGAATATTCTTCATCCGCACTTGAACTTCCTATGAAGGTACGTACATACAACTAATCCATGGTTGTGCCTCCTTTTAGGGTGCATGGATACTCATGATCCTTAGTAAGCCCTCAGAACATGAATATTCCTGTTCCTTAGGAGGGCCTCCTAAGAAGGTATATGAATACTCCTCATCTGCAATTGGACTTCCTATGAAGGTACGCACATACAACTAATCCATGGTTGTGCCTCCTTTGAAGGTATATGGATACTCATGATCCTTGGTAAGCCCTCAAAACATGAATATTCCTGTTCCTTAGGAGGGCCTCCTAAGAAGGTATATGAATACTCCTCATCCGCACTTCAACTTACTATAAAGGTACGCACATACTCCTGATCCTTGGTTGGGCCTCCTTTGAGGGTACATGGATACCCATGATCTTGGTTAGCCCCCCTATAACAGAACATGAATATTCCTGATCCTTAGGAGGGCCTCCTAAGAAGGTATATGAATAATCCTCATCCGCAATTGCACTTCCTATGAAGGTACACACATACTCCTGATCCATGGTTGGGCCTCCTTTGAGGGTACATGGATACCCATGATCTTGGTTAGCCCTCCTATAACAGAACATGAATATTCCTGATCCTTAGGAGGGCCTCCTAAGAAGGTATATGAATACTCCTCATCCACATTTGGACTTCCTATGAAGGTACGCACATACTCTTGATCCATGGTTGGGCCTCCTTTGAGGGTACATGGATACCCATGATCTTGGTTAGCCCTCCTATAACAGAACATGAATATTCCTGATCCTTAGGAGGGCCTCCTAAGAAGGTATATGAATACTCCTCATCCGCAATTGCACTTCCTATGAAGGTACGCACATACTCCTGATCCATGGTTGGGCCTCCTTTGAGGGTACATGGATACCCATGATCTTGGTTAGCCCTCCTATAACAGAACATGAATATTCCTGATCCTTAGGAGGGCCTCCTAAGAAGGTATATGAATACTCCTCATCCACATTTGGACTTCCTATGAAGGTACACACATACTCTTGATCCATGGTTGGGCCTCCTTTGAGGGTATTTGGATACCCATGATCTTGGTTAGCCCTCCTATAACAGAACATGAATATTCCTGATCTTTAGGAGGGCCTCCTAAGAAGGTATATGAATACTCCTCATCCGCACTTCGACTTACAATGAAGGTACGCACATACTCCTGATCCTTGGTTGGGCCTCCTTTGAAGGTATATGGATGTTGCTGATTCCAGGGAAGGCCTCCCATAAAAGGACATGAATACTCGTGATCACGATGGGGACATCCATGAAGGAATGTGAACACTCTTGATCCTTGTCCTTCTTTGAATGTATGTCAATACTCCTGAACCTTGAGAAGCCCTCCTATGAGGGCATGTTAATACTCTTGATCCTTGGGAAGGCATAGTTTGCAAGTATATAAATACTGCTGGTCTTTGGTTGGGTCTCCAGACGCTCTTGATCCTTGGCCAGGCCATCTATGAAAGTATGTCAATACTCTTGATCCTTGGGAAGGCCTCCTACCCCTCATATGGAGGTATATCAATACTCTTGATCCTTGGGAAGGCATAGTTTGCAGGTATATAAATACTGCTGGCCTTTGGTTGGGTCTCCAGATGCTCTTGACCCTTGGCCAGGCCTTCTATGAAATTATGTCAATACTCTTGATCCTTGGGAAGGCCTCCTACCCCTCATATGGAGGTATGTCAATACTCTTGATCCTTGGGAAGGCCTCCTACCCCAAATATGGAGGTATATCAATAGTCGTGATCCTAGTAAATACTGCTGATCCATATTTGGTCTTCAGATGCTCCTGATCCTTGGCCAGGCCTTCTATGGAGGTGCGTCAGTACTCCTGGTCCTTAGTTGGGTTTCTAATGAGTGCATTTCAATACTCCTGTTCCTTAGGCGGTCCATCTATGAAGGCAATCATGTTACCACAGGGGGCCTTCTGTGATTGAGGAACACATCTCCTGAAACTTGGGAGAGATCTGGGAACGGGGTCTCCTAAAAAGGCACAAAGATCCTCATTATATAAGACATTGCTTTGTATGAAGGTATTAAAGCTCCTGTAGAATTTGAGGGTCTTCTACAAAAGCATGTGAGACGGTGTCCCATGAATGTGAAGAGTTATGCTGCTAAAGACATTTATGAAAGTAGATATGATCTCCTGGCCCATGTGTGGGGTTCATATGCTAGGAGGGATGTTAAAATTATTCATGCAAGGGAAACTCATCATTGAATTTAATGACTCACAGACTTTGAGAGGGCCTCTGACTCTACCTGATACCTGTGACAATGCCCAATGAAGGTATGCCCATCCTTGACTGGGCCTTCGATTGAAGCCCATGAATACTGCAGATCCTCGGTAGGGTGATGATAGGGCCTTCTCTGAGGGTAAGTGAATTCACCTGCTCTTTGGCTGAGCCCTCCATTAAGGTATGTGAATAGCATGATGCGTTGGTGGGGCTTCTATGAGGTATGTGAGTACTCCTGATCCCTGATAGGGCCTTCTGATATGTAAATATTTTGGATTTTTAGTTCGCCCTTCTACACGAAGGCGCGTGAATACTTCTGATCCCTGATAGGGCCTTCTGTGAAGGTGTATGAATACTTTTGATCTTTTTTTTACCCTTCCACACGAAGGTATTTGAATACTCCATATCCCTGGTAGGACTATCTGTGAAGGTATGTAAATACTTTTCCTTTTCATCTTGAAGGTATGCAAATACTCTTAATCCCCTAGTAGGCGTTTCCTATTATAGGTATGTGACCACTAGTGCCGGCATGCTTAGTGCATTTGCATAAAAAGCCCGGCAGAGCTCTCAACAGATCCATGCATGACAAGGTCGAACAGTCTGGGTTTTTGCTTTGCATTCTGGGACTTGTAGTCCTGTGTGCCCTATTAAAGCAGTAGAACTACAGTTTGCAAAATACAAAGCAAAAATCTGGACTAGATGAGTTACTCACCCATAGACCTAGGAAAACTGAGAGCTCTATGATTGGCGAGGGTACCAAATGGCTCCATGTCTTCAGGTACACCAAGTTCAAATCCTGGGCTTTCGTTTTAAAAATTGTTGTTTTATGGTTTGCTGGTCCAATTAGGTCAATTGAAATGAATTAGGACTACAACACCCAGAATTCATACGTTGAATGAGGAAAGCCCAAGAATGAAAATAGTGTTGCTGATTACATGGAGTTATCAGTTAGACTTATGGACAGGCGATATTGTTACACATGATGTGGGTTACCTGGCAACTTCTTGTCACCAGAGATGCTTTTTAGGCATGAGCACAGTGGGCTCTGGCCTTTGATAGAGCCCGCTCTGCTCTGCAGAGAGTCTTGCCCTTATGACCTTTAGTAATTCTTAAACAGATTATTTTAGATACCGTTTTCCTTTAATTTATTTTTATTATGGTGATGTGTGAGAGTTAATTGCAGACATTTTGCAGAGAAAAGTTCTGTTTATGTTTCATGCAACATCCATAAAAAAGTTTCTTTTAGATCAAAACAGGACCTCACATATGAGAAATGTGAGGGCGTCACAGAGATTGTGTGCAGTAATATTAGTGAGCTGCTGCTGTGTTACAATATTGAAAACACACGTCACTATCCATCAACAATAGATGTAAACACACTTGTAGTTTGGACAAGTGCGCCTGAGCACCGACAGTGACCTGGCCAAAGAGGGCATGAAAGAGCTGACATTGGATTATAAATTCAAAGCTGTTCTGAACAGGGGCCCCCAAAATAACTTTGGCCCAGGGCCCCCAAAATCCTTAAGATGTCCCTGCTTGTCACTAAGGATGCAATGATCTAGTCATTTGCTTTTCTTTTACAAATCTCTGTTGTCAGTTGTGCTGGTTCAATTGGATAATCTGAACCAGATCCTACAACTCCCAGACTGCACTAGGCTCTTAAATGAAAACGCAGGACTGGCTCAATGCATCCATGGTAACATGGGGTGAGTAATTACTTTGCACTGGTGGTTGCAGGTGTGGGCACCAACACTCATTTTTCGGGCCTGGGACCTAGTTTTCATCATCAGCCTTTGACCCAGAGCAGGAGAGAGAAATATAATACGAATAAAGAAAGAGGAAGAGAAAGACAGGAAAACAATGATGGGAAGAAAATATGGATGACAAAAATCAGCAAGAATGAGATAGAGTCAGGCAGTGCAGGGTGGTGAACGAAAGAGGCATACGCTGGAATCAAGACTCAGCAGCCGTGGCGTTCGGCAACACCAGCATTCAGCATTGCCAGGCTTATGAAACAGTTTTGGGCCCATGCACTTTTGTGTTTCTTTGACAAACTAACCACTGCATGGAGTCCTGTGATAACTTTAGGATGAGTTCACTTGGCAGCTATGGTCACTATCTCGTCATCATCACTCCTCATGCTTTTCATAATATATGAGCTCTGCCCTCCACCAGTACCTTCCCATGTCCACTCTTAATCAAAGAGCAGTCCTTTTTCTATTTCCCTGACTATTTAAGGGGCTCCTCCTTACCCTCAGGCATTTTCTACTTGCTTGCTGCTGAGCATCGCACCATGGTGTTTGTGTGGGAAGTATGTGTGTGGAATTCATTTGTAAAGTTTGGTATGATGGAGCCAACCTGGCTGGCGGAACTCCCCAGTATGGGAGGGCCCACCATTCCCCATTCATGTGCTAAGGCGGGGAGCAGGAAAGGGAAGCAGGCCCATTGCATAACTGCCAACTTGAAGAACAATCTCACAGTGTGAGGAGGGGCTTGAAGGGGGCGGGCCTCGTGCTGAGAAGTACCTAGGAGGCACTTTTGAACCCCACCCTGCTCCAAAAAAAAAAAAACCTTTCTGAGGCTATTTACAGTGGTTTTCAGCTCGTTTTCCCTGCCACAGTGTGATATCGGCTCCTCACTGGGAGAACGTGTGAAGGGAGCTGATATCGTATGTCACACTGTGAGAGTCATGTGAGTCGGTTACTAGCTTTAGTGCGAAATGTTGGAATGAGCGCTATGAGTTATGCTTAGCCAGACCCCCAGCTTTATGCGATTTTGCGAATCGCAAATTAACTGCAAAATTCCTGCAATTTCATACACTAGTGCCGCGAAAAAAGACAAAAGTGTTAAAGTGTTTGTTCCTTTTCAGTGGTGCGGCCGCAGGTCAGGTCTGGAGTCATTCCAACCACACTGTTTTGTTTGCTTTTCTCTGCTGCTAAGTGCTTGAGCAGTTGGGGGTCTGACATGAACAGGAGGGAGACATCAGCCGTGGCTCAATGCAATTTCCTGCCTTAATACAGGTGGTCTCACTGCACAGTGTGTTTTTAACCCTTTGTCTCTGAACAAGGCAAACCTAACTGTGCATAACACTCTGAGGCAACCTTTGTCTCTTAACAATGGGAACTGAACCGTGCACAACACTCTGAGGCAACCTTTGTCTCTTAACAATGGGAACGGAACCGTGCACAACACTCCGAGGCAACCTTTGTCTCTTAACAATGGGAACGGAACCGTGCATAACACTCCGAGGCAACCTTTGTCTCTTAACAATGGGAACGGAACCGTGCATAACACTCCGAGGCAACCTTTGTCTCCTAACAATGGGAACGGAACCGTGCATAACACTCCGAGGCAACCTTTGTCTCTTAACAATGGGAACGGAACCGTGCATAACACTCCGAGGCAACCTTTGTCTCTTAACAATGGGAACTGAACCGTGCACAACACTCCGCGGCAACCTTTGTCTCTTAACAATGGGAACGGAACCGTGCATAACACTCCGGGGCAACCTTTGTCTCCTAACAATGGGAACAGGACCGTGCATAACACTCCGAGACAACCTTTGTCTCTTAACAATGGGAACGTAACCGTGCACAACACTCCGAGGCAACCTTTGTCTCCTAACAATAGGAACGGAACCGTGCACAACACTCCGAGGCAACCTTTGTTTCCTAACAATGGGAACGGAACCGTGCACAACACTCCGAGGCAACCTTTGTCTCCTAACAATGGGAACGGAACCGTGCACAACACTCCGAGGCAACCTTTGTCTCTTAACAATGGGAACGGAACCGTGCACAACACTCCGAGGCAACCTTTGTCTCCTAACAATAGGAACGGAACCGTGCACAACACTCCGAGGCAACCTTTGTCTCTTAACAATGGGAACGGAACCGTGCACAACACTCCGAGGCAACCTTTGTCTCTTAACAATGGGAACGGAACTGTGCATAACACTCCGAGACAACCTTTGTCTCTTAACAATGGGAATGGAACCATGCATAACACTCCGGGGCAACCTTTGTCTCTTAACAATGGGAACGGAACCGTGCATAACACTCCGGGGCAACCTTTGTCTCTTAATAATGGGAACGGAACGTGCATAACACTCTGAGGTGAAGTGGGGGTGGGGGAAGGGTAGCCTGCTCCTTACAGCTGACTGCCTACCTCTCTAATGCGTTATCCAGAAGGATGTTGCATTCTACTTTAGTTATGAATAACGGTTAACTGTTTTGTTTATTGTTGAGAGGGCCAGGGCAATTGGTTAAGGAGATGGGGATCATCTCGTATGAGGAGGTTGTTTGTGCTGTTCTAACAAGTGTTGTATTTTTAGGGCTGCGAGAGGCGTGGAACGTATTGTAAGAAGGTGAACAATTGAGACCCTAATGGGTGAAAAGCCGCGCTCTATAAGAACCCTGATTGATTGATTGAACAATTCAATGTGTGGTTTGCACAAAATCATTTGCTACCTTGGCACTTCCTCATTCTTCTTGTCATGTACCTGGGCACTTCCGGGTTGGGGTGAATAACAGAAGAGGGGGCTGTTCAAATACTTCTTGAGTGGGGCAGTGACATATTGAATTAGTGGGTCGAAGAATAAACCTCTAATTCTAGTTCTATTTTGTACCTTTCTACTAGTTCTGCACATTTAATTGTGTCGAGGCCCTGGCCGCTATTTTGGACTATTGACACTTTATCCATGTTTCGTGGCGGTAATGCGCAGCCATGCCCGCTGTGGGCGTTTTCTTGCTATTCAGCATTTGCCCTTCAGATGAAGACATTGAAGTGAAAAATGAAGCGTGTTTCTTGTATCATTTTGTGTCCAAACAATGAGAGGTTCCGGTGTCCTTAATTATATTAAATATGGAGAAGATAATTGCTTGCCAAAAATCACACTTTGTGTGTAGGGTCATGAAAGCAACCCGGGGACTCCTTAATGCAAAACCCAGTGCCTTAAAGAGTGAAGTTTTGAACCGAGAGCTTCCAAATGAATGATGTTCCCTACTTAACACAGCCAGTCTCACTCTGTCTCCAATTTTGTCCTTCTGACCTGACTGATCCAAACCGACCTCTTGTGCTTGTTCCCCATTGGCAGTAGTTGCCAGCACCACTAGTGTCTAGTGGAATTCTCATGTGCCTTCCCCTCTCTTCCTTCATGGCTTTTTCATGCAGATTCCCTTTTTATTACGCATAACTATTAAATGTCGCTAAAATAAGGTGCCGCAAAAATGCCGCAAAAAAAAATACAATATTGTTTAGCAAAATTTCAATTTTTGTGCTGCGAAATTTCCAAATCCAAGCCTGTTAGTGCTGCAAAGGTTTTACAGCGTTTATGGCCTAGAGCATAATAAAAGAAAGCCACTAGAAAGAGAAGCTTATTTTTATAGCCTCATCCATTAAATTAGGTTGATAACTAAAGTGATAATTGGTTGATTATTGGCCCTTTATAAGGACCCAACAAGCTACAAGTGGTTGACATACATAGTGTAGCAAAATCAGTGCGAGCCATAAAATGGAGAAATCTACGAAGCTCACACTGGAGCGTTGGAAAAATACGCAAAAGAAAAATCACCAGGAATATCCTGTTGAGGCATGATCGGGTGAGGTGGTCTCCACTGCAAGGACAGATATAGAGCCTCTAAGAAAAGAGGTGGTAACATTGAATTGGCTGAACTGTATGACAAAAACAAAGGTTGGACCCTGAGGAGTTCACTGATGAAGGTCCTAAACAAGGGCATCGGTTGGTGGAGGCGGCATCTCATATTTGGGAACTGTTGAAGTTTCAGGAGAAGCCACAGCAGAATGAAGAAGGCTTCTTTGCACAACACCAGGCTGCCTAGGCAGATGTGTTTCAGCTCCATGATGGAGTGAAGTCTTTGGTTCTAAAGGAATTGAAGGACTTAGAGAAATAATCCTTTCCAAGGTATTTATCGAAAAGGTATCCTCTCGACCAATTTGAGGTCAACTTTCCCTAGGTGCCAAAGCTGAATACTATTTTGTCCAACATGCCGTCCACTTCATCTTTGGTTGTAGAGGAGTCATCTCACCCGGATGTGGTGGACAGGAAGGTAGAAAGTGCCTTCAAAAGGAGTTATTCGGCATCACATTTTGCGATAAGAGCTAATACCTATTCAGCATATGCTTCTGAGATGTTGTTGAAAGACTTTCAAATACTGTTTGATTGTCTTGGAGAAAGTAAAGATCTCATGGAGGTTCTGGGTAAAATGGAATTTCTTGCCCAGTTTTTGTCTGACGCTGCTTCTGACTCCTTGTGGGAAGAATCCACAGCATTAGGGGTTTCAATAGCCGGTATGAGGCTACTTCGGCTCAAATTATGGAAGTTGGACCAGTTGCAAAGATCTTTGATTAATCACCTTCCATTTTTGTGGGCCAAATTATTTGATTCCCAGCTTGATGAGATGGTAAAAAAAATCACAGGAGGAAAGGAAGATGCTGGTTCCATTTTGAGCCTCTTTTGCAAAGAAATATTTTTTTCAGAAGAAACCAGGACAGGCTTTCCAAGAGATCAAACACCCTTTTTTGAGGTGGGGCTCAAGGTTAGGAGGACATGCTCTTCTCAAAATCCCAAACACAGTCTGACACCAAGCAGCCTAGTAAATTCTCACTATATGGGCAAGGCAATAGGAGCCTGGCTGAGGGATTTTCATCCAGGATGGGTCAGGATAATTTCATACCAATTTGTCTTGGAGGTAAAAAGTGAGGGATATGTCATAGGGTTTTCAAGGCATCTTCCAAGACAATATTTTTGGAGTACCCCGGTGCCAGCGGGTACCGCAAAGAAACAAGCAATGCTAGAGGGAGTACAGACATTGTTTCAGAAAGCAGCCTTAGTAAAGATACCAGACTCTCAGAAAGGTGTGATGTATATTCAGCCATTTTCTTGGTAGCAGAGCCACGTGGTAAATACAGCCGGTTCTGAACTTGAAGTGTCTCAGCAAGTTTGTCGAGTGCGTATAATTCAGGCACATGTTACAAATGGTGATTCCAAAGTTGGTAAAATACTACTTTCTAGTGTACTTGGATTTGCAAGTTGCATATTTCCGTGTTCCAGTAAGGGAGGACAGTTAGCACCTGAGGTTTGCGATTCAGAAACACCGTTTTCAGTTCAAGGCACCCCCCTTTGGTCTGTCGTCATTCCTGAGGGTGTTTACGAAAGGGACTAGCAGCAGTCGTTTCGTTTTTCCAAGTTCAAAGTATTCAATTGTTTCCTTATCTTGATGACTGGTTGATATCTGACTCTCCTTTTTTTAAGGTGGAATCCAGTGTGAAGAAGCTATGCTCCTGTCTGGAATCTCTGGGAATCATCGTGAACTATTAGAAGTTCAGTCCAACACCAGAACAGTTAAATACATTTATTGGGCACTCATAGACATATAGAAGGGGCAAGTGTTCTTGCCGGAGAGCAGGATTTAATCATTACAGACAAAGGTTGCACAGATAGTGTTCCTTCAGGTGGCAAGGGCCAGGCCGTGGCTGAAAATTCAGGTGTTGATGTCAGCAACAACTGCTGTGTCCCTTGGGTACGCCATCATTTGAGACCAGTAGTTTATCGTGTACTAGATCATTGGTCCTCAGTGGCACAGGAATATGAGACTCCGATTCTGGTCTCAAAGGAGTTGAAAGCTCACTTACAGTGGTGGTTGAGTCATAACATTTGACGCAAGTGCATGGAGACTGGGTGCCACTCTTGAATGGTTAGATGAAAAGGGAAGTGTCAGAAAAGCCCAATTCCTCAAACTGTTAGGAGTTGATGGCAATATGGTATGCAAATCATAGGTTTTCTCCACACATACAGAATTCCTCGGTGTTGATAAAGACTGATAGCCAATAGTGAAAGCCTACCTGAACAGACAAAGAGGCACAAGGTACAGGAATTTGGCAAAGATAGACACGGAAATGTGCACATGGGCAGAGGTTCACCTGTTAGACTTGAGAGCAATGTATGTTCCTGGGGTTGAGAACATTCAGGTGGACAGTTGGAGCCGCAATCTGTTAACTCAATCCTATATCATCTGAACAGGGACACCTTCCAGTCGATAGTGGAGATGTTCTGGAGTCCATGGCTGGACCTATTTGCCTCCCAAAGCAATGTCCTTCTACCTCACTTCTGTTCAGGGGGTTGTATGACATTATAACGCATTCCGTTGCAACGCATGTCTTTACCACGCATGCGTTACAACGTGAATGCCTTTACCATGCATAACCTTTACATCAAATATGCCCTTACCACGCATACCTTTCTTTGTAAAAGCATGATTGTTAAAGGCATATTCATGGTAAAGGTGACCCCTGCCATGTCCCTTACGTCCCCACCTACCCCCAGCTTTTTTTAAAAATACCCCTCCCTTGAGTCCTAGAAGCGGACCCCCAAACCCCCAGCCTTTCTAAAAACTACCCCTCCCCTGAGCCCTAAATGAGGACCCCTGTGCGACTCCCCCCGGCCCCCAGTCCTTCAAAAAACTACCCCTCCCCTGCCCTGAGCCCTAACTTCCAACCCCACCGTGCCCCCCCCCCCCGGCCTCTGATCCTTCTAAAAACGACCCCTCGCCTGCCCTAAGCACCAAAAGCAGTCTCCTGCGCGACTCCCTCCCCTAAAAAAAATTAAATAAATTTGTAACCCCTGCTCCAGTTACAATCCCCCTTACCTCTCCAAGACGTCAACTCATCTCCAGCTCTTCTGAGGCGCGGTGCACGTCATAAAGAGGAAACGGAAAGGTCTCTGTTTCCTCTAACGACGCCGATAGCCTTCACCACCCTTACCACACATATACCTTTACCATACATACCTTCACAACGTAAATCATGGTAATGATGCATGCATTGTAACGCATGCATGGTAAAGGCTATGCGTGGAAACAGCCACGTTGTAATGGCTGTTTCCCGTTCTGAGACCCAGCATCAAGATATGTGGGCAGTCGGCACAATGCTGTTTCAGTGGATGTCTGGCAAGCTCTTTGAATTCCCTTCGATACTCCTCTTCCAAGGGGCATTGCAGAAGATTCAGAGAAAGCAGGTGAAAGTAATCCTGGTGACTCTGTTTTGGCCCAGGCTTCCCCTGTTCCCATTGCTGAACACCTCTTCAGCTTCCTCTTCGACCCTCACCTCTTCAATCTCCATCCCTATCAGTAGCACAGTTGAAGACTTTGCGTCTCATGGCTAGGAGTTTGAACAGCCGGCGGTAACAATCAATATTCAGGCTCGTAGGGAGCTTCTCTGGAGCTGTAAGCAAGGCACTGGAAAAAACTTCAAAAGTTGGTGCCAAAAGAAGGAGGTAGATGCAAGGTCTTGAACCAATTCCGTATGTTAGCTTTTTTAAGAAATGGCTTAGTATTAGGCCTATCCCCGTCAACGCTAACAGCACAATTGGCAGAGGTTAGGGTTATCAGAGAACTGTATGGAAGGATTTCAAAATCATTCCACAAATTTTCAAACTATTAAAGAGTTATAGGGTAAAGATGCCAGTGACCCATACTTCTATGACTACCTAGGTATTGACTGTGGTTTGCGAGGGATTAGAGGAAAGCCATTTGAACCTTTGGAGTCTGTAGACATGGCTTGGGCCTCGGCAAAGGTGACTTTTTTTGCTGACGGTGACGTCAGCCAAGAGATTAGGGGAGCTAGGTCTGTTGGTGACTAATTACCTATAGCTAAAGTTCCTTCTCAACAGAATGGTGTTGAGAACCTATTCTAAGTTCAGACCTAAGGTCCACAAACAGTTTAATTGATCGCAAGAGGTTGTCTTGCTGATGGTGGATGAGGTGGTAAACTCAAGAGTTCCCGAGTCATTAGACAGCAAAAGAACATTAGTGAGTTATTTGCATAGAAAAAAATAGTTTTATTCTTCGAACACTTTATTTGTAGCTCATGGGATGGCAAATAAAAGATAGCGGCAACTACAACCTTGAGTGGGGGATATACCAGGCCATGATTATAGCTTATCTTTCAACTGGGTGTGTTTTCCAAAAAAGGTTTGTACAGGCGTGGAACCTGGGCAGTTGCTAAATCCTGGGTTGAGTTAGCTGGTATGTCTCTACAGGAGATATGTAGGGCAGCCACTTGGTCCACTTGTAACACCTTTGTAGCACATTATAGGTTAGAAGTGAATAGGGATGAATTATTTTAACTTTGCGAAGGGGGTGTTGAATGCTGCAATGAAGCAATTGTTGGCAATTTCTGTGTCCAATTGGAGTGGATGTATTTGACAAATAAAGTGTATGTGACATGTTTTTGGTGCCTCGAGGTTTGTTTATAACTTCATATATGATGACTGGGATGAGAAGTGATGATGAGGAGGTAATAAACCATTACTTACAGGTGATCTTACTCCGAATCAGGAGCTCCTCGTCCCAGTCCAGTTCTCGAACCTCCTTTCCATTTTGGCACTGATAAATTTGGCTTCTGAAGACAAGAAGTGCCTGGGGGTAAAGAGGACCCTTTTGAGTAGTCCAGGAAATAGAAAAAGGACTACTCTTTGAGAAAGAATGGACATGGCAAAACACAGGTGATGTGCACACCCTCCTATATTATTATGGCTGGGACAAGAATCTCTTGATTCGGAGTAATGAAGATCACTAGTAAGTAATAGGATAGTTTTATATTGATCCCTCTTCTTCCTCCGGTTGAGTTGTTATAGAGATCTACCACTTTGTACCATGCTTCCAGGGCACCGCCCTCTAGTCTTGAGTTTTCCTGTCATTTCTTAACAGATTAGTGCATTTGTCTCAGTGGAAGCAACGCAGAACATAGGTTGTCTTATGAAAGCTCTGCCGTCCTACCAACATAGGTATCACTAGCAGACGATGCCATGTCACAAAGGTCTTTCTTCAGACTTGAGTTTTTTTGTGTTTCAACCTAGTGCATTCTGGGAGTTGTGGTCCTGGCACACCAAAGGTGATCAAATTGAACTAGCACCCCTGAAAACAATGACTCGTAAACAGTGGCGGCTCCTCCGCTGTGGCGAAGGAGCGTCGCCCCACTACTCTGCAGCAGCAAAAGAAAGGAAAAAATTTAAATGATACTAATGTTATTATCGTTTTATTTTCTCCTCCTGCTGCGGCAGCTTACGTGAGGGGGCGGGGCTGCAGAGCGGGGAGGAGTGGACAACCCTCCTAAGTTCGCAAAGACTCTTTGATTGGCCCTCTTGGGCCGCCCAAACCAGTCATGCGCACTTTCCCTGTTCTCCATGCAGGCTGCATTACAGCCTCTATGGGGAACATGCCCACCCCTCCAGCCCCTGGCTGAGCACCGTGTCACGGCGCTCAGACCAATAACAACGCTGCATTGCAGCATTGTGATTGGTCAGGGGAGCCTGGCTGTGTTTCCTGTTCCTGGAGTCGGTCGGAGGAGAGCAGGAGCAGAGACGCGAGACCTGGCGGCAAGGTAAGTTTTTATTTTTTTCTCATTGTGACCCGCTAACGCCCCCCCCACCACCCCCACGTGCCGGCCACCACTGCTTGTAAAAGAAAAGTTTTGGTCCAGGGCACGGCATCCTGGGTGACACTGAGTCATCTGGGAATCTTAGGCATGGAGTGAGGTGGCCACCAGGCTGGGCTTTGAAGTCTTGTGCCCTTTAAGGGGTCGCTGGTAAATGTTAGGGGTAATTGGTGACTGAAGCGGGCGTCAAAACCTGTTTAACCTTAGAGCAAAGCACATCCTGAGATGGAGTCAGCTCTCACTGAGCGCCTGTGGCTGCTAATTATGGCCTCTCTGCGCTCACGCTCATTAATTGCTTCTTAAGCATATCAAGTGGCCATTTAACTTTAATTAACAGAATTGGTGTGAAATGAAAGAGAAAATTGCTCCACTTCGAACTGCTTTGCAGAAGCTATTCTGGGGGCAGCCTTTGAAAATGGAAAGGGGGATTCATCAGCGAAGTGTTGCAGTGTGTCCTGACCTTCATTCACCCTTGAAGGTCAACGTGTAACACTTTTATGTGGATGAATTATTTATGTACACAAATTAAACATGACACTGCTGATTCATACACCTAAAAAAGGATTTCAGGTCACATTGGCATGAATGTTGATGACACAAGTGTTTGTCTTAAAGTTAAAGTCCTTAGGCATTTGCCATCTGTCATTGGTGGCCACATAGCAGCCCTAGGCTGAAACCAGCCTCAGCTTCCAGCAGGTCTGTCCATTGCTGGGATATTTACAGTAGGGTAAGACTCCTCCTGAAAGGTTCTACATCCAAAAGGATGAACTCTAAGCGAGACAAACCATTTAGCCTACACCTGGCCACATAAAACATAAAACATAACGTCAGCCACTGAGGACTTCTAGCGACAGATCAGTGGCATGGAGGGAACTTTGACGTGCTTAGCATATGTTTTGCATTTACCATCGAATAATATTGAATGTCTAATTTCCGATGCTTTTCTGTGAGTCTGTGTTTTTTTTTTTAATAACTGTTGATCCCTATATATTTGTATCTGTGATATTTTTCCTGCTAAATTTCTGTATTTTTAACTAACTTGGTTTGACATTTTAAGTTCTTTATTAAAAATTGCATTGTTGCTTTGGCTAGTGGCAGGGAGCGTGTGTGTGTGTGAGCATGTGTGTGTGTTGGGGCATGTATACCCCATGCTGTGAGGACCGCCTCAGTCCGTATAGAGTGGGTTAACCTTGTCAGAAGCTGACAAACACCATCTTTGTGAAGGACCGGTGCATCAGTAGGACCGGTCCCCATAGTGTGTTTAGGTACTTTCGAGCGAGTGTATCAAAAAACGAAAAGTGCAGTTATATTTGCCTCGGTCTGCTTTATAACCTACCCTACTTTCAAAGCACGTGTGGAGTTAGAATAGTAAATACACATTTCATTACGGTCAATGGGCGGTCCTCGTGATAATAGGTATGTTATGGGGGGAGGGGGTGTGTTCCAGTCCGTCCTGTGGTATCTCTTTCTGTGGTCCCATACTTTTGATATTGATGCAGCCCCTTTAGGATTTTGTGTCTCCACATGTGCATATCACTTTTTGATCCTCCAAAAATATGCTTTTGGGGATACGGTGTGGTCCCACTATTCCAGAAATCAATGTTGGATGGTAGTGTAATTTGTGCAGGATGTTTGGCCTGAACATCTACCAGTTTGGGGAACATATTATGTGCCCAAGCTCAGCTGAAGTGCATTTAAAAAAGCATAGACATTTCTGTCTGTGATCGCTTCTGTTCCCACATTCTGGGATGCTGTGTCTGCTACCTCAAACAACTAGCCACTGGATAAGAGAGCAAAAACTCTGGAGGTGTCCAGGTGCCAAGCCTCCCTCCAATTCGGAAAATGGGTCCGACCCGTCTGACTACAGGAGGCCTGGACTGAGTGCTGGCAAATCGAATTCCTGTGAAATCCTGTGAGCTAGAGTGCAAGGGCCGAAGGCGGGGCTGGGAGACGTCAGAGAGTTCCACACAGAAGAGAGAGGGAACCGCCATTTTGTTTTTTTGTCTGCATGAGAAAGATCTATTGCTACAAAGTATGCTGCTGAAAAAAGAAACGCATCATGTTCCTGAAAATCAGAGTGCTAATGTTAGTAATTGTTTTAGGATTGATTGCCTGCGGTTCGTCACTAAAAGCTGAATAGTTTGCCTACTCTTTAAAACTCGCTTGACTCACTTCAAGGAGAGAAGCTGCTTAGCTGCCAAGGTTTCAGATTGCTATGAGTGACATTTTCATAATGTCAGTGTTAATATGAGTGACATTTCAAAGACTATGAGTGACACTTTCTGGTGAGCAAAATCAAGCAATAAAGACGAGGGAAACGTAAATATTAGCAATTACACCCATTTGAGCAATGAGAAACTCTAAGAAGAGTCGCATCATAGGCCACAGGGTGTATTATTTCAAAAGGAAATATGCTCATCAAAAATATCAATAGCTGACTGAGCAGTTCTCCCTGGTCCAGCGCGCTGCCCATATTTGCCGAGCCCTGCTGGCAGCAGTCACCATGATTGTTAGAGTAGAAGAGCACTCACTGCAAGAAATCAGCCGCCTGCGCTGGTGGGCTCTAATGTCACCACCATTTACGCGGCAGCCAAAATGAACAGATTGCAACTTCCGCCGCTGAGCGCTCGCGCTGCAGGCGGCAGATTCTCATTGGACACTGATCCCTGACGTAATTCCGCGCTGTCGGGTGTCATTAATGTTTAACATTGTAGCAGCGCAACAGCTAGAGCTGCAAGCTGCTGAGTCATCCCCCTTAGCCTGCCAGGAACAGCGCGTACTATGCGCTGCTACAGCTTTCACAGACACTATGGTGCATTATAGCAGCCTCCGACTTGACAACTGCGGAGGCGCTATAATGCGTGACTTTGCATTTCAGTGCGGTGATGCGGATCACCACACTGAAATGCGTTAGTCTAACGCCTGTTGCGTGATACTTGGCAGGGCTGCAGAGCTTCTATGCTCGCACCCCAGTAAAGTGGTTCCCCGACCGGACCCGACCGTTTCCTCAACAGCCCAGAAGCAGCATGTACAGCTGAGCCAGAATGCGGCCAGGCATTGCCGTGGAAGTGCACGAATCATTGCGGCCACGGCCCGCCAATTGCCGTCGGCTCGGGCTCGCCACCGTGAGGTAATCTCTTAGGCCTAAATTGCTAATCCTGCATATAAGGCTTGTAACCTCAGTGAAAGAGGGCGTTAGAGCAGACACCGTCAGCAGTGATCACTTTATATGTTTGATATTATTGTATATAATGTGTCGTGCCCCCACATGGCCTTCATGTTTGTGTGTCTTTCACACGTCTACCGTTGTCACCGGCGCCTCGGTATATTCCGATGGACTACACTGGTGACCTGTGTTTAAAGTTTTATTACATTTTCACTGTAAAGCGCGGTGTTCGCTTGGCATCCTAACATGACGGAGCGGTGTTACCCATCATGCTGATAAAAATTTGCTCTGACAGCGTGCGCAGTGACAGTCTTAATCACCATCTGAGCTGCCGCCTGCCCTGTTACAGCTGGGAACTCTGTTCACTGACACTTTTAAACTATGTGACACTTTTAGGGTCGGGTGACTGTAAGAGCCACTGTGGTGCCCGTCAACTTCTCAGCGTGCCGAGTGTCACTAAGTCAGCAGAGCCTGTAGTGACAGGCTGCAGCTGGTGTGATAGTGACTGCTGCCAGCAGGGCTCGGCAGGTAGTGGGCAGCGCGCTGGACCAGGGAGAACTGCTCAGTCAGCTATTGATATTTTTGATGAGCATATTTCCTTTTGAAATAATACACCCTGTGGCCTATGATGCGACTCTTCTTAGAGTTTCTCATTGCTCAAATGGGTGTAATTGCTAATATTTACATGTTTCCCTCGTCTTTTTTGCTTGATTTTGCTCACCAGAAAGTGTCACTCATAGTCTTTGAAATGTCACTCATATTAACACTGACATTATGAAAATGTCACTCATAGCAATCTGAAACCTTGGCAGCTATGGCTCTGCGCAGCTGCCATGATTGTTAGAGTAGAAGAGCACTCACTGCAAGAAATCAGCCGCCTGCGCTGGTGGGCTCTAATGTCACCACCATTTACGCGGCAGCCAAAATGAACAGATTGCAACTTCCGCCGCTGAGCGCTCACGCTGCAGGCGGCAGATTCTCATTGGACACTGATTCCTGACGTAATTCCGCGCTGTCGGGTGCCATTAATGTTTAACATTGTAGCAGCGCAACAGCTAGAGCTGCAAGCTGCTGAGTCATCCCCCTTAGCCTGCCAGGAACAGCGCGTACTATGCGCTGCTACAGCTTTCACAGACACTATGGTGCATTATAGCAGCCTCCGACTTGACAACTGCGGAGGCGCTATAATGCGTGACTTTGCATTTCAGTGCGGTGATGCGGATCACCACACTGAAATGCGTAAGTCTAACGCCTGTTGCGTGATACTTGGCAGGGCTGAAGCTGCTTGGAAGGGAACAGAAAAGAGTACTGTTCTGCCTTCTGCACTGGGGAATTCTTGTCTGACTCTATAACGGAGGGAGGTGTCTCCAACTTTGTATTGAAATTGTGATCCTGCGGTTTTCTGTACTGTTAGTTGTAGAATGGCCGCCTCTAACTTACCCACATGTAACGGTGTCCAGGTCTTGATAGAGAAGGCTGCAGATCTACCATTGTGTGGCTGGAGGATACCGAAGCTCCAGAGAAACTGGAAGCTGTAGCCTGCATTCAAGAATTTTAGTGGGTCTGGTGGAACTCAAGACAGTACCAAACGACATCCTTTGAACAATGTTTTAGCATTTTGCATAAGGTAACTTTGAATGCCGTTTTCCCATGCTTTCCTGTAAAGCTGTTTTTTCTCACTAACGTTTGAATATTCTGTCTTCTTTTCTTCCTTTGTGTGACATTTTTTTATTACATTTTTACCTTTTTAAATAATGTGTATTGGGCCTTTTAGGTTCTTTATTTCTGCACTGTATTGTTTTGGATAGTTGTTGCATATGCCACATGCATTTTTTCTGAGGATGGCCATGCTGCTAATTCTAGACTATCAAGAGTTGGCCAGAGAAAACAATTTACCTCTCTCTGTCATAATTTTTGGGAATTGTGGGATCTCAGTGACAGTTCACATTAAGACTATAAGTGGGCCAGCCACTGAAATATCAAGTCAGGCACGAGGCAGATGCCTGGCTGAGCTTGGCTCGAGGTTTTCTTGGAACCGTGAGCCCAAAACAAGCTACGCTTTCATGCGAGGTGATGTGGCCTATTGGCTATATCTGAGGACCGTACATTTGTACACATAGTTTGTGTCTGTTGTGAAATGCTCTTATGTCCTTGGGCAAGGTTCGTACTATGTAAAACTGCCAAAAATAACGTTTGGATTCTGCCTGTCACCCACGCTTTAACCTTATAGTCCCAGGATTAAGGACAAAGCATTAACATTTGATGTCAGAAAGAGATACCCATCTAGTGGCTGAATTGCACAGTGTCAAACTGGAAATCTGTGATTAATCCCGGCTTCCCTGGTTGACCAAATTGCATGATCCTAGGCAAATACTTGACTTCATCGAGCCTCCTTTTTTTCTTTACCACATATGAGAGGACCTTCAACTATGTGCGTTCAGGATGTACACTATATAGAAACATCTCCTGTGTTGGGTTTAATAGCCTACAATGTTGCCCCCTCTATAGCGGGTACACATGACAACTGACTTGCCTCTTACGTCACTAATAGCTTTGTCATCATGGCGAGGGTCGGAATGTTTCTCAGTACACGTTAAAAAAACTCTCACTTTTAATAAATACTTCTCAATACAGTGACATAATCTGATGTACTAAGGTGAAACAGTTCCGTATGTTAAAGAAATAGACTATTTTGAATTTTGAAGACACTTTGTCATATTTTTACATGATGTTGTTGTATGATTTACATGCAAATATTTTCAAGGGCTCTGTTTTTGCACAGACTCTTAGTGCCAGAGCAAGCCGTTGGCTGGGCTCTCGCTCGGGTCTCCTTGTTAATTTGATGTCTCGCCCACCTCTAATTAAGAGTATAGCTTCTTCCCCCCACCCAGCTGAGGACTGGAATTCCTTGTAGACCCCAAGGATGTACAGACTATGCTCCAAGAGAAAGCTTGAAAGATAGGCGATGGAGACCAATAAACAGCTGTCTGCATTGTTGCAACTCTCTCTCCATTGAGTTAATGATATGTCTTCCCATGTCAATAGCAAACTTTTAGCACAACTTTCGAGACTGGCACCTGGTGCAAGCCCGTGTTCACTATAAGGTGTCTGCTTAATGCACATGTCTCTTCAGCTCGGCCCAAATCTACCTGACAAAGGAATTTAACCTTTGCATTCTAAACCAGTAGCTGCACTATTATTCCTGAAGTTTCACACTGGTGGTCAACTCACCCTCCCATGAACTTAAAGAAGGCCACTGAATCTTGGTGTACACCAGTACACAGTGCAACAGGTACCGTTGAAAACATTCTAATAACGCCACATTAAAGAAATTGATTCTAAAGTGTACCTTCCTTTTTTTGACCTACCTTATTTCTGTCACTTTTCTTTCTTCCTTTTCTATCTTGCTCCTTTTTTCCCCTCCTTTGTTTCTTCCATCTTTCTCCAAGACTCCCGTCTTTTTCTGTCTTTCAGTTTCCATCTTTCTCATCACACTCTTTCTTTATATCTATCTATCTGTCTGTCTGTCTGTCTGTCCGTCCGTCCCTCTCTCTCTCTCTCTCTCTCTCTATCTATCTATCTCTGTCTGTCTGTCTGTCTGTCTGTCTGTCTGTCTATCTATCTATCTATCTATCTATCTATATCTATATCTATCTATCTATATGTCTGTCTGCCTCCCTGTCTATCTATCTATCTATCTATCTATCTATCTATCTATCTATCTATCGCTGTAAGTGGGATAAAAGGTTGGGTGTCTCTGAGAGGGGTATGACCAAAGAAGGAACCTATGAATCATTTTCAAGAGGCAAGAGGTGTTTCCTATGTAATTAAGGATGTGACAAAAAATGTACAGTAAAATCTTGGGCTTCACTTATAATGCCACTTGACCAGTACTTGACTGCATCTCTGTGAGAGTTATTGCATCCAGACACACCCAACAATTACAGACATATGCCTAAAACAATCCAGACGTATTGACTTTGCCAAGTCTTGTTATTAGTATCAGATAAATGTGTAAAAATGATATTGTTGTAAAAAAAGAGAATTGTTAATATTTAAAATATGAAAATGTGAGAGTATGAATTAAACATTACTGAGGTCTGTGGAAAGGGTTGTGGTCTGTAGAGTGTCACAATCACTCCTGTTCTCCCCTTCACACCACTTTCCTCTGCAGTCTCTGTTAGAAATGTACACCCTTTTCCTCCCCACAGTCCTCTGAAATTCTCCATATGCATGTTTTCACCTATTTCTTTCCTCCTCACCCTCTTTTCACTCTCTCCTTCTATGCGTACCTTGCAACTCATTCACTTCATCTCCCACACACGCACCTGTAAGCACTTAATTTCCTTTTACTTTCTCCCTGCCAATATTTCGACAGCCTTGTATTTCTTTCACACACTTTAGCATAGAACAACAATCACAATTAGCACGTCACCATTGCTCTGTATGCTTTACAGAGAGTTTGCGCAATCGAAGGGAGCAAATAATGCCGGGCGGTTAAAATTTGTGACAAAGATCCATATTGCGATCAAAGAAGTAGGCACTTGGCGTGATAGCCTCGACTGCTTCATCAAGCAGTGACTTTGGAATCCCTGGCTCATACAGAGGAACACCTGAAAGATACTTCCATAGTTATGGTTGTACAAATTCTACACGAACGAGGATTGGCATATGAAGACTCCGACTGAATAGCGGGGTACATTTATTTTAAAATCACCCTCCACACCTTTTTAGGTGGGATGCGTAAGAAATGACCGGGAAATAACTGTGACAATGCATGCATTACAACGCATGCTTTTACCCCGCATGCCATTACAACGAAAATGGCTTGCTGTAGGGGGTATAAGGTGTTGATTTAACTCCAACACCTTCCCTACTGTTACACAGACTGGAGTTGGAATAGTAAATTATACTATTCCAAACTCCAGCGCACCCCGACAGCAAGTCGGGGTAAAAAATTGCGTTATAACGGCATGCGGGCTAAAAGCATGCGTTGTAACGTCATACAACCGAAATGACCTCTTGTGGCAAAACATTAGAGTCTTTCAATTAGGATTGACTACTGATTCTTCTATACAGTTGAGAACAGTCGGCAAAACTGTGAATACTGATCTCACCCTTATAAATTAGGCGAATCTCCTAGAGCCGTGGTACTCATAGTACGGCCCGCCAGGCCTTCATTGGCGGCCCACGGACCTTGCCTGCAGTTTCCACGGCCGGCAGTAAACACAGAAGATGACCGCAGGCGCATACCTAGTGAATACGTATTAAATAGGTATTCACTACGTATGCTCCTGCGGCCTTCTTCTGTGTTTACTGCCGGCCCCTGTGACGTCAGGACACCTTCGGAAAGCTTCACAAAAGGCCCTTTAAAAGTCAGCTGTAAGCGCTTTCACAGCTGACTTTTAAAAGGGCCTTTTGGGAAGCTTCCTAGTTAGGACAAAGACAGATAGAGGCGCAGAGACAGATAGAGGCGCAGAGGCGCAGAGACAGATAGAGGCGCAGAGACAGATAGAGGCGCAGAGACAGATAGAGTCAGAGAGACAGATAGAGTCAGAGAGACAGATAGAGACAGGGACAGACAGAGATAGAGACAGGGACAGACAGAGATAGGGACAGAGACAGGGAGAGGGACAGACAGATACAGGGACAGAGATAGAGACAGAGACAGGGACAGACAGATAGAGACAGGGACAGGCAGAGACAGGGACAGATAGAGACAGGGACAGACAGATAGAGACAGGGACAGACAGATAGAGACAGGGACAGACAGATAGAGACAGATACAGGGACAGGCAGAGACAGGGACAGACAGAGACAGGGACAGACAGATAGAGACAGAGACAGGGACAGACAGATAGAGACAGAGACAGGGACAGACAGATAGAGACAGAGACAGGGACAGACAGATAGAGACAGGGACAGACAGATAGAGACAGGGACAGACAGATAGAGACAGGGAAAGACAGACAGGGACAGACAGATAGAGACAGGGACAGATAGAGACAGGGACAGACAGACAGGGACAGACAGAGACAGGGAAAGACAGAGACAGGGACAGACAGAGACAGGGACAGACAGGGACAGACAGATAGAGACAGAGATAGAGACAGGGACAGACAGGGACAGACAGATAGAGACAGAGACAGATAGAGACAGAGACAGAGACAGATAGAGACATAGACAGATAGAGACATAGACAGATAGAGAGATAGAAGATAGAGATAGAGAGAGATAGAGACATAGAGAGATAGCTAGTGAGAGATAGAGAGAGAGAGAGCTAGAGACAGATAGAGAGAGAGATAGCTAGAGATAGCTAGAGAGAGATAGAGAGAGCGAGAGAGAGCGAGAGAGAGAGAGATAGAGAGAGATAGAGAGAGAGATAGATAGATGTGTGTATGCTGGGTCTGGTGGCTCAGTGGACGAATGCGTCCGCTGCAGGGGCCTGTGTTCAACCTCATGGTCAGCTTTTTTTCTTGCCCTAGCCCGCCCCCCTCCCCCACTGACCCCTCTCCCACCGGTGCGGCCCTTGGCCACAAACCACACTCTAAATACGGCCCCCGAGAGAAAGTTTGTGAGTACCCATGTCCTAGAGCATTTCGTTAAGAGGGATAAATACTTTACTTTCCTGAGGAAGGTGGCTTGATCCTGCTTTGTACCACCGAAACGCGACGACGCTTCTTATTTATGGTTAAATTTGAGGAACGATGTGTTGCATGTAGATAATGAAATAATGCAAATACTCTGATTGATTCCTTCAAATTAACCGTTTTTTAATGACAAATGTATACGTCTGATATTGAGTCTCTCTTGGATATTTTTAATATTGTTTTTAATATCGTGTGCAACATTTTTATGTAATGTTTTTAACTGTCCCATTCTGATTTTGTATACATATGTATGATCAAAAATTCTTATGATATAATATTAAATGTCGGATTATTTAGAATTGTCTTGGCCTTCCCTTTCAAGACTGGTAAGTGGAGTATTTGAATGCCTCAAGGTGTGTGAGTTGAGCATTTGAGTATTTGAATACAAGTTTTTCAAGAGTTATTGATTCTTTAAGCCAATGCTTTACAGAGAGGCCAAGGATTGCATGAGCATGTATTCTGAACATCTTTATGACCCACTGACGTGCACTCGCAGAACGTCGCCCTGCCTTTAGCCTCCAATCAAGAGCTCTCAATTGCGGCCAGTTATAAACTCCCACCCACAATCTGAGCTCACACAGACACCTACAGGTGACCTGGTCACAAAACGCACAACACATGACTAATATGCTCCAAGAAAAAACTACAGAAAACCAGCATCCTAGAGCAAGCAAATACACTTATAGAAGTAAATTAAGTAAAATGCTAATCGCAAAAAGGATCTACCTCACTAACATTGACTGCCATTTTTTTCTTGTTAATTACTGTAATCTAGGCCATGATAGGGGCCCCTTCAAAGCAAGCTTTTATTTACTGCTGGATCTGAGACAAGGAGGGACCTGGGCCACTTAATTGTAACTGTAATTGGATTTGTATAGTGCTTACTACCCCTGGTGGGGCATTGAAGCACTTTATGGTCAGTAGCACTCTACCCTGGAACACAAAGTTAGTGGTTAATGTCAGATTTCAGGGATTGGGTTTTAAAGAGGAAAGGTTGTGATCTATGGAATAAGATATCAACCAATTGCAGAATTGCAATACGAAGGACTGAGGAGGGCATGAGACTGAAAGAAGGCTATACTCAGAAATAGAAAGTATGCAGAGGATGGAAGGTAAGAAGAAGGTTCCTCTGTGCGTCAAGGTCAATTTTTTCATTCAGCCTTTTAGGAGTATAGTGGGAGAAATCTTTCTGAGGTAGCGATCAATTGAAGAATGTAAGCTGTGGAAAGAAACAACACTATACATTGTGCTTCATATCTGGAGCGGACAGCTTAAACATGATTCAGAGTGTACACATTATTTAAACATTAAGAACCCTAGCCTGTTGTGTGCCTAGCCTAGGACAGCCCTTTGAAACATAGTCTGGAGTATCCCAACCTTGGTACAGGGTCAGTGCTCTGCATAAGGGGAGATGGCGCTGAAGTAGAAAAACCCTCATTTAAAGATCTTCTCTCACTATTCTGCAAATTCGAGTTTTTTTCACTCACTCAGTAAAATTGGGTGATTTGGCACTGGCCGGAAATGTGTCACCAATGCGAAGTCAGATTTATAACCTGTTTTGTCACCTAAACCAATCCAGGTGTATGTTGTATGTGTTTGTGTCTGTTGTAGCATAGGCATTGTATGTATAAGCGAAGCAGAGTGATGAAGGCCTGTGAGTTCCATTTTGAACGTCCAAGGCCTGTTCCTGTGCACAAGTTGGGGGTGAAGCTGTTTTCCCAGACAGTGGAAGTGTATCAGGATGCTGGAGGGGGGAGACCTAGGCAGTGAAGTGAGGACAAATGAGGCAAGGCTCCTATAAAACTGTGATTAGGTTCTTTGTGTAGCAGGACCACTTGGTAGACAGTGGGAGTGAGGGGGCTGCAGTCTGTTCAGCTTGCAAAGGGTCTTTTAGGTAAAACCACCCTTGTGCCTCTTTCCTGATCACTGCCTTTGTGGCTAGTCATAGCCAGATGCAGATAGTTCACACCTCTTTGTGCCTCTGTTGTGGGTCCGCCAGGCTGAAGAGTACCCCGCAGTGAGGAGCATCCCCCCACACAAAGGCTGTGTCTGCAGAACTGCATAGAGAGGTGCTTGAAAAGGAAGCCCCCCAAACCAGTTCTGCCTGCAGAATTCTGCTAATAAATCGCACTTCCTGAATCTATCTGTCCATCCATCCATCCATCCATCCATCCGTCTGTGTATCCACTTTTATGAAACACAGATTCATAATATTGCGAGAAGTGGCGCTGTGGTCACTGCCTGACAAGCCTCTGCTTGCACTGACATCAATAACATGTCCATGTGTGAGCAGCGCCCCCTGCTGGTAAACGCATGCGGATCCTGGGGCCTCTGCTCAGAGGAGCGGGGGCGGGGGACATTACTGTTAAGCACATCTGACTCAGGGGGATGAACACACTAATTGCGCTGTGAATTACGCCGGTGAACTAATGATAATGTTGAAAATGTTTTCATGTTAGAAGAGCGTAATTCTAATCTCTGAGAGCAATTAGCATGAAATGAGATGGCGGCCGCCGACGCTAATCGTCTGTCTGAAGTGTCCCTGTGCCAGGTAATAATGGACGGAGTCAGCGCACCCTTCCAGCTACCTTAGACTGTGAAAATGGCCCATTAACTCTGTGACTGGGTCTACGTCAGAGGGCCGCTATTTGAACTGATATTTACAGTACACAGTGAAATATATGTTGAGCGACAGATATCTTCTGTACTTCCTCCTTGTCAAGGAGGAAGTACACAAGCCCAATGCCCCGGGGGGGGGGGGGGGTGGGGGGGGTGGGGAGAGGCGGGCTGTGTTAATTACTTTATAATCAGTCAGCCTGCCCTGATCATTCTTCAGTTTTTGCGGGACTGGAAGCTGTGAGTTACATTTTTATGCAGTGCTTTAAATGGGAAAGAAATAGTGCAGGTACTCATTTAAATGGGGCGAGTGGGCGGGGTTAGGGGCGGGACTAAGAGCAAGACATGCTGATACTTATGGACTTCAGTACTAGTTGCAGCACATACCAAAACACATGAGAAATACGTTTCTATAAACAAAACAGGTTAACTCCTAACACAAAACGAAAGCCAAACGCTGTGATGTTTTAACATTTCCTTGTTTTATAATATTTAAAGTTTCCATACTGTTATTTGCTGTTGCTTGGCACAATACTATATATTCTCGGGTGCGCACACACACACACACAGAAACAAGCAGACGTGCACACACAAAGCATTCCTCACATTTCCTTTCATATACCTCCCAAGAGTGTCTCGAATCTCCCCCCCCCCTCTTCTCTCACTTTTTTACTCTCACAAAAACCGCCCACAGGCAAACAGACAAACATAAGCAGACACTCACGCAAAAGAATCAGGAAAGATTAAAGCCATTTTAACCTCGTTACCTTCTTTGGCTTTCTTAATTGCGCTGTCACTGGGCTGCCTCGAACCTGTGTTTGCAACACAGCATGATGGTGAACACCAGACGTTATGCAATGAGCCCACGCTGAATAGTTCAGCGGGGGCTCAGCTCCCGAGTCACGGCTACAGAAGTACCTTGGCTGTCAGAGGTCACCAGCACTAGCAGCCAATGCGCCTACCGTTTATGAGTACCGGTACTCTCCTTGGCAGCAGAGAAGTGCCGGTACTCAGAGTGATAAAAATAAGAAGTGCCGGTACTCAGTACCTGTGAGTACCGGCCCATTTAAAGCACTGGTACCCACGCTGATTTTTTTTTCTGAGCTTGTTTGTACTTTGGGCTCTTAGAGCCAAGCCGGAGCCCTGGCTCGACTCTGGCTCGGCTCGTCCAATGAATTCTCAGGCTCGCCCACCTCTACTGTTTATCTGAAGCAGTGATACAAGATCCGATGTCAGAGCCTCTGACGGGCGAAGGCCAATTGGGAGACCCGGAGTGGGTTCGGGTAATGAATTTTGGGCTCGGGCAATGGAGGCTTTGCTATTGGTCCCAGGATGCACATGGAACGCTCTTTGACCCGTTGCGTATTGGGATTACTCCCCATACATAAAAGGGGAAATATTTATGTGAATTTTGACTCTTTATTGTTGGTGTTAGCCAAGAGTAGGACCATGATTCACTGGAAACATCCACAGGGTCCTTCTTTGCAACTGTGGTAAGACAGCTGTCTCTGGGTGGTGCTAATTAAAGACCCCTCAGAGACGGAGTAGGCAGGATGAAGGAGGTAAGAGCAGATGAAAAGCTTCAGGAGGATCTACCAGAGTGGGGAGAAATGACAGACATACTCCTGGGGAGGAGAGAAGGACTTAATGCAACAGAATCCCCACATACCTCACACGCGTGAACCTACTGTGCTCCTAGGAGCGCTTGGTTGTGCGAGCCCTCAGGTTAAAGCTCGGATGCCTCTGTTGTATCTGTACCTATAACTGTGATCTTGAAGGCCATTGATTACTGGTGTACATGGCTATTGCTATAGAATTATGCAATCTGTTTTGCCAAATGGAAAGAGCCCGCTCCGTGTGATTTATTTCGATAGTAAGTTATATGTCTTCCTGCTCTGTGTTGTTAATGTGTATTCCCAAGGATTTAAAAGAGCTTGGTTGCTGGGCCAGAGCCCCATAGGGAATTGGCGCAATTTGGATTTATTAGTAGCTAACCCAGACTTTCCAGACATACGAGTAGCCGTGCCCTCTATAATAACCAAATCATTTCTTTAAAAGTCTTCCAATTTTTTCAGTAGGCATGGGACAAGTCTCTCTAGGTCTCTTATGGACACCAGGGTGTCATCAGCGTACAGCGACATCACGTGTGTTGTATGTCCTACTGTTATACATTCCTCAGTCTTTTCCGGTCTCAAAACACTAGCCAGTGGTTCTGCAGCCAGGGCAAAAAGCAGGGACAACGGGCACACCTGCGCATACCTCTTGCCATTGGCCGGGTATAAAACAATTGCACCCGACACATAAAATAAGGGCCGAAGTTCATAGCCTTCAGGTCCCAGAACATATAGTCCTAGCAGGAGTGGCTACTCCGTTTGAGCGGAGGAGCGTCACCCCCCCCCTCACCCCCTGCTGCAAGCGCATCAGGCACACACAAATAAGTAATATGGCATGGCAATGCCATTTTATTTAAACGTTGCAGTGCCGGGGCAGGGGGAGCGGAATCCTGCAATTGCAGGATTACAGCTGCCCCCGCAGTGTGCATGTCGGGTTGGCCAGCTCTATTGCTACGGCCAGCCTGACATGTGCACTCTAAACCCAGCAATCCCCCCGGCTGTGGAACAGCAGGGAATTGCTGGCACAGGACCCCAGCCTCAAAATGAACGCTGGGTTAGCCTGCTCCCACCAATCCTGGAGATGTTCTCAGCATGAGAGCAGCTCCAGGATTGGTTATATTGGTGTCCACTGAGCAGGAAGGAAGTCCTTCACTTTCCTGCTCTTGGACGCTGACCGGGGAGAGAGGCGCGCACCTGGGGGAGCAGTATATGGTGAGTTTGGAGCCGTAGCGCTCACCATATTTTTATAGTTGTAGCCGCCACTCAGTCCTAGCCAACTGTTTCAAAGGTAGCCTTTTGAAAAACATCTAATTAATAATTTACTAAGGATTTTATTGTCTATGTTAATCATAGATAGGGGTCTATACGATCCTATTCCCCCAAGGACTCTCCCTTGCTTGGGTATCATTACAATTCATTCCTCCCTCATTGTGCTCGGGAGGCAGCCATCCCGACCTGCCTCTTCCGCCACCTCAAGCAGTATGTCCATTGGCTGAACTTGGAGCTAGCCTATAAAAAATTCAGGGGGGGGGCGTCCTTCAGTGCCCATTTTGGAAGTCTTCCAGGGCAGCCTTTAGCTCTGCACCTGTACTAGGCTGATCTAGTTCATCCCTAACATCCTGAGACCATCTTGGTAGCTTCACCCTGGCTAAATACTGAGGCACGGGTCCCCGTCTGATACAGCCCCACATGCGTATATCTCTTTAAGGTGTTCAAAAGAAGCCGCATTTATCTCTTCCTGTGTTTTATAAACATGTCTACCATGGACACCATGGTAGTCCTGTTATGCTCTCTCCAGAGCAGCCATGACAACATCGTTTTTGACTTTTCCCCTTCTCTGTGTAAACTCTGGCTATATATTTTGAGGGAAAACTTGTCTAACCTATCCAACGCATCCACAAGTAGACATTTCTGATGCATTAAGACTCAGGCATCCCCTCCCGTCTGCGGCAAGGCAGCCTCCATATTCTATACCTTTTGTTCCCCGTCCATGGTTTTCCTGCGGAGCTGGCCAGCCACCCCCACCATTTTACCAATGGTAGCCCCCAAACAACAACCTTCATTGCTTACCATTCAGTGGCTCCCTTGTTTGTCAAACCCCATTTATGTCAATATAATCTGTTATTGTTTGCCTGAGAGATGCAGAGAATCCTCCACCTAGCAGCGCCTCCAACCTCAGTCACCATGTAGGTATACAGGGTCTCTCCCGACTCTGTTTGAGCGTTAGTATCACCAGAGAGTGGTCCGACAGAGGTCTGCCCATGTAATCAACTTCCAGACATGCAGTACACATGTCCGGGCTGAGAAAAAAGCAGTCAAGTCGAGTAAACGAGCCATGCAGTGGTCAGTAGAAGGAATATATTCTGTCTTCTGGATGTCTGTCGCTCCATACATCTGTCCGTTATAGCTGACCAACACCATCAACCAGCTGGCATGAGAGTATGTTGGGAATCCCGTCTAGGTGGATTTCTATCATTATCAGGAGACATGACACAATTAAAATCTCCCCTCACCCAACCAAGTTAGCACCAAGTCCTGTAGACTAGGGAAAAGGGTCATGTCCTCCACATATGGGGCATAAACATTCAACATGCATACTGGGCTACCATCAAGTGTGGTACCAACCAGGAGATACCAGTCACGTTGTACTTCTGTAGACAAAAACGGTTTCTCCCCACCACCCAAATGGACACCCCCCAGGGTAGGAAGAGTAGAACGAGGAATATAGTTGGCCACTCCACTTCAATGCCATTTTCGTATGTTCCTGCAGTGTCAAATGTGTCTCTTGGAGAAACACTATATCTATGTGGTGCTGTTTGATATAGGAAAAGATTCTATGCCTCATAACCTAATTTTAAAGGCCTCTCACATTTCACATGAATATTTTAATGTTATTCATACCATAGCCTTTTCACTTCCATTAAGCAAGAAAGGATCTAAGAGCTCAGGTGGTGATCATCTAACAAAACAATGGAGCCTGTGTCATCTATTTGCATGTGTGAATTATGTGGTCTACTGGTCAATTCAGCACTTATCATTCTGTAACTGTAACCCCCCCACCATCCACCCCCCTGCAGTATTTTCAGAGACTCCTCGATAGGGGTCCCGCTCACATACATGCCAATAGACCCGATTCAGGCAGTGACACTCCTGATTTTAGGAGCCAAAAATTGCTTTATTTTGGCTGTCTCTCGCCTGGAATTGCCTTTGCTCCAACAGAAGCCAATGGGGGATATACATTATTTTTTTTAAGTCTCCCACTTTCCTGTTGGGGAATATGGGGAGCAGCACAGACCTCTGGCACCGATATAGTGTGAAAAAGGCTGATTTTTATTGAAACAGGTGCACATCACAATTATAAACCTGGGCCTAACGTCTTACAAAACTACAACCTCACTCTACAAGAATGTTACCTATGTTAAACTACCTCCCACCCCTAAAAGTCCCTCCACCCAGAAAACTTAAACCTGCAACTCTGTACCTCCTCCTGGGCTGTTCTGCAATTGATACCTTTAACGTCCCTTACATTTTTACAGTAACTATTAACCTGTAACAAACTTAAGTTCCTAATGAACCTTAAACTTCCTACCTTGTCCAGGCGTGAGCTTGTCTACCCGTTCCCTTTCAGCCGGGATTGCCGCTGTCAATAACCATAAAATTGCCTAAACCTTTGCAACTTGTCGGTCGAATGTTCCTGCACCTGCTTCAAAGCAACATCTGTAAACATTCACCTACCTCCCCTGTACACCTGTTCCAAATCAAAGTTAAAACTCATAAAAACTACAAAAGCAATCAGACCCCTTTTTAAAAACTGAGAATTCGGCGTGGGTGGGTGGGAAAATGCTCAAATCCTGCTACCAGCCACTGTGTCTATCACATCAAAATGGTGACTGGTAGCGTTAAATGGCCCCTTATAAATACCATGGGCTACATTATAGCCCAAAAAAAGCCCAATTTCGGAGCAGTCGCTCGGACTGCTCCATTCCCCCAAATCGCCCGGGGGCAGACCTCCCAGTGGTCAGCTGCCCCCTAAGACCCCATTCTAAAATGTTGGTATGTATGCGCTCATCAACAAGGGATGTCTCTCCTCCACCGTACCAGGACAGATGCTGAAACAGGTAGGTCGAGGGACACTTCTAAGTAGCCCCGGCCCGAGAAACCCAGACACGGCCTCTATGGCTCCACTCAAAGGGGCCCTCATCAACACCAAGGCGTGGCCTGTCATGGAGGTCCCCACCACCCGAGTCACAGTGTTGTTCAGAGCTCTCCGGTGGATGCCACACACAGCACCAGTCTGCCCCACCCCACATTGGTGCCTGTGGCGTCCATGATCACACATACATCAGATCCTCGTCCACCACGGAGGACCCTCCCTCCTACCATGGCGTCACGCCAGCCCATCTGCTGAAAGCTGCGGAAGGCATTGCAGCCGAGGGAGGCCACCATTTGGGCCCAGCCCAGGGAACGCAAACAGCATTTTCTCAGCTCCTCATCAAACGAGCTTTCAATTGAGTCATTACATTTTGCCCGTGAACCAGGGGGAGTCGTACTTGTAGCGGTGGGTTCCAATGTTGTGGCACAAAGAAAGGATTTTGCAGAAAGTTTGGGGAGGCTGAAGCTGTGTCGGGTTTCATCCGCTATGCCATCTTGCCAGTCACGCCCCCATTATTTTCTTAATTCTAAAACATACCAGTACTGTATGAGCAAACGTTTCAGCTAATTAGTATCTGTTTAACACCTGGTTCAGCAATCAACAACTGAAAGAAACCCAGTCAACATTTGCGAAAATGTCTGCCACTGTGTGACACCAGGTGTGGTGCATTTTTGGTAACTTTTGATTCGTTTGAGCAGGGAGCACATTTATTTCTTGAAATCTGCAAATTATGCAGCAGATGGTAGTTTAAGGTGCAAGTGCCATGATTCCTTAACTATCCAGAAAATGCAGCAGCCCCAGAATCATATAATTCCAATGGCCTTGTTCATACATTATATGTAAGGCACCTAGTTTTCCATTTTTACTGATTTTTACAGATAAATACAGACAGAAAGCAATGTGTTTCCTGTCTGTATTTATTTTTAAATGCAGAAAAATACAGAAAATTATGCTTCTTGAGTATGACTCTCTATGCTGTCCTTCATGAATTCCAGGCCAACAGCTGAGCACAAAGACAGCATGGGGAGGTAAAGAAATGGGAGGAGATGTCCTTAAATACTGACATAGCTTAACATATATTTGTATATAATGCTAATATTTACCTGTGGGTGTAGGGTTTTGTTATTTTTGGCTTCCTAATTTGCTAAAATGCGACAGACATTGAAGTATAAGTGCAAGTTTATCAGTTAAATAAATGTGGAAATATACCATTTTATAACTCCGTTTACTCTCAAAACACAAAATAAATATGGATAAATCCCAATAACAGGGGTAAAAAATAAATATGGACAAATACAGATGGAAATCTTAAAAAATAAATACTATAAATAGCTTAACATATATTTGTATATAATGCTAATATTTACCTGTGGGTGTAGGGTTTTGTTATTTTTGGCTTCCTAATTTGCTAAAATGCGACAGACATTGAAGTATAAGTGCAAGCTTATCAGTTAATCAAATGTGGAAATATACCATTTTATAACTCCATTTACTCTCAAAACACAAAATAAATATGCTTAAATCCCAATAACAGGGGTAAAAAATAAATATGGATAAATACAGATGGAAATCTTAAAAAAATAAATACTATAAAACGGGGAGCCCTAATTATAAGATGTGCATTGTATTGTGCTTACTACCATTTGTGCTTTCAGAATCGCCTTGAAGAGTTCTGGAATACTCGTTGACAAGAGTCAATGTGGTCTGTAGATATTGAACTTGGTTGTGTTTTCTATTGTTTACATGTGGTGCTGGAGCAATTTTCAGAGTGGGGGTGGCGCCATCAATGTTATATCACACATGTCATAGGGATTGTGAAAATTTCAAGCATCGCACAAAGAACAGGTGTTGCAAATTAGCCACGCCTATTCAGCAAGAGAGGGGTAAGGGTGTAGTATGTGCATTTTGGAGCACACTGTCGCACATATACTACTATAGCATGAAACGGTAGTGCACTGTCATTTACAGACAGTGCATTCCCATTAAAATGGATAACAATTCGCATTGATATTCAGTTTTGCTGATAAACTATATAGTGCACATGCGATAATGTGTGGAAATCAGTATTCGGCAAATATTTATCATTTGAGCATCACCAAGTAAACTGTCTTGGTTTATTTTGATCCTATTATAATCTTTGTTTTCATCACACTTCAGAATTACAAAAAATGTGCTTCATTTGTGCTTTCCTAACTGCTGATATGTTTTGAAATATTTGTACAGTTAATTTACAGGTATTTAAATGTTTTCGTTTTTCCTACAGAACTTTCCTTTCACGCTCTCTGTACCTCAGTAGGATTGTCAGATAGTTCACTTTACAAAATCCTCTACCTTTGAAGTCAGGGAAAAACACCAGTCTACATGTTAAAATAATAAGCTACAATTTATCAGAAGACATAGCCTAACATTTGACCTCTGTCTTTGAACGCATAGGAAATGGGGCAAGATAAAAACTGAATTTAAAGGCATCTTCATGGTTCCTTCACCTTCTGAATTACATCATATTTATTTTGGGGGTACTGCAGCACCCCGTACCCGTACTTCCACCGCCTATGACGATGTGAGGCACATTGGATGGTTCTCTACAGTGCTGCCTGGAATAGACTAGTGTACAGGGCCGGACTGGCCGTGGCGGGCACCGGGCGTTTCCCCGGGAGGCCGCCAGGGTGGGGGCCGGTTTTGGGCCCCTGGGAGGCCATTTTTGTTACCGGGGGCCAACAATATCGGCCTCCTGTAACAAAATCGGCCGAAACCGGCCCAAGAAAACAGCTCGGACGCTCCCCCCCCCAGGGGGGCTGGCCAAGCAGTTTGCCAGGGCCGGTTTCGGTTCCCAGTCCGGCCCTGCTAGTGTATTGTTTACTGATGGACTGTACTGGACAATGTCTGGCCACATCCGGTGCTGGATACAGCCGCGTACAGTGGCATAGCAAGGGGGCCCATAACAAGCAAGGAAAATGGGCCACTTACCTCCCAGTTGCCTAATGCTTAGTGATTGACAGCCACAATTGACGTGCTGTGGGTCCCCCTAAGTAGTTATTCTACTGTGGAGGAAAATTGGTCTTAATGCTTATACATTAGTGATCCATTAGGACTGCGTCTTTTTTAGCTTAGATCTAAGAGGACACACATCTAAGATGTTTGTCTCTCTATGAAGACGGTAGCTAACAGATGCTGTCGGTGGCCATCGAAACCTTTTCAACCCATTGTAGATAAAAGAGTCACAAATGTCGAGGAATATGGAACATGAGATAGAAGACGAGGCCAACTTAATAGACACAGAACAGGTAATTCCAGGTACTCAGGTGTGGGGGTTTATGTGGCAGTTCATCCAAGCCACCCCAGCTGCCAAAGATGAAATTCACAGACACAGGTGTCGTGAGATAATTTGAAAATTGCAATTCCTTATGTAAGAAACTTTTGTACCTTTGAATAGCGATTCCTAGTGGTCCCGGGACCCGAATGATGAAGCATGGCACCAACTAGGTTAGTGGGTGAGGGGTCTTTTAAAAAAACCTAAAAGTGTGACACGTTTCTAGGTGATTCGTCAAGTAGGGGCCAAGAAAAAGGGGGGGGGGTCAAAACCCATTTTTCCCATAGGGATTTTGAACAAGACTGCAGCCCGAACCGCTGAACGGAATTACACCAAATTTAGCAGGAAGCTCAATCTTTGTCCAGAAAGATCTCTTTTTATTATTTGTTGTAAATACGTTCAGTAGTTTTGGAGTTATTTAAAGGAAAAAGAAATGTAGATCTCTAGGGTCACAAATCCTCCGCGTATCCAACCGATCTTTTGCTGAGATCTAATTGGCTGCCAACACTTCAACCAGCCATCTTGGGACTCGGGAGTGAGCCCGAGTCCCAAAAAAACACAAAAGGATGCAGGGTAGGAATACCCCAACACCCTAAGCCTGGTGGTGGGGTCTCGTTGGGGGCCAAAAACGTTTTTTATTTAAATTGTTGCCACGAATTCGAGTTGGATCTGCGAATCCATTGAAAAAAAAAAACAAGCGCAGTCTCCCACGCTTCTTTTTTCTGTAGCCCCTGAGTGGACCAGGTCCCAGAGGAGTGGGAAATAGTTACATATTGGGGAGGAGGGTGAATGCGGCTCCCCTTCTTGGGCCGATTTCAGCCACAGGGACCCATCCCAGGGCGCAGAATCATAAAATATTGGGAGGATTGCATGCGGCCCCATCTCGGGCCAATTTTGGCCCCGGGGACCGCCACCCCCTGAGGCCCCGCCATTATAATTAAGGGGAAAGAGGGCCTCTCCTAGAGCCATTAATGGCCCTGAGGACCCCATCCCCAGGGCCGGCTCAGCTATTTTAAAGCTCCTGCCAAGCAAGTGCAAACAGTAAGTCCGCTCCCAGTGGGTGGGAGCATGAAAAATGCTCCCGCACGCCTGGCGAGGACTTTTATCTGTTTTGCTCCCGCCCACAGAGAACAGCCTTTTTAGGTGATACCTGTGGGCGGAGCAATGCTGGCTCCCGCTGGAGGCAGGGAGCCGGCTGGGGCCGCGGGGCATTGGGGCTCCCCCCGCAGCCCCCTACAAATATGCAGTGGATGCCCTGGTGGGCTTCAGGGCACCCATACTTTATTGGCTGGGCAGCAGTGGTTTGGCCCTAATAATAACTGTCTAGGCCCTGGGGGATAGTGTCCCCAAGGCAAATCTTGGCCTGGGGAGGGAGGCTGCAAACCTCCTCTCCCTTTATAATTTGGCCGGCCCAGAAGGTGGGGTCCCCAGGGCCAGAAATTGGGCAGAAAAGGTGCACTGTATGCCCCCTCCCCATTTACAATATGGCCAGGCCTCGGGAGATGGGGTCCCCTGGGTCAAAATTGGCGCAGAGAGGGGAGCTGCTTGCCCCCATATTTTAAGTGGTGGGCCAATGAGGATGAGGTCCCCGGGGCGAAATACGGTCCAGGGAGGGGGGGCATATACCACCTCCCTAAAAATTGTGGTCGGCCCCGGGGGATAAGGTCCCCGGGGCCGAAATTGGCCAGGGAGGGGGGCTGCATGGTCACCCACACAGGTTGGCTGCCTTTGGGGGCTTGGCTACAGGGCTTGGCCAGAGGTCAGGCCCTGATGCTAACCCACAGCTGTGCATGACTTTCAGTTATGCACAGCGTGGAGTTGGCTGCATGAGGAGGGTTGGTGCCAGGGCCAGGCCGAAGGGCCTGGCCACAGGCCAGACCCTGTAGCCAACTTGCCACCAAGTTAAAAACACCATAGAAATTCACCGAAAAAACCCACAAATGCTACAGGGATGTTATAGTTAGGAAATAGAATTTAAGAAATTCATTAATTAAAAAAAAACATTACTAGAGACGTTATAATTAGGTTCAGAATTTCGACACACACAAACCATAGTAATGTAGCTGTTATAGTTAGTTATCTCAAGTAACTACAACTCGTACCCTAAGGTATATATAACTTGCATCCTCCCATGCACTGCTAATTACCCCAAATATTACATCACTCATGACATCTTCTATGACATCATTAATAATATCACTGCAACATTTGCTGTAAAATTATTATTAGAAAACTGTGCATGGTGGGGGTGTGAGTTATAGTTAACTTAAGGCACAAGTTATAGTTACTTGAGATAACTCCTACTATAAAAGCTTAATTTCTATGGTTTTGTGTGTGTAAATTTCCCTGTAACCTTTGCTTTTTCAGAGAATATATATATATATCGAAATCACGGAGTATCCACGGCAAAGAATATCCACGAGCCCAATGATCCAGCAAAAGGGTATTTATTTTGGCAAAGAAAGACGCGTTTCGACCACAGCCGTGGACTTGTTCACATATATACATATATATATATATATATACATATATATATATATATATATATATATATATACATATGTATATATATATATACATATATATATTTCCAAGAACTGCAGCACTTGGCCGATCCACCTCCTACGATACCGGTGCCTGCAGCGGCGGTGGCAGCCGCTATATTTACGTCGAGAAATCTTTCAAGCAATCCAAAAGAAAACAGCGGCACGCCAGAGAACAGCACAATTGATTTATTGTGCACACAAACGACGCGTTTCAGCGAATAAATCAATTGTGCTGTTCTCTGGTATGCTGCTGTTTTCTTTTAAGATTGCTTGAAAGATTTCTCGACGTATATAAATATATATATATATATATATTCAACTCGATTATTTTGCCGTCCTCAACCTCCGCGTGGCGATGAAGAAAGCACAAACTCCTCTGTAGATAGGCGTAAGTAATTTTTATTTCTCACATGAAGTTAGTCATTACGCGTTTCGGCCGACAAAACGGCCTTGATCACATCATATATATATATATTTCGACCTCCGTCATATTTTGGTTGTTCATACATTTGCTCCTATATTCTCACAGCACAATTTTTCTGTAGTTGATGTTCTAATATACAACTTGTATGGAATATGTATTGAGTGAAGTCTGGGTGTGATATAGTTTTGGAATTTGTGTATGGTTGGTAATTCTTCCATGTACAGTGAAAAGATGCTATTTTTCTGACAAAGAAATAACTAGAGAACTATTAGCTGGAGTAATCTAGGTGGGCACTGAGACATATTTACAGATTACACAGTAAAGGATGGACCGGCATAGGTAAACTTGTTTTGGTGGATGGTGTTTGTTCCTCCAAACCTGCGCCCTGAGTGGAGGTGGCTCCTTCTGAAAATCAAGTGTGTGCCATGCATTACTGCAGTGAAAGAGGTTATGTCTTTTCTTCACTTCATAAAGAGGCTGATCTCTAGATATTCTCCCCTAGGCCCAGCAGAATTTCAGAACATTATGGTGGGAGATGAATTGTTGAAATAACTCATGCAAGCTCCAGAGAGAGGGATTAATGCTAAGAGGGAATGGTGGAGGCACTCTGACGACCTAAGGGTGACTTCATCACGAGACGCCATGCACCAGGCAACTTTGTTACTTTGGACCTCATTATGATGGCAGTCTGACGAGCGTCCGACTGCCATCACTGTGGGTTTGAGACTGCCATACAAGGAGTCAGAGGTCCCACCCACCATATTTTGATAAGAGCGCAGTGTAGGCGATCGGAAACTGTCTTTTTCTACTGCAGCTTGTGCTGTGGCCCGGAAAAGGGCCACGGCACAACCCGCAGCAGAAAAAGGCATTTTTCAAACATTCATGCACCATGTGCCAGGCACCAGGTGGTGCCTGGCACAAGGTGCGTCGATGTTTGGGGGGCACCACATGTGCCCCCCTGGCCACTTAGCAGTGGCCCACAGGGGACGGTGGCCGTGTCTGGGGCCCCAAAAGTCCCTTTCAGGCTGGCTTTCCATGGCGGTCGGACCGCCATGAAAAGGCAGTCGGAAAGGGACATCCTAATCCCTTTGGCGCTGCCTGCTCAGGCACCGCCTCCATTGTAGGGATTAGTGTCCCACCGCCGCCCCAACGGGCTCCTTGAGACTGTCGGATGCAGCGGTCTTCCCCCTCCACAAAATCACTCTGACCGCCGGTATTGTAATCTGGCGGTCGGACCGATTCCCTGGATGTCGGCTGGATAGCCACCGGCGGCCTGTCAGTGGCGGTCCACCCGACATCAAAATTAGGGCCTTTGACTCAGTACCTAGAAGCCTCTTACTGCTATAGTACACTTTATAAATGCAGTTAGTAGTAGCCGTAGTAGGTAGCTACTTCAGTACAGTCCTACAGCTAAGCACCAAGTATAAATTCTCGTAAACCCATTGGCATGATTTATAAAAAAGGATAACCCTACACAGTGTAGATTTCTGCCTCATATTTTCATAGATTGTCTCCTCTATTGAGGATCCCAAAATCCCATGGAGCTTATTCGGAAAACTGCACCTGTTCTGGATTTCCAGACATAGTCGTGCTCCCTTACACTTACTTTAGTGAGTGATCTACACCGTGGCTACTCAGTCATAGTAAGTGTACCCGAAATGTGCATCTTCACGTTTTATTTGTTTCCCCTTTTCTATCTAAAATAGAAAAGCTTTTCCACGTGGAGGAAAGGCTCTTGAAAATATGGCGTTTTTTTCTGGATTTTAAAAACTCAATTTCAAATCTTGATTCAGAAACATAAGCAATAAAGTTACATGCGCAAGCTGGGAGTGAAAAGCCAGTGAGAATATTTGTGAATACCCTCAAAGTTTCAATGTAATGGGTTGGGTGTTTACCACATGTTCAGTGGCCACCGTCTGTTACTGCCCAGAGGACACCCTTATTCCCACCAGAACCAGTGCTTAATTTGAGCCGGTGTTCGGCACCAGCACTTAATTGCCGAAACCTGCACTTAATTGCCGAAACCTGCACTTATGACAGCTGCCACATGGTGTGGCTGTTTCAATGACTTAAAGATGAGCAGAAAAACAGTTGTTTTTTAATTTAATATACATTAAAAACAACTAATACCTGCCTCCCAAGACATTCTTAAAGCTTTGGCGGCCTCGAACAGTCTGAATTGCCACCCTTCAGTGTGACGGTTAGTAGTTGTGTAAGTACAGTGGCAATGTGTGGTGCAAACTGCGGGCGTCCTTGACGAGGACCCCGGTACTTATATTTTTTTACAAATTAAGCACTGACCAGAACCCTATACTTATGAAAGTCGAAAAACTGGCATATCTTCAAATTTTCTTTGGTTGCAAGTGACATATATTGCCCGAACTTTTCGCCCTGTGATTTCAAAAAGGTTTTGTAAAAAAGCACATTAGTTGTCAAACAGGGGAGACAACGTCTCTGAAAAATCATAGCTTCTCCAGATGAACGCCCTATTAGCAGTTTTGCATTACTCACTGTACAGCTTCCAGGTCGCTGAGTTAGACCTCTCATTGTTGTCTGTGTGCCCTTTTAGTTTAGTGTGTACTTTCACTGACCTATTTGTGTTCTGTAATTAGGCGGTACTTTTGCATTGCTGAAAGGTAATTGACAAATCAAGAGAATTACCCCGTTTTAATAAGTTTGATGACGACAACAGGGCAGATGAAATGTACATTAAGTGCTGTGATAGTCATGGTACATTTTGAACGTCAGCTCTGGGCATGAAGTGTGCACGCCTGGTGTGGGGGCGGTAACAGCTAGCCTTGTCTTACATACAGCAAGTGCCAACATTAATGAAGTGAAAAGCACCGGTTCTTAGAGCTGGTGGCTTTGAGCTGCCGGCCCGGCTCTGCAGTTCACTCCAAGCCTTCAAAAGCTCTCAGTCCAGCCTGGCGATGCAGACCTGGCAAGCATGGACCCCAATCCAATATGGAGGTTGAACCAAGGTGTTGCATTGTCACTGTTAATTGTCATTTGTAGCGGCCATGGTATGCCATTAGAATGGTACTACAGCAATTCTGGTAGTACGAAATTTCCTTCCATACAGACCCGAGGCTAATTCTCACCTTTTCTTCTGGCAGACATGGCAATTTTAACAGAACATGTATTTGTAAAAGTTGTGTTCACCTAGGGATTTCTTGGCGCTATACGGCAAATGTTTATTGCTTCCAAACTCGCAGACATGGCAATTTTAACACAACATGTATTTGTAAAAGTTGTGTTCACCTAGAGGGATTTCTTGGCGCTATACGGCAAATGTTTATTGCTTCCAAACGCAGTGGCACTTGACCTTAGAAGGATTAAAGACTGAGTGGGTCCACTGCAGTTCGGACCAGTGACCATGGGGGTGGGGTCACACATAGATCCTTCCAGTGGGTACAGTAATCCACTATCACCCTCATTATAACTGGATTGTAAATCCCAGTTCGGCGGTAACAGAATTTACCGTTGAATCAAGATTGATGTGTTGATAAACTCTCACCCTCTGATTTCCCTTGGTACATTCCGCCTACCAGAAGCAGCCGGGTTATATTCACCGACATTTTTTCAAAGCATAGAATAGGATGCGGAAAGTAGGGCGCAACACCAAGTCCCATGAGTGTTTCTAGTTCCGTGCGGTAATATCACAGCCCAGAATTGCCACAACCCACAGCATCCGTAATTCCAGATGAGGTATTACTGATACAGTTTTCCTCTGAGGGCCTGAGTCTCAGATCCTAAGAGACATATTGTCCTGAAAGGCTTTTCCATGAGAAATATCTTGATGGACATCTGTCTAATGTGTTCAAAAACATACACCAGGCCAATAAATAATACACTTTTACGGCTTAAACCTCCTCATTTTATGGATGTAAACATTGTTGATGCTGTGGCGTGTTCAGAGTCGAACTTCTTGATCTTATATTTAAGAGAAGTTACCAAGTATAATCGTGTGCCCCTTTGTCACAAACTCCAAGCAGAGCTGCCCCTGAACTTTGAAGTTCTCTTATGATTGGTTTCCAAATTTGCAAAAATAGTATGCTAATTTGTGTTCAGTTTTTTTTTTTAAATGGACCCTCGGAATTTATAACTGTGACCTACCTAATCCTCACAAAAAAATGTAGGTACAAATAATTTTGTTTTTCTCTTGTAATTGATTTTGCAATTGGGGGTCAGTTGGCTCAATTATTATGTTTTTTACCTGATTGGCAAAAGTCAGCAAAAAATGTACTAACTTAAAAATAGGAACCTAGAAATATTGACATTTCTAAAACTAGGCAATAGGTTGATTGAATTCAAGAAGATGTCTTTTCCAGTTACATCATAATATCTCCAGTTAGGTTTAATCAACTAATTCACAGGCAAAACAAGAGTCCAATAAAAATAGTTTACTCGCAGCTATTTACTGTTAGTTAACTTTTCAAACTTGTGAAAATACTTTATAACGTTAAAACAAACATTTCGGATAGTTCAATTAAAAAAAATGTTGCAGCATCCACCCTATCAGCATTCATTAAATTAACAGTGGCTTGCATTATAAACAGAATATGTGCCATTGTTTCAATCGCTTTATAACACAATCTACCAATCTGACGAGGCCTCTACCAGATACAATACAGGCAAAAGGAAGTGACGAGAGTATGGCAACAGAATATCATTGTTAACATGTCATCGGAAATAAATATTGTATCCGAAATATTGTTTACAAACATATCACCCCATTGAAGTAAATATTGGAAAATCTCCTCCCAAACATCTAAACCAGCTATATTTATGCAAGATGATATACTGACGATATTCTGGCAGACACCCTTTCCAATTGTATTTGTGTTTTAAAAAAAAAAAAGCTTACATTTTTATTAAAAAGAAAAATCAAGAATGAAAGTTTGAGTCAATCTGAATCACTAGTTCGCGCATACCAACCAGTGGCTGAAACTGCGCACCACAGACGTTGACCAGCAAGGGCCACAGTTGGACCGGGGCAGAAAATAGGCCCTGGCACTAAAATAAAAGTGGCACTTATTAGTGAACCAGGGGCCCTATTATGTAAAGGGCGCACTTTCCCTGTGTGCGCCCAGGGCACCTTAAAACAGGTGTGCTGGGTGCAAACAGGGAAAGTGGGCCCTATTCAATGGAATGCGCTGCCCCCAGGGCAGCCGCGAACTCGGGCAGCGCATTCATGTGAAAAACAGAGCGGCTGTTTTGAAGCCGCTCCGTGTTTCACAGTGCAGGTGGCAACCCGCCTGCACTTTTAAGAGGGGAGAGAAATCCCACTGCAGGCGGGTGGAGTGAGTGACTGCACCCGCCTGCAAGGGGATATCTGGGGGGGTCCATGGGACCCCTATCACCCCTCCAGAGGGCTGCCATTAGGGGGTGCACTGACAGTGCGCCACTTTTCTCCTGACAGCGTCTTTGCCTCTGCGCCCGCATCCATTATGCGATGCGGGCACACAGGTAAAGGGATTTCCTCATTTACATGGGGCACACCCCCACGGGCACGCCCCCACGCAAATGAGGGAGCTCCCTCTGAAGATAGCGTTGGTTTTTTATGTGCGCCAGCGGTATTACAGAAGGGGACGCACAAGCGTCTGCGGCCCCCTCTGTAATACCAAAGTGCCCCGGGGGCGCGCAAAGTGGGCGAAATGCTCGTTGCGCCCCCGGGGCACTTCCATAATACGGCCCCGGATAGCTAAGAAGTGCCCCACATTTGCAAATCAGGCCAGTTTTGAGCTTTTAAAGACACGCTGTATGGGAATTTTGCAAGGTATGGAAGACAATATGCACTTGTGTTTGCTGTAAGCAGTGTCTGTGGTAATATCAGTTAAATCAACAGTAAAAACCTGCCCACCAGTCCATAAACAAGGCCCAGAAACTGCTAAAAAACGGCCACACACTGATCTGTTAGACCAGCCCATCGGGCACTGCCTGATTGCCCTACAGGCCAGTCCGACCCTAGCAAGGGCTAAAAACATATAGAATTGCCACTATTCCTGTTCTGAGGGGCGTGGCCTAGCAATATGGTCAGTCCCTTCTGAAGCAGAAACATGATTACTTTATAAAAGGGCGGGGCAACCACCACAGTCACCCGGCAAGCTTGTGGGGGTCTGGGTTACCATTTGTAGAGCTCGCTGAAGTTCCTCACCTCTACATTGGGGCGGGAAACAATAGGATTTGTGGGATGGGATAACCAGTGCTTTACAGCGTTCCTCTTTACCACAAAAACCACAAATTAGGCCATTTCCTCTCCTGTTTTGGTTCCCCTGGTGCCATTAATAACACTGTCTACTTGTGTAATGTAACTGCTTCTATTGTAAAGCGCTCTGACATCTTCGGGTAAAGTACGCGCTATATAAAAACGCATAAATAAATGTAATGTGTTGAAAATGTACCCCTCAATACAAAGTAAAAACATATTTGTCTCAACAAATGTTCCTCTCCGAGTCATATTACTTTGTCTTATAAAATAGGTTTATTGTTCGTCAAAATATTTGTAAATTGGACTTAAAAGAGTGCCCCTGGAAGGCCTGTTCTTGTATGATTATACACTTATGTTCATGTGAAAATCAGGGTTTCCCATTCAGTGGCGTAGCAAGGGGAAGGGGCGGTCCACCACCCCAGGTGGCACAAGTTTTGGGGACGGCGGCCTCCCCCCACTCTTACCTGCCGTCTCGGGGCAGTAATCGCCAGCACCCCCTCCCGCCCTTCAATCGGCCGCCACTGGGCGGCAAACAGGAATCTCACCAGCTACCCCCCCCCCCCTGCTCTTCAATGCAGCCGCCGCGGGGCGGCAAATGCAGGGCTAGCTACTGCCACTGTTCCCATTCTGTGTATGTGCATGGTAAATTAGCAGCACTGTACATTTCTGAAAAGTAGATCTACCTTAGGATTCCAGTGCAAAGTGAATTTGCTTCAATCCAGCAAGGATTTTAATATCCAAAATATACTTGGAGGAGCATCAGTGCCAACAGTGTGTCCTTTTTGATTGCTACCAATAGGTAACATCTGCTAAAAATACCTGTCCGTATGAAATTGCTGCCTGTGTTTCTTGTTAGGTCAAAACCTACCAGGCAGCGCAGCTACATGTAGCAAAGACATATTGGGAACATCCTAAAAGCCGCCTAATGCTTACCATTGGATCTGTGTTTTGTTACTCACATTTGCTTGCTTTTTATTTGCTGGCTTCATTTGTTTTAGCACTTTGAGCATGTATTTGTTCTTCCCATGGAGCATAGCCTTTTCATCACTTCTCTGACTGGCTCCTTCCATTCTTCAACGAGTGCTCACTTTTCAGTAACTCTTTAAGGTCGAAACCTACCAGGCAGCTGTGCTGTCTGGTTGCAAAGACATACTGGGGGCCTGCTCCAAGCTGACCTAGGAATGGCTGTCACCCATTGCTCACCGTTGGCTTTCTGTTTTGTCAATCACAGTTCCTTGCTTTCTGTTCGCTGGACCAATTTGTTTTAGCCCCTCCAGCATTCCTTTGTCCCTCCTGTGGAGCATTGCCTTTCCATCCCCTCTCTGATTGGCTCTTTCAGTGTTTCCAGAAGTACCTGCTTTTCCGGCACTCTTTTTTAGGTCTCGCGCCTAGCGTTGCACTGCGCAGCAGTGCTCGCGCAGCGCGAGACATTTAGTACGTGAAAAACGGGGAATCAGCACTGACCTAGGAATCGCACACGCTCGTGCGTGTGCGATTCCTTTTGTGCTACCCCATTGGCCTTTTTGTGTGTCTTTTTATAAAAGACTGCACGCAATTGGCCAAAGGCGGGCGCATTGCTCCGCCCATGGCCTATTGGTGTCTATTACGCGCTTGGTGCGCGTAATAGACAGCAATAGGCCATGTGGTTTCAATTATCGTGCCCAGACACGGACGCGATAATTGAAATCACATGCTTAGCTGTGGCGCGGGTGCGCGCACCACTTGTTTTTTATAGCGCGAACTTGAACCGAAGGTCTTGCAACTCGCTTTCACTTTAAAGTGAAAGCGCGATTAGCTTCAGTGCCTTTCCTCACTACAGACTTGAAAATACTCACTCAACCCTGTGTCGGTACCTGGGGTTACCAGCTCCTCAACACCAATTATCGAAGCCATCCTTTGGTTTTACTACATTTCAGGGACACGTTGGCTGCTTTAGTACATTTCAGTGCAAAGTCGGATCATTTGTTTTTAATATTTGCAATTTGCTGCGGGACGTCTCGGGAGTTAAACACTCGCTACTGAGGTACGTGGTGAACTGCAGTCAGAAGTTTGAATCACGACTCACTTTTCCGAAGTTTGTAAACTGAGTGACATCGCACTGGGCAGTAACAACCCCTTTTATTTACTGCACTGAGCAATAGCAGAGATGTGGTATATTGGCCCGAGAGCAGCAAATCTCTTTACCCGAGCACCAGTTACATTACACAAAGTCAAGTGTTTTTTAAGGCGCGGGGAGATGAAGTGATTTGCCCAGGATCACAGGATGTTGAGCCGAAACCGGTACTCAAACCGGATTCCCAGTTCTAAAACCGGCAGGTCCGTCTCTTAGGCCACATCTGCTCAGTATTTACATGACACACTATATTAATAAAACTGTCATTGTAAGATGCTTGGCAAGCATCACAGAAGGTTGGTTAACATCAGGGAGACAGTGCAGGCCTGCCAAGCCTCTCTGGAGCCCACAAACATCCTCCTTTTGGAGGACAAGACATGGACACGCCCCATTCAGTAAATGCATTTCTCACACAAAGTACACACTGTCCTCGCGTGTGATCCTCTGCATTAGAAGCCACAGTTCATGTGACACATCTCATCCCGTTGGCTGCATGCCCTCAGACAAGAGCCCTCCCCCAAACTACACTCCCTGCTTCACGCTTCCAAGAGTAGATTTTGAGTTTTCCGGGAATCCCGGTGTCCCTGGAAAACTAGGGGGAACTTCCTTTAAGTTTATGCCAAGCTATGTCCTCATATCCAGACCGGTGAGCATCATGCACACAGAAGAGACTTTGCATTGGTGCAAATGCACGTCAGGGTTTCTCTCAAATATTTCTGACTTATGCAAAAACCCTCCCCTTTATTGTTATTTTGTTTTTTTATACAGTTTTTTTTTATAGCGCGAACTCGAACCGAAGGTCTTGGAGCGCTTTACACGAGCACCAGTTACATTACACAAGGACACATTCATTTTTGGTAGGCACTGGGAGATTAAGTGATTTGCCCAGAATCACAGGATGTTGAGCCGACGCCGAGACACAAACCTGGATCCCCAGCTCCAAAGTGAGCAGCTCTGGCTGTTACGCCCCTTCCATTTTGTGAGGTGTTTCCTACCCATTCCGACCCTGGATAAGGATTTACTCCTGCTCGAGTCGGATGAACTCTCCGTCACCAGGTTCCAAAGTCAGTAGCTCTGGCTGTTAAGCCACACCCCCACTCTGCCCCCCCCAACCCCTCTCTGTTCCCTCCTCTCCCCCACCTTGCCATTGTCTCTGCCGCTGTCCCCCACATGCTTCTCTGTTACCTCTACCCCTGCTTTTATATGCCCCTCTACCTTTTTTCCTCTCCGCCACCCTCAGCTTATTTCTCCATCTCTTTTTCACGCCTTTCTCTGCCCCATCTTATCTTAGTCCTGTCTCTCTTTCACCATCTGTTCTTCCTCTCTCCCAGCTGGCCGACCCTTGCTTGATTCCCCCTTCTCTCACTGTTCACTCTCACCGTTCCAACACTCTGTCTCTCCATCTCTGTCTCTCCATCTCTGTTTATATCATTCGGTGCTCCTGTCTCACCATCATTTCCCACTCAGTTTCACTCTAGTGGTGCAACAGTCTGTGAACTCGAATTCTACGTCCACTAGCACAGTGCTGCTTCTGGCACCATCATTCGAAGTCAGCTGTGACATTCTGCTTGGGGTGTAGGTTTGCCATGGTTAAATACGTCCAGCTATTTGTGAATGTTTGCTCAATACTCCAATGTGTAACACAACTACAGAACATAAACCTATTGTGACTTGCACTTCTGTCAGCGGTCTTTTTTATAATCATGAAGCCTCCTCAGATAAGTCTGTAAATATGGCCTTTGTCCTGAAATTTTACTATCACAGTCCAGAATTTGCCTTCTTGCCAGGTGGTCCCCCTAGTCCCTAGGGGATAGGGCTCTGGGGTAGTTTGCTTAGCCCACGGCCCGAAGGAGAGTCCCCAGGATGTATGAGTGACAGGCCATGGAGAACAAGTGGGCGCGCACGAGAGGTCATACGCGAAGGGTCACAGAACAGGGGATGTCAGGGCACTAGGCAGTCCCGTTCCAAGTCTTTCAAGGTTACTGTCTTTACTCCAGGGTAAAACTCCACTACTCCTGCAGAGGGCGCTCTCACTACAGGTCAGAGAGCCCCTGACGCAGTGTCTGCAAACGAATATGACTCATTACATCGCATAGCAATACCACGCATGCCATTACAACGCAGGTATTACTACGCAATGTCAATTACGACGACATACCATTACAACGCAAAATTTTACCACAACTATGCCTTTACCACGCATGCCATTACAAAGCAAAGGCATGCGTGGTAAAGGTATACTCATGGTAAACGCTGGCAGGGTAAGTCACTCTACACTACCCTACCCTAAACCCTAATGTAGTGCCCCTGCACGACCCTCCCCAGACCCCCAGTCCTCTCCCTACTTTAACACTACACTACCCTGCACGACCCCCCGACACTACCCTAAATCCTAAAACACTACCCTACACAAACACCACATCACTACCCTAAACCCTAAAACACTACCCCCAGCACGACCCACCCCCTACCCCCAGTCCAGTCCCTAAATTCAAACACTACTCTGCATGACCCCCCGACACTACCCTAAAACCTAAAACACTACCCTACACAAACACCACAACACTACCCTAAACCCTAAAATACTATCCACAGCACGACCCTCCCCCTCCCCCCAGTACAGTCCCTACACTCCAACACTACTCTGCATGACCAGCCGACACTACCCTAAATCCTAAAACACTACCCTACACAAACACCATAACACTACCCTAAAACACTACCCGCAGCACGACCCTCCCCCTTCCCCCAATCCCCCTTACCTCTCTCTCCTCGTGGTTCCTCTCTCCTGGTTCCAGCGTCGTCTGAGGGGCGGTGCACGTCGTTGTGAGGAAACGGAAGAGCCTCAGTTTCCTCACGACACGTGGATAGCCATTACATCGCATGCGTTGTAAAAGCGCATGCGATGTAATGGTATCCGTAGTAAAGGTTTGCGTTGTTACATCGCATGCGTTGTAACACATGCGATGTAATGACTTGCGGGGTAACAGCCGCGTTGTAATGGCTGTTTACCTCTGCACCCACCCCATAAACAGAACAGAGCGTGTATTTGTAAAGCGCACGTTCACCCAGAAGGATATCGTGGCGCTGAATAACAGATGTTTGTCACCCAACTCAATGATACTCATTTTATCGACCTCAGAAGGATTAAAGGCTGAGCAAATCCACAGGAATTTGAGCCTATGACCATGAGGGCAAGCACAGGCCCCTACCATGGCGCATTAGTCCACTAAGCCCCCTCCCCGGCAAAACAAGAATTTGCAATTAAATAAGTCTTGCATTTTCGAAACTTTGACCTACAATAATAAAAGGCATTGTCATTTACAATACCAATGTATTGTAAATGACAATGCCTTTTATTATTGCAGGTTTTTTAAACACATAAATAAAAGGCAGTGTCATTTACAATGTAAAAAGCCAAAATCTCGCTAGTGCGAGACCTATTGCATTGCAAATGCTTGTTTCTCTTTTTTCAAGCACTCCATGACAGTACAGGGTATATGCAGCTGTCTTCCGTGTATGCTTCTCTAGGAACCTCCCATCCCACCCTGTGTCACTCTCAAGCACAGAGTGCTTCTGCCCATTCTCTCTTCCACTGCTGTCTCACCTGTGGGCTTCCGTTTTTTTATGTATACTCGGCCCAAGGGCATTGGAGCACTTTATATGAGCACCTGTTAAGTTACACAAGGTCACATTCATTTATTAAGCATAGGGATATTACCTGATGTGCCCAGGATCACAGGATGTTGAGATGATGCCTGAACTCGAACCTAGTACCCCAGTTGCAAAGTCCGCAGCCCTGATAGAAACGCCATGTTGTTTGCTAAATAAATATGATTTGCCAGTCTCCACTGGGCAAATATCCCACTCTGTTTGTTTGTCTCTTTATGTCGCTGCCCGAGCCAACTGCTCATCTCTCAGTGAAGCCCTGGACTCACCAGTTCCCTCCTCTTTATCTTCAAAGTTCACAGGGTTTGTAAGAGGGCCGGGGCTCATTGTTACATCCCACTGTTAGGATTGAGTTCACAGGGTTTACAAGAGGGCCGGGGCTCATTGTTACATCCCACTGATAGGATTGAGTTCACAGGGTTTACAAGAGGGCCGGGGCTCATTCTGTTACATCCTGCTGATAGGAGTGAGCTCACAGGGGTTACAAGAGGGCCGGAGCTCATTCTGTTACACACTGCTGATACGAGTGAGTTCAGCGAGTGTACAAGAGGGCTGGGGCTCATTCTGTTAGATCCTGCTGATACGAGTGAGCTCACAGGGTTTACAAGAGGGCCAAGGCTCATTCTGTTACATCCCTCTGATACGAGTGAGTTCAGAGGGTTTACAAGAGGGCCGGGACTCATTCTGTTACATCCTGCTGATACGAGTGAGCTCACAGGGTTTACAAGAGGGCTGGGGCTCATTCTGTTACACACTGCTGATACGAGTGAGTTCAGAGAGTTTACAAGAGGGCGCAGCTCATTCTGTTACACACTGCTGATACGAGTGAGTTCAGAGGGTTTACAAGAGGGCGGGAGCTCATTCTGTTACATCCTGCTGATACGAGTGAGCTCACAGGGTTTACAAGAGGGCGCAGCTCATTCTGTTACACACTGCTGATACGAGTGAGTTCAGAGGGTTTACAAGAGGGCCGGGACTCATTCTGTTACATCCCGCTGATACGAGTGCGTTCACAGGGTTTACAAGAGGGCTGGGGCTCATTCTGTTACATCCCGCTGATAGGGGTGAGCTCACAGGGTTTACAAGAGGGCTGGGGCTCATTCTGTTACACACTGCTGATACGAGTGAGTTCCTAGGGTTTACAAGAGGGCCGGGGCTCATTCTGTTGCATCCCGCTGATAGGGGTGAGCTTACAGGGTTTAAAAGAGGGCCGGGGCTCCTTCTGTTACACACTGCTGATACGAGTGAGTTCCTAGGGTTTACAAGAGGCCTGGGGCTCATTCTGTTACATCCCGCTGATACGAGTGAACTCACAGGGTTTACAAGAGGGCTGGGGCTCATTCTGTTACACACTGCTGATACGAGTGAGTTCCTAGGGTTTACAAGAGGGCCGGGGCTCATTATGTTGCATCCAGCTGATAGGGGTGAGCTTACAGGGTTGAAAAGAGGGCCGGGGCTCCTTCTGTTACACACTGCTGATAGGAGTGAGTTCTTAGGGTTTATAAGAGGCCTGGGACTCATTCTGTTACATCCTGCTGATACGAGTGAACTCACAGGGTTTACAAGAGGGCTGGGGCTCATTCTGTTTCACACTGCTGATACAAGTGAGTTCAGAGAGTTTAAAAGAGGGCCGGGGCTCATTCTGTTACATCCTGCTGGTACAAGTGAGCTCACAGAGTTTACAAGAGGGTGCAGCTCATTCTGTTACATCCTGCTGGTACAAGTGAGCTCACAGAGTTTACAAGAGGGCCGGGGCTCATTCTGTTACACACTGCTGATAAGAGTGAGTTCCTAGGGTTTACAAGAGAGCTGGGGCTCAATCTGTTACATCCTGCTGATTCAAGTGCGCTCATAGGGTTTACAAGAGGGCCGGAGCTCATTCTGTTACACAGTGCTGATACGAATGAGTTCAGAGAGTGTACAAGAGGACGGGGGCTCATTCTGTTACATCCCGCTGATATAAGTGAGTTCACATGGTTTACAAGAGGGCCGGGCTCATTAGTGAGTTCCTAGGGTTTACAAGAGGGCTGGGTCTCATTCTGTTACATCCTGCTGATACGAGTGAGTTCACAGGGTTCACAAGAGGGCCAGGGCTCATTCTGTTAGATCCTGTCTTGGATGAAGTTTTTCTTTGTTGATTTGATGAGTTGGTGGTGTACTGTGATGGCTGTTTTGTAGGCGGAGCACGCTTCCGGGGTATTGCTGTTTCTCCACGTCTTCCCCAGTTGTCAGCAGCAGCGCTTGGAATCTCAGAGATCTGTGGTGAACCAGTTGGCTTTCTTGTTGTGTCATCTCATGGTGTCCTGGAGAGGGGCAAGAGTGTTGGCGCAGTTGGCAATCCATTGGTGGAGGTTGCTTGCCGCTGTGTTGGCATCTGTCGTAGTAGAGGGTGGAGTGCAGGTGAGGGCGGAGGTGAGGTGTTCTTCTGAGACTTTGTTCCAGCTTCTGCGTGGGAGGCGGCACGGGTGCTTGTGTGCGGTGGGTTTCGTAAAGGAGAAGTGAATGCAGTGGTGGTCGGTCCAGAGTAGTTCCGTGGTCTGGCTGAAGCAAATGTTGTGTCCTCCGGCAAAGATGGGGTCGAGTGTGTGTCCTGCTGTGTGAGTGGGGGTGGAGAGAAGTTGCTTCAGTCCTTTGTTGGTGAGGTTCTCCAGGAGGGTGGTGGTGTTGGGGTTGCTGTGGTTGTCCAGGTGGAAGTTCAGGTCTCTGAGTAGTATGTAATCCGTAGAGGCGAGGGCGTGGGGTGCGATGTGGTTGGCGATGACGTTGGTGAATGGGTGCGGTGTCCAGGCGGTCTATAGGCGAGTGTTCCGCAGAGCGTCGTTCTGGGGTTGGGCTGGATCTGGAAGTGGATGTGTTCCATGGGGGTGAGGCGTCGTCCAAGTTGGTGGTTTTCAATCGGAGGGAGCTTTTGTGGACGATTGTGAGGCCTCCTCCTGGGCGGTCTTTCCTCAGGATCTTGTATCCGTCGGGGATGGCGGTTGCGATGTTGGGTGCGGAGACCTGGCGTTGGTCCAGGTCTCTGTGAGGAAGGCGACGTCGGGCGTGTGAGTGTTGAGGAGGTCCCAGATTTCTACGAAGTGTCTGTGCAGGGAGCGTACGTTGAGGAGGAGGCAGCTCAGTGGTAACCCTGGGCGGAGTTCGCGTAGTCGCGATACGTGGAATTCTGCGAAGTTGCAAAAAAACTGCGAGCTTCGTGGAATTCCGCAAGCACGCGAAGTTGCTTGTTGCGCCCGTTCGCGATGCGTTTTTCCTGTTCGGGACCGCATATTGAGTGTTCGGGGATGCTTTTTGTGTGTTCGGGCGGAAATATCGCGCAAACTTCACGCGGTCGCCAATGGGCGCGGCCATCTTGTTTTTCACTTTTTGCTATGGTTCTGGGCCTGTTTTTCTATCCTCCCTATATCTTTTCACTCCTTTGTTTCTATAAACTTTTTTTTGATCTTTTTTATTTATCTATCCCTCTCTATCCCTGATTGTATATTTTGCGTTTTTTCCTTTTTTTGTGTTTTTAGTATGTTTTTCACTCTTTTTCTATTACTTGCTTTTTTCATTTCATTTTTCCTTACTTTCTTACTTCCTACCTTTTCTTTTCCGCCCCCCGCCTACCCAGAACCATGGCAAAGAGCAAGGGCCAGGGGAAGAGGAGTGCGAGCCGCGACGCCTGCCTTGTGGAAGGCGGCACCCAGAAGGGGTGCAGCCACAGGCCTTATTCACAGAGGCGGAGGTGGCCGCACTGGTTTTTTTTATCCAGCGCCACCTCCCCTTAACCCTGGCAGCAGGCGGCAGGCCTGGGTCCGGGTACGGGCTCCGGGAGCGTCACCGGCGGTGGGTGAGGGTGCGCCGGGCAGTGTTTTGCTGCTCTGCGGTCCGGTGCACCCATAACCAATGGATGCACCGGTGGTCCGATATCCTGGACCGGGAGTAGGACCAGCTGAACCTGCTAGGTGTTGAGGTCCCGGGGCTTGGTGAGTAGTTATTTATATTACTATTGTGTTCTTCTGTTCTGTGTTATTGCGAATATTATTTTTTTCGCAAATAGCTAACATGCTGCTGCTGCTTACATGCAGGTAACTTATGTTTAAAAATCTTATATTATGTGATTGTTACTTCCAGACAGGTGCTCGGCGCTACTAACTTATCGTACTTGTTTGCAACTTTGCGCTCACTTGGGCTGGTTATGTAAGAGAGGTTAGAGAATTTAAGTTAGGTAGGTAATCCAGATAGGAAAGACTCCAGTCCTTTCCTTTGTCCTGTCAGGCTGTCCTGTCTGCTGTCACTAAGATTGTGGTAGTAGTTAGTTAGTTAGCATTATTTGGTCATTTAGCGGCCCGCGTGACGCGTCCTCTCACATGACTTCAGTCCTAGTAGAACCTTTTGTAGTTCTTATAGTGAGTGAATAGCAAACAACCAATTTGGTGTATGCAATATGCATGCGCCCATCTATGCATTAAGAAGAATAAACTTGATAGAAGCAGGAGCACGCGAGGAGACTTTTAAGTCCCGGCATCAACATTTTGATTGAGGTTGCCGATAGGCCGTCACTCTATATTTGAGGACTCGATTATTTACAGAAGTTCGGTATTATCTTAGAGCCACAGCTCCAGTGGCTAAACCCAAATGGGTACATGATCAGGGTTCTAAGGACGATTTTATCTACATACAGACTCCAGCAGATTTGTGAAGTTTATGGAAGTATAACCCTAAAACCCAAAAACTTTGGTTTTATATAAAGAACAACCCACTTTTACTATTGAGGGATCGTGTGGTTAATGTGGAGAATTAGAACTATCAAGGAAGGAATATAATACTTTCCTCTTCCCACTTTTTGTTCTTTCATCTGTTTAGATTTTTGTGTTGGGAGACACCAAAATTAATTGTTAGCCTGAAGAAGGTGGTGTATTCAATCAAACCACCGAAACGCGTCGCTTTGTTCTGAAAACGCACCCAAGCATCACTGTTTTTTTGACAATAGGGATTTGAATGAACACTTATACCTGTGTCATGTAATGTCTAATTTCAAATGAAATATTGAAAAAACCTTTTTGTCTTGGTTTGCCAAATAGAGTTATTGGGCTATATTGTTACTATATTTTTTGTTGCATTCTCCCATGAATTTTGAATATGCGTTGTTTTTAATAATATTGTTATCTTTTGTGTTTTTTAAAAAAAGGAAAAGAATTTATAAATAATATATTTTTAATAAAATTGAATAAGGATCCTGTCAATAAAGATATTTTGTATTATACTTTTCTGGTTTTCAATTCCATTGATGGTGATTAGAGTGCATGTGAGATAGGTGTGGTATACAGTGTGCTTATGAGAAACCCAAATGGATTTTGTTTTTGACATATTAAGAAGAATAAATGCAGACTTAGTAATTATTGGCCCGTCAAAGGGGGTTGTTGAAGTTGAGACTAAGAGATGATTGGGAATGAGATCGGAACTTAGAAGCAAATATAATTTTTTTGCAATTCATTCCAAGTGAGCTAGGTATGTTTAGGATTCAGGAATCGGAATTGAACTGTGGAATAATAATGATCGGATGGTACTCGACTGCGATACATACTAGTCGACTACTACTAGTCGAATAAGTCGATCTGATTGATTTAGGATAGGTCAATGTTATTGCAATTGCCGTTTCCTGTCTAAAAATATTTTTAGAGCAATTATATTTATATTTATTTATTTAACACAAATCATTTTTTGTCTCTTTAATTATGTCTTACATGATCAGCATCCAGGGGCAAGAGGAAGACTGGGTCAGCTGGCAGTGCGGCGGGTGCGGGAGCTGGAGGGGCCTCCCAGGAGCAGCAGGAAGCGGCCTCAGGCGCAGATGGCTCTGCTGCTGGCCCCAGTAAGTCCTCCTGGTGTTGTGATATATTAATATTTCCCTAACTTTTACCGCTCTATTATTTCCATTTCCAAATTTTAATTTTTCCAAAATTCTCTTCAATCTATCTGTTTCTAAATTCTTGTTTTTGCTCCATTACCTACTACTAAGTACTAATACTACTGCTAACATTGCTTCTAGTGTCTGATTTTTTTTTTACATCAAATCAAACTGCATCTGACTAACCTCTGGTCTGACTCTGTATTAATCTGTCTGTAGCTTGCTTTCTTCTGGGTTTCACTCAGCTTTCCCTCTCCCCTTAGTTATATGTGGATTGCCTAGTAGTGGTACTGTAAGACTCAGAGAACCCATTGGTCTTAGGCTACTACTAGTACTAGTAAGGACTCCTTACTACTACTAGTACTAGTAGCACTAATCTGCTGTGCAGATTGCACGCCCAAGTAAGGTATTATCCACAGGTTTGTGAGATGAGACGGCTTTAGTTTCCTTTACTGTCTCATCATGCTCAATCAGTAATGGTGGTCACTCACGTTGGACAGGAACAGGACACCCCAAATTGGTGTATTTAACTTTTTCTAATCCAGGCCTAGTACTTTTTTCAGTAGCAGCAATTGATGGTGAACACTGAACAACTGTTACTGTGCACCATGGCTGGAAGGAAGTATGAGGAGTAGGAGGACGGCACCATTATTTTCCAACTAAGAGAGACCTCATGTCCGCCCAGTTGGCCACTCTTTCTTCTTTTCAAAAAATGAGATGCACCAATAGCTCTAGTCACTGAGTCCAGTCCTTTGGGTTGTCCTCTTCTTGAGAGGCTTTCCAAAAATTACCACCAACAAAATGCCCAACCGGATATTGTTTTGTTATTTTTGATAGGACATACTGTCTACTCCACTCTAGTATCCGAATTGTAGATAGTAGTGATGTGTGTGGTGTATATGACATTATCAATTATGTATTTTCAATCTTGCTAATGAAAAAAATAAATAGGGGAGGGGTATATGGCATCTAAAAAAATTTGAAATGTTTTTTCCAGGCGTACCGACCACCAGTGCCGGGGCCAGCGGTGAGGGCCATGCCACCCTGAAGGGAGCGGATGCAGCAGCCACAGGGGGTGAGCCAGCAGCAGTGGCAGGCGGTGATAAGTCATATTCCTTACTTATTGAGAATGATGAATACACTCGCTGCAAGGGTGTACACTCAGTACTAGTCTAGTACACTGTACTTCTGCTGAGACTAAGTTGTTGTGAACACTGAACAGTTGAAGAAGACACCCTTTACTTAACATTAGCATTAGCAGGGGGGTTGAGTAACTAATGGCCTATTCTATTCTATCTTCAACTCAGCAAAGACAGTTTTATGACGAAGACAAACAGTCAGACGACATGTATGACTGGTAGAGAAGGATGCGTGGGTGAAGGATCTGTTAGCAGTTCTCTTGATTTGCACGTCCAAGAAAGCCATGGACTCATTGTTGGTTTCAAAAGTAAATTGGATCCGTTCATTGATTTGATTCAACTCATTAAGGGCAGTTAACAGTTCTTGGTGTGGTCCATGCCATAAAATGAAAATATCGTCAATGTAACGTAAGAAAACTCTAGCATGTTCAATCCATGTGACTTTATTCAAAATATGTTCTTCTTCAAATTGTTGCATAAAGATATTCGCGTACGCCGGAGCGGCGCAATTGCCCATTGAAGTGCCCGATAACTGTAAAAACCATTGCTCTTCCCATTTAAAATAACTTTGGTATAAGGTAAAGTTGAGAAGTTCCATGAGAAATAGTTTTAAGTTGAAATCTAGATCAGAGTTCAAGAGCGCATTTTCTATGGCCGCTATGCCCAAATTATGTGGTATTGAAGTATACAGTGATTTCACGTCTATTGTACACAACCAAAGTTCTTCGTCTTCTTTTATCACGCATATAATGATTATTTCCTTGCTGGAAGGACCGTTTGTTTTTATTGTATCCTCCGCTTATTATTTTCAGATCATTTTCCCCTGATGAAGGGCTCTGATAGCCCGAAATGCATCGGGATTCTGAAATGTGGGATTTTGAGATGTTCAGTTTGAAGCTTTGATGAACACATATATTTGGATGGGAATGATATGAATCATGTAATATCAACGACCCAATCTCATTAAAAATACTCATTTCAACTATTTATCTCGGACTTATCCATTGTTTGACACTAAAGTGTATACAACTTTTCTATCCACAACATTGTGGTAATTCGCTGTGCCCAGGGGGATGTTCCCTATACAGGTGACGCTTACTTCGTAATGGAAATATATAATTGTGTAGTACAGCTGCCCCACATGCAGACACTAGTAAAGTAACATGAGTCTGCGAGTTGACACGAGTATGTCTGTCTAGGGCACAAGCTGACTGAGCTGGCATGCCTACAAGATTAATTGTGCGAAAGAGAGAGAAAAATAATACTTCTACTCTACTCCACAGTGCCTGAAAGTATAATCATCACATCCAAATCTTAGGGGCAGAGGAAGTGAAGTGAGGAGGAGAGGATACCACAACTGCTAGTGCTACTACTGTGCCACTATAATTTTTGTGTGTGTAATTTAATTTTGTGTTACTGATTTGCTAAGAGTATTGGTTATAATTGTCTTTTTTTTCCTTTCTTGATATAGCTACTCCTTCCCAACCCACTAGGCAGGAGTTGACGGCCAGGACCCGGCAAAGGAAGCTGGAGGCCATCCGAGATGAATATCGCCGGCTGGTTGTTCTGGCAGAGGAGGAGGAGGAGGCGGCAGCTGCAGCTTCTTTATGCCCCGGGGCCCAGCCAGCCCCCTATGCCTCCGGTGGTACGGCGCCGTGTTCTGGCAGCCGCCCGCCGCCCATCAACATCATCATCTACTGCTGCCCACCCCTGTTGTTCCTGCAGGAACTTTCGGCGCCGTATGCTTCTCAGGGTGGCGTGCCTGGAGGCCAAGCTGGAGGAGGTCCTCCGGGTGGAACTAGCCAGCACCCCTGCGGCTAGACGTCACCGATCAGTCTTTGACTCTTGCCCCTTTTTTAATCTTTTTTTGGTGGGTGGGATGTTGGGACTAGTTGGGAACCTAGGGGTTTACTTTTTCTTCAACTTCGACGGACATTTATTTATTACTGGACATTGGTTGGGGTTAGGGAGAGGGGTGGGTGAGGTGTTGTGGGTTTTTCTTCTATTTTATATTTGTTAGGGTAATACATTTATAGTTTTCCAATACATATGATGCAAATATTTTCTGGGGGGTTACTCTTTTACGTCACCTTGTTTGTTTCCTCCTTTTGCTGCAGGGCCGCAGCCAGTTTTTGAAATCTGTCAATAGTGTAACACACCAACAGATAGATGCAGTACCCTCACTTGTCCTACTACTGTCAGTCTCTCCTCCTAGTCTATGCATTCTGCAACTAAAACCCCTTTGTAGTATGTAATGTACTCGGAAGGATGTGGGTATGTCAATTAATTAATTTCCATTGTATATACATTATTGACTCCCCCACACTTCTTCTCTTACCTGTGATTGATGTTTAGGCGAAGCAATGGCTGCATGGTGATGGTTTGGTTTCCTAAGGTGCCATGGTGGGTGGTGGTAGCAGTAGTAGACAGTTGCATTTGCAAAAAAGAAAATGAGACAGTCAGTCACCTGAGGGAGACTAGGGAACGAGTAGTAGAAGTACAGTAAGTAGTAAGTACTCAAGAAGAAGACTGCCAAACAAGAAGAAAGTGATGATGAATGATATTGATAAGCAATTCTAACGTAAAATAAAACATAATGGTGGCAGGGATAGCCTAGTACAAGTTACAACAAACTGAAGTAGTTGACTCGACCTTGAAGTGGACAAGCGTAACCTTTAGTGCTGGAAGGATGATAAATCGATGCTGGCAATTAACTAATAATGGGTTAATAATTATTTTCCTCTGGAAAAAAAAGAGAATAGCGAATACTACTGAGCAATGCATGGGTGGGCACTGGGCAATCTAATCTGTTGCCAGTGTGATATATATATATATATATATATATATATATACTTAGAGCAGAAGAAGAAGATCCTCGCCCTGCCTTGAGTTAGTGTTGCTTTCACCAAGTCCGCCCCAGCAAGTGTGTGATCAATTATTGGTGTAAATTTAATTTAGTCACACCTCAATACAAATCACACAGCCTGGGGGAAGAGGGTTAGAGTTCGATGAATGGTTGGGAAGGGGTATTTGAGGGAAAGGTTTGACAAAGACAACACTACACATGGACAACACACAATCTTGGCAGACGACCATCATAAATCTGTTAAGGGAGAAAAAGGAAATGCATGCATGATGATGAATTGATGGTTAATGATAAGTAGTACTAGACTAGTAGTACAGGGCAGCAGTATATTATTATTATTATGCAATTTCCTTGCCTGTCTGCCCTCAGAGAGACCCAAATTACATACATTTTATGTTCTGTTGTACCGGGCTTCCTTTTAAAGCTAGCAAAGAAAATTAAAAAATAGCTGTAGGAGTCAATTATAAGCAAAGAGCAAACATAATAAACAACAACACACACAGTCGTAATGATTAAAGAGAAAAAATGAATCAAATTAATTAAAAGATGATGAATGATACTAAGTTACTATGTATGTTATGGTCAAATTGGGGAGTTGCATCTCAGCATTCCTCTTGTTCCTCCCTTCCATGGACGCTCCATCCGTCAATCTTGGGTGCCACTGCCTGCCTGGCGGATGCGGATTGGTAAGGTCAGTGTGAGTTGTTTTTCAGAGTATAGCACAGGGTAAAGGCCGGCCTGTAAGTGCAGATGGAAAAACAAAAAAAGGGATATTGAAAAATCAAGGAGAAAAAAAATGCATAAATTACGGAGGAGTGCAACAAGAATACTTTCAGAGGCGGCATTGGCTAAATCATGTCTACTACTCTGTTTCCAGCATTAACCTACAACAACAACAGGACAGAGCAGGCCCACGGCGCCCACCCAACCTCCACTTAGCTTAGATTTTGAACCAGACAGAGCACACATATAAAGCAACATTGCATTTTCCAAATTAAGTAACTAAATCAATGCACCGCTGTCAGTCATACCACTACACTCGCCTCCACCACTACACAGACATGTAGGTCTGCTGTGGTTGTTGTTGACTTGTTTACCTTTTAGGCCACTTCATGAAACGCCCCGAGTTAATTCATCAATCATCTCCGATCCTACTGACTGACTGCGATGAGTATAGTATGGTCATCATCATCATGGTGCCCAACTCTGTAGTGTACCGAGTGAGTCCAGAATAGAGTCTATATGCAAAAATGCAATGGATCGGCCTGCAGTAGAAGTACAATTTTGTTATTAAACAACAAGAAGGGAAACATTGACTTGAGTCACTTTTAGTGTGTAGATTAAATACTAGTACACTTCATGCACAACAACAACACAAACACCAATCACTCAGAGTCAGCGTCCAATGCATGCCATCCATCATTACCTGTTGTTCTTAAGGGGCAGTCCCTCATGGCTAGGAAAGGAGGATAGCTAAAGTCATGTTCTTTGGATGGACACGACGAGGCAGGCACACATTTATTGTACTATTCTCCATCCAATGTCTGGCTTGAGGGAAATAGATTTAGGGCGAGTCAGGATGGAGCAGGACTCGGAGGAGTGGACTTACTTCTTTAATAAATGCACACAGTTGCAACTCCAAAAGGCAATAAAAAGAGTAAGACGGTGGTGATGGATTTGTTGTGATTTGAACCAGAAAGACAGAGACACACACAAATAATAAAAGTAAATAAGGAAGAAAGTAACAAGTTGAAAGCCTAGTTGTCAGGGAACTAGAGCTTGTCCTCAAACTCTGGTGGTTCACCCAGAAGTAGGTCATCTAACACAGTACTTCCAAGACCTAAGTCGCCGTCATCATCTTCCTGCTGTGCTACTTCAAGTATGGTGTAATCCGGTGGTATAAAGTGCTGATTCATTTTGATCAGGGTTAACCTCTCCATGTTTTGGGGCGAGAGACTGGTCCTTTTCACTGTTACAACGGCACCAGCAGCACTGAAAACACGCTCAGAAGAGACACTTGTGACAGGACAGGCCAGATAGTTTATCGCCAGCATGCTGAGCAATGGCCACTAGCGCCTTTTCCCATACCAATACAGCAATGGGTTTTGATCAATGTAGACCTCTGTTGGGTCATCCAGATAGGCCTGGACCGTCCGCTCAATGCTCAGGGGTGCTCCGCTTTGCTCGACCTCTTTTGCCTTAGCTTCAGCACTGGACCTAACAAGCCCTTGCTGTAGAAACCATTCCTGTGCCGATTTTGGTGGGGCTGATGCTCCTATTCTTGTTGTTGTTGATGTTGTTCTTGGTGTTGTTGGTGGTTTTGGCTGCTGTGAGCCAACCGCACTGTCCTCAGGCTCTGAAGTTGAACTTGACGCCGGCTGCCCTGCAGTACTTGTTGTGGCCTGGAATAGCGGGCCTCTAATTGCCGGCCGTTCTTTTTCTAAGCGACTGGCTTCCGCAGCTATCCAAGTTTTGTACTTGGCAACATCCACTTCTGAAAAAGGAATCACTGTGTTAGTGTTCAGTACTGCTTTGTACCGTGGATCCAGAATTGTGGCAGAAATGTAATGGTTGGATGACACAATGTCTCTTTGCACCCTTGTATTTTCAGATAAGCAAAGGGTTAAGCTCTCCACCAACTCATATGCTTCTTTTTTTTCCTCCACACCTGCGTACATTGCAGACACCCCCTTCAGCTGTTCCTATAGCATGTGCAATAATGGGATAGCTTGGCCCATAGTACAGTCCTCCTTGCTGACTTCATGTGTGAAGAGCTCGAAAGGAAGTAGCATTTCTGTCAGGAATTTAACTAGGCCCCATTGGTCCATCTCAACAGTCATGCCTTTCACAGTAGCATCCCCTCTTTGCATGACATATTCATTGATTGGTCTGTACTGCTCAAACAGACGTTCAAGCATGTAATAAGTTGCGTGTTGGCACCTCCTGGATTAGTGCTTTAACTGGCACTCTATGCTCACGTTGAATGATCCTCAGCTGCTTCCGGGCTTTAAAAGAATGGCTGAAATGTGTGCATATTCATCTGCAGGTGGTCAGTAAGTTGCTGACTCAGTCTTTTTTTTCAGAAAGTCTTGAACAATAATGTTAATGATGTGCGCCAAACACAGGACCCTGAAATAGTCACCATCGTACATGGCCCTAACTATATTACTGCCATTGTCTGTGGCAACAAAACCAATGTTAAGCCCTCTTGGGTGCAGCCATTCAAAGACCTTGCTGTTAAACTCTTCCAAAATGTTTGCAGCAGTATGAGATTTCTCCATGGCGAACATGGCTACAGTTGCATGTTTCCGAGTGGCATTAAAAATCTCAGCAATGTCAACACCTGCAGATATCTTTTCTCTAACCCCCACAAAAGAGATCCAGTGTGCAGTGATGCACATGTAATCAGTGGCTTGGCAACTGATCCACATGTCTGTTGTCAGGTGGATAGTGTGAACAGCACTCTGCTGCAAAGCTTGTCCAAGCAAATCCAGCATGTCGTGATGTAGTGCTGGAACAGCAACTCTGGCAAAATAGGACCGGCTGGGAACCTTCCATTTTGGGCAGATGGCTGTCACAAATTCAAGAAAAAGCACCCCTTCCACAAAAGAAAAAGGGAGGAGGTCCAGCGCTAACATTTTAGCCAGCTTCGCATTGTACAAACATGCCGTTGGGTGGTTGAGTTCGTACTGCCCCTCCGACCTAAACATGCTGAGAATGGTAGGCTGGATTTTTTTCTTTTCTGGTGCCACTGATGCAGGTGACTTCTTGGCACCAGATGTTGTTAGGCTCAACGCCGCGCGTTTTTTTGTTGCAGTACTCTCTTGCCTTAGTAGTGTCTCAGCATGACTCTGACTCTTGTGCCACTGAGGAGTTGCTGAGGCTGATGAGGATGTGGGCGGTACCACTGCACTGCTGGGGACAGGGCTACTTTGTGTTCCAGAGAAAATGTCTCCCTCTTGTTCACCTTCTACCGCGATCGTATCTTCTACTTCTTCATCACCACCAACAGCAATGGGTGCAGTTTTTTGGCCTTTAAGGTGCGCCTCCCACTGGATCAAGTGGTGTTTTTTCAGATGGGTTGTTTGGCCTCCGGTACCATAGTTTGTACCAAGCTTACCCCAACTAACCCCTTGTCCACAAATGGAGCATACAGCAACGTTCTCCTCCTTACTGCTAACCGAAAAGAAGTCCCAAACTGGGGAGGTGAACTTTCTGGTGCTGCTGGAGGTGCCACTTGCAATGCCGGATGAACTGGAAGGTGGGCGTGGTGGAGTTTGACTCTCTGCAGACGCAGTACCGACTTCTACTGAGGTGGTTGTGCTGGATGTAGGTCGCTGCCGGGCCTTTGCAAATGCAAATATGGAAGCTGCAGGTGGTGTTGGTGTTATCTGTGTTAGTGGTATCCATGCCACATTCCTCACAGCAATTTGGGATGGGGTAATAATGTCGGTCTCCACTGGGGCGGGACTAATGTCCATGATGATGACTGGCTCGTCATCATCCTCCTCTTCTACATCTACCTCCATAACTCTAAGGCTTTCTGGAACCTTCCTTTTCCCTAACCTTCTCTCTTGGCGTATCTCACTCTCAGACTGAGGTGGTGGCATCCAATTGGCATCTAGATCATCAGAAGGGAGGATTGCAGAAGAACTCGATGGACTAACCCTCCTTTTCCTTGCTTGGGATCTGGAAGACAATGGATCTTCTGAAAGAGTGGCTTGCTCTTCTTCCTCTGCAGGAAGCTCTATCTCCTGAACTGCCCCTACTTCGGGAGGAACAACTACTATGGTGGGCGGTGGTTGCGGCTGCTGTTGTCCACTCTTCTGAGTTTCCTGCGTTGATTGGGTACTACTTTGCGATAACGATAAGTCAATTTCAACATCACTGCTCGTCGGCGTTGTCGTGATTAGACTGGCTGCCTCTGCGACAGACATGGGCTTGGGTCTAGGTTTAAAGGATGGGTCCACTGATGCGGGGGTGCTGCTCCCAGCTTGCTCCCCGGACACCGCTGCTGCAGGCGCAGTTTTTTGTTTCCCAAAAAACATCTTAGGCGGCACACTAGTCTTGGTAAGTGGCAGTTCCTTCTTCTCACTAGCAACATTCTTGGTACGGGAGGACCTGGTACCTTTCTTTGGGGCCATCTTCTTCAAATGTCAGCAGCACGCAGTGGCACAAGTTGAAGCGATGTCTGTCTGTGGTCACACGTCACGTGACGTCGTGCGCAGCAGGACTTCTGTCTGGCAGTACAACGGGTGATGATGACACCTCCTCCTCAGTCTTTTGTGCACCTAAAAGCAAAGAAGCCAGAAGAACATCAGTGAAACGTGGCATTTGTTGTTGTGATTCAATTCCTACTAGTACAAACAAACAAATATAATAATATATAACTTAGTGTGTGGTCACACTTGTTAGTGTTATTATTAATATTATTAAATTTAATTAACTCAGCTTAGTTATTAAAAAAACATAACAACAGTGTAGCCATTTGTGAGACTTTGACAACAAGGGCTTTCATGGTGTACTGTGTACAGTCAGGAAGGATAGGAAAAACAAAAATACAAATGTAATGGAACCTGTTTGCCATTGTGCATCACGTGGGATGCACCATTCATGGAGCTGCAGCTGGCAATGGGGATGGAAGCAGTAAGCCAAGAGGAACAAAGGAAAGACATGCAGGCCTATGGCAAAAGCAGCACACTAACTAATACTACCACCACAAAATGGCCACCAGCCATATGGTCACTCACAGTCACAACAAGCAGGAGGCCTGTAAAACAATGAACTCAAGCAGGCCTATATGGCCAGACAAAGGAGGCATGCTAAACAACACAGCTTTAATGCAACAATGCAAAAATGAAAAACCACAGGGCTAAAAAAGGTTTGCAAGTTACACAACAACCACACCACACACATCCAGCAAAGGCATTTAATTAACACATACGAAAAAAGTGAAATACCCCAAAAAAACATATTTTGCAATTCAATCCAATGTCATCCATGCCCTAAATGATGTTTAAATTCAACAGACACCACAGAAATATTTGCTTCATACACCCATGAGTAGCTCTGGGCCTATTGGTTGGAAAACCCATTGGAAGACTAGGCCACATAGTGAATCAATTCAAATCAATAATATTGCAAATGTATTAGAAAATGTAGTGAACTGTGATGCATTTTGTGCTGGGTAAAAGAAGAAAAAATTGAATGCAAATCAACAACAAGGCATGGGCACCACAAAGAAGGCTTGCAGGCCTAATGCAGAAGCACACTGGCTGCCTTCACAAAACGGCCACCAGCCACATGGCCAGGCCACCAAAACAACAAAAAAGGGGAGACAGACAATGAAGGCCTATGGCAAAAGCACACTGGCTGCCTTCACAAAATGGCCGCCAGCCACATGGCCAGGCCACAAAAACAAGAAAGGGAAGACAGACAATGCAGGCCTATGGCAAAAGCACACTGGCTGCCTGCACAACATGGCCACCAGCCACATGGCCAGGCCACAACAACAAGAAAGGGAAGATAGACAATGCAGGCCTAAGGCTAAAGCACACTGGCTGCCTGCACAAAATGGCCACCAGCCACATGGCCAGGCCACAAGAAGAAGAAGAAGTAAGCCAAGAGGAACAAAGGAAAGACATGCAGGCCTATGGCAAAAGCAGCACACTAAGTACCACCACAAAATGGCCACCAGCCACATGGTCACTCACAAGCAGAAGGCCTGGAAAACAATGAACTCAAGCAGGCCCCATATGGCCAGACAAAGGAGGCATGCTAAACAACACAGCTTTAATGCAACAATGCAAAAACGAAAAACCACAGGGCTAAAAAAGGTTTGCAAGTTACACAACAACCACACCACACACATCCAACAAAGGCATTTATTGAACACACACGAAAAAAGTGAAATACCCCAAAAAAATACATTTTGCTATTCAATCCAATGCCATCCAGGCCCTAAATGCTGTTTAAATTCAACAGACACCACAGAAACAGTTGTTTGATGCACCCATGAGCAGCTCTGGACCTACTGGCTGAAAGGCCTATAGTATTGGCAAGTACTGGGCTAATGAATTAAATAAATATTGCAAATTAATTAATTTCAAAATTTGGAGAAAATGCAGTGAACTGTGCAACATGTTTCCTTTATAAAAGATGAAAAATTACTTACAAAGAAACAACTAGGCTCCTACTAAACTGCAGGCCAGCCACCACAATAAATTTTAAAAAAACATGAAAAGTACCAAAAAAAATGTAGGTGCAATGCCCCAATCAAACAAACAACACAAATTTTCCAACTTACTTGTGAAATCTCAGATTCAAAAGTCCTCAAATCCAATGATATATGATGCAGCAGCCACAAAGAGTGATCCTTCCAGCTCCAAATCCAAATGAAAAGTGAACAGGAGATGGACAAAGCACTGGGAGAAGCCAGCTGGACAGGAACAGGAAGTTGGAGACTCTGGGGCACTTCCTTCCTCTTAAAAAAAAAAGTAAAAAAAGAAAAAGGACTCCTTGCACAAAAAAGTACAGCCAAATGTCAATCTGAGGAGTTTTCTTTAATCCAAATCACCGTTTCGAGAAGGTTTTGTTGCTGCTCGAGAGAGATTCTTCTCCAGATTGCAAATTCTGCGTGTTCGGGATTGCGTTTATTCGCAAAACTTCCACCGTAAGTCCGATGGCGCGCCCGCATGACATGTTCGCGATCGCACACTCTCGCAGGAACGTGCGGCCGGCTACCAATTCTCGTTGCACTCGCGAACAGATGGGAAATATCGTCGCCGATCGCAAGCATCCCGGTAAATCGCTCCTGTGCGCGCGAAAACGCATTTTGAGATCGCGAACACAAAAAAAACTCTGCTCTGCTGCAGAGCGCAGAGTTTTCGGTAACTCCGCGTTCTACGCGTAACGTGGAGTTGCCAAAAATCCGCAAACTCCGCGAGCGGAGCGGATTTTACACCCAGGGTTACTCAGTGGCTTATGTGTGGTAGCGTCCGGTGGGCTAGGGGTTGCTGCCGGGGTCCAGAGGTGTGTGAAGGTGCAGCGGCAGTGTTGGCAGGAGATCGGGCTTTGGGTGTTGCACGGCCTTGAGAGCTGGCAGTTGTTGCATCTGGTGTTGAGTGTGTGGAGAGTGCTGGGGTCATATGGGTGGGAGGTCGGGGGGCCAGGGTGCCTGGTGCTGGTCGCAGTCGGGGCGCAGACGGGCATGCCTTTGTTGCGCCTTTGGCACGCCAGCGGCGCGGCCGCGCAGCAGCTGCCATGTAGTAGGGGTCGGGGGCGATCAGCTGGGGGAGGGGCCAGGGGGGCAGCAGCAGCGGGGAGCGCGAGGGAAAGGAGAGAAAAAAAGGCAAAGAGAGGGGCAATGACAAAAAGGCAAAAAAAGAGAAAAAGGGCAAAAAGGCAAAGTATAGAAAATACAGAATACAGAAAAAAACAGCAATACAGAAAGCAGAAAAAAACGAGTCAAACAGACAGGAAAAGGCAAAAGAGGGCACAACCAGAGCGGAATAGCAGAGGAGCAGGGTGCTCTTCTACTAGACCACCAGGGATGAGGTGCAGGCAGGAGCCTGGGGTGGAGGAGGGCCTCGAACACCTACCGGCGCTAAGGGCAGTCACACAACGGTGGAGCTGCTTGGGAGAGAGCAGTAACTCTGAGCAGGAGGTCAGAGGTCGTGCTCTTCCTGTCACGCAGCGGCCTACATTAAGTAGGGGTCAGGGGAGGGTAATCAGCTGGGAGGCAGGAGGCGGGAGTGACACGCTGTTACATCCCACTGATACGAGTGAGTTCACAGGGTTTACAAGAGGGCCGGGGCTCATTCTGTTACATCCCGCTGGTACGAGTGAGCTCACAGGGTTTTCAAGAGGTCCGGGGCTCATTCTGTTACATCCCGCTGATACGAGTGAGTTCACAGGGTTTACAAGAGGTCCGGGGCTCATTCTGTTACATTCCGTTGATACGAGTGAGTTCAGAGGGTTTACAAGAGGTCCGGGGCTTATTCTGTTACATCCTGCTGATACGAGTGAGTTCACAGGGTTTACAAGAGGTCCGGGCTCATTCTGTTACATCCCGCTGATACGAGTGAGTTCACAGGGTTTACAAGAGGGCCGGGGCTCATTCTGTTACATCCCGCTGATACGAGTGAGTTCAGAGGCTTTACAAGAGGGGCGGAGCTCATTCTGTTAAATCCTGCTGATACGAGTGAGTTCCTAGGGTTTACGAGAGGGCTGGGGCTCATTCTATTACATCCCGCTGATACGAGTGAGTTCACAGGGTTAACAAGAGGGCCGGGGCTCATTCTGTTAAATCCCGCTGATACGAGTGAGTTCCTAGGGTTTACGAGAGGGCCGGGGCTCATTCTATTACATCCCGCTGATACGAGTGAGTTCACAGGGTTTACAAGAGGGCCGGAGCTCATTCTGTTTCATCCCGCTGATACGAGTGAGTTCACAGGGTTTACAAGAGGGCCGGGGCTCATTCTGTTACATCCCGCTGATACGAGTGAGTTCAGAGGCTTTACAAGAGGGCCGGGGCTCATTCTGTTACATCCCGCTGATATGAGTGAGTTCACAGGGTTTACAAGAGGGCCGGGGCTCATTCTGTTACATCCTGCTGATACACTTGCTCTGCCTAGGTAAATGCATTAGTGCTGCTTCATTCAGATGGGAGGATAATGGAATGATAAAGCGGCTTTGAGAAGAGAAGAAAGTTTGCTTTCTTAAATTAGTTTGGAAGAATGCTAGGTAGGTCTGTGTTCATCCTATGTATACAAATGCTCCCTGACGCTCATGTTTTCATTTTCTTTCAATGACATTTTTTATCCTTTTCGATTTAGGGCTCCGAAGTGATTTAGGCAGCATCTGGTGGAAAAGAAATGCTTTATATAAATAAATAATGTGTGTTTGCACAAAAAAAGAAACGTGTGGTCATTGGAGTGAATAAATTGTAATAATTAACTTTTTTGTGCATTACAGGCAGGAGAGGTTATTGTAGTGCACTCATCTGATGTTTTTTTTTATGGAAGATTGTGAAAATGGTGAAGTGCTCCACAGTAAAAACAATTTCCATCTTCTCACAATTGCCCACGCAAGATTGCCTCGTTCATCTCACCCTGCTTATTGCCCGCGCTGTTAAGGGCACATAGACGCGTCAATGTTGTTCGCTCTTTAATGCAGGACTTGTTGGCTGATTTAGGATTTTCACCGCAGCCCAAACCTTCATAATCAGACTAGGTCGTATTATTTCATGTTTATTACCAGGGAGTACAAAAAAACGGTTCCTGCCATTTCTTCGCAGACACTCAAAATTCCTCCTGGTAGCATTCCATTCCACTTATTTAGTGCTTGTCTATTCCATTACTGAAGGATATTTTCCATTTGGAAATCATTCTTGCCCCTTCCGCCACACCTCTCACCTAATACAACCTAGCCCTCGGTTCTTCAAAAGGATATCACAAGCAACTAATTCATGGGATGTTTTGTTCTCAATGGGCCTTATAAATATGGTACAGCAGGCTCAGCACCTTTTTCTGGGTATACCTTCCCTAGTAAAAGAGATACAATGGGACATCAAAACATTGATGGATGGAAAAGGGCCGATGCCTATACAAAGATGCTTCCTAACCTGCAGGTTTCTAAGGGCATCAATGTCAGTGCTTAATTTGTTGAAGAATAAGTGCTGGTGCCCACAACTTTGCTTAGAAGTCCACGTCCATCATCAGCGCATATAATACCAAGGCTGCATAGCCTGGAATCAACTTCATGCATCTTTATCCGACTTCTACACACTCCCTGACCTTTATCTCTCTCTTGCACGTTTCTGCTTTCTCCCTTTGTGACGGTTTTCCGTCATTCTTTTTCTAATTCTTTCTCCTTTGTGTGTATTCTAGGCCTGGGAGGACTTCACGGAGATTCCCTCTGCGGATTTCCACAGAGTTAAATGAAAACTCTGCAGGATTCCACGGAGTTCCCCGAATGGGCGGGAATCGGCACTTCGCATTGCTCATACTGATTTTTAGCGCTTGGAGGTTGTTCCGCGCTTAAAAATCAGTGCGAACTACACCATGCGACGCACCAGAGGTTTTGCTGCAGCTCGAATAGGTTTTCTACCTGAGCTGCAATTTTCCCACCATGAACGGTCGCGACTAACAGCGTTTGGAAAATCTTGCAGGGTGCCCATCTAGCACCCAAAAATCGCATTAGGGTATGCTATCTCTTGCTCGCCAACTGAGCCACGTGCGAGAAAAAAATCTGGCACACGGCGGTTAGCAGAACATGGGCAGAACTCCGTGTTACATGCTTAGTGGAGTGAAGTGGCCAAAGCTCCGTCAACTCTGCTGGCGGAGCGAAATATATCACCCACCCCTAGTGTTTTCCCTCTCTTGTTCTCGGGAAATATTGGATGAAGAAAAATAAGGGCCAGGCGCAAAAAAATGAGTGCAGATGGGCACCACCAGCCCCAAAAATGAGTGCCAGTGGCACACACCGGCAACAACCAGCTCAAATTAAGCACTGGGCAGCATTCAATTCCATTATTTTTTGACTCATCTGTGCCAGTTCAGAAAAAAACCTACCATGTAAGTATAGCTAAAGTATAAATCAAGAAGAATTCCCCATTCTTAAGAGAGTTGAGTTTGAAGTGTGGTTCAGAGGTGTGAACTCAAATTATTTCCATCATTTTTAGGTCTGCCTGGGCAGCTTATGCATTGTCGCTTGCGACAATCTATTGTTTCTAAAAAATAAAAAAAAACAAGCAAAGAAAGTTAAAGTGCTATGTCTTGGATTGCGTTGATCGCGTCATAGCACTTTTTTTGTTTTGTTTTTTCTTTTACCCATGCTGCACAGCAGTCGTGCTGCTGTACATCATGGGTAAAAAAAAATTGGTAAATCCAATAGATCTCGCATAGGCAAGACCTATTGGCTTTGCCAATGCTTGTGTTACATATGGGATAAAATACCTCCAGCTGTACATTATAAGAATACTGCAAGTCACTAAGGAGTTCCTTCACCATATAGAGGAACAAGGCCGAAGGCCATTTTCCTTTATAAAATCATGGAACTCCTTAGTGACAATGTAGTATTCCTAAAATGTATGTAAGAGTGTATTTAATTCCATGTAATACATGGTCCACCATCACCGTTTCTGCAAACCACCTAAATCTTTAGTGTCTTGCTCTTTCATATGACAAAGATTATATGGTAGCAGACATGAAGAATAAAAGCAGAATCTAGTGTGAAATGAAACACATCAACAAGCAGTTAGTAACTTGTTGCAAATAGATATTAGAATCAGTTTAATTTAAGTGATTGGGATCACAATGTGTAGGTAAATGCAGAGACATTTTATTTTTCCTGAATGTAGAAAGTAAACATGTCATAAACATCTCCTTATTCGTCATTGCTGTTCCTTTTAGAGAAAAAGGTTCAGAAGAAAGAAAAGCCTTCTTTCATGCTTTGTTTCAAGTGCAGCAATAACCTCTGTGGCCCGCCTGCCTGCCTCCCAGTACTGATGTGGGAACCACAAGACCTTCCTCATCTCCCACTTCCAGTCCAAACCATTAATCAATGCCAAATGCAACTGATCCTTTACCATCCGATTAAATCACACCACTAACTGCTGTTAGTTCTAATCCTCCCTTCCAACCGCCATGTTCCAGAACGTGCATCACCAGTGCTTACACAACTACTAACATCACACTCCTACAAGTGTTACAATTCAGACTGTTCAAGTCCCCCCAAAGGCTTGGGAGGCCAGTATTAGTCATTTTTAATGTATATTGAATTATTAAACAAGTGTTGTGCTCATCTCTACATTAGACGGACAGCGCCACCATGTGGCAGAATGCCATAAGTGCCGGTGTTGACAATTACATGCCGGGACCACCGGCTCAAATTAGGCACTGTCATCACAGAGAGCTGCAATGCACATTCCCCACAGCACGATTATATAGTAGGATGTTGCATCTTGTTCGATTTGAAAAAACATCTTCCCTTTTTGTCTAATTTGAGCATTATCTTGCTTCAGATTACCTACTGTGCGCATGTAATGAGTAGGACTGACACACCTTTTTAGAAAAGCACCTTAAACTCTTGCATTTCTCCATTAATAACAAACAGATGAATTATGTGTAACTGGTTTGTGTTGTACGTTAGTTTTGTTAAGTCTGGTGGACATTATTTTTCTTATTTTACAGCTTCTAAGCAGTCTACAGATGTGTCCCATTTTACAGGCCTCAGATCTGTGCAGAAGAGGACAGTCAGTGTAGGCCCCCCCAGCAGCATTGTACATACTTTTGAATTCCCAAGTTCAGTAACACGTATGTAGAAGTCCTTCTAATCTGCCCAGGTAGCCTAGGATCATACCCTTTCAATGTATATACATCAAGCAGCAAGGTGCCATAAGACTGACTTGTGCCTGACTCTGCCACAACCCTCCCAGCCTTCCAGAAAACTGGTCCTCACATTCCCAAGAGCTGGATAAGTTCCTTTCCTGGTGATGCCTGGAGGTCTCACACTTCTCAGAAGGTGTTCCTTGGAGGAGGGCAATATTGAACCATTAACTTCCAGCAGAATCGTCACTTCTCAGTCCAGTCCCAACTGGTCAACTGTTCCTTCACCACAGGGTTACTTTTTCCTTGGTGACGCCTAGAGCCCTCAGACATCTAAGAGAATGCCCCTAAGACGTCAGGTGGAGTTAGCTTTTTCTCTACTAGCTATAGTCCATCTGCCCTTTAAACTACTGTCTCTGAAGTACCGCTTTCAAAGAGGTAGCTCGGGGGGGGTTACACCAATATTAAGGTTGTCATGTCGTCATGCCTGCCCTGGTCTCGCCCCAAGGTCAGGCATGGCAGAGGAAGGGGAGGAGTCACAGGAGGAAGCGGGCAGTTCGGGCCCGATGTAGAAAGAATAAAGACGTGTTTCCCCGTCCGCCCGTGTCTGTTCCTTCTTTGGGCAAGAACTCGCAGCGTTCAAACACGTCAAAGACGAACTCTCCATTAGCGACAATGGCCTGCTACTAAGAGGTCAGAGAATCGTCATCCCTAACCAGCTGCGACAGGGAACTGTAAATCTGGCACATGAAGGACATCGAGGGGTAGTAGCCACGAAGAAAGCGCTGCGAGAGGGTGTCTGGTTCCCTTCCCTTGACCAGATGGTGGAGTCCACACTCCGAGACTGCCCACACTGTCAACTAGTAGGGCGAGAAGAACCACATGCCCCTCTGCAAATGTCGGACCTCCCAGATGGCGTCTGGCAACATGTAGCTGTTGATTTCTTTGGCCCGCTGAAGTCGGGAAAGTACATCATCGTCATCATGGATGAATATTCCCGTTTTCCCATCGCTCACCAGATTTCCTCCACAAAAGCGACAACAGTCATACCTGCAATCGATGAAGCATTCGCTGCGTGGGGCATCCCCACAATGGTGAAGACTGACTGGCCCGCCGTTCAACGGACAAGATTTCGCTGAGTTCGCCAGACATCTTAACTTCAAACATCGGAAAATCACCCCCTTATGGCCACAGGCAAACGGGATGGTGGAGCGATTCATGGCCACCATGAAAAAGACGATGCAGCAAGCTGAGCTAACTCACCGTGACATCCAGCCAGCACTAAACGAAGTACTACGAGCATACAAGACAACCCCACACAGCACCACAAACCAATGTCCAGCCACCCTGATGCTCGGGCGGACTCCTCGCACTCGGATACCAACCACAGATGCTGTTACACAATCCAGGCCCACGACGTCAGACCACGAGACGCTGGTCGAACTGGATCGAACCAAGAAGGCGAAAATGAAGGAATATGCAGACAACCGCAGACACGCCAAGACATCTGACATTCGAGAAGGAGATTGGGTGCTGGTGAGACAAGAAAGGAAATCCAAAGCCGACAGCCGCTACCTCAATCACCCACTACAAGTAACGAGAAGGAATGGGACTATGATTACAGCCGAGTCCAGAAGCAAGAGAACGACCAGAAACGTGTCACACTTCAAAAGGTGCAACCCGACAGCCTACACTCGGGTTCGAGGATCGGTCTGGGACACGGATGTGTCAAGTCAAGAAGAAAGCAGCCATGAAGAACCCACACGGGTGTCAGAGGCAGATGAGCTGAGAAGAGAGTGCCCTCACAGTCACTCCCGGCCCAGCCGACCGCGACAGGACATTCGAAAACCCATTCGACTCATCGAAGAACTCTGAGAGAAACGGTGAACATTTAAAATACAAAAGGGGGAGATGTCATGTCGTCATGCCTGCCCTGGTCTCGCCCCAAGGTCAGGCATGGCAGAGGAAGGGGAGGAGTCACAGGAGGAAGCGGGCAGTTCGGGCCTGATGTAGAAAGAATAAAGACGTGTTTCCCCGTCCGCCTGTGTCTGTTCCTTCTTTGGGCGTGGGGGACACAAAAAAGGTGTCCACGCCAAATCCACGAAACCCGACACCAAAACGGCAAGTCAGAAAACTGGACTGTGCTTCCAGTGGCGTAGCGTGGGGGGGTCCACAGGGGCGGTTGCCCCGGGCGCAAAATACTTAGGAGCACAACATTTTCAAAGAAAGTATTGCGCCCCCTAACCCGTGGACCATTAGCACTTCCTGAGCTAATGGTCCACGGGTTAGGAGGCGCAATGCTTTCTTTTAAAATTTTGCCCCAGGTGCTGGAAACCCACGTTACGCCGCTGTGTGCCTCTATTCACTCGGATGTTCAGTCAAAGAGGCTCTGAGCGCTAGGGTGGATAGCGAGATGTTACTGTATACAGTTCAGGGAGAACAGACCGGACTCGAACTGGGCTCACACAGGGTAGCAAAAGGTACTGGGAAACAGAATGGTGTTTCGTAGATGACACCCAGTGGGGTTGCAGACATTTAGGGTCCCTGGGTCATAGATCTGATTAGTACCAGTCAAGCTTTTTGGTGTTCTTGAGTGACTGTGACTTTGTGATACCCCCACTGGACAGGGGCACCCAGCAGGAGAAGGGTCACCAAACTCATGGCAGTGGTGCTTTAGGGTGGTGCGACTGGTGCAGCTGCACCTGGTGCTGAGCTTGGGGGTGGTGCTGTGTTTAGAAATAATTTATAGGTTTAAAAGCACCTGCTGCAGTGTTCTTTGTGTTTTCAGTGGTTTTCAGGCAACAATAAAAATGTCAAGATAACTCTAGTGATTAATATTTCTGCTAGAGAGAGATGAGTTTTGTCTAGTGGCAGTTTTGACTCATCATAAAGTAGTGCAGAGGGTTAATATGCCTGCTGCAAAGAGCGTGTACCATGAAGATCACAGAACTGTATTTTATATGGATAGCTCAGTGAGTTACTGCATTTGTCAAAGAGATCCTTTTGTTACTTGTGGTTCATAAGTTACAATCCTAATAGCAGAGTGACCTGTGTCCTGTCATCAAAGAACTGCATGCCATCTGAAAAGTATCGGGTTAGGATGTTATGCTTTTTTCCCCAGTCTTTCGTTATCCTTATGTTGCTAAAAAGGGTTTGTTTATGTAGAAATACATTCTTAGTAGTAAAGCCAACCCCAACCACTGTGGTATGTTTTAAACAATGAGTTTGTGCTTCTCCAGACCAAACACTCTAAAAATATACATCCAACTAGTATCGGTGACATGTAACTCCTATATCTTGCAATCCTCATTGTTTTATGTAATATTTCCTATAGACTGCTTTACACATGTATGATTCAGTGTCTCTGTATATTGTGTGTGTCATGTACAGTGCTCTGACACCCAACAGTGGTGTGAGCAGCACTATGAAACAAACAAAATGCATGTGAGAGGGGATATTGAGAGATGAGGAGCACTTTTGGAGGGTGGTAGTCAGGGGAAGGAGGTGATTGAGGGGGGGCACCAAAAAAGATTGTCACACCGGGCGCCACCAGCGCTAAAGCCTGCCCTGACTCAGGGTATGCTGGTGGGGAAACTTGTTACCCTAATAACTTAGAAACCATAAAATCATCCAAGGGTGTCTCCAGTGGTTCAGATTTCACCATAGCAGTCCCACCAAAGGTAAGCCACCCCACAGCTTCAGGACGAAACCCTAGAGTTCCTCTTGGACCCGGAACGGATGTATGCGTGCATTACAATGTCAAAAGCAATTGGAAACATGTTTTAAAGGTGACATTCCCTGAACACCATGGGTCACGAGTCAGTTGCTCACCAGTTTACGGCAGGTGTACAAGCTAGGAGGTCTAATGATGCAGAGGCAATGCAGACTGTCCAGCAGGTGTAACCCTTCAGTTCCTCTGGCATGTACTCCATCCTATTATAATGCAAATAATGATCTTGGGTCTCAAGGTCAGTATGGCTCATTTGGTCTTCAGATCCTCATTGCTCCAGGGCTGGCTTGAGGGAATACTTCAGCAGGTCAAGAGCTGCACAATTAAGCATTTCATCAAAATGCAGTAGATGTACCTTAAAGATACATTCTTCTGGCAAATCAACAATAAATCTTATGCTCCACCAACATTCTTCTAACCATTATCATATCTTTGTGTCACCCCAACTTACCATTCTGCCCAGCATTTACTGTTTCAGCAGCCTTTAGGACAATGAACTCACCAATTTCCACCCTGTCTCTTAGCCAAATTTATTTTTGCATTGACTGCCACCGTTCTTAATTCCTTTTCTCCTCCCTGACAAACACAGCCTCTTTCCCGAATAATGATCCCCTTCAGGTATGAAAATCTTTTACTCCTCACAGACTACCAAGATTCACCCACTTTCAAGTCAACACTTCCTCATTCACTGTTCTTATCCTACTCCTGCTTAAAGGAGCACTGTGCTGATGAAGACCCATGAAAGTTGTCCCTGAGGGTCGAAACGCAACACATCGACTTCCACATCCAAGAGGATCCCCACAAACAACCTAAGGAAGCAATGGGACCAGAATAAGCCTATTGGGCAGCTAATTAACCACCTTCGAGCCCACACCGATATTCCATAGAGATCACCTGCTTGACCTTTCTGTAAAATGCAACACACACCCCCAGAGGCACCCCCTGTATGTAGGCTAAAACGTTAAAAGCAGCCTTTGTTTTCCCACTGCAGTCCTAAAGAATTTTCCATTGAAGTTCAGACTTGAATGTTCTCTACTTCACATCAGTGGTGGCTGGTAATCTCTGAAAGCAAAGTTTTCTCTGGGTGCCTCTATAAGTTAAGAATTGCCTCCTTTGTGCCAGTGGCAGCATTTTGCCATAGGTACCCCCTTATGCTAAGAAATACATACAATATGACAGTACCAGAATTTTGCCATTGATGGTGTCAACATACCATGGGTGACCCATGTGTAAAACATTACCTCCAGTATGTCAGAGCCATCATTTTCTCTTGGTCTGTTTCCCACAATGTGACCTCCTACTCCCAATATGCCATAGTTGTGTAGAATTACCTCCAGTATGCTAGCACCAGCATTTTGTCAGCAGGCGTAATGAAAATTGAAGGGGCCCCCCTGCAAGGTACACAGAGGGGCCCCCGCTCCGGATTTAATCCGGAGCTGTCAGGCCGGAGTACAGTGCTGAGGGGGCTCCCTGCAGCTTGGGCCCCCCCGCACCGCGGGGGCTGCGGGGGCCTGTGTTACGCCCCTGTTTGTCATAAGTATCACCCATATCCCAAGAATTATGTCAAGTATGCATTATGCCACAGGTGCCCTCCCTTATGCCAAGAATTACCTACAATATGCCAATGACATCATGTTACCTTGGGGGCCTGGATAAGTAAAGAATTATCCCCAGTATGCCATGGTCAGTGGCAGACAAACACAAGCGTAAAACACACTAACACACTCTTACTCACTCACACTCTCTTATTCATTCTCAATCTTACTCACTCCCTCTAATTCTCTCTCTCTCTCTCTCCCTCACTCACTCACACCCTCATTTACTCATTCTGGCTCATGCTAACTCCCACTCACAAACGAACTTGTAGACACTCACTCTTTCACACTCACCGAACATCACTCAAAACTGCTTGTGTACAGGCGGCTCTGCTTTGAACTCCTGGGCTGAAGCCACTCTGCATTAGTAAATAGGATTAAGTAGTCCCCTCAAGCATTTGGTCTATGGTGCAACTGCACCTCCTGCACACTCTCACGCCCACTCTCATTGATTCTCACTCACTTTCACTCTCAGTGGCACTCTTAAACACACAAAACTAACATACTCACTCCCTGTCGTTCCCTCTTATTCAATCACAATCACACACTCACCCACACATGCACAGGGAAACAACACTGTTTTTTTAACTTACCTTGCTTACTTTGCAGCAACTCTGCTCTCAATGGCTGCAGCATGGCAGGAATCCGGCACAGAGAATTGTGTCCACCAAGACATGGTTCTCAACAAGGTGCCAGACAACCCAGTAGAGCCTGGATTACAAAGGTCTAGCCATGCCCTGCTAATTACCCCACATATAACATCACTCATGACATCTTCTATGACATCATTGTTGGAAATAGCCCTTTTTGCAGGATCACCCCCAAAATTTTGCCTTCCTCCTCCTACTTTTTGCTGAATTCATTTTTGCTGGTCTTAGGACTTTGCACACTTTACCACTGCTAACCAGTGCCAAAGTGTTGTGCTCTCTCCCTAAAACATGACAACATTGGCTTATACCCAACTGGCATATTTAATTACTTATAAGTCCCCAGTCGAGTGCACTACATGTGCCTTTGGCCTGTAAATTAAATGCTACTAGCGGGCCTGTAGCACTGACTTTGCCACCCACTTCAGTAGCCTTTTAAACATGTCTCAGGCCTGCCATTGCAGAGCCTGTGTGTGCAGTTTAAGCTGCCATTTCAACTTGGCAAAAGAAACCTTTTGCAAGGCCCACCTTCCTTTTTAATACACATAAGTCATCCCTTGGATAGGCACTGGACAGCCCAGAAGGCAGGGTGCAATGTATTTAAAAAGCAGGAAATGTACCCTTAAGTTTTACATGTACTGGTAGTGAAAAAGTCCTAAATTCATTCTTCACTACTGCAAGGCCTATATCTCCCATAGAATAACATTGGGATTACCGTATTACATTTTATAAGTGTAATTTCAAAATGGGAAGATATAACTGGTTTGGCGTCTTTGGAATCCTAATTTAAAATACTGACTTATGGTGAAGTCGGATTTTAAATTACAATTCTGAAAATGCCCCTTTTAGAAAGTTGGAATTTTCTTGTCTTAGCCATTTGGTGCCTGCAGTCCGTCTCTGGTCACATGACTGGAAGTAGTTGGCAGTTGGGCTTTGTGTATTCCTCCTAGACAGCCACACACAATGGGAGCTTACTGAGACTGAGTGGGTCATCACTGGCAGGATGGGAGGGAGGAGCTGAGTTCAGCCTCACTTATACCTGAATAGGCTGTATCCTGTCCCCACACAAAGGGTTACATACCCACTGCAGTTAGTCTGGAGCCCCGTCGATGGGCTCCTCGACGTCGAAGCAACAGAACCTCGCACCACACCTTCGCTGCATCTCGGAACTGATGCATTGCTTCGGCTGCGCGACGCATCATCAACCCGGATCCACACAACGCTCGACAACCAGGATTTAAGGTACTCTGTTCAGCTGGCCTAACTGGGTCTCTGTAGCCGGCCCGCACTCCATCGCGGTTGGCCTAAACATGTAACTTTGTCTCGGTCTGGCAAGACCAGAGACCCCCAATATCGCTTTGTGCTTTTTGACGTTATTTATTACTATAAACTTTAAAATTCAATAGCTTCTGTTCTACTGATTGGATTCTTGTCATTTTGGCCTTGTTCGATCTATTAAACTAAGTACTATTTTTAGGTCTCGCCTAGGCAGCACTTGCGCTGTCTCCTAGAGACATGCTGTATTCAGGATATGGGCATAAAGCTCCCCCCACTTTCCATCCATCTTTTTAATTGGCTCCTGTCCCTGTCCTTTGTAAGTGGTGGCTTTTCAATGGTCAATAGGCTTAGTAGTCCCTTCTTAGTACAAACTTGTCTCTTTTTGTAACCTCCCATGAGGACACCCCCTGATACATGTGTTGTTACTACCTAGCTTATAATTACAGCCTCGGAACACTATTTTCCTAAAGGGCTTCAAAAGGGCTTCAGACAGGACACACGCTTGGTCCTAAGCAAGGCTGGCAGTGGTCGCTTTACTCACTAGCACATCTCACATTTATGAGACCTTCTATAAATTTCCCTTCACCAGCTCCACACAGAGTACAACCTAATCCTGAATTAATATAATAATTATTTTGTCACATTTCAAAGCTACTAATTGTATATATGGACATAGCTATTTAAATGTAGTTGTGGAACTGTCTTGCATACAATGCATTATGGGTAGGGTGGATTTCCATATCTTCTGCAGGGTGCAGTTCCACATGTGACCAAAAGATGTCCTGTAGGACCTCTTTTGGCCACATATGGTACTGCACCCTGCAACATGGCTAGGTAAAAAACATTGGCATTTATAATACCAATAACTCCAACTCCAACAAATGTGAGACCGATTGCATTTCCAATGCAATAGGTCTCGCATTTGTTAAAGTTAGAGCTGTTGGCGTTCAAAATGACAATGTTTTTTACTTTTACTTTTTATACCATTGGCAATAGTGCTATGCAAATATAATAACTGCACTGCAAATAAAAAAACTAAAGAAAAAAACATTTTATTTTTAACGCCAACAGCTCTAACTTTAACAAATGCGAGACCTATTGCATTGCAAATGCTTGTTCTAAACTAATGTGGGATTCTTCTTGTGTTTTTACTGGTTAATTTAGAGTTTGCCTGCCCCTTACCCTGACTAGGATTGTGGTTGCTGCTTGACCAGGAATCATACCCCAGTCAACCAGTAACCCAATTTCTAACAATCATTGATAAAATCACTGCAACATTTGCAATGAAAGTAGTGATGAGAAAACTGTGCATGGTGGGAGAATGAGTTACAGTTACCTCAGAGCGCGAACTATAGTTATCAGAGCTAACTGTAACTGGTAAATTTCAGTGGTTTTCTACATTTAAAATATTACTTTGTCACTTAAATTCTCACTTAACTACAACATTACTTTAAACTTTGGTTTTTCAGTCGTGACTATATATATATAATCCAAAGCTGTAATATTGTGCCTGGAGTGGTAAAAAGCTTTGGCCACTTTACAGCTTGTGGGTGTGACTTTTTAAATAAATGCAGGTGTTCAATAGCATGGCTGCCGTGGTTTCTGTTATGAGAGGCTTGTGAACAAGGGCGGAAGCCCGAAACGCGTTGAGCCGCATATTTGGATGGACTGGTGTAAGCTGACCCTGCTGTGGCCCCCGTGATAGAAGTTCGCCCTCCGGGAGGGCATCCTTACTTGGGGCTACCTGTTGCTTGAATTTGTGCGGCCTGGCTCGGTCGCGAGGATGAACCGCCGCGGATGAGCAGATCCAGGCACTTGGGAAACTGGGTGCCAGAATGGAGCGGAGGGTTCTATACGGATGGTGATGCTTACCTCAGCAGGATTTAGTTTTCCACTCTTCATCAACCCGCTGTGGTTTTAATATATTGAAATTTTGAACTACGGCACCACCCACTGGGGTAATACTGCATATTGTGACTGCTAATACCAGAATGCACTTTCAGCATACGCCAATCGAGGCGCAAGTATACGCCCATGTGGGTGTGACTTTTTAAATAAATGCAGGTGTTCAATAGCATGGCTGCCGTGGTTTCTGTTATGAGAGGCTTGTGAACAAGGGCGGAAGCCCGAAATGCGTTGAGCCGCATATTTGGATGGACTGGTGTAAGCTGACCCTGCTGTGGCCCCCGTGATAGAAGTTCGCCCTCCGGGAGGGCATCCTTACTTGGGGCTACCTGTTGTTTGAATATATATATATATATATATATATATATATATATATATATATATATATATATATATATATATATATATGTATATATATATATATATATATATATATATATATATATATATATATATATATATATATATATATATATATATATATACTTGAAGATGAAGGATCACAAGAAAACAACAGCCAGCCAGGGCAAAAATCTGGATCCCAAAGGATACAATGAGTCACAAAGAAATAAAATATCCAAGAAAGAAGTGACTCAAACAGATAGATTCACCAAAGAACAAAAATATATTTCCACTACAACGTTTCAGCTTCCGCCTTCCTCAGGTAGTACAAGATGGTTTGCTCAGTGGCTGCACAGATGACACAGCTGAATTTTCAAAAAGCATCATGATTGAAGATTCTATATATTCTTCCAGGCATAGAGTGCTGCATAGATTATGCAAAAAGGACCAATGAACCCTGGGTAGTTTCAAAGTTTTTGGTGGAGAGCAGTTCTATTATATGGAACACTCTACAACACCACCGCAACACCACAAATCTGCTAACCTCAAATGTATATATAACATACATTTCTTATTACACATATAACATTGTCATAATAAATTCTGTTTCACTAACGTGTTAATTTCATGTTTGTTGTTTGATCACCATGGTGAAGAAGTTTGGACACGTCTTTAGAACCATTTTATATGACATGTATTTATAATTTATGAACTTATATGAGTACGAAAAGACTATATTCTATATTGTTCTTTTGATAAATTATATCTCTGAATCATCAAGACAAGGGCACAACTACCCTGTGTTCCCTTATGTCCATAGGTACCTTTTATAAATCTATGGAGGAAGGGGTTGCCTTCACAGATGTGTTTCATGTCCTCAAGGTCAGAGCAACTCTCTCCTCTTTAGGGCAATTGATCTACTTCAGTTTCAAACTTTATTTTGGCCATAGACCATAAAAGTCATCTTCTAGAAAGAACATAGCACAAGGATTTCTGGGTCCTCTTCTTCCCAGCTGAAGGGGAACAGCAACTCGGGGAGTCCAGAGGCGGTATTATGCACCTGGCCGCTCATCTTTGATGAGCCCCACATTCCTGCTTCAGACCCCTATTTATGGCTCAACAAAGCAAGTGTTCCTTTTTTGTTATTAAAGATTAGGTACCTGACAAGAAAATACCACTAGATGGCACGGATTATGTATATAAAAGCTGGAATGAACTGTGCTCTTTTCCTGGAGGATTTGTTTGCCAGATCCCTGCAAAAACTTCTGAACATCTGATTTGAATGAAACTGCATCCCAAAACAGGAAGAACTTGAAACCACTATGGTGGTTCCAATGTGCAGGCGCAGGCCAAAGGGCACACAGACACGTACTAAAAGTTAACATGCTTGAACTGTACACGACTACTAAAGAATGATGAGGTGATGCAGTGGGGCACCAAATGGCAGAGCACACCTGGGCCATACGAATGCCCCACACCTTTGATACATTTTAGCTTGGTTCCTGGGATGTGGCCCTCTCCACCATTGTGGAACTTTAGGAACAGGAAAGCTTGAGTCACCAACCTAATAAAGTGGACATCCATCTTGTGAGCAATGCCACAGGTCCTCCACGCGGACGTCATCTACGCAGGATAGTCTTCAAGCATACAACATGTATGAGAGCCACACAACACTAACCAGAAGGAAGTGAAAAATGCAAGATAGTCACAGCTCCCTACAAAATCAATGTGGAGGGCTCTCACTCATACATACTCCAAGCATCCAAGACTTAAACTCTGAAGCCAGCCCAGTCATACATTTCATGAGTTCATGCCATGTGTGTTCACTGTTCATCAATTAGACTGCATCCTAATTTGTAATATCTGCCCTTTAAACGTAGGAAAGAGACTAACGTCTGGCATAGATGAATAGTTCTCCCCACCCACCTTTCACTCCTGACCCCTTGAGATTCTGGCTATTAGTCCAGATGAATAGATGGTTGGGTTCACAGTGTCCCACCCGGTCGCCAAACATTGATGATGGGAAGAAGAAAGTGTAAGAAAATTAAAAAATGTTTCTCATACAAAGATAGTGGCTTTTGTACATTCGCTCAGAAGCTGAATGAGTGGATTTAGCACAAAGTCAACAAAGAACCATCTAATATTTGCTGTCGAGAGCTGCCACTTGCTAGGGCGGTTTCTGAGTCACCAATGATGCAGCGACAAATTTCAATTTCAAAATGTTCCAGTTTTTTCTAGTGAATGGATGACTGGGCACGGCCAATGGTGTTAAACTTAGAATCTACTTCCGCTTCCACTGCAAGGCTACGTGCAGGCTCTCAGGGATAATGACTGTGAGAGCACAGGTGGATTCAAGTGGTAGCACGCTTCAGGCTGCGTGTTTCTGATGATTGGCCATCAACCAAAATATCTTTATGGCTGGGTATTGCTCACTGTTTTCAAGGATCTGGTGTGATATGCATGCAAAGAGGGAACACTGACAAGTACTGCATAAAACAGAGAGGGAGACACTGGCAGCTGAGCAAAATCACAATGAGTGGACAGAGATAATGTACCCTTTTTACGGTCTGACTTGACAGCGCAGCTGTCGCCAGACAATTATGTGAGCATCACAGGACAGTGGTTTGGGCTTCGCATACATGTTGAGAGCCAGGATTACATATTTTGATTGGGCAGATGTTGTGTGCCTCCACAAAAAAGCAGTGGCGGCCGGCATAGGTTACGAGTGGTGAGGCGGTGGTGCTGGGAAGGTTTGGGTGAGTCGACAGACGACGGGATAGGTAAAATTAAAGAAAAAAATGAATAAAGCCACTTACCATGTGCTCGCCGACTCGGCGATGCGGCAAGAGCAAAGTAAGTGTTTTTTAATTTTTTTTTATTTCATTTAACCTATCCTGTCGTCTGTCGACTTCCACCCACCCCGCCCCGCTCGACCGCCCACCGATCTTACCTGTGCCGGCCGCCACTGCAAAAAAGTGTTTGCCCTCTATGGAGCTGTGATCATTTTGTTTATTTATCCAGCTGCCTAAGCTTGAACTTTCATGGGCACACACATGATATTGCAAGACTATTAAATGTCTTAGAAAATTAGATATTTTATGTTCTTTTTCTCTGGCAGCAGCACAGATGGGAGGAGGGCCGTCATTAACCTGCATGGATTTCTAAGATTAGCTTGACAGTGCAACTGACACCTGACTTTTTAATGTACATCAGTATTTTAAAGTTCTTTGCTTTCCCACACATACATATCTATTCCCATGCTATTTACTTGTCATGCTCCCCATTACCATGTAATATTCCTTTAAAGTCAGACTTATTGGCATTGCCAATGCTTGTTTATTTCAGCGTAAGCCTCTTGGCACGGTGCAAGTTGATAAAGATATACCTGGACTTTGAGGTATGACTTGCACTGGTTACTAAATGATGAAGGTTTCAGACAGTTAAAAAACTTGTTTTTTCAACTTGCCCTAGTCTGATGTGCTGCTGTTCTTGCTACCTTCCTCTCAGAGCCAAAGTGCCTCTTGGGGCAGCTGTTGCACTTGAATAAATGATCTCATTCACTCATTCATGCAAGGCAGCCCCGCTAGATACGTCTCTAAAACCTTCCATCATATGGGAAAAAGGAGAAAAGCCTGAGAGATTGAACTCCTGGGGTGAATCCACTCTGCATTAGTAAATAGGATTAATTAAGTAGTCCCCTCAAGCATTTGGTCTATGGTGCAACTGCACCTCCTGCACACTCTCACGCCCACTCTCATTGATTCTCACTCACTTTCACTCTCAGTGGCACTCTTAAACACACAAAACTAACATACTCACTCTCACTCCCTGTCGTTCCCTCTTATTCAATCACATTCACACACTCACCCATACATGCACAGGGAAACAACACTGTTTTTTTAACTTACCTTGTTTACTTTGCAGCAACTCTGCTCTCAATGGCTGCAGCATGGCAGGAATCCAGCACAGAGAATTGTGTCCAACAAGACATGGTTCTCAACAAGGAGCCAGACAACCCAGTAGAGCCTGGATTACAAAGGTCTAGCCATGCCCTGCTAATTACCCACATATAACATCACTCATGACATCTTCTATGACATCATTGTTGGAAATAGCCCTTTTTGCAGGATCACCCCCAAAATTTTGCCTTCCTCCTCCTACTTTTTGCTGAATTCATTTTTGCTGGTCTTAGGACTTTGCACACTTTACCACTGCTAACCAGTGCCAAAGTGTTGTGCTCTCTCCATAAAACATGACAACATTGGCTTATACCCAACTGGCATATTTAATTACTTATAAGTCCCCATTCGAGTGCACTACATGTGCCTGTAGCCTGTAAATTAAATGCTACTAGCGGGCCTGTAGCACTGATTTTGCCACCCACTTAAGTAGCCTTTTAAACATGTCTCAGGCCTGCCATTGCAGAGCCTGTGTGTGCAGTTTAATCTGCCATTTCAGCTTGGCAAAAACAACCTTTTGCCAGGCCCACCTTCCTTTTTAATACACATAAGTCACCCCTTGGATAGGCACTGGACAGCCCAGAAGGCAGGATGCAATGTATTTAAAAGGCAGGAAATGTACCCTTAAGTTTTACATGTACTGGTAGTGAAAAACTCCTAAATTCATTCTTCACTACTGCCAGGCCTATATCTCCCATAGAATAACATTGGGATTACCGTATTACATTTTATAAGTGTAATTTCAAAATGGGAAGATATAAGTGGTTTGGCGACTTTGGAATCCTGATTTAAAATACTGACTTATGGTGAAGGCGGATTTTAAATTACAATTCTGAAAATGCCACTTTTAGAAAGTTGGAATTTTCTTGTCTTAGCCATTTGGTGCCTGCAGTCCGTCTCTGGTCACATGACTGGAAGTAGTTGGCAGTTGGGCTTTGTGTATTCCTCCTAGACAGCCACACACAATGGGAGCTTACTGAGACTGAGTGGGTCATCACTGGCAGGATGGGAGGGAGGAGCTGAGTTCAGCCTCACTTATACCTGAATAGGCTGTATCCTGTCCCCACACAAAGGGTTACATACCCCCTGCCGTTAGTCTGGAGCCCCGTCGATGGGCTCCTCGACGTCGAAGCAACAGAACCTCGCACCACACCTTCGCTGCATCTCGGAACTGATGGATTGCTGAGGCTGCGTGACGCATCATCAACCCGGATCCACACAAAGCTCCCCAACCAGGATTTAAGGTTCTCTGTTCAGCTGGCCTAACTGGGTCTCTGTAGCCGGCCCGCACTCCATCGCGGGGTCGGCCTAAACATGTAACTTTGTCTCGGTCTGGCAAGACCAGAGACCCCCAATATCGCTTTGTGCTTTTTGACGTTATTTCTTACTATAAACTTTAAAATTCAATAGCTTCTGTTCTACTGATTGGATTCTTGTCATTTTGGTCTTGTTCGATTTATTAAACTAAGTACTATTTTTAGGTCTCGCCTAGGCAGCACTTGCGCTGTCTCTTCGAGACATGCTGTATTCAGGATATGGGCATAAAGCTCCCCCCACTTTCCGTCCATCTTTTTAATTGGCTCCTGTCCCTGTCCTTTGTAAGTGGTGGCTTTTCAATGGTCAATAGGCTTAGTAGTCCCTTCTTAGTACGACCTTGTCTCTTCTTGTAACCTCCCATGAGGACACCCCCTGATACATGTGTTGTTACTCCCTAGGTTATAATTACAGCCTTGGAGCACTATTTTCCTAAAGGGCTTCAGACAGGACACACGCTTGGTCCTAAGCAAGGCTGGCAGTGGTCGCTTTACTCACTAGCACATCTCACATTTATATGAGACCTTCTATAAATTTCCCTTCATCACCTCCACACAGAGTACAACCTATCCTTAATTAATATAATAATTATTTTGTCACATTTCAAAGCTACTAATTGTATATATGGACATAGCTATTTGAATGTAGTTGTGGAACTGTCTTGCATACAATGCATTATGGGTAGGGTGGATTTACCATATCTTCTGCAGGGTCCAGTTCCACATGTGACCAAAAGATGTCCCGTAGGTCCTCTTTTGGCCACATATGGTTCTGCACCCTGCAACATGGCAAGGTAAAAAACATTGGCATTTATAATGCCAATAACTCCAACTTTGCAGGGTGCATTACCATATGTGGCCAAAAGAGGTCCCATGGAACCGCTTTTGCCCACATATGGTACTGCACCTTGCAACATGGCTAGGTAAAAAACATTGGCATTTATAATACCAATAACTCCAGCTCCAACAAATGCGAGACCGATTGCATTTCCAATGCAATAGGTCTCGCATTTGTTAAAGTTAGAGCTGTTGGCGTTGAAAATGACAATGTTTTTTACTTTTGCTTTTTTATACCATTGGCAATAGTGCTATGCAAATATAATAACTCCACTGCAAATAAAAAAACTAAAGAATTTTTTTTTTATTTTTAACGCCAACAGCTCTAACTTTAACAAATGCGAGACCTATTGCATCGCAAATGCTTGTTCTAAACTAATGTGGGATTCTTCTTGTGTTTTTACTGTTTGAAGTATTTCACAAATACTTTACACATTGCCTTTAAGTTAAGCCTCACTGCTCTGTGCCATGCTACCAGAGGATGAGCGCAGGTTAATTTAGAGTTTGCCTGCCCCTTACCCTGACTAGGGTTGTGGTTGCTGCTTGACCAGGAATCATACCCCAGTCAACCAGTAACCCAATTTCTAACAATCATTGATAAAATCAGTGCAACATTTGCAATGAAAGTATTGATGAGAAAACTGTGCATGGTGGGAGAATGAGTTACAGTTACCTCAGAGCACGAATTATATTTATCAGAGCTAATTGTAACTGGTAAATTTCAGTGGTTTTGTACATTTAAAATATTACTTTGTCACTTAAATTCTCACTTAACTACAACATTACTTTAAACTTTGGTTTTTCAGTCGTGACTATATAATAATCCAAAGCTATAATATTGTGCCTGGAGTGGTAAAAAGCTTTGGCCACTTTACAGCTCGGCGTGGATAGCACTGTGCTAATCCTATGCTTAAAGACTTTGCTGTAGAAATCGCAAAAGACTTTGTCCCTTTCTATCTCGGCATGGATGGCACTGTGCTAATCCTACGCTTAAAGACTTTGATAGAAAAGCAGACATTTGAGGGGAGCAAATTTAGAGTGTCGCTGGTGTTGAGAGTGCTCTATATTGGAGCTACTTTCCACCTAAACTTGAGAACTACCCAGAGTTCTCTTCTACTTTTTTGAATAATTTATGCGTCACTCTATGCCTGAAAGGGTTTTGTTTTGACTTATACTGGGTGCTCCTGTGTGTCTGGACAAAGCTATTCTTCTCTGAAGAGCTCTAATGAGAGCGAAACACGTGTCAGGGGTTGCTTTTATTCATTTCAGGTTGACTTGGATCGTATTTTACCAATCCAAAGCTGTAATATTGTGCCTGGAGTGGTAAAAGGTTTTGGCCATTTTACAGCTCAGCATGGATAGCACTGTGCTAATCCTATGCGTAAAGACTTTGCTGTAGAAATGGCAAAAGACTTTGTCCCTTTCTATCTCGGCGTGGATGGCACTGTGCTAATCCTACGCTTAAAGACTTTGATAGAAAAGCAGTCATTTGAGGTGAGCAAATTTAGAGTGTCGCTGGTGTTGAGAGTGCTCTATATTGGAGCTGCTTTCCACCTAAACTTGAGAACTACCCAGAGTTCTCTGCTTCTTTTTTGCATATATGTAGGCAAAACCAATAAAGACAATTAGTTTTAAACTCACAAGGACTTCCTGGAACAGCCCGCTCTCACTAGAGATTGAATACGAACTTTAATAATAGGAGGGCTGTTAATAATAGTACTTTCAGGATTTAGTACCACAATCCTGAGGAATGCTGGGAGTTGCTGTCTTTTTGAGGGGCCATAAACATTTCTCCAATGAAAACCTGGCCGGATGCTTCCTCCAATGACAGTGAGGCAGCATGTTAAAAAAGGTGTAGACAAACCTGGAAGCCATGAGCATTTGATAAAGGCACACTTGCTGAAACGCGTCATGCAATTTTGAAATAAAAAGGAACTTCTGCAGCCCCGCTGTGTGCTCTGGTCTGTTTCCAGGAGAGGGAACGATTGCTGGTTGAATATATGCGCGCGGCCACAAGCGCGCACAGAGCCCCATCCTCAAGATGTTTAGAGGTATCAGTGGCATTGGTGAAAGGATGTAGTTTGGAGTTATTCAAAACCTCGGGACCGCCGCAGGCAGAGAAGATTGGGAACCTGCTGGAATTGTCAGACCATGACTTCAAGGTGAGGCGTGGGTTACTGCGCCTCCAGGTATGATCTACTGGCATTGTGCGGCTGGACGAAGGGGTTGGAAGAAACCTGGTATATTTTGAAAAAATGACTTTCAGGCAAAACCGATAAAGACAATTAGTTTTAAACTCACAAGGACTGGCTGGAACAGCCCGCTCTCACTAGAGATTGAATACGAATTTTAATAATAGGAGGGCTGTTAATAATAGCACTTTCAGGATTTAGTACCACAATCCTGAGGAATGCTGGGAGTTGCAGTCTTTTTGAGTGGCCATACATTTTTCTCCAATCATAACCTGGCCGGATGCTTCCTTCAATGACAGTGAGGCAGCGTGTTAAAAAAGGTGTAGACAAACCTGGAAGCCATGAGCTATTGATAAAGGCACACTTGCTGAAATGCGTCATGCAATTTTATATATATTCTTCCAGGCATAGAGTGGTGCATAATTTGTGCAAAAAGGACCAGGGAACCCTGGGTAGTTTCAAAGTTTTAGGTGGAGAGCAGTTCCATTATATGGAACACTCTACAACACCACCGACACTACAATCTGCTAACCTTAAATGTATATATAACATACATTTCTTATTACACATATAACATTGTCATAATAAATTCTGTTTCACTAACGTGTTCATTTCATGTTTGTTGTTTGATCACCACTGTGAAGAAGTTTGGACACGTCTTTAAAACCATTTTATATGACATGTATTTATAATTTATGAACTTATATGAGTACGAAAAGACTATGGGCCAGAGGTATCAAGATTACATTTTGCGAGTCTATAGCGAATTTTACCGATTCGCTATTATAGACTCGCAAAATGCAATGTATGTAGGTTTCTGCAAACATTTTGCGATTCCTACATATTTCTTAATAGCAAGTCGCAAATTGCGATTCGCTATTAAGGAATGCCTTCATATTCATTCCTATGGGCCTAGAGGCCCATAGGAATGAATGGTGAATTGCATGCGCAATTTGCGAGTACCAATTAGGTTTTTGCAAATTGCGCATGCAATTTTAAGGGTGCAAGGGGGCCAAAAGGACACCCTGTTGCACCCCTGAAATATGCATGTGTGCACATGTGGCGCACATACATGCCCTAAGGGCATGTGTGTGCGCCACATGGAACTTAGAAAAATGCAAAATTGTGCATTTTTCTAAGGATTTGCAATTTACCACCAACTTGAAGTTGGTGGTAAATTGCGATTCCTTAAAGCAGGGTCGCAATTTAAAAAGAGCTTCCTGCATTGCATTTAGAGAATCGCAAATTGCGATTCTCTAAATGCATTCGCAAAATAGATAATCGCAAAAATTGCGATTCCCTATTTTGCAATTGCCTTTCGGGATGATACATCCCAAAAGGCTTTTTCCCGTTCGCAAACGGGAAAACGCTTGATACATATGGCCCTATATTCTATATTGTTCTTTTGATAAATTATATCTCTGAATCATCAAGACAAGGACACAACTACCCTGTGTTCCCTTATGTCCAAAGGTACCTTTTATAAATCTATGGAGGAAGGTGTTCCCTTCACAGATGTGTTTCATGTCCTCAAGGTCAGAGCAACTCACTCCTCTTTAGGGCAATTGATCTACTTCAGTTTCAAACTTTATTTTGGCCATAGACCATAAAAGTCATCTTCTAGAAAGAACATAGCACAAGGATTTCTGGGTCCTCTTCTTCCCAGCTGAAGGGGAACAGCAACTGGGGGAGTGCAGAGGTGGTATTATGCACCTGGCCGCTCACCTTTGATGGGCCCCACATTCCTGCTTCAGACCCCTATTTATGGCTCAACAAAGCAAGCGTTCCTTTTTTGTTATTAAAGATTAGCTACCTGACAAGAAAATACCACTAGATGGCACAGATTATGTATATAAAAGCTGGAATGAACTGTGCTCTTTTCCTGGAGGATTTGTTTCCCAGATCCCTGCAAAAACTTCTGAACATCTGATTTGAATGAAACTGCATCCCAAAACTGGAAGAACTTGAAACCACTATGGTGGTTCCAATGTGCAGGCGCAGGCCAAAGGGCACACAGACACATACTAAAAGTTAACATGCTTGAACTGTACACGACTACTAAAGAATGATGAGGTGATGCAGTGGGGCACCAAATGGCAGAGCACACCTGGGCCATACGAATGCCCCACACCTTTGATACATTTTAGCTTGGTTCCTGGGGTGTGGCCCTTTCCACCATTGTGGAACTTTAGGAACAGGAAAGCTTGAGTCACCAACCTAATAAAGTGGACATCCATCTTGTGAGCAATGCCACAGGTCCTCCACGCGGACGTCATCTATGCAGGATAGTCTTCAAGCATACAACATGTATGAGAGCCACACAACACTAACCAGAAGGAAGAGAAAAATCCAAGATAGTCACCGCTTCCTACAAAATCAATGTGGAGGGCTCTCACTCATACATACTCCAAGCATCCAAGACTTAAACTCTGAAGCCAGCCCAGTCATACATTTCATGAGTTCATGCCATGTGTGTTCACTGTTCATCAATTAGACTGCATCCTACTTTGTAATATCTGCCCTTTAAACATAGGAAAGAGATTAACTTCTGGCATAGATGAATAGTTCTCCCCACCCACCTTTCACTCCTGACCCCTTGAGATTCTGGCTATTAGTCCAGATGAATAGATGGTTGGGTTCACAGTGTCCCACCCTGTCGCCAAACATTGATGATGGGAAGAAGAAAGTGTAAGAAAATTAAAAAATGTTTCTCATACAAAGATAGTGGCTTTTGTACATTCGCTCAGAAGCTGAATGAGTGGATTTAGCACAAAGTCAACAAAGAACCATCTAATATTTGCTGTCGAGAGCTGCCAATTGCTAGGGCGGTTTCTGAGTCACCAATGATGCAGCGACAAATTTAAATTTCAAAATGTTCCAGTTTTTTCTAGTGAATGGATGACTGGGCACGGCCAATGGTGTTAAACTTAGAATCTACTTCCGCTTCCACTGCAAGGCTACGTGCAGGCTCTCAGGGATAATGACTGTGAGAGCACAGGTGGATTCAAGTGGTAGCACGCTTCAGGCTGCGTGTATCTGATGATTGGCTATCAACCAAAATATCTTTATGGCTGGGTATTGCTCACTGTTTTCAAGGATCTGGTGTGATATGCATGCAAAGAGGGAACACTGACAAGTACTGCATAAAACAGAGAGGGAGACACTGGCAGCTGAGCAAAATCACAATGAGTGGACAGAGATAATGTACCCTTTTTGCGGTCTGACTTGACAGCGCAGCTGTCGCCAGACAATTATGTGAGCATCACAGCATCACAGGACAGTGGTTTGGGCTTCGCATACATGTCGAGAGCCAGGATTACATGTTTTGATTGGGCAGACGTTGTGTGCCTCCACAAAAAAGCAGTGGCGGCCGGCACAGGTTACGAGTGGTGAGGCGGTGGTGCTGGGTAGGGTGGGGGGAGTCGACAGACGACGGGATAGGTAAAATTAAAGAAAAATATGAATAAAGCCACTTACCTTGTGCTCGCCGCATCGCCGACTCGGCGAAGCGGCAAGAGCAAAGCAAGTGGTTTTATTTCTTTTTTTATTTCATTTAACCTATCCTGTCGTCTGTCAACTTCCCCCCACCCCGCTCCGCTCGACCGCTCACCGATCTTACCTGTGCCGGCAGCCACTGCAAAAAAGGGTTTGCCCTCTATGGAGCTGTGATCATTTTGTTTATTTATCCAGCTGCCGAAGCTTGAACTTTCATGGGCACACATATGATATTGCAATGCTATTAAAGTGTCTTAGAAAATTAGATATTTTATGTTCTTTTTCTCTGGCAGCAGCACAGATGGGAGGAGGGCAGTCATTAACCTGCATGGATTTCTAAGTTTAGCTTGACAGTGCAACTGTCACCTGATTTTTTAACGTACATCAGTTTTTAAAAGTTCTTTGCTTTCCCACAAATACATATCTATTCCCATGCTATTTACTTGTCATGCTCCCCATTACCATGTAATATTCCTTTAAAGTCAGACCTATTGGCATTGCCAATGCTTGTTTATTTCAGCGTAAGCCTCTTGGCACGTTGCAAGTTGATAAAGATATACCTGGACTTTGAGGTATGACTTGCACTGGTTACTAAATGATGAAGGTTTCAAACAGTGAAAAACGTGTTTTTTCAACTTGCCCTAGTCTGATGTGCTGCTGTTCTTGCTACCTTCCTCTCAGAGCCAAAGTGCCTCTTGGGGCAGCTGTTGCACTTGAATAAATTTGATTTGATTTGATTGATTGATTTGATTGGATTGAAAGATTTATATAGCGCACGAATGCCCATCGGCGTCTAGGCGTTGTGCGGAGGTGTCTGCCAGAGGTTCAGTGGATAGGGTGCACATTAGTTGGAGAATACCCATGTTTTTAGAGATTTTCTTAAGGAGAATAACGTTGGGCTATTTTTAATGTCTATAGGAAGCGTGTTCCATAGTTTCCCTGTGTTCAGAACAAAGCTTCTTCCTCCCCAGCAAGCTTTCTTAAATTTGGGTATCTGGAGGAGTTTGCTCAGAGATGAGCGTAGGTTTCTGGGTGGATGATCCCAGGTGAAATGTTGCTTCAGGAATGCAGGTCCGATTCCATGAACAGCTTTGTATGCTAGACAAAGAGATTTAAATTCTGTCCTCTTTTTTATGGGGAGCCAGTGGAGTTTTTTTAGGCCTGGGGAAATGGACTGAAACTTGGGAATATCCAGCAACAGTCTGGCGGCTGCGTTCTGCGCCCGCTGGAGCTTGATCATGTACTGTTTTTGAAGGCCCACATATAGGGCGTTTCCATAGTCGAGTCTAGCCATGGCTAGATTCGTCACCAGTGTTTTAACTGCCTCACGGGGGAGGAACGTGCGCACTTTCCTGATTGACTTTAAAGTTAGAAAGACCAGAGAAGAGACCTTGTTGATCTGGTGTTGAAAGGTCAATCTATCATCAAAGGTGATGCCCAGATTCCTCACCTTACATACTGGGCTTGGAAGAGTTCCCATGCCAGGAGGCCACCAGTTCTGAGACCAAAAGGAGGTATCGGATCCCAATAAGAGAACCTCTGTTTTGCTTCCGTTGAGCTTTAGGCAGTTTGCTATCATCCATTGGTTTACGCAGGACAAACATTGGCTAAAGCGTTCAGCGTTTTCCTCCGAATTATTTGAGATGGACACCACTATTCGAGTATCATCCGCGTAAGAAACCAATGAAAAGCCAAACTGCCTGATGATGTCAGCTAAAGGGGCCACATACAAATTAAACAATGTGGGGCTCAATGAGGAGCCCTGCGGCACCCCACATGGAAGCGTAAACTGCTGTGAGCAGGAGTCACCAATCTGGACATATTGGAATCTATTGTTCAGATAGGATTTAATCAGGTTCAGAGCAGAGTTCTTGACTCCTACCTCTAGGAGCCTTCTGATTAGGATGTCGTGGCTAACGGTGTCAAAGGCCGCCGATAGATCCAAAAGGATCAGGGCGGCCTTGGCACAAGTGTCCAGTATTGCCCGGAGCTCCTCTACTGCCTAAACCAGGGCAGTCTCCGTGCTGTGCCCCTGTCGGAAACCATATTGTGAGGAGTCTAAAAGGTCTGCCGAGGAAATAAAGGCAGTAAGTTGGGAGTTTAAAATTTTTTCCAGGACCTTAGCGAGAAAATGAATCCTGGCGATAGGTCTATAGTTACTGGTGTCACTAGGATCTAAATAGGGTTTTTTAACAGAGGGAGAATTGAGACCACTTTCCACGGATCGGGGAAGATGCCTGAACTGATAATTTCTTTGAAAAGTATACTGAGTTGCTCGCTAATACTGTCGGGTGCCATATGAAATATTTTTGGCGGGCAAGGGTCTGTGGGTGCTCCGGATTTTATTGATCTGACTGCCTGCAGAATCTGTTCCATGTTTGGTGGAACAAAGGAATCCATAACATTGTCAGAGCCTGGGAGTGTTAGGGTAGAGGTGTCTCCTGTGCAGTCAGTGCCCTTATCTGTGAGAGATTCAAAGATAGTTTGCACTTTGTCCTTAAAAAACCCTGCAAGTTGATTGCAGAATTCCACACTGCTGTCTTCTTTTGGTGGTTCAGGTAGTTTTACTAGCCTCTTTAGGGTTGCAAAGAGTGCTTTGCTAGAGTTGCCTGCCTGTCGGATTTTCTCTTAGAAATAACTGCTTTTCTTCTCCAAAATCATTTTTTTGTAGACAATCAGTAACTGTGTATATGGGGTTTTATCGACTTCGGCGTAATTCTTTCTCCAGCGTCTCTCTAGTTTTCTACAAAGTTGTTTCTGTGCTCGCAGTGCGTCACAGAACAGGGTTCGGATTTCTTCATGCGCTTACTGACAAAGCTTTTTTCCGGGGCTAATATATTTATTGCAGTTTTAATCCAGTTGGTGAAACTGCCCGTTGCCGTATTTGCCTCGGACATTGGGTCCGGTTTTAGGGATGCTAGAGCGGTTTGTAACATGTGAGGATTGATATTTCTCCAGTTGCGCCCTTTAATTGTCCTGTGTGGGTTATGAGGGCGAGGGATATGATGGATGGTGGTTACTACAAACAGGACGGCCTTGTGGTCTGACCATGGGATTGGCAGAACCTCTTGTATTTTCAGACGTGGATTGGATGTAAAAATTCCGTCTAGAATATGACCGGCATTATGTGTGGGCTGCTTAACCATCTGTTCCATCGAGGCATTAGCTATCATCTCTATTATAGATGCTGTGTTATGGTCTTCTAGATTTTCTAGGTGATAATTAAAATCACCTAAGATAGAGAAATCCTTTGAATCGGTACATGATTCTATGATTCGGCTAATATTTTCTTCAAATTTGCTTTTCGTACCGGGAGGTCTATTCAATAGTGTACCTTTGAACGTGTAATTTTTGCTTTAGGTAATTCTGAAGGAAAGCAGTTCGCAGTCTGTGCTGCTTCCTGCAGAGGAACCTTTGATGGACAGAGTATCTCTAATAATGATCGCTAGACCTCCTCCCCGTTTATCTTGTCTATCGTTTCTGATTATTGTGAATCCTGGAGGGATGGCTAATGACAATTCGAGATTAGAAGTACTGTCTGCCCAGGTTTCGGTGACAAAAGCCATGTCTGTTTTGTGTAAATGATCTCATTCACTCATTCATGCAAGGCAGCCCTGCTAGATACGTCTCTAAAACCTTACATCATATTGGAAAAAGGAGAAAAGCCTGAGAGATTTTTTTATATCTGTGATATACAGAAAATTCGACAATTTTTTGTTCCACGAAATCCAGGACATTTCTTGTTCTTTGCACACAGGAGGCTGGTTCACTTAGAAAATGTATTGCAGGAGGAATTTTCTCCTGCAACCAGTCGGCTGCCCGTATGCCGCATGTGCTTTGTTTGCAAGGTACGTCCTCACGTTCAATGTACACATGAGATACCAGCAAGTGAGCTTCACAATTTTGCACAAACACAAAATCACAAGGTATTGAATATTTGATTCATTGATTAACACTGAGATGATTTCCTAAGAAGCCTAACACTAATAACTATTGAAATCTTGGCATATACCTCCTAAATAATTCCTTTTTTGCAACTTGTCTCCCTGCAGGAAAAGCAGTTCTTGAGTTAGGCCTTTGCTCATAATCATCACAGTTTCTCCTAGTAAAATAAAGCTCCTTTCCAGTGTACAGCAGAAAACATCAGATGAAAAACATGTGTCTTCTCATATTATTCAAGTATATTCTGTCCAAAACACATTTCATTGAAACCATTTCAATGAGAAACCTTGTCAGTGCAAAATAAAATTAGGAATACAACTCAGAGAAATAAACCTTCTCAAAACTCAGAGCAATTTGTTGAAGAACTAGGTCAGAATTAGGGATAAGGCCAGGATTATGTGTCAGTATGTGTTTAATAAAGTGATACATTTGTATCAGTGTGACTTATGTCATCCTGATGAATGTGGAGCAGCATAATTTTGGCTCCACCCTTTCACGTTTGACCAGGCCATACATATATATATATATATAAATCAACAATGGCCCTTGAGCTTCGAAAGAGCACTCGACGCTGTCTCACACCTTCCAGCATACATGCCTCGCTGTAGCTTGCTTCCTGACATCCTAATTGCATTATGCCAAATCCGACGCGTTTCGAGGCTGAGTGAACGAAGCGCTGAGTTGTCAATCCCTCTGTGAAGCTATCCATGAATACGGGGCGTTCCAGCCTCGAAACGCGTCGGATTTGGCATAATGCAATTAGGATGTCAGGAAGCAAGCTACAGCGAGGCATGTATGCTGGAAGGTGTGAGACAGCGTCGAGTGCTCTTTCGAAGCTCAAGGGCCATTGTTGATTTACATTATGTGCACGGCCGCCCTGGTCGTGGGAAGATGCACCAGTTTCTTCTAGGACTGCAAAGTCGGATGGGAAACGGCCTCGGAGAGGAATCTTTCCTTTCCGTGAAGCACGCTGTCTCAAAGGTGATGAATGCTTGCAGACTGGACTCCTTATCCTACTCAAGGAAAATATAATTTTAGCTCAAAGGATCACAGGGGGACTGAGCCTACTCAAGGCAATAATGTTACTCATCGCTTCTTGGACTTCATTTACCAGCATGCTTATGTTCGTCCTGAATGTGCCACGCCCACTATGGGTGATTTCATTCTATTAATAAAGAGTGAACGAAGCGCTGAGTTGTCAATCCCTCTGTGAAGCTATCCATGAATACGGGGCGTTCCAGCCTCGAAACGCGTCGGATTTGGCATAATGCAATTAGGATGTCAGGAAGCAAGCTACAGCGAGGCATGTATGCTGGAAGGTGTGAGACAGCGTCGAGTGCTCTTTCGAAGCTCAAGGGCCATTGTTGATTTACATTATGTGCACGGCCGCCCTGGTCGTGGGAAGATGCACCAGTTTCTTCTAGGTCTGCAAAGTCGGATGGGAAACGGCCTCGGAGAGGAACCTTTCCTTTCCGTGAAGCACGCTGTCTCAAAGGTGATGAATGCTTGCAGACTGGACTCCTTATCCTACTCAAGGAAAATATAATTTTAGCTCAAAGGATCACAGGGGGACTGAGTCTACTCAAGGCAATAATGTTACTCATCGCTTCTTGGACTTCATTTACCAGCATGCTTATGTTCGTCCTGAATGTGCCACGCCCACTATGGGTGGTTTCATTCTATTAATAAAGAGTGAACGAAGCGCTGAGTTGTCAATCCCTCTGTGAAGCTATCCATGAATACGGGGCGTTCCAGCCTCGAAACGCGTCGGATTTGGCATAATGCAATTAGGATGTCAGGAAGAAAGCTACAGCGAGGCATGTATGCTGGAAGGTGTGAGACAGCGTCGAGTGCTCTTTCGAAGCTCAAGGGCCATTGTTGATTTATATATATATATATATATAGATTTTAAATACCAATTACCATGTCTCTTGTTTACATTTGAATGAATTTTCATTTTATAATATTACATATATTTATGAACATATTTTACATTAATGTATTTATTATATCAAATGTATGCTCATTTTGCACAAGGTGATCTCGCTGTGTCAGCGCTCACAGTGATATGAATACTATGTAGTATTTTTTCCATGTTTACTAGCGGTAACCTGACTGTCACGTTCTTGCACTTGCACTTTAAATAAGGGTTAAACAAATGGCAACGCGTCATGTGATCAAGGCCCAGGTGGGGCTGAAACGCGTCATGGCGGAGATGCAGGGCATATGAAATAAATATATTTGCACAAGGAACTTTGGGTCCGCGTTCGTCTGTCCGAGTGCAGTGGATGTTTGGAGACGAAGCCTGCAATATATATATATATATATATATATATATATGTCGATAAAAACACGTCGTCTCCGCACTTCCGCACACTGCCAGGCGAACAGAGACCACACGAATCCCAGGTATATGGCACTGGTGATGTTTTTATTTACAGAGCTGCACGTATATATATATATACACAGTTGCTCTTTCCGGATCGCAGGGGACCCGTGAAGAGTGGCGTACACGCCGGCAGAGCGTACCGGCAAATAATATCCCAACCGTCTCCAATAACGTACGTTCTCAGGACAATAAGCAGGTCACCAATATATGATCCAAGAGTTTATTACACAACGCGTTTCGACTGTAAACACAGCCTTGCTCATGTGTAATGTGCACAGCGAACACGGGTAACTAATAAAGTTTCAAAGAGTTAACAAAATAAACAAAGGACTAACCAAAAAAGTTGAGAAAAAAGTTAACAAAATAAACAAAGGACTGCACCAAATGGCACAACCATGGCAGCCATGATGTACTGGTGAATACATAATTCATTACTTTGCAGTAGGATTATCCAGTGTAAGTCTGAAGCTGGAAATGCAAACATGTAAGGTGCATACATGTGAACTACATGGTCCCAAAGTTGATTGTCACAGAGAACAACATGCAGAAACAAATGTTTAGTTCGGATCGAGAAAAAGCTACATATACAATCTAGCAGTAATCCTGTCAAAAATAACAACAAAACAGAAAAAATCAATATCAGAATGTCCTCCCGTCCACAAGAAATAATCGGACGTACGTAAGAGAACAACAAAAAATATAAAAGCCTGCTTACAGTGTATAGCAACAGCCCTCACTAAACCTCCTAATGAGGGGAGAAACCAGTGTATCACAGCCCGTGTTAACGGAAAGAGTCACTGCGATTGACAAGTGCCAAGTGCCAGATGCAAAGAGACTCGAATGCTACTGATGTTCCGATTATACGAACATCAGTGCTATTAATTCCCGCCAGACCGGACAATTCAAATATGCATTGTCTCGCTCTTCCAGGAATCCAAAGTAGCAACATGTATATACCTATATGGATAAACTGCATTTGAGGGACAAATGCCCACATGGGAATGGCAAACACCATGGATTATAAAACATTATAGCTCAAACACATACCAGTTACCCATAGGTGAGGAATCTATACTAAAGATGTGATGGATGTGAGAGGGAAAAGGGTAGGCTGCCCGTGCAAGTGAATACAAATGGGTGGGCCCCTTCCTTTCCTCCTGCAAAAGAAACAAGAAAGAAAAAGAGAAATATTAAAACCATGAAACAGAGTTTGATCCCACAAAATTACATACAATTGAAAAACATTAAAAACAATTCCTGATGCACACCCGGACCACGGGAGAAACAGATTGGAGAAACATGCTAGAATGTCTGGGGACACATTGAAATGAAGAACAGCAACAACAAACAATACTGTATGCAAACAATGATACAAGGAGGACCAACTAGGACTCCTCCTTTAAGTGTATTGCAAGTTCCTCATCCATGTTCAGTCCTCCTGGGCTCTTAGTCTGAAAATCAATAATGTATCTTGATTCCCTTTGTCTAAGTATGAGCACTCTGTCACCGCCTCTAGGATTATTGGGGATTTGTTCAAGAATCAGAAAGCTTAGATCGGCTACATTAGAGAAATGTTTGTCGTAGAAGTGGCGTGCAACAGGGTATTTGGGGTCGTTGTTAGAGATGGCCCTGAGATGTTCTAATACCCTTTTCTTAGCTGTGCATGTTGTACTTCCTATGTACCATAACTTACAGGTACATTCAAAGGCATAGATGACAAAATTCGAGCTGCATGTAAGGAATTGAGTAATCTTCTTAGTGACACCCCTGTAGTCTAAGACTCCCCTAAACTTACTGTGTCTACACGCCTTACAGTGGCCACAAGGGAAAAACCCTATAAGGCCATGGCTGGCCATAACAGGGTAGTTGGTAATGTCACTTTTAACTACCAGGTCTCGAATATTTCTATCCCGTCGGTATGTTATATTGGGTCTTTCAGTTATGGTGTCACCTATAACACAGTCAGTTTTCAGAATGTCCCAGTTTCTAGCAAGTATGCGTTTGACCTTGTGGGAGTCAGAACTGTATGTCAGGATCATGCGAGTATTATCTCTTTCATCCTCATTGCGTACCCCAGGTTTGTCAATCAAGGTAAGAGTTCTGTCAACCCCTTCTGCTCTATCCCTTGCTTTATTCAAGACCCAGTTGGGATACTCTCTGGCTTTGAGCCTACTGATGTTGATCTTACTCTCCTCGGTATAGGTCTCAGCGTTGTTACAGTTCCTTTTGGCCCTCAGCAGCTCCCCGTAGGGAATACTCCATTTGAGTGTCTCTGGGTGACTGCTGAGGGCATGGAGGACGCTGCTACCCGCCGTGGCCTTCCGAAAAAGAGAAGTGCAAATCACCCCTTGTTTGATCTCTAAGCAGACATCCAAATATTCTGCTTTAGTTGCATCAATACTGCCAGTGAGAAGGATGTTATAACTGTTGGTGTTAAGTTTCTCAATGAACTTCCCAGCCTCGCCCTCTGAGCCCTTCCAGATGATAAATAAATCATCGATGTAACGGAGCCACATGATGACATTTTGGAGGTCCTCTTTAAGAGTGGCACTTACAAAGATCTCTTCCTCCCAGTAACCCATGAATAAATTGGCGAAACTGGGAGCAAAGCATGATCCCATTGCCGTGCCTGTGACCTGCCTGTAGAGGGCGCCGTTAAATGAGAAAATATTATTTTTTAGACAGAAATCTGTCATCTCTAAAATTATGCGACTGTGTTCGCGAAATCTCACTGGCCTACGTTTCAAAAAGTGTTCACACGCTTCCAGACCTTGTTGGTGATCAATAATGGTATACAAAGAGTGCTCATCTAGTACGATAAGGAAATAGTCTGGATTCCATGTAAGGCTTTCTATTCTACTGAGAAAATCCTTAGTATCCCTTATGTAGCTTGGCAATTGTATGACAAAATCCCTCAGAAAATAATCGACATATTTTGAGATATGTTCTGTAACGCTCCCTATGGATGAAACAATGGGGCGTCCTGGTGGTCTGGCACTGTCTTTATGGAGTTTGGGCAGTAGGTATAGAATGGGTAGTTTGGGATGATCTTTCTTCAAGTAACAAAACTCCTCCCACTCAAGAAGACCTTTATCCCTCGAGGTTGTCAACTTGTCCCATATTTCAGTGATGCTGTTGTTATATGCCTCGTGAGTTATGAGCATGTAAAATTTATTGTCATTTAATTGGCGTAAGGCCTCATTAATATACTCCTCTCTGTCGAGGATAACCACATTCCCACCCTTGTCCGCTGGACGGATGACAATGCTGGTATCCTCCACTAATGCTCTCAGTGCCTGTCTTTGTGCAAATGAGAGATTAGTGTTGGGACCTCTCTGTTGTTTCCTAGACTTCAGTCTGAGGTCCATTAGCGCCTTGATAGTGCACTCATGGAACGTATCGATATTGTCATGAGGGAGTATGGGTAAGAAAGTGGACTTGACTTTAAAGTCAGTGTGTGCGGCGGCATCGTGTACTATCCCCATATCCTCAAGGATTTGTGTGGTGCTAGTCTGTTCACTTCTTTCTTCCCTGTCTTGTTCAAGTTCAAACATAGTGATAAGTGTATCTACATCACTAACAATGAGGTTGGTATCAGTCCCACTGTGACTATTCTTCCTGGTGTGATTTTGCCCCAGTCTCTTAAGTTTATGCCATTTCTTTAATTTCAATTTCCTAATGTATTTGAAAAGGTCAATTCTGGTGTTAGTATAGTTAAAGGAAGATGAGGGACAAAAGGAGAGTCCCAAACATAATGTCCATTTTTCCACATCACTCATGAGTCTTTTAGAGAGATTAACAACAGTTCTATTCACCATTTGCATATCCATTAGTAATTCTTGTTGGAGCGTGTCTTGCGATTTCCCATTGCGCCCCTTCCTCTGCCTGTGTTGCCATCGTTGTTGGAGTCTCTTTTTTCTGTTACGACGTTTCCTTGTCCCTTGCCTCGTCCTCGTCCCCATGATCTCAGTGGTGGATTGTCCCTCAGTATTTGTCGACCTCGCCGTAGGACCCGAAACTCGTCTAAAATATTGACCTGTCTAGGGTTGCGATCCTCCCCTGATGTATTACCTCCTGAAATGTCCGACTCTGTGTCACTAATGATTGAGTTCTCTGTGACTGTGCTTGTTACAGTGTCCGGAGTTGACCCATTGTTGGAACTTTGGGTTCTATACAGATGGTCATATTTCTTACTGAAGGTAAGTATCCTGCCACTTTCATAATCCGCGTAGTCGCGATTCAGTTTTCTTTGTTTCCTGGCTTTTATTTCCTCTTCATATCTCTTGAGGCGTTCTTTCATAGAGTCAAGAGTTTTATTGAGCGTTTCACTATCCAAATTATGTTGCAGTTCAGTCATGATGTCTTTGATCTGTTTAAGTATCTCCTCTCTGTCCAGGGCTCAGAGTGCGAGGCTGGGAAGTTCATTGAGAAACTTAACACCAACAGTTATAACATCCTTCTCACTGGCAGTACTGATGCAACTAAAGCAGAATATTTGGATGTCTGCTTAGAGATCAAACAAGGGGTGTTTTGCACTTCTCTTTTTCGGAAGGCCACGGCGGGTAGCAGCGTCCTCCATGCCCTCAGCAGTCACCCAGAGACACTCAAATGGAGTATTCCCTACGGGGAGCTGCTGAGGGCCAAAAGGAACTGTAACAACGCTGAGACCTATACCGAGGAGAGTAAGATCATCATCAGTAGGTTCAAAGCCAGAGGGTATCCCAACTGGGTCTTGAATAAAGCAAGGGATAGAGCAGAAGGGGTTGACAGAACTCTTACCTTGATTGACAAACCTGGGGTACGCAATGAGGATGAAAGAGATAATACTCGCATGATCCTGACATACAGTTCTGACTCCCACAAGGTCAAACGCATACTTGCTAGAAACTGGGATATTCTGAAAACTGACTGTGTTATAGGTGACACCATAACTGAAAGCCCCAATATAACATACCGACGGGATAGAAATATTCGAGACCTGGTAGTTAAAAGTGACATTACCAACTACCCTGTTATGGCCAGCCATGGCCTTATAGGGTTGTTCCCTTGTGGCCACTGTAAGGCGTGTAGACACAGTAAGTTTAGGGGAGTCTTAGACTACAGGGGTGTCACTAAGAAGATTACTCAATTCCTTACATGCAGCTCGAATTTTGTCATCTATGCCATTGAATGTACCTGTAAGTTATGGTACATAGGAAGTACAACATGCACAGCTAAGAAAAGGGTATTAGAACATCTCAGGGACATCTCTAACAACGACCCCAAATACCCTGTGGCACGCCACTTCTACGACAAACATTTCTCTAATGTAGCCGATCTAAGCTTTCTGATTCTTGAACAAATCCCCAATAATCCTAGAGGCGGTGACAGAGTGCTCATACTTAGTCAAAGGGAATCAAGATACATTATTGATTTTCAGACCAAGAGCCCAGGAGGACTGAACATGGATGAGGAACTTGCAATACACTTAAAGGAGGAGTCCTAGTTGGTCCTCCTTGTATCATTGTTTGCATACAGTATTGTTTGTTGTTGCTGTTCTTCATTTCAATGTGTCCCCAGACATTCTAGCATATTTCTCCAATCTGTTTCTCCCGTGGTCCGGGTGTGCATCAGGAATTGTTTTTAATGTTTTTCAATTGTATGTAATTTTGTGGGATCAAACTCTGTTTCATGGTTTTAATATTTCTCTTTTTCTTTCTTGTTTCTTTTGCAGGAGGAAAGGAAGGGGCCCACCCATTTGTATTCACTTGCACGGGCAGCCTACCCTTTTCCCTCTCACATCCATCACATCTTTAGTATAGATTCCTCACCTATGGGTAACTGGTATGTGTTTGAGCTATAATGTTTTATAATCCATGGTGTTTGCCATTCCCATGTGGGCATTTGTCCCTCAAATGCAGTTTATCCATATAGGTATATACATGTTGCTACTTTGGATTCCTGGAAGAGCGAGACAATGCATATTTGAATTGTCCGGTCTGGCAGGAATTAATAGCACTGATGTTCGTATAATCGGACCATCAGTAGCATTCGAGTCTCTTTGCATCTGGCACTTGTCAATCGCAGTGACTCTTTCCGTTAACACGGGCTGTGATACACTGGTTTCTCCCCTCATTAGGAGGTTTAGTGAGGGCTGTTGCTATACACTGTAAGCAGGCTTTTATATTTTTTGTTGTTCTCTTACATACGTCCGATTATTTCTTGTGGACGGGAGGACATTCTGATATTGATTTTTTCTGTTTGTTGTTATTTTTGACAGGATTACTGCTAGATCGTATATGTAGCTTTTACTCGATCCGAACTAAACATTTGTTTCTGCATGTTTTTCTCTGTGACAATCAACTTTGGGACCATGTAGTTCACATGTATGCACCTTACATGTTTGCATTTCCAGCTTCAGACTTACACTGGATAATCCTACTGCAAAGTAATGAATTATGTATTCACCAGTACATCATGGCTGCCATGGTTGTGCCATTTGGTGCAGTCCTTTGTTTATTTTGTTAACTTTTTTCTCAACTTTTTTGGTTAGTCCTTTGTTTATTTTGTTAACTGTTTGAAACTTTATTAGTTATCCGTGTTCGCTGTGCACATTACACGTGAGCAAGGCTGTGTTTACAGTCGAAACGCGTTGTGTAATAAACTCTTGCATCATATATTGGTGACCTGCTTATTGTCCTGAGAACGTACGTTATTGGAGACGGTTGGGATATATATATATATGTATATATATATATATATTTACATATGGCCTCATGTACTCATGTGATGTAACATTATTAATGTGATGCGGTACACTAACAGTACAGAAAATGCATTCACTGTGTAATCTCGACATACATATGTGTGTGCATAACTAATGTTTTCATTACAGTAACATCGAATTGTAGTTCCTCTACCATGAAATATGATATGGTGCTGCTCAATTTTATTGCAATTGCTGCAAATGTTTTGTGTCTAACCAGAGAGCAACATAATTCAGTACTGGTTGGCGCAGTGGTGAACAGTGGCATCTGTATTATAGTGCTATGAGGTCCCAGCCTGCTACAGAAAGCACTGTGAATATGCTATGCTAGAAAATTTGCTTTTTAGGCTAGTGTGCGGTCATGAATGATCAGATCAATGAGAGCATCTTCTGAGCAGCTGCAGTGCCTGCCTGCCCTCTGTTACTGAGAACTGCAGCCACGCAGTCTGTCACTCGTTAGTGCCCTTCCATTTCTGGTGCTTTGCAGCAGGTTTAAGATCTTCTTAGAGTTTCTCGTTGCTCAAATGGGTGTAATTTCTGATATTTATGTTTCCCTTATTTTCATTGCTTGATTTTGCTCACGAGAAAGCGTCACTCATAGTCGTTGAAATGTCACTCATAATTACACGGAAATTATGAAAATGTCACACATAGCAATCTGAAACCTTAGCAGCTATGTGTATACGTATCTATAATCCTGCATTTAAATATGTATTAAGATGCATACCATGTTAAATTGACCAAAGGAAGTTAGCAATTGGATTTCTTAATGTTTAACCTTCAACCTGAACGTTTGTTTTGCATGCAATGTGTTACTCTCCTCTGCAGGCGCAGTTGTGTGATCTCATTAATAGAAAAAGGCGCATTGTGTGAAAGAGATAGAGAGGTTTGGGAGGAGTACTTTTGGTAAATACAAGACACCTTAATGAACAAAGGGAGGAGTACTGTTTTTAAGGAATTAGGAGATAGAAGGAATCCAAGGACGTTCTGATGTGTGGACAAAAAGGAAAGGAGTTTCAAGTGTAGTTGCCTAGTTTTACTGTTTGAAGATGGAAAAGAATGAGACACGTGATATGATATTCTTATAGGTTCTTTTGAGAGGTTTAATTGGAGATCATATTTCAGCTAGATTTCAGAATTCCTTTTAGACTTTGAGAGGTACAGACCTCTTTGCGAAATCTTTGTTGTGTGGCTTCATGATATACAATGTTCCTTTCCTTTAGCGAATTCTACGGAGGTTCTGCTATGCTACACCTTTCTCCTTTAATAGATCTAATTAGTGTTCCTCAACCAGTATTATTTAGAGAAGATTTAGATTAGGAGATTTAGATTTTCCTCATGCATAACAGGCAAGAGGACCGCAAATCATATACTGATCATCAAACCCTTTTTTCTAATACTATGTATCACGATTACTGAATTTCTTGTCTTATGTTGCTGAGGCTAAACTTCATTCCTCGTTTTGACCTGCCTGTAGTAATCCTGTAGTTTTACAATATATTCCTGAGACTTGTGTATATCAGTCTGGCTTTGAATTTGTAATAAATCCATACTTAATCCCATCTTTCAACTCAGAGTTTTACTGTGTGGCCAAATGGGTTACACTGTTATTGTTAAATTGTAGTAGATCAGAACTCCTTTCATTCCTCAGGCACCTAGAAAGTTCCATTGCAGGGAGCAAGGAAGAAGGATCCCAAATTCTATGCGTTTGTTTATATTACAGTTAAAGAAACAACCTTGAATGTATATCTTAACCGGAGACGGTGCACACAAAAAGAAATGTAGGTAGTTTCCTTATCAGAGAAGCAATTACCAAGTAATGCCAGACACCGTTCTTCCAGGTTCCAGTGGTCTCTCAGAACCAACAGGTCTCATGGTCTTGGCAGGCCAGAATCCTCTGGTGAGTATGCTGTCAAGCACCCTTAGCCCTACTTGGAGAGATGACTCCAAAGTCCTTTTCTCAAGATGCAGGGCTTCAGTGACAATTAAGTACTTCTAGACACAAAGGCAGTAATCCAATCCGATTCATCTTCTCAGTGGCCTGGCACTACTTTGGCACTTAGGGCCTTGAGGAGACGACCTCATTCTTTACATCAGCATAGTTCACAAAGCACCCTTGGGTATCAATGCCAGACTAGCCACTCACTGGTTGGTACCTTGGGTGATGACCACAGGTTTTCCAGTCTTCTCATTCGGGGCAGCCCAGACACCACGGTACAGAGTTGGCAGCGGTGACGGTGCCCGAGGTCGCAGGCATGTACAGGGTGCACGGGGAAAATATCAATCCTGGTTTTATGCGGCCCAACCAATTGGGTACTATTTCACAAATGCCACGGTGGCAACTACAGGGATGACAGAAGAGGATGCTTGGGCATGCTTTGGAATTGCAGGAGATCTCTAGGACCAGTCCCCAACCTCGATCGTGCCAGTTACTTTGTCCATCTAATTGTACCTATAAGCCAAACCCATGAAAAAGGGCCTAATTGTAATTGTTTAAGTGACTGGGTATCCGTTCCTGAGTTAAGCACTTGGTGGAGTAGGAATAGTAAATTTGCCCACCAGCCACTGTCTAGCACCTCCCCTGAGGGATCCCTTGGCGGAGTAGGAATAGTAAATTTGCCCCCCAGCCACTGTTCAGCACCTTTACTGAGATAACATTTAGCGGAGTAGGAATAGTAAATGTGCCTCCCCCCCTCAGTCACTGTCCAACGCCTTCCCTGAGTCAAGCACTTAGCGGAGTAGGGGCCAGATGTACGATTGTTTTTTGCGGTCGCAGAGGGGCATTTTGCGACCGCAAAAAACGGTAGCAGAATGTACTAACCCTATTTTGCGAGTCGCTAATGTAATAGCGACTCGCAAAATAGGGTTGGAGACTCGCTATTAGGAAGGGGCGTTCAAGGGCGTCCCTTTCTAATAGCAACTCTGAACCCTATGTAAGAATGTTTTGCGACCGCATTTGCGGTCGCAAAACACTCGCAGTTTACCACCCTCTTCCCCTCTTCCCCTTTGTGCATGGGTGCGCAAAAAATTTTTAAGAGCAGGCAGTGGTCCCAGGGACCACTACCTGCCCTTAAAACATTAAACAAAAACATTTCATTTCTTTTTTTTTTAAATGCATCCCATTTTCCTTTAACCGCTTAACCGCGGCGGCAATTCCGCCGCGGTGCGGCGGTTTAGCGGAGTGGGCGGGGCCGCGTCGGCCAACGGACGTTCGCAGCACTACAGAGGTAGTGCTCGCGACGGCCGACAGACGCATGCAACGGGTTAAGGGAGTGCCAGCCATTCCCAATGGGGTCGCAAATTGCGACAGCCTTATTAATATGCATGAGGCATGCAATTTGCGACCCCATTGGGAATCGCAAACAGTGTCTCTGACACTGTTGTACATTGATGTTTGCGACTCCCAATTTAATGCAATTTGCGAGTTGCAAACATCAATGGCCGTACATCTGGCCCTAGGAATAGTAAATAAAACACTTGGCATCGTAGGAATAATACATTTGCCCCCCACTGTCCAGCACCTTCCCTGACATAACACTTGATGGAGCAGGAATAGCACATTTGTCCACCCCCCAAGCTACTGTCCAGCACCTTCCGTGAGGTAACATTTGGGCATAGAAGGAGTAGTAAATTTGACCCCAGCCACTGTCCAGCACCTTCTCTGAGATAACACTTGACGGAGTAGGAATAGTAAATTTGCCCCCCCCCCACCTACTGTCTGTCACCTTCCCTGAGGAAACACTTGGGGCCTCATTACGATGTCGGTCGGAAAACATTCCGACCGACTCAGCCTTGGAAAGGTTTCCGACCGAATCGGATTCGGGGAGTCCGACTGACCGATTACGATGTTTCCGAACACCGTTCGGTCGGACTCCCATTGACTTCAATGGAGCCTGTGTTCCGACAGACAACACAGGCTCCCATTGAAAAAAGGGGTGGTCGTGGAAAACCTTGCAACCTGTGGCGGGCACCCCTTGGTGCCTCCCGCACTGTGCATGGTTTGAAAGGGGGGCCCATGGGTACCCCTACAGGCCACAACCGGAGGCCTCAGGGTGAAGCGGGGCCTGCTACAGGCCCCCAAATTCAGATTCCGACAGCCGATCCGTGTCGGACAGACTGATTTGGAAAGGCTGTCCGAATCCGACATCGTAATCGTTAGGTCGGAAACACGGTCCGTAGTGCCGTACGAGTTGGCTCCGATCGACTCGGTGTCTCCGAATGCCATTCAGATGCGAGGTGGAACCGAGTCGGAAGGTCCGAACGGTTTCCGACCATCGTAATTGGTCGGTCGGAAATGTTTCGAGTCTGTCGGAAACAAGGCTTCCGACACGGATTTGGACGAACCAATCGGCCCCTTGGTGTTGTAGGAATAGCAAAGTTGCCCCCATCCAGTGTCCAGCACCTTCTCTGAGGTAACTCTTGGCCGAGTAGGAATAGTAAAATTGTCCACACAGTTACTGTATGATTTCTTCTTTGAATACATATTGATTTTGAGAAAAATAATAAAGTAAATAACACTTTATTTATTAGACTGTACGTTTTCGTTTTGCTATTAGAAATTAAATTTTAAAATGCATTTTCACTTACATTTTTCACACGTTTGACACATCCCAATGTTCTTACAATGCTCAATAGAAAATAAATCCAGATTTTTTTTTAATTTTTGTAAATTTTATTAGCTGTAATATGTTATTCTTCTTTAATATGTATTAACGTTTTTATTGATACTTACTGTGACAGGTAGATGGCACTGTTTCGATTAGTGTCTCGGTGTGGTCCCTTCAGAAGGCAGTGTACCACTGATCACAAAATGGTGGACACCTGTTTTAATTTTTTTTACTAGGGTTTAACTACAACTTTCAGAAAAATAACTACTGTAATCTGTGTTTTTATGTGAACAAATATGTGACTAAAAATATAATTATTTTGTAAGTGTTTTTTGACAGATTTTTGATCTTCCTCAGAGACTTTGTCCGTCATCTTGGTTGAGGACAGACTTACACATTGTGTAGAAATGGAAAACATATTACTTTCTTTTCTGTGTTGTGTTTTGTTTTTAGGTTAAAAACATTTGTGTGTTGTTGTGATGTGTAGGTTTGTTTTGCGCTGGGTTTTTTTCTGTTGCACACGTGCTACTTAACAGTACTTTTTTTGTTTGTAAAAATATAATTTTTAATGTTTAATTGTATTTGGAAAAATATATATTAATTTTTTGTTTTTTTCCTATATTAAAGGGCATTATTACGATGTCGGTCGGAGTTGTTTCCGACCGACATGACCGCAGATGCGGAAGCAACCGACCTCAGGTTGGTGGTCCCAACACCGCAATTACGATGCAACCGCACATGGTGTGGTTGCAAACATCCATTTTACAATGAGAGCCTGTGCGGCGGTCCAAAACCGGCCGCAGCACAAGCTCCTATTGTAAAATGGAAGTTTTTGCACATCCCTGCACTGGCATCATAATCCTGACGGCGGAAACGCCGTCCTTAAGGGATTATGAGCTGTTTCCTACTGGCCGACGGGCTCCATGAGCCCATTGGAACCGAGTCGGATTGACCGGACGGTTTACACTCCGACTGCCGACATTGTAATTCGGCGGTCAGAATGTAATTCTACCATGTCGGTCGGTAAGCCTCCAATGAGTGGTGGCTTACCGACCGACATCGTAATTAGGCCCTTAATTGTAATTTTGTTCATCTAAATAAAGCATGGTAAAGGGTTGCGTGGTAAATGCATGCGTAGTAAAGGTATGAGTGGTAATGGTTACTTTAATGTAATCCTATGTATGCTCATGATAAAGGCATGCGTGGTAAAGACATGCGTGGTTACAGTATATGTGTTGTAAAGTCTGCGTGTTAAAGGCATGTGTGGTAAAGGCATGCATTGTGCTGTCGTACATCCATCCCAACACAATGTTACTGTCTTTAAGAAGAGCCTCACCACACTTTTCAGGAAAGCCTTTGGATCATAGATCACATATCAATGGAGCACCCCCTGGCTATGGTGGGTGAGCCACTTTATCCAACAAGCACATAGCAACGCAGCCGCAACGTGCACCAGACATGTCCCTCTTTTCATACCACTGACCCAAGTGTGAATTCCACCCACATGACCTGGCACAACAAACCCCCAAACAATTAATTGTGAAATGCAGACTGGCACACACAGACAGACCAGAAGCCAGGCAGATGTGAATACACTGAAGCAGAAAAACGCACACCCTGAGGCAACATGAAGGTGCACAAATTGAGGAAGATCTGGGGGTTAGTTTCTCCAAATTTGATTTCCTTTTAGCTTACAAGAAGCAACAAGACTAAACCTCATTCCTAAGCCAAGGCTCTCCAGGATAATTTTCAGTGCATAATCAGCAGGACATCAGAGAGCTTTAACCTTCCATTGTCGGGCACACATTTTGTAAAATTATGGTTTCAGTTTATTTAGACTTATTCACTAATTTGCTGTCATGCGACCATCAACAATCACAATGCACCAACGCACCACAGAAATGCTTTCATTTTTGAATGGTTGGCACTGCTGCTACCACCTAAGTCAACACCTCAGCCAGTGTTGGTGATGTCACCATTTCTACAGGAAGCAGTTCGCCAGTCTTTTCACCTTGCTAGGATTTGGGATCGATATTCTACGATTCCAACCTCATGAAGGCACTCTGTGTAGACTTTTTTTTCAAATTTGTTTTTATTGATATGCAGCATCAGAGACATGAATGAAATACACATCTTGTAATCTTATATATCAATACATGCAATTGTTTTTTGTTTGTTATTAAACACGCAACAAGACCTTCCCCCGTCTTATCCCTCCCTCCTCCGCCACTGGCGAAAGGCGAAATTTACAAGACTAATAACGACATCATTAAAAAAACAAGAGAACAAGGCGCTAATGTGTGACAAAATAAGGTGTTCGTCCCTTTTACGTTTAACTAGTATTGCATATCATACCACTATTTAGTCAGGCTCCATCATATATTGGTCATTATCTAGTGGGTGTCAGAGAGCAATGAGCATCAAATACTCTTTCGGGGGTAGCCAGTAGGGCAGGCGTGTCATCCTGCACATTTAAATCTGTTAGCATCTGCCTCCATGCCCGCAGATCGTCTTCCAGCTTCTCATCACGTCTGACCTGTTTCATCCTAACTTCCTCAGCTGTGGCCCATTCCATCATGTCTCTTAACCATTCCCTAGGGTTCGGCGGGTTTGGCTGCAGCCATCTAATAGCTATGCGGCGTTTCGCAAACACTAGTCCTAAGTTCAGAAATTTACGGCTACGTTTCTTTTTAATTGGTGCTGGTAATAGGCCAAACAACAGTTCCTTCAGGTTGCCTTCCAGTACCCACCCTGTCGCTCACGTAAGTTTATCTAATATCTCCAGCCAGACCGGCTTGATATTTATACACTCCCATACCACATGGAAAAAATTTGCTTTAGCCTTCCTGCATCTCACACATTCGTCTGACCTGGTGGGGTAGATGTTATGTAGTGTTTTTGGAGTAAGGTATAATTGGTGTAGAAAATTAAATTGTATTAATTTAAATGGGCATTTGTGCTGATCGCACGTGTCCCCTCATGTATTTTTTGACACTCTCGCTGAGAGAAGTCTGTTTCTAAACTTTCTTCCCATCTAGAGTGTGCTTTTGGGGTAATGACAGGGGCGTCGTCTCTAATGGCTCTATATAAACGTGTAATGAGTTTACAATCTCCTGTCATGTCTAGGAGTCGGGTCAACATTCACTCAGTGTAGACTTGAAACTCAAGTCTCTCTATTCGGGCTCAGGCAGCAGTAAGGAGCACTCACAAGAATGATCACAAGGAACATGTGACATGCACACATATACCACTACAGAACTCTGACAGTAACGCACACAAAAGCAACCGCAAAGGAATGGCACTTTTACATTCACAAGCAACTCACTTAGGCAAGTACACATACAGAACCAGAAACAAGTGGCAGACATTCACAGGTCCCCTTGAAAACAACTCACATAGGAGGTTGCACAAAAGAAACCACAAAAAAGTGGCATGCTCAGTCTCAAGCAACTCACATAAGCATATCCTCATAAGGAACCAAAATAGTGGCACACATATGTACCTGTAGTTTGTCACTTGTGTGTGTTTTAGAGCTGTTCTGAAGTGCCGCTTGAACATGCTACACTGGTGATGAGGGATGGTGGAGCCCCACACCTTGTGGGGCTTGTGACAGCTGTGAGAGTCATTGGGAGCTTAGCAGCCTCAGGCGTGTGGTCAGGAGGTGAATATTGACTGCCGCTATACGCGTAGACTGCTACGTGCTGCCACACACAGAAATCACTAACATGATTGATGGAGCGGAGGCTCAAGACTGTGTGGAACCAGCTCAGTAGGCGGTGTGTCCCGTGGTGGCAAGTGAGGCAGAGGCGCGCAATAAGGAGTACAGAGGACTCAGCGTGCCCCTTGGTGGCCCTTTAGCCACCACCTCAGGCAATCAGTGTTGGGAGCTGTATGATAAAAGGCTGGAGCGGGAAAATGAGTACGAAATAATAAACCAACAGCCAGCCCATGAACACCAGCACTGTCAGCCACACACATCTGATCTCCACATACGGAGATAAGGTTGCCTGACCTGGTGAGGAATAGAAAAACAAACAAAGCTATAGGAGAAGTGAGTAGTCAAATAAAAAGGGGACAGAAATAAAAAAGGGCTTAGAAGGGTCACTGTTATAAATAAAAACAATGTGCAGAGTGTAGTGGCGTGTGAGTTAGAAATGACAGAACCCTTTTGGCTCCTGATGGACTCCACAGAACTGAGATGTAAGTGTTAGAGCGTAGTGAAGTGAATGCAGGTCTGGAATGTTGATCTCGTGGTTACATGCAGAAGAATAAAGACGTGACATACCAAGCTGCGTGTGTGGCGTAGTTATTAGCGGGTACCCAAGCTGGGAGGACGCTACACAGAGCATTGCCCAAGAGAATCTTAGCAACCCCAGAGAGTGTTTAAAGGCAAAGAGCATGGCAGATGACCTGCCTGCACTGCAAGCTCAAGCACCAGCGCATCCTGAAGGAGGTACAGCAGTGCACCCATAACTGCTCTTCCACCACTTAGCAAATTGCTAGACCCGGTGACTGCAGAGCCCAGGTGGAAGACTTCTTAAATAACTGTTTCATAGCCACACAAGAGACGGACAATACCGTCAAATGGTTGCTATTGCACCACTTGGCAGGGGAAGAGGTGTACAAGCTCTTTGAAAACCTCCACACCAAGTGAGCTGATGCGGCAACTGCACCCCTCAGTGCGCATTTTGATCCCAAGCTCAACCGGCCAGGAGCAGATCAAGGTGTGACAGGCCGGGCAAAGAGACAAGGAAACAATTGACAGGTTCTATGCCTGCTTTAGAGAACTGGCCAGTACCTGCACATAAGATGGTCAAACAAAGGAGGTAAGAGAGCAAATCATTCAAGGATGTCAGTCCTCTGTACTGCGACGTCTAACTCTACATCAGCCCGGAATATGACTCAAGGACATACTTATCTTGTCCAGATCCCATTAGCTGTTTAAGAGTAGAGTGGAGGAAATGGAAATTACCCTGGCATAGGGAGCATTATACCTGACCACTTCTAGAGGAATGCGAATCAAGGAGGAAGTAGTCGAGGCCATACAAAGAGGCCCTCCATGACCCTCGAAGGTGAAGCCGCCACTAGCCACGCCAACCAAATCGAGCAACAGTGGACTAGAACCACATGCCCTAGACAAGTGCCCTGCACAAGGCAAGGCCTGTCTGAAGTGTGGAAACCCCAACCACTTTGCCAGGGTGTGTCAAGGAGGGGAAACAGGGCGAAAAGCCCTGGGGTGCCAAAGATTCTCAAAAGCTCTGCAATAGTGGACGATAGATAAACAACTACGGAATTCCACAAGGACTGCACAATCGGATAGACCCTGCGCCTATCAGGAGGGTGATGAAGAGGTGTTCTTGAATTCGTACCCTAGGCAGAGTAGAGAGAGCTGTTGCCCACAACCAGTGTCCATGATCAAGATCGCAGGCACACAGGTACCCGCCCTCATCGACATGGGCCTCCGTCAATGTGATGTACCTCAGACAGTAAATGGTGCTACAGCCGAAGTCTCTGCTCACCCCCAAACGCTTGAGAATCTATGCCTATGGGGGGTCATCAACCCTTGGCCGGGGTAATGGAAACAATGGTCTATAATGGGGACATAGAGAAATGATCCCGCTTCCATGTCAAAAAGGAAAGGAAACTCTTTGGCTGCCACAGGCAGAGAGCCTGAATCTGGATTTCCACTGAATTAAGGGTACAGGAAGGGCAAACGGACACAATTCTAAAGGAATTCCCACAACCATTCAAAGGATTAGCATGCCTCAAAGGCGCAAATATCAGACCCCAGACTGACAAAACAATTCAACCTGTAGCCCTTAGACAGCGGAAAAAGTTGTTCCATCTTAGACCACTTGCGTAGGAAGACCTACTAAGGCTGGAACAACCATGAGTAATAGAGAAGGTGTCTGGTCCCACCCAGTGAGTGTACCCCATGGTGATCAGTACAAAACCAATGCAGCTGGGGGCTGTCCGGCTTTGTATAGCTATGGAGCTTCCCAACAGAGCCATATGGCATGAGAGGCTCCAAACGCTCATGATGGATGACATCATCACAGACCTGAATGGGGTCAATGGTTCTCTAAGAGGGGCTTAAACGTAGGATACCACCAGCTGATGCTGAATCCTGAGTGCTGATACATCACTTTTGGAAATTTACCCATTCTGCAGGGTTAAACTGGATTTTTTGTCTGATCCCTCATTTTTTATGGCTACAGAGCTCTTCATCCTGCTAACCAGTGGAAAGGTGCTTGTGTTCCTCCTTTCGACATGATGAAATTGGTATACAATTTAACTTACCTATAAGTCCGTAGTACATGTTACCTAGGTGTACCCAGGGTTGTAAGTTTAATGTCACAAGTTGATTGCAGCACCCATTGTGTCATCCACTACATTAAACATGACTGCAGGCCTGAAACAGTACACTGGCTGTCCAGGTTTTAACTGCAAATTTGACTTGCCAAAATAGCCCCTTATGACAGGCCTAAACCTTCCTATTAGAAATTTATGAGTCACATCTAAGGAAACCTTTTTGCTCATAAGGCAGGGTATGTGAAAGTAGAACCTGTAAATGTTTAATGTTAAACATTTCCTTATAGTGAAAAAGTCCTAAAAATTATTTCTACCTACGAAATAGCTACACATTTTGTTTTTTACTTTCTGAAATATTTTTACCAGCCCAATTCACTGGTGAAGTCAGATTTGCAACAAATATATTGGAATGGGGACTTTTAGAAAGTCACCTTTGCCCTGCCTAAAGTCCTTGCAAGCTAAATCTGCATTTTGCTCTTTCACTCCTGCCAGCCAGTAATTAGCATTTTAGTAGGTGTGACTGAGGTGTGAACTTGTTCAGGAGGTGTTGTTGTGTCCTTGACAGGATGGCCTGTGGGCTGGCCCCAAGGACTTGAGTACCTTCAAAGAGGCCTAACTTGACAAAAGCAGATGTACATAACACCACAGCCTGCACCTTTCTTTTTTCCCTCAAGTCAGACCAGCCTCCATCACAGTGGGCCTCTTATTGACATCACAGTGTTAAATACTGCTGGAGTGTCAAGATCTACTTGACAGGCCTGCTTGGCTTTTTCATATGACAAATGGGTGCATTTCAAAGCAGGGAAACAGAATGCCAAAACAATGTAAGTGTATCCACTGTCTGGTTGCTGAAAGTGCAGTTTTGTCCTACTAGGTTTCTGTCTTTGAGTTACAGAAGTACAGAGACTGCCGAAAACTGGATTTAAGTGTTAGATGTGGGAGGACACTAGGATTACCATAGTTCACTCCTAGCCCTCAGAGCCCAAAAGCCAAAGTTTAGGGTGGCTGAAGACTTCGACCATATTGAAAATGCCCAAAGTGGGTAAGGTTGGCCCCGGGAACTTTTACCTCATTGGTTAAAGCATCCTCGGGGCCAGTCTCACTCACTAGTTTGTGCTAGGCATAAATGTGGCACCTCCAGACACCAACTTCATAACACTTCTGGACCTGTGGAAGATCAGAAGTGAATTGAACTTGCTGTCAGCAACCTGAGAAGAGCTGTGAAGTATGGAAGCTGCTCTCTCTCTCTCTCTTGTACCCAGGGCAAAGAAATCATAAGCCTGACCTCCTATTAAAGCTACAAGGATACAACAAGCTACAAGAGGCATTTTCCTGCAACTGCCCAGCTGGCCAATGGCAACTGGACCTGGACTGGGCCCTCCTTTTGACCTCAGCCTGCCACCCTGGGAGTCTCTATGTGCCTCCCCTTCGGTCCCGGATTGTTTTAGAAGTGTACTCTTGTGGTACATTGGGACTTAAAGGACTAAAGTCCGAATGTAAAACCTTTGACAGGATGAACCTGGTGAGTGTATCCGACCCGGGCTCCATCATGGTCAGTGTCAAATTTCACCTAGATCTTGTTCTGCCGTGACCACTGACTATCATGGGCACATTGTGCTCCTTGGTACAATTTCTACTTAAAACTTTAAAAATTCATATTTCAGAATCCCCTAATTGGATACTTGTCATTCTGTTTATTACATTTTAATCTATTTTTCCTATTTATTTTGGGATTTCTATTGTTTTGCATATTGACATTAATACTGTTTGAGTACTCCATAAGTACTTTACATATTGCCTCTAAGTTAGGTTTGTCTGCTCTGTATCATAGTTAGCAGGGGGTTGAGCTCAAGTTAATTTAGCAACTTTAAGGGTTCACCCGGACAAGGATTGGTATTATTACTTGAGGTAGGTACTTACCCCATCAACTAATATACCAATTTCTTAAAATCACCACATTCTCCACCAACCTGGGACTGAGAAGATACTGATGGCTCAACTTTGGGATATCGTCAGCAGCAGAGGTTTTCCAAATGCCATCAGAGAGGTTCTTTCAGGACTGGAAGGACTTTTGATATCTTGATATAGTCAACCACACTGGAAGAACATCATCGCCGCCTATGGGCGACATGGACAAGGCTGGCGGAATATGGACTAACATTACACAAAAAGAAGTGCTCATTCTTCAAGAACCAGATCGATTTCTTTCGATGTGTCTTCTCTAAAGATGGACATAGTGGTGGCCCTTGACAGGCTGAAGCCATACAAAATACCCTGGACACCCGAAATGCCAATTAAATAGGAAGATTACTAGGCATGGCCACTTTTTGCTGGGGATTTGTGTCAAACCTGGCAACCTTTTTATAACCACTGAGGGTACTGACTAAGGCAAATGCTTGGTGGGAGGGGAGTGTCCAGGAAAGAAAGGCGTTCCAAGTGATCAAGGATCAGGGACACGCTCCTTCATGATGTGACCATGGCATTTTATGATTCAGACAAACCAACAAAGTTGACTGTAGACACTAGTCTAGTGGGGCTGGAAGCCATGCTAACCCAGGTAGAAGGGCCGGGCACCTGGACATCCATTTCCTATGCAAACAGGGCCCTGAGAGACCCGCTATGCCAAGATTATCCATCAAGTGGGCTGTCACCACTTCCACCTCCACTTATATGGGAGGGAATTTAGAGTAGTGACTGATCACAAACCTCTACTCCCTCTTTTCAGAGGCACAGCACAACACCCCCACTGATAGAAAAGTGAGCAGTCTAACTCCAGAACTATGACTTCGCAGTGACCTTTTGGGCAGTGTAAAACAACCCTGCAGACTATTTATCTAGACACCCTCCACTAGAGACTGAGGATGCAACTGAGAAGGACACAGAGGTGCCTGTCTGGCTGATTGCATAAGGAGCATGCCCCTGAGCAACACTCCTAGAGGAAATTGCTGGAGCCAGTGAAGGTGAATGTACACAGAGAGCCAGGGATACCCTGCAGAAGAACACGTTAAAAATCTTGCTGAGCAAATCCAAAAGATGAGCGCAGACAGAACAAATGACACTAAGCCAGATCTGGACAGTGCAGGAGGATCTCAGTTTGGTGAGGGACGGCCTTCTCCTGTGAGGATGATACATTGTGGGGCTGCATTTACGGTGGAAGTGTGATACTGAGCTTGCCCATTTGGGGCACGAATTGGCAGTCAAAACGAAAGCCTGACCCAGGGAGAAGCTGTGCCTTCCAGGCATGGAGCACCCGCTTGGACGCTGTGCAAGCCCAGCAGAAGCAACAAGATAGCAATGACCAAAGGAGCTTAGCTCGAAGAGCGCAGGCCGCCAAGCTTCAGAAGGGGGGGTCAGGTGCTCATCAGGAACCACACCCAGGATTGAAATTCCTGACAACATTTGAAAACAGGCATAGTTTGTGGAGAAGATGCATGGACAATGGTAATGGTGAGGCGTGCGGGAGAAGAAGTGACTTGGAATATCTCCTGGTTTAAAAAGATCTGCAGGACAAGAAGGGAAAATGTATGGAGTGACGACCAGGCAGAAAGTTTGGAAGTGAAACTAACACCAGCCTGATGTCCAAGTAACCCAGAGGAGCAGAGAAGTTGTACGGTGGCCCTTCCTGAGCCTGAAGAGTGACGTGGCCAAAAAATCTGGAGCTCAGGTCGCTGGTAGGTGATAAAAATTCATGGGCATCCCCGTGCCAGAGATATGTTCTACAGCCAAACCCAGCCCGAGCCAAGGCCTACATGACTACACCTGACGCGCCCTATGTGACTACGCCTGACGCGCACTACCTGACTACTCCTGATGCGCCTTAGGTGACTATGCCTGACGCGTGCACTGAAAGAGTGGAGAACCACTTGGATGGGCGAAAAGGGACTAACTAAAGTGGGGAGGAATGTAGTGAGTCGCCCTGCTCATACTTGAGATGGCTGTACGCTACACGGATCCAGGATGGCTGTGGGTTTAAAAAAAAAGGAGTAGTGGACCACTGGGAGCTATTCAAACACAGTATCTGTAGTGTCTCACTTGTGTGTTTTTAGAGCTGTGCTGAAGTGGTGCTCGAGCACGCTACACCTCCGTACCCTTGTAAACAAGTGACATAAGCATGTACACTAACGATGCCACAAACAGTGGCACCCATATACTCAAAATCACCTCACGAAGGCATGAACACTTAATAAAAATCACAAGTGAGTGGCATACATTTATACGTACTCTTGCAGACAACTCACATAGGCACATAAACAATTTCTTTTTTAGAAAGTAATTTCGCGGTCTTAAGGGACATTCTGAGACTTTTGAAGATGTAATTTCCTAGACTAATGCATTCTTGACAGAAGGAACCGGGCTAACATTGCTACAATATTCACAATAATGTATTTGTTATAAAAAAGTCTTCCTTGGAAACCGAGTCTAAAAGCAGTTTGCTTAGATGGATCCTGGGACATCTAAACATACTCCCACCCTCATCCCCTTTCAGGAGATCAAAATACACTCCTACTCTCCACCTTCCCCTTACAGGAGACTGAACATACTCCTGCCCTCCTCTCCACTTTACAGGAGATTGAAGCATACTTCTACCCTCCTCCACCCTTTCAAGAGATTGAACATGCTCCTAAAACCTTTCGCCCCCTTACAGGAGAACGAACATACTCCTACTCTCCTTTCTCCCTTAGAGGAGATTGAAACATACTCCTATCCTCTTTTCCCCCTTACAGGATAGTGAAGCATACCCCTACCTCCCCCAACCTTACAAGAGAATTAACATACTCCTTCCCTCTTTCTTCTCCAGAGTTCACATTTTTTTCACACACACACACACACTCTCTCTCTCTCCTTTCTGAGTGTCATCATTTTGTATCACACAGTGCATGTTAGGGGCCATCTCCCACATCCCTACACACATCCCCAACTGAATGTTATGAGTATTTTCCAAATTGTAGTCATATGATGGGTGAAAACTATTTTTAAACAGCCCTTATAACGAATCCGTCACCCCGCATGCAATTACAATGCGGTCGTTACAACGACCGCGTTGTAACAACGCATATCATTACCCCGCAAGTCGTAACAACGACTTGCGGAGGGGGGAGAAGGTGTTGGATTTAAAATCCAACACCTTCCCTACTGTCCGCACAGACTGGAGTTGGAATAGTAAATTATACTATTCCAACATCCAGCGCCCCCCTCCGCAAGTCGTTGTTACGACTTGCGGGGTAATGGTATGCGTTGTTACAACGCGGTCGCTGTAACGACAGCGTTGTAATTGCATTCGGAGTGAAGGCATGCGTAATAAGGAGGCATATTCATTTTTTAAAAGTGTCATTTGACTCTGATAACAGGGCACTGTCACCAAACCTTATTAGACTCCATTGACAGAACATTGTACATTTTTATACATTCTTTATGGAAAACGGAAGGCATTGGCATTTTGGCAAATAATTTAAGATGTAAGAAAAAACAACATCCACTAAATCTAACAAATGCTACAGGCATATTTGCTTTTAAAATACCAGGTGCCAGATCACCAAAATTGTGCCATGGGGTGGTGACAAGGACCTTCCATAGTACCAATGTGCACCTGCTCTTGTAGTGGACAGCATTCTGAAGATGGCGTTACCATTGAACTGATGCAAGGGGCTTACAGGTATGGGGGCATGGGACGCTCTACATGCTTGTACTCACAGGATGCACTCAGGCGAGGGCGGGTAGAGGGGAAGGTCAACTCTTCACTTCCAGCTCAAGAGTTCCTAAGTAAACAGAAAAGCCCAATCACAGAGCCAGATTTATGCCGGGGTTGTAGGTGGTGAGCACCAGCACCCTTTTCTGGTGGCACAGGACGAGAAACAAAGGCAGAAAAGGAAGAAAGCAGAAGGATGAGAAAGACAGGTAAAGAGAGAGGAGGGGATGAAAAAGAATCTGCAATGGAGAGATAAAACGACCGGAAGTGTAGCGTGGGGGTGTAGAGAGCCACCTGGGCCCTCTAATACATTGTATCCCCGCACGTACTCCTGGGGGCGGGCTCGTCCCGAGGAGATAAATATAAACGGTGGAAAGACCGCACGGGGTCTTACGGCCAAGCATACACAGAGTGTGTGTGGTGTACGCTATTTCATCTGTAGGGCACGGCTAGGCCCGTGCCCCACCCTGCTCCAGGTCACAACATTGGCGACGAGGGCAGTAGTGGATCCGCGCCTCGCATCATACCTGGGCTCAGTGCAGAGGCTCCCTGCGCTCGTCTGCGCACGCGCATCGGCGCGCCGCTGGCCCTGGCATCCGGGTCCCCGATGCTCTGTGGCCCTCCGTCCATCCTGACTACGTTGCCGGCCTGGCTTCACTCAGGGCACCCCGGGCCGGAGGTCGCCGGCATCGCGTCAGTGGAGCCCCGCCCCCCCCACCCCCCTGCCTCCTCGAACGCTCCCCAGGCTGGTCGAGGCATCGTGTCAACTGGCTCGCCTCTCAACACTGCAGGTGAGCGTCTCCCCAGCTGCAGGGGCGGGCAGCTCCGTGTGGTTTCGTCGAGGAAGCGTGATGCCCCTAGTGGCCACATTTGCACACTGCAGCGCTCCACACAGCCACGAGGTGCCCAGCGCGTCTCCAGGGTGCTTCTCCTAGCACTTCCCCCCCCAGGACTGGGATCTTTATCTCTCTCTCTCTCCAAAGCAGCAGTGGAGGAGCTCTAGTTGAAGGGGGAGATCTGCAGGCAGGCAGCATCAGGCGGGAGCAAAGCAAGAAGCCCACACCAGGACACCTGACCACACAACCTAAGAACACAGGGCTCTTTGGGCCCAAGTCTCAACCCTACATACAGTGAACTGGCAAGCACACTCCACAAGGAAGCACAGTTCCAACAACACTCGCCAGAATGAGCACGCCCTCACAGGGAGGCGCCGCAAGCCGCCAGGCAGGAACGGGAACACCCCCGCCAAACCCAGTACACAACCACGCTGCAGTATCCCCGCTGCCCCCGTTCAGTGAGACTGCCGATCCCGCGACGGCAGCCCCGCGCTAGAAAGCATGGATTGGCCGCCTCAACCATTACTTTAAAGGTACACGAGAGACAGATGGAACAGTTAAGAGATCTCTCCTAATATACTATGGAGGTGGCGAAATATATGACCTATTTGAGACGCTCCCAGACACGGGAGATGATGACGACTACGAGGCCGCGGTCGCGGCCCTCAATCGGCATTTCGACCCCCCAGCTCAACCCCGACTTCGAGCGATTCAAGCTGCGGCAGGCAAAACAATCCAACACCGAGTCTGTGGATATGTTCTACGCCCGGCTGCGGCGGCTGGCGAGCACCTGCACATTCGCCGATCAAAGGGAAGAAATCCGGGACCAGGTGATTCAAGGGTGTTGATCGGTGATGCTCCGGAAGCTGATTCTCCGACAACCAGGGATCTCATTAGACGACATACTGGTCCTCGCCCGGTCCCCTGAACTGTCAGTAGCACGAGCGGAAGAAATGGAAGCTGCCCTGAACAGAGGCGCCACAACACCCCACGCCCCAAGACATGCCCCCATAAAAGAGGACAGAGTTGAGGCGATTCAACGACGTCCACACCCTGGGCGCGCTGCTACGAAGGTACAAGGGGGTGGAACTTGCGGCAACTGCGGGGCAGAACATTCCCCAACTGGGTTTTGTTTCACCAAAGGGAAGGCGTGCCCGCGATGCGGGAAGCCCAACCACTTCGCAAAAGTGTGCCGGAGTGGCAGGTCTCGGCCGGGGTTCACAAGACAACGAGGGCCCACGTCGCAAATTTGTCAATCAACGATCCTCACATCCAAGAGGAGAGTGCCCCGCAAGGACGGCAATTCACCCTAGACGATGATGACGACGACGTCTTCGTCATATCCTTCATGAGTCGCTCGGACAAACACAAGAGACCGCCTTCCATGTGCGCCGTCCAAGTGGCAGGGTCGACCGTCCAGGTGCTGATCTACACCGGGGCGTCAGTGAACGTCATGGACTCTGAACAGTACGACCGTCTATCTCCACGACCCCCGCTGGCTCCCACCAAAGCAAGAATATATACGTATGGAGGAACACACCCTCTCCCCCTGAGAGGGGTGATCGAGGCCGACGTTTCCTGCGACAAACGTACAACAAGAGCCCGTTTCCACATCACCGAAGGCAGGAAAGGAACACTACTCAGCTGCCACACTGAGGAAGACCATGGCCTAGTCTTTTTTGCAAATCAGGTGCATGACTCTCACGCCGACGCCATACTACACGAGTTCCCGGAACTGTTCAAGGGTCTCAGAAAGCTCAAAGGAAAACAGTTTAAACTGCACATTGACCCATCCATCCGACCGGTCGCCCTGAGACATCGGAGAGTGCCTTTCCGCCTGCGTCCGCAGGTGGAAGCCGAGCTGAAGAAGCTGGAAGATCTCAATGTCATCGAGAAGGTATCAGGCCCAACTCCGTGGGTGTCGCCACTAGTCATCGCCCCGAAGCCCAAACAGCCTGGCGCCATCAGACTTTGCGTGGACATGCACCTCCCTAACCAAGCACCCAAGCGAGAGCGTCATCTCACGCCCACCATGGATGACATTGTGGCAGACCTCAACGGGGCCATGTGGTTCTCAAAGCTCGACCTGAATGCCGGATACCATCAGCTAGAACTTGAACCAGAGAGCCGATTTATTACCACATTCTCCACCCATGTGGGACTCCGGCGATACAAAAGACTGAGTTTTGGGGTATCCTCAGCGGCGGAGGTTTTCCAAAACACCATCCGGGAGACCTTATCCGGCCTCCGAGGCGTCATAAATCTAAGTGACGACATCCTGGTGTTTTCGCAGACACTGGAAGACCACCATGCACGCCTCCGCGCCACCCTGCAACGACTGGCGGACTGTGGTCTGACACTCCACAAGGCCAAGTGTTCATTCTACCAGGAGTCCAGGGGCGGTGCGTCCATTGGGGCGCTGGGGCTTTGCCCCACTAATGCACATGGCCCCAAAGTGTCGCGGCGTATAATTAATAAGCAGCAGACGACTCAAGTAATACTCCTGTACGTCTGGCAGACGTACAGGAGTATTACTTGAAGTCCGTGCCGGTTACTGACGATCACCGGGCGACGCCCGAGCAATCATCAGGACAAGGGGGTGGTGGCGACGTCGGGTCTAGCGCACTTATTGCGCATGTTCAGTTCTGGGCTGGTCATTTTTCTGACCAGCCCGAACATGCGCATTAGCCTGCACATTAGAAGAGCGGGGGTTGCTTCATGACACAGTACGGAAACTAGGGATTAAGTTCGATCCTACTCTATCCTTCCATAGTCAGGCTCTTTCTGTGGCAGGCATGTGCTTTCATACCATAAAAATTCTGAGAAAGTTCCTGGACCTACTCCCTATGAATGCTAGGAAGACAGTTGCTGTGGCACTGGTTCTATCGCGTTTGGACTACTGCAACAGTCTGTATGCAGGAGTTAGTAAGGCTGTTTTAAAAAAGTTACAGGTGGTCCAGAATGCAGCGGCTAGGTTGGTGCTTAGGCTGCCTAGAGGATCCCCTTCAGTGGCAGCACTCCAACGACTGCATTGGCTACCAATCCACAAAAGGATCCTGTTTAAAGTTTTAACTATTACCTATAAAGCAATAAAAGCATTAGGGCCGTTATATCTTAGGTCCAGAATACGCCCTTATACAACTCAACGTATTTTGCGGTCATCTTCGGGTAACTTTCTAGCAGTCCCTAGCTATCGTCTGAAAACAAAAGGAGGCAAAACCATAGCTGTTCTAGGAACTAGAGCCTGGAACACTTTGCCGCTCCAATTGAGACTGGCTCAATCAGAACGTCTCTTTAGGAAACTATTGAAAACATGGATTTTTGCTGCTCCTGACAACATCGTGTTCTCCCTTATATGATACTTGTTATGAATGCATCTCTCTATAACTATCCTCTCGTTTTCTCCCTGCGTTTTTCTTGATCTTTTTCTGCTAGCGCCAAGATGCTCCTTGGAGCGAACGTAGCGCTTTATAAATAATTTCATTCATTCATTCATTCATGGCGCAGCCCCCGGTCTCCTAATGGGCGGGTGTGTACCCCTGCCCAAGCCAATCCTGGCGCTGCTGGAGCAGCGTCTGGATTGGCTTAATCAGAGCGAGGCACGGGATTTGGGAAGCGTTAACTGTAGTCGGACACTCGGACTGCTGCGCCACACACACACGACGACGAGACGACGACACACCTCGTGTTCTGGTGCGAGGGCCGAGGCTGCTACTACTGCTCGTCGTGGGTGGCTCCGGTAAAGAAGAGACTGGATTGGACGAGACTTCACGACGTAAAGTAAGTATTTAAAGAGTGAGCTGATGCCTGATGACCATAAATATACTATTTTCCTTTCACCCGCGCCACCAAGCTGATTGTTGTAAGTAATAGTACATTTTAAATTACTTACAGCAATCAGCTTGGTGGCACGGGTGAAAGGAAATGCTCATGTTAACGTTGCTCTGCGCTCGTAGACTCTGTAAGATTTTCTGTGTGTCTTTGTGGATCTGGGTATGGTGCACAGGGAGAGGTGATGGCTCACATGGATTTCGAGTGACAGTAAAGTGTTTTCTCCAATATAATCTGGGCGAGAGATACCAGAACATTGAAAGAGTCATTGTAACCGTAAAATGGGCGCTTGTGATACAGTGTACGTATTTTGCACCCTATATAATGCTCTAAAATGTATTATATTGTCGGCGAGATATAAATAGTATTTCCTTTCGGTCACTGAGTGCAGGGTATCCTTTTCTACAAGGAGCCGTTTTATTATAAAATGTGAGGCATTCTTCCCGCGCGTGGCTGATTTGCAAGATATCTGTGTGGGTTGGGCAAATGCTGCGGAGATTGGCGCGCAACCCACTCAGAGTAGTGTGTGTTCTTTCAACGCTGGCTCAGCATATCCTTTACGGATGTTGATAAAAGGAGTACCATCGTACTAGGCTATCCTAGCACATTGCGCTTAAAATATATATGTATATTTGTGGTGTGTTCTTTATAGATTGACAGTGACGCAACGCACGGTGGGGCATCAAAGAAACATATCAATCTGGGTTTAAACCCCTTTGCTCCAGACGTCGGTCAGGTCAGACATTCGTCGCTCATTCCAAACGTGCCGTTTACAAAGGTGTGCCTGCTAACATAAGATGCAGAAACACCCCGTTGTTGCAAAAAATCCAGGGCCCCCGGGGGCACGCGCCATTTTCCTCAGTCGCTCCATGCACCCAAGAGGCAATCGATCCACTTGGGATGGTGATCAGAGATACAGACCTTCCATTGGACCGAAAGCCAGCCTCCACATGCATTAATATGCGTGCCTAGAAGTCTCGTCCCCTTTATACCTCAACTTACTGAACACTCCCACCCCCACCGTGCTTGAGGGGCTTCATGTTCAGCTCGTTTACCAGGGTCCCGGAGAGGAAACTGGGGAATCAGGTGGTCATTGGGGCCCCCATCACTCCCCCAATCCCTTGAACGCATTTTAAAGAAAACAGGCATCATTCTGTTTAGTGCACACTGGTGTCCTAAAGGATCGCGCACCGTCCGAAGTAATATGTCTGCGATTCTAAATATATGTAAATAAAATGTGGCCCCCCAACTATACAGGTTGCTGTTCGCTGTAATCTGGTTTTAACTGCAAGATCCCCCCAACCCCCCGCCCCAGACACCATACCGTTGAGCTATTTTTACTTTGCATCAAAATGTACCCCCAAAATAACACAAGTCTGGTGGGTGTAATAATAATAATGGGGATATTTTATGTAGTGACACCACATGCACAATTGCCCGTGCATGCTTCACTAGTGCGCGTTGTTAATACACAACTCAGAAATGCATTGTATCTCGAAGTCTGTTATGAAGCTCTGTGGTTATACTGAATAAGCACCTACCTATGTTATATGACTTCTCTTTATTAATATAATAACTGCACTTTCACAATTGCTTTATTAACCTTCCTGCTTTCTCAAATTTGCTTGAAAATGCACCATTTGTCCACTCTTTTTTCAGTGCGCACGTCGAGATGAAGAACACACGGAAGCACTAGTCCGGATGATCACCCGGGGAGCATGCCCAAAAGTAGTAACACTCGAAGAGCTTGGGTAAGCCACTGCCTGAGACGAAACGCTAGTGAGGGTCAAGGAGGCCCTACTTTCGAGAGGATGGACCCATTTCTTGGACAATGCACAGGCGCTCAACACCGAAGACCAGCTAGCTCGTCAGCAGCTATGGAGAATCTGCAGCGAGCTCAGCGTGGGAGAGCATGGCACCGTGCTCAGAGGCCACGTGATTGTAGTCCCAAAAGAGCTACAAGACCAAGTCATCAGTCTCACACACGTGGGACACCAGGGCATGGCGAAAATGAAGGCACGTTTGGATGTAAGGTATGGTTCCCCGGCATGGATACCGCCATGGAAGAGAGGATCAGAGGCTGTCACTTGTGTGCCATCACCGGCAGCGACCCTGCCCCAGCCCCAGTAATCACAGAAGAGTCGAGCGAAGCACCCTGGTCCAAGGTCAGCATTGATTTTGGCAGTTTTCCGGACGGACGTAACACGATGGTGCTAATGGACTCATACTCTAAATTACCAGTAGTGGAATTGGTCGCATCCACGGCATTCCCTCAAGTCCAAACGGCCCTTGAAAGGACATTCGCACTGTTGGGCCTCCCAGAAGAACTGAGATCAGACAACAGGCCTTCTTTTCAAGGGAGGGAATTTCAGGAGTATTTGGAGAGGAAGGCCATCAGGCACAGGAAAATTACACCCCAGTGGCCCCAAGCTAATGGGGAGGTCGAGCGTTTCATGCGGACGCTCAATCGGATACTACGCATTGCTGTGGAACAGGGAGAAGACGTGGAAGGAGCCTTGCACAGATTTCTAGACGCCTACCGGCAGACGCCCCACAGCACCACCCACTGCGCACCGTCCCACCTACTTTTCAAGCGAGCCCCACGGGACAGCATCCCGACCGACCCGGTTTGGAGACCCCTGTGAGAGACGACGTGGTGGTGCAGGCACGGAGAGAAACAACAAACAAGAAGGCAAGCCTCAGCCGAGGTGCGAAGGCGCCGTCTATAAAGGTGGGAGACTACGTGGTGGTCGAAGACAGACATCCTGGCTGGAAATTCCGGACACCATATGAGCCGGAGGTGTGGAGAGTCTCCCACGCCCGAGGGACCATGATATCCGCAAGGAGAGGACGCCAAACGGTCACGAGAAATGTATTGTGGTTCAAGAAGGTGTTGGGGCCTTGCCTGGCGGGGAGAGACGGTGCTGTGCAGGAAGAAGTAGGAGGTCACATGCATGAAATGTCACCAATACCCCCCTCCTGCACGGAACTCTGAAGAAGCACGAAACTCTGAGGAAGCTCAGGCTAGCGCGGCTGCGCCAGCCCAAGAGGATCCCCAACGCCCATCATCAAGTGAGACGAGGATCCCAAGCCAAGACGGGGCAGGGACCAGTTCCAACTCCCGGAGCCAGAGGTATGGTCTCCGCCCGAACCCTGCCCCTAGTCAGCGGCTCCAAGACTTTGTGTGTGTCTCGCCCTAACTGTAGAGTTTGCAGTATTGTTATGAGCTAAAGAAAAGGAGGGATGTAGAGAGCCACCCGGGCCCTATAATACATTGTATCCCTGCACGCACTCCTCTTGGCGGGCTCGTCCGAGGAGATAAATAAACGGCAGAAAGACTGCACGGGGTCTTCCGGCCAAGCATACACAGTGTGTGTGGTGTACGTTATTTCATCCGTAGGGCACGGCTAGGCCCGTGCCCCACCCTGCTCCAGGTCACCACAGGGGGGACAAAGAGGGATGTGGTGGATCAAGATTTGTCATTCTTTCGTAGTCAGCATCCTTTGGGCATTGCCCATGGCTCTCAATAAACAACCAGTTCAAGAAAGAACAGGGGAACCCTACTCACTAAGGAACCAGGGTAATAGTTATATAGGAAAAACAATGGTTCCTGTGGAATAATATACTATGAGGTTATGATACATAAGCACAATCGCGATATAGAGGGTTAGATAATGGCAGAGCGCGAAGGAACCACTAACACACCGATTCCAGTGTAGTATATTTTATGGATTTTTAAACAATAAAGTTAGGAGTAAACATTATACATCAAAACAACATTTGTGCGTAGTGTCCCAAGTGACAAAGGGAACCTAAACTTAAGTGACAATGTGAATATTAAATACAAGGTTTCCACAGTTTGTACAAGTCGACCATTATCAAAATAATTCCATGTGAACAGCAACTATATACAATGATATATGCTGGGGAAATGGTTCAGCTTCTTCTGTTTGTCGACGGCGTTTCGACCCTCAAAACAATGTGGGGTCTCTTCAGGACTATTGATGAAGGGACATCTGAATATATGGTTTGCGCAGCCTTGTGAAAATGATGTGCCACACGTGAAGAAAAGGAAAAGGTTTACTCACATGAGGACCCGTCCGGGTACTCAATGTGGGGACAGGCTGTCAATCCAATGGGGTATGTAGGTGGGCCAGAGGGGCTCAATTAGTTTTACGCCACAGCCGTAGCGTTGTAGAATCCCTTTATGGATTAACAGTGACAATGCACTGAGAGTATTTCTCGGTAGAGGAATGGAAAAGCGGGACAGCGCTCCGAGTGTAGATTCAGAAAAGCCGCGTCAGTCAGCTTGATCGGGTACAATCAAGCTGACTGACGCGGCTTTTTCTGAATCTACACGCGGAGCGCTGTCCTGCTTTTCCACTGTCACTGTTAATCCACAAAGGGATTCTACAACGCTACGGCTGTGGTGTAAAACAAATTGAGCCCCTCTGGCCCACCTACATACCCCATTGGATTGACAGCCTGTCCCCACATTGAGTACCCGGACGGGTCCTCATGTGAGTAAACCTTTTCTCTTTCTTCACGTGTGGCACATCATTTTCACAAGGCTGCGCAACCATATATTCAGATATCCCTTCATCAATAGTCCTGAAGAGACCCCACATTGTTTTGAGGGTCGAAACGCCGTCGACAAACAGAAGAAGCGAACCATTTCCCCAGCACATATCATTGTATATAGTTGCTGTTCACATGGAATTATTTTGATAATGGTCGACTTGTACAAACTGTGGAAACCTTGTATTTAATATTCACATTGTCACTTAGGTTTAGGTTCCCTTTGTCACTTGGGACACTACGCACAAATGTTGTTTTGATGTATAATGTTTACTCCTAACTTTATTGTTTAAAAAATCCATTAAATATACTACACTGGAATCGGTGTGTTAGTGGTTCCTTCGCGCTCTGCCATTATCTAACCCTCTATATCGCGATTGTGCTTATGTATAATAACCTCATAGTATATTATTCCACAGGAACCATTGTTTTTCCTATATATCTCAATAAACAACAACACAAATGCGGGCGCTGCTACCACAAGCGAACTTTAAACTACCTTTCCACCTCAGCAGTCCTGCCAAGTATCACGCATCAGGCGTGACGCTAACGCATTTCAGTGTGGTGTTCCCGCATCACTGCATTGAAATGCATTGTCACGCATTTTTGCCACTGACCGGCACTCTGCTGACAGCGCTGAAACGGCGCCTCTGACACCTGTGTGCCGTGTGCCCGGCCCAGGCCGCAGCAGACTTCACTTGCCAGGCTCAGTAACACTAAACAGTTAAAGATCGTGCTCTCACTAGTGCCGTGCTACAATGTTACAATCTGCCCGGCTGCTGCCTGGAGACCCGAGCGGGGCCTGCCCTCAGCAGTTGCGTTACAGGCAGCTCTGTGGCACCGTGGGGGGGTCGGATGTGGTCCTGGAACAGGAAGTGAGGTCAGAGAAGCGGCAGGGCCGGGGTCGGACTCGACTGGAGTTGTGCTGTCTTTGTCGGTCCGACCGCGCGGGATCTGAGTCTGAGTGGCATGCGCTGCTGCCGGCTGCCTGCGCAGGAGGGCGAGGCAATAATTTATTATAATATAATTAACCCGGCGGCGTTGGACCGGCGGGACGGGCACCGCATCGACCTGAGTGACTCTGGTGGTTCATTCGAGGCCTCAGAGGGAGCACCACGACCCCTGACTGCAGCAGAGCCGGCCCAAGCGAGCATGATGTGGGCGGCCTGCACAGAGATAAGCAAACCAGGCATCCGGCACGTATAAGGAAATGCAGCTGCTCTTGCCGGCCGCAGACGGGCCATCACCAACTAAATTCAAGCAAGTAAGTTTGTGCCTAGCCCTGAAGTCACGGGCATAAATTAAAATCGGAAATAAAGTTCAACATGTGCTTTGGCTTGCCTTGCCTGGCTTCCTCCAAATTATTCCACGCACACATCACAACCCCCGTCACCCGTACTCGCTCGCAGCCACACACAGACCACTTCTGACTGTAGACAACACACACCGGCAGGTTGCACGGAAAGTCAGAGGTCATTCAAAGAATTATTCAACGTGGGCGAAAGATAATGTCCACAGTTGAATTCAGAAAAAAATGCACACCAGGTAATGTTCGCGCTTAGAAAGGCGTCTCAATATCTTTATAAATGGTTACACCGATTTTGGAGTAATGTATTGCCTGCATAAGTAGAACGCAATGTACGCGCCCTTAAAAAGTCCTGGTAATCCAGAGCACATGAGGTGGGCAGCGGTAGTGTCCAGTCAGTGAGTGAGTCAGTGGATAATTGGGCGCTGGATAGGCGGGCCGGCCCAGAGCTTCAATGAAGCTGAAACGACTGCCCCAGTGTCACTTGGTATTGTTAGCGCACACTGGGTACAGCAGACAGCTGAGACCATGGTGATTTGACCCCTGAGACACGGATGTTGCAGGTTGCATCTTTCCCTTCCGTTGCTGTTCTGCCGCCAGTCTCGAGACAGCAGGTCAGTAATTATATGGGGTCATTATTTTAGTCTGTTTGTGGGCCTATCGGGCGTGCGTGGGTGTGCTGGGTTAACTCATGATTTTTGTTCGGATAAAAAATAATTCTGGCAGCAAGCTTAAATGGACGGAATGTGACATGAAAAACACGTCTTCTTCAGCGCTGACTATATTGGCTGATGCAGCAGAGTTACTTACTTAAGATGAACAATGGTGCCTCAACTGTTTTATATAATGATAAACTCAGAAAGCGGTTTTCAGGAGTTTTGCATTTGTTTCAAGTAATTTTTAAACCTTCTCACTTCTCAATAGTTGGAAGTTTCTTGTATTTTAGCTTTTTCAATATCACTGTCAGTTTCACTCATTTGCAGTTCAATGCCACTCAGAAGTGCATTGAAACAATGGAAATGTCATACATAACCATACATAACCAATCTGAAAACGTGGCGGCTATGCTGTAAGTCATGATCTCCTACCGTTGCACTGACTTCCTATGCTGTGAAAATGTGCCTTTCCTGGTGCAGTCACTTTGTTCAAATGGGTGTAATTTCTGATATGTATATGTTTCCCTCGTCTTAGTTGCTTGATTTTGCTCGCAAGAAAGTGTCACTCATAGTTGTTGAAATGTCACTCATAATTACACTTAAATTATGAAAATGTCACACATAGCAATCTGAAACCTTGGCAGCTATGCCTCAGAAGTCCCTCTGAAGCCAGACACGCCCAAGCCTATTCGGTCGGAGACCATTTTAGAATATTCTGGATTCAATTCAAACATGAAGAAAAAGTCGAGAGTCTTATCTTTTCTTCTCTGTGAAAAAGGATGACGACGGTACGCTCTTTTATGGGCACTCTCGACGCTTCGACTCAAGATCTAACAACCCGAAGAATGACGTCTCCACCTGCTCCCCAGCCCCCCGAACTAATAACCTAAGTCGTGGTGATCGCCCCCGGGGGACCGTGCTCCGTCACCATTACGCTCGCATGAGTTCTGACTAGGCGTCAACGTGCTGCCGGTATTTAAAGCACCGGATTATCCTCAAATATTAGCCCGAAGAGACGCGCGTTAATGGCGCGGCTGCGGCGCTCGGAAATGTTAATTGTGACTAAAACCACACAGCGATGCCGATGGATGCGCTGACTGTTTGAGAACCTTTAATCAGCCGCGGTCTTGGGGTAATTAATCGCCATGGAAATGAGTATAATTCCTCTTCAAAGCGCGGAGCGGCGCCGCATCTCATCAAACATTCATACCTGAACTTAAATTGCCATTCGGAGGACGATTTGCAGCATTTTATTTCGCGTTGACGGCATTCCGTGTCCCCACGTAATGGGGGCATGTAGGGCTCAATGGTGGTTGTGTGTTATCATAACAGTTAGGGATGAAAACCTCCGTGGATTCATACCGAAAGCATAACGCTCAAAATATGCATTGAGATTGAAATTGCATTTATATAGCGCTTGCTACTCCTGACGAGGCGTTGAAGCGCTTTACGGAGTATCACGCTACCCGGCAGCTGAACATTTGTGGTCAATTTATTAGTTATTGTCTGCTTCTTGATTCCATACAGCCCTAAATTAGGCCTACTTGGAATTTAATGTCCTTTCTGATAAATACTTTATGATTTGTAAATACATCATTTTGATTTCTTCATGACGAGCGCATTTGTTCCTCTTTCATCTGTCCTTCATGTGACATTTAAACATTCTGTTTTGTGCGCATTGTCTTATTTTGGTGGTCATTAAATTGCCATTCTGTGGATGTTTTAGAAAGGGCAAGAACATATTAACACACTTTCTGTTTTGGTTCAACTGGCTCTTTATGCAAATGATCACTGTTAATGTTTCACATGGAAAAACAAAAAAGTGATGGATGGACGCCTGAATTAATCACATCCAAGTCCGTTGATTATTTTACTTATGGTGCCTCTACAGACGGGGACCAGTCATATGCAAATTCAGTTTGGTCCTACTGCAATTTGAGCAGGCCTGCACGAAATTCTAGGTTAGATTCCGTTCAGAAGGGGTCTAGACCATTTCAGCTTAGTTGTTCCTTCCTCATCAGTGCAGCTCAGAGCAATTACCAGTGGCTGAGATTAATTCAAACATTATATCCATCACCTTTGTACCACTTTTAATAAAAGATCTTACTATTGACTCCCCAGTATAACGCAAAATTATTTTGACCCTCTTGGTCCTGCAAAATTTAATGAACAGTCCCTAGTTTAATGCTTGCCCTCAGAAACAACTCTATTTCAAGACTTCTGTGACAAAATATCAACAGAACTCATCTCAAAAGCCGAAAAGATAGAAATTTACCCTAAGGACAAAATTACCAGTGCACAGCCGCAAATAGCTTCCCTTTTGTGATAAACAGCTCAGATCCACTGATCAACAACATCCTCTCTCTCTCTGAAAAATAATTCCATGATATCATCACTGCTGGAAGATTATCAGGATCCAGGGCAGACCCAGCACCACCTAAAGTCTTCAAGGAAATATTTGGGGTGACATGCAGGGGAGGTTTCCAGAAAACAAATGAACACATTTCTAGAAGTGGTGTCCTTTACACCGGAATTAAAGCATTGTATATTAGACCACGCTTCAAGAAGAAGAACCTTTCCCCATCCAGCCCAGCAAACCAGAGACATATCTCCAGTGAACATTTAGGCAAAATATTCAAAAGAACAGGTTTCACTCAGCTCACAAAATACAGAGAACCACAACAGGTCAGCAATTTGGATTTAGAGCCGGGAACAACACTGACTCAAACATCATATCTATCTGGGATGACCTCAGATGTATAGTGGATAGTGATAAGAAGCTGCCCTATTACTTCTAGACCTATTTGTAGCCTTTGAAAAACCTTACTTAACCTCCAAAAACTACTTAACAAGATCTTGCACCTCGCATCATGGGCAAAAGCCTTGAAATGGATCACCTTCTATCTTAACAGCAGGAACAGCATGGTCTTTCTACCACGGTTCACTTCTGCCCCTCATACCCTACATTGTGGCATTCCGCAAGGCTCCGTCATCTCTACTTTTGTATTCAACATTTAGCAGACTCCATTAGAACTTATACACAAAGTCAGTCCCCTGAGCACAATATCAACTCCAAATTATACAGCAGAATAGTATCCAATGTTCGTCCTTGCTCTTTTATTCCAGATCTTGTATCCTGTGAAGACTTGATTGGACTCTTTGATGATACAATTTGCAATTACAGTTCTTTCCAATAATTACAATTCTTGCCAGTCACAGTTGTTTGCCAACACGTGTTTCGTCTTTTGATAATTTACAAAGACTTCATCAGGGCTAGAACAAATAGATATATATAACCATGTTATGTTTTAAACCACTCTTTCAATTTCATATCAAGTCTACCCTCCACCAGAGAAAGAAAAGGCAGCCAATAACTTGGAAAAGAATATAATCTATAAGGTACTCTAATTAAAGACACCCAATGTGCTCATAGAGTTCCCAAAACCAAAGTTCTGCTGCATAGGTGCCTTGTCAGATTGCCAACATTGGCGCACCACACTCAAATCTACTGCAATTACACCATCTATGTTTTATCTCATGCACTTCGTGAACAAGAAAGGATTCCATAGTAAAAACGCCCCATCGCTCCTGAGAGTCTTATAGTTGTGACTAAATGAACACAGCGTAAATAGATCCCCATGCAAGCATCACCACTTATATCACAAGTAACTCACCTAAGGTCGATCTATTAAAGTAGACTGGTAATTGAGCATCCCTCCACTAATATTGTGGATAAAACCACACCTAATATAAAAAGAAACATAATACAACATATGGATAATAACTCACTGCATCTCTAATTTTATTCAGCAAAGATGACTCCTCATGAGTCATGATATTTCATAATAAACCCATATTACGAGTTCACTTACCTGATCCGATTACCCCAGGCAGATTTAAGGAATGTAATCGTCAATCAGGCGCAAACTCAAATCTTAAAATATATCCTAAAAACAAAAAATCGTAAAATGTGTCTGGACACCCTATATATCTATCCAGTTCAACACAGTACCTGTCCTAATCTAATGTACACAAATTCATAGTGTTTGAGGTAAGAACCCAAACGACATCACTCATTATCAATCAGAAAAATTACCCTTTAACCATCATGACTAAAAACCCCAACCTATAAGGTGAGTTAAGTCACCTTAAACTAATATACCCAAATTCATAGTGTTTGAGGTAAAAACCCAAACGACATCACTCATTATCAATCAGAAAAATTACCCTTTAACAATCATGACTAAAAACCCCAACCTATAAGGTGAGTTAAGTCACCTCAAAATTACCGTAACTTTCATGCATTATGTGCATTTGCAATTATACCAAAGCACACATGCATGTGTCCGAGCCCCACAATGAGCGTTAGTCGTAATCCAAAGTATATACACTGGAATAGTATTTACGGCATTGCGACAAATAAAGCCGCCCAAAAGTACCATCACTTGTGCGCATCAGCACACACACAACAGTCCGAGCCCAAATATGAGCTCCGATCTCAATCTAAACTATGCGGGCTTACGATTGAGCTCTGATCTTAATCTTGGAATATACGAGCTGTGGTCTTACCTTCGGCGATGCGGCGAGTAGTGCCGAAATAATTCCTGGCGTGTTGCACCAACGCCATCTTGGAGTAGTTATTTATATCGACACACTTGCTACAAAGTCAAAGAAGGACTATAGTGGATTCCAACCAAAGTTACGCACCATATTTAAATGATTAAAATCACCCTATATTGCTACTAAATTAAATTATAACAATACACGTAGCACATGCACCTCTATATTACAATAAAGGTCTCAACCCTTACAATAAGGGCAGTTAAAATTCCGCCATAAAATAACAATTACCTTAACCCGACGCTCTATCTCTTAGCGCGGTCATGCAATCTACTGCCGACCTGAGGTATAATCAGTATCAGTTCGTCCCGCATTAACTAAAGAATTTTCCAACCCCAATCTATAAAAAAAGGGGGGGGAATTCATATTATATAAAAAAATTAATTTTTAATGAGAGGGGGATTTTCCACCTCTCTCATCCTACTATAGGACTCGAACTCATGTCTCCAGTCATCAAGAGCATACTGTTTAGCCCTCAAGGCTAAATGCTTGCTAATAATCAGGAATCGAGAAAAAGAGAATAAGAAGTGTGAGGTCCCTACAGTCAAGGAAGACATACAAAAGGTTAAGAGATACACGATAAATCCACCCGTGAAATTAATAAAAAGAGAACAAAATATTGGTACAATTATTGAACATATTGTCAAAAACGTTTTAAAACCAAGCTGAGCCTTAATATACATTTTTCTTAATTATAAATTCTAGCAGTTTTTCACTTGATAAAAAAGGCCCACAAGTGAAACCCCACTTGTTTGCTGACAGTATGGTGACCAAGATTAGTATTATACAAAGACAGAACAAACCTACATATCCCATACATGGTATTACTTGCATTGATTCAAATAGACCATATTGGAGTAACAGCTTTTTTCTTTTTTCTTTTTCTTTCATTCCTTTCTCCAATAAGTCACTTAAAGGGTCTCAGTGATCAGCAACCTAAGAAATACTGTAACTCAGAATCTATATTAATGCCATGTTCCACCGCACGCAATTTTAGAATCCAGCGTGCCTCACATTGGCGAACCCTAAGTTCTCTGTTGCCCCCTCGGCTATTCATCAATACATTTTCTATGCCATGAAATGCAAACGATAGGTTACTACCCTGACTGGGACATTCTAGTGCATGATTCACTAATGGATATCTTAGATCCAATTTTTTTAGGGCTCTAAAATGTTCTGCAATGCGATCCTTTAAGCATCGAATGGTGCTACCTATGTATATTTTCATACATTTGCACCGAATAGCATAGACAACATATTTTGTTAGACAGTCAATGTGCTGGCCAATCTTATATTTAGTAGGGCCATTATATTGGAACTCAGTTATCCCATGATCGGAAAATTTGCACATACTGCAATGACCACATCTATATGATCCTATACTACGATTATGTAGCCAAGTATGTACCCCTGTGTGTATTTTAGGATAACTAGGACTGATCAAGCTCCGTAATGTAATACCTCTACGATATGAGATACTTGGACACTTTTGAATATACGTACTTAGGGTCTGATCTGAGGTTAATAGAGACCAATGTTTTTTAAGTATATTATAAATCTTATGCGACCAAGGTTGATAGTTAGTCACAAGTCTCAATTGTTGTTCACCACTTCTATTTTTCTTAGCCTTGGTTTTCAGTGTGTCTTCTCTGTTTAATCTAAAGGCTCTCTGTTTTGCCTTCTGGACAATATTATCCTCATAACCTCTAGCCAAAAGTCGTGATTCCATATCCCTAGCACAATTATCGAACCTTTCATCCGTACTACAGTTCCTGCGGGCCCTGTATAGTTCGCCATAGGGAATGGCATTTACTTGTGCTTTTGGGTGGGCACTCGTTGCAAACAGTGTTGAATTACATGAGGTACTTTTCCTATAAAGTTTACTGTTGATTTTACCCTCAGCCACATACAGTTCAGTATCAAGAAATACGATTTTTTCTTTACTTGATGACATAGTAAATGACATATTATATTCGTTGTTATTCATATGATCAAAGAATTTCAATAGATCCCCATCGCTTCCCGTCCAAATGATGAAACAATCATCTATGTATCTGCCATAGTATAAAATGTATTCTTGCCATTTGGCACCCGAAGAGCCCCAGATGTGCGCCGCTTCAAACCTGCCCATAAAGAGACAGGCAAAGGACGGCGCAAACCTGGAGCCCATCGCAACTCCGCACATTTGTTTGTACCAATCTTGTCGGAACAAAAAAACATTATGTTCTAATATCATGCGTGACATAGCTATCAACATATTTGAATGCTCAAATAATTCAGCAGGTCTTTTGTACAGGAAATGTTCCAATACCAGTAAACCCTGATCGTGTTGGATATTAGAATATAAAGATACTACGTCTAGGGTTACTAATGTCATTGAAGTGTCCCAGTTGATATCCGCTAATACATTTAATATGTGCTTTGTGTCTCTGATATAGGAGGCCAAATTCAACACATACGGTTGCAAGAATATATCAACAAATTCAGAGATGTTCTCCATTGGTCCTCCTATACCAGAGACTATAGGTCTCCCTGGTGGTCTATGGGCATCCTTGTGGATCTTCGGTAGCGTATATAAACATGGGAAGCGTGGTCTATCAATCTTCAAATATGCATATTCTTCATCATTCAATAGGCCTCTGATATTCCATTTTTTAAGCTCAGCATTAGTAGAACGAGTTATATCAAAAATTGGATTGCTCAACAACTTTAAATAACATTGCTCATTCGACAACTGACCCAGTATTTCACTCTCATACATTGATCTTTCCATAACGACAATATTGCCGCCTTTGTCAGCTTCTCGTATGATAATGTCCTCATTCATACTCAAAGTTCTAAGGGCAGTTTGTTCACCTCTTGAGAGATTATGCACATTCCCCCATCTGTTATTAATGGTCCTGTTTCTCATTGTGTTTTCATATTTGTCAAGATCATTGTTCACCATTTTATGAAAGACCTCAATGTTATTCCCGCTCGGGAGTTGCGGTACCCACTTTGATTTAGATTTTAAGCCACTATCAATACTCGCATCGGTACAATATTCAAGATCCTCTAACACTTGATGCATCGTGGTAGGATCATGCTCACTATCTGTTATTGAAAGAAGCAGGACCGTATCCCGAATATCCTGTATAGACTGATCACCCACAATCGTATTGCTTAATTCTTTCGATTTATTTGAAGGATTAGTGGCAAAATATTTTTTGAGCTTTAAGCTTCTCACAAATCTATACAAATCGATCTTGACACTAGACATATCACATCTAGGGGTCGGGCAAAAGCTCATCCCCTTACTGAGAACAGAAACCATATCATCAGACAGTGCAACATTAGATAAGTTGATAACCTGTATCCCCACCTCATTATTAGTTGTTACTACTTGCCCTTGTTCCATGAGCGAGTGTGCATTCCCTCTCTCATTTTTTGATTTTCTCCTCCCCCTGCTCCCTCTTTTGGTCTTAAACGTTCCTCTCTTGGTTTGGCCACAGGTTCCTTGTTTCCCATACGAATTCTCTGGATTTCCCTTAAAAAAGAACTACCTGGGCTCACCCCAGTCATCACATCTGATGGCCCCTCCTCACCAATACTTGAGGCTGTACTAGAGGATGCGGTACTATTGCCACTCAAAAGCGAGGCTTTACTTTCACCCCGTTGTAAGTCAAGTTTCACTATATTATCGAATTTCTTCGCAAAAGTGAATAATCTACCGGTGCAGTAATCTGCCTCATCGCGTTTTAATTTACGCGCCTTCCTCTCCTTTATCTCTTCCTCATATTTACCTAGTACATCCTCTAATATAGCGTAATTCTTTTTAGTTACTTCCCCCATGTTGAGGTCCTGTATCTCTTTCTCTAGATTATCTACCTCTTCAACCGCCTTCATCACTTTTCTATCTGCATTTTCGATTAGGATATTCATTAGGCGCATTGAGTTTCCAGTCAGTTCCTTCTCCCATGTCAGGAGAAGGTCTTCTTCAAGATCGTCATAAGTCGGAAAGATCTGCGAACGCAGACCTCTCGGAATCCTTTCTAGTCTCTGATATTCCTTCAGGGTGGCTCCATCCCACCACTTAGATATTTCGGTTTTCTTTACCCGTTCTAATCTTACAAATTTGGCTTTTAAACCTTCATTGGGTCTAGCAATACCCGAATTGACTGCCTTATTTATAGATACTCCTGCGTGTAAGTTTTTAAACAAGTCTTCGGCTACTTTACTTCTCTCATTTCTGGAACACATTATCTCACTTATTCACACCCAATTGGTGAGTCACTACACCCGCTGCAACCCCTAAACAACGTACTTTACTAACAGGTAGTGGGGTATACTCTGCGCATGGTTTTGTGACTTGTCGCTAGAAAAATTAATCCAAACAGAAATGCATCTAAGGAAACTGAAACAACAACTACCTCACGTTGCAAAAATAACATATGCAATCGCATAATCTAATACAATATACACAAAGTCAGTCCCCTGAGCACAATATCAACTCCAAATTATACAGCAGAATAGTATCCAATGTTCGTCCTTGCTCTTTTATTCCAGATCTTGTATCCTGTGAAGACTTGATTGGACTCTTTGATGATACAATTTGCAATTACAGTTCTTTCCAATAATTACAATTCTTGCCAAGTCACAGTTCTTTGCCAACACGTGTTTCATCTTTTGATAATTTACAAAGACTTCATCAGGGCTAGAACAAATAGATATATATAACTATGAACCACTCTTTCAATTTCATATCAAGTCTACCCTCCACCAGAGAAAGAAAAGGCAGCCAATAACTTGGAAAAGAATATAATCTATAAAGTTCTCTAATTAAAGACACCCAATGTGCTCATAGAGTTCCCAAAACCAAAGTTCTGCTGCATAGGTGCCTTGTCAGATTGCCAACATTGGCGCACCACACTCAAATCTACTGCAATAGCACCATCTATGTTTGATCTCATGCACTTCGTGAACAAGAAAGGATTCCATAGTAAAAACGCCCCATCGCTCCTGAGAGTCTTATAGTTGTGACTAAATGAACACAGCGTAAATAGATCCCCATGCAAGCATCACCACTTATATCACAAGTAACTCACCTAAGGTCGATCTATTAAAGTAGACTGGTAATTGAGCATCCCTCCACTAATATTGTGGTTAAAACCACACCTAATATAAAAGAAACATAATACAACATATGGATAATAACCCACTGCATCTCTAATTTTATTCAGCAAAGATGACTCCTCATGAGTCATGATATTTCATAATAAACCCATATTACGAGTTCACTTACCTGATCCGATTACCCCAGGCAGATTTAAGGAATGTAATCGTCAATCAGGCGCAAACTCAAATCTTAAAATATATCCAAAAAACAAAAAATCGTAAAATGTGACTGGACACCCTATATATCTATCCAGTTCAACACAGTACCTGTCCTAATCTAATGTACACGAATTCATAGTGTTTGAGGTAAGAACCCAAACGACATCACTCATTATCAATCAGAAAAAGTACCCTTTAACCATCATGACTAAAAACCCCAACCTATAAGGTGAGTTAAGTCACCTTAAACTAATATACCCAAATTCATAGTGTTTGAGGTAAGAACCCAAACGACATCACTCATTATCAATCAGAAAAATTACCCTTTAACAATCATGACTAAAAACCCCAACCTATAAGGTGAGTTAAGTCACCTCAAAATTACCGTAACTTTCATGCATTATGTGCATTTGCAATTATACCAAAGCACACATGCATGTGTCCGAGCCCCACAATGAGCGCTAGTCGTAATCCAAAGTATATACACTGGAATAGTTTTTACGGCATTGCGACAAATAAAGCCGCCCAAAAGTACCATCACTTGTGCGCATCAGCACACACACAACAGTCCGAGCCCAAATATGAGCTCCGATCTCAATCTAAACTATGCGGGCTTACGTTGAGCTCTGATCTTAATCTTGGAATATACGAGCTGTGGTCTTACCTTCGGCGATGCGGCGAGTAGTGCCGAAATAATTCCTGGCGTGTTGCACCGACGCCATCTTTGAGTAGTTATTTATATCGACACACTTGCTACAAAGTCAAAGAAGGACTATAGTGGATTCCAACCAAAGTTACGCACCATATTTAAATGATTAAAATCACCCTATATTGCTACTAAATTAAATTATAACAATACACGTAGCACATGCACCTCTATATTACAATAAAGGTCTCAACCCTTACAATAAGGGCAGTTAAAATTCCGCCATAAAATAACAATTACCTTAACTTGACGCTCTATCTCATAGCGCGGTCATGCAATCTACTGCCGACCTGAGGTATAATCAGTATCAGTTCGTCCCGCATTAACTAAAGAATTTTCCAACCCCAATCTATAAAAAAGGGGGAATTCATATTATATAAAAAATTTTAATTTTTAATGAGAGGGGGATTTTCCACCTCTCTCATCCTACTATAGGACTCGAACTCATGTCTCCAGAGCATACTGTTTAGCCCTCAAGGCTAAATGCTTGCTAATAATCAGGAATCGAGAAAAAGAGAATAAGAAGTGTGAGGTCCCTACAGTCAAGGAAGACATACAAAAGGTTAAGAGATACACGATAAATCCACCCGTGAAATTAATAAAAAAGAGAACAAAATATTGGTACAATTATTGAACATATTGTCAAAAACGTTTTAAAACCAAGCTGAGCCTTAATATACATTTTTCTTAATTATAAATTCTAGCAGTTTTTCACTTGATAAAAAAGGCCCACAAGTGAAACCCCACTTGTTTGCTGACAGTATGGTGACCAAGATTAGTATTATACAAAGACAGAACAAACCTACATATCCCATACATGGTATTACTTGCATTGATTCAAATAGACCATATTGGAGTAACAGCTTTTTTCTTTTTCTTTTTCTTTCATTCCTTTCTCCAATAAGTCACTTAAAGGGTCTCAGTGATCAGCAACCTAAGAAATACTGTAACTCAGAATCTATATTAATGCCATGTTCCACCGCACGCAATTTTAGAATCCAGCGTGCCTCACATTGGCGAACCCTAAGTTCTCTGTTGCCCCCTCGGCTATTCATCAATACATTTTCTATGCCATGAAATGCAAACAATAGGTTACTGCCCTGACTGGGACATTCTAGTGCATGATTCACTAATGGATATCTTAGATCCAATTTTTTTAGGGCTCTAAAATGTTCTGCAATGCGATCCTTTAAGCATCGAATGGTGCTACCTATGTATATTTTCATACATTTGCACCGAATAGCATAGACAACATATTTTGTTAGACAGTCAATGTGCTGGCCAATCTTATATTTAGTAGGGCCATTATATTGGAACTCAGTTATCCCATGATCGGAAAATTTGCACATACTGCAATGACCACATCTATATGATCCTATACTACGATTATGTAGCCAAGTATGTACCCCTGTGTGTATTTTAGGATAACTAGGACTGATCAAGCTCCGTAATGTAATACCCCTACGATATGAGATACTTGGACACTTTTGAATATACGTACTTAGGGTCTGATCTGAGGTTAATAGAGACCAATGTTTTTTAAGTATATTATAAATCTTATGCGACCAAGGGTGATAATCTAAATCAAAGTGGGTACCGCAACTCCCGAGCGGGAATAACATTGAGGTCTTTCATAAAATGGTGAACAATGATCTTGACAAATATGAAAACACAATGAGAAACAGGACTATTAATAACAGATGGGGGAATGTGCATAATCTCTCAAGAGGTGAACAAACTGCCCTTAGAACTTTGAGTATGAATGAGGACATTATCATACGAGAAGCTGACAAAGGCGGCAATATTGTCGTTATGGAAAGATCAATGTATGAGAGTGAAATACTGGGTCAGTTGTCGAATGAGCAATGTTATTTAAAGTTGTTGAGCAATCCAATTTTTGATATAACTCGTTCTACTAATGCTGAGCTTAAAAAATGGAATATCAGAGGCCTATTGAATGATGAAGGATATGCATATTTGAAGATTGATAGACCACGCTTCCCATGTTTATATACGCTACCGAAGATCCACAAGGATGCCCATAGACCACCAGGGAGACCTATAAGTCTCTGGTATAGGAGGACCAATGGAGAACATCTCTGAATTTGTTGATATATTCTTGCAACCGTATGTGTTGAATTTGGCCTCCTATATCAGAGACACAAAGCACATATTAAATGTATAGCGGATATCAACTGGGACACTTCAATGACATTAGTAACCCTAGACGTAGTATCTTTATATTCTAATATCCAACACGATCAGGGTTTACTGGTATTGGAACATTTCCTGTACAAAAGACCTGCTGGATTATTTGAGCATTCAGATATGTTGATAGCTATGTCACGCATGATATTAGAACATAATTTTTTTTGTTCCGACAAGATTGGTACAAACAAATGTGCGGAGTTGCGATGGGCTCCAGGTTTGCGCCGTCCTTTGCCTGTCTCTTTATGGGCAGGTTTCAGGCGGCGCACATCTGGGGCTCTTCGGGTGCCAAATGGCAAGAATACATTTTATACTATGGCAGATACTTAGATGATTGTTTCATCATTTGGACGGGAAGCGATGGGGATCTATTGAAATTCTTTGATCATATGAATAACAACGAATATAATATGTCATTTACTATGTCATCAAGTAAAGAAAAAATCGTATTTCTTGATACTGAACTGTATGTGGCTGAGGGTAAAATCAACAGTAAACTTTATACGAAAAGTACCTCATGTAATTCAACACTGTTTGCAACGAGTGCCCACCCAAAAGCACAAGTAAATGCCATTCCCTATGGCGAACTATACAGGGCCCGCAGGAACTGTAGTACGGATGAAAGGTTCGATAATTGTGCTAGGGATATGGAATCACGACTTTTGGCTAGAGGTTATGAGGATAATATTGTCCAGAAGGCAAAACAGAGAGCCTTTAGATTAAACAGAGAAGACACACTGAAAACCAAGGCTAAGAAAAATAGAAGTGGTGAACAACAATTGAGACTTGTGACTAACTATCACCCTTGGTCGCATAAGATTTATAATATACTTAAAAAACATTGGTCTCTATTAACCTCAGATCAGACCCTAAGTACGTATATTCAAAAGTGTCCAAGTATCTCATATCGTAGGGGTATTACATTACGGAGCTTGATCAGTCCTAGTTATCCTAAAATACACACAGCGGTACATACTTGGCTACATAATCGTAGTATAGGATCATATAGATGTGGTCATTGCAGTATGTGCAAATTTTCCGATCATGGGATAACTGAGTTCCAATATAATGGCCCTACTAAATATAAGATTGGCCAGCACATTGACTGTCTAACAAAATATGTTGTCTATGCTATTCGGTGCAAATGTATGAAAATATACATAGGTAGCACCATTCGATGCTTAAAGGATCGCATTGCAGAACATTTTAGAGCCCTAAAAAAATTGGATCTAAGATATCCATTAGTGAATCATGCACTAGAATGTCCCAGTCAGGGCAGTAACCTATTGTTTGCATTTTATGGCATAGAAAATGTATTGATGAATAGCCGAGGGGGCAACAGAGAACTTAGGGTTCGCCAATGTGAGGCACGCTGGATTCTAAAATTGCGTGCGGTGGAACATGGCATTAATATAGATTCTGAGTTACAGTATTTCTTAGGTTGCTGAACACTGAGACCCTTTAAGTGACTTATTGGAGAAAGGAATGAAAGAAAAAGAAAAAGAAAAAAGCTGTTACTCCAATATGGTCTATTTGAATCAATGCAAGTAATACCATGTATGGGATATGTAGGTTTGTTCTGTCTTTGTATAATACTAATCTTGGTCACCATACTGTCAGCAAACAAGTGGGGTTTCACTTGTGGGCCTTTTTTATCAAGTGAAAAACTGCTAGAATTTATAATTAAGAAAAATGTATATTAAGGCTCAGCTTGGTTTTAAAACGTTTTTGACAATATGTTCAATAATTGTACCAATATTTTGTTCTCTTTTTTATTAATTTCACGGGTGGATTTATCGTGTATCTCTTAACCTTTTGTATGTCTTCCTTGACTGTAGGGACCTCACACTTCTTATTCTCTTTTTCTCGATTCCTGATTATTAGCAAGCATTTAGCCTTGAGGGCTAAACAGTATGCTCTTGATGACTGGAGACATGAGTTCGAGTCCTATAGTAGGATGAGAGAGGTGGAAAATCCCCCTCTCATTAAAAATTAAATTTTTTATATAATATGAATTCCCCTCCCTTTTTTTATAGATTGGGGTTGGAAAATTCTTTAGTTAATGCGGGACGAACTGATACTGATTATACCTCAGGTCGGCAGTAGATTGCATGACCGCGCTATGAGATAGAGCGTCGGGTTAAGGTAATTGTTATTTTATAGCGGAATTTTAACTGCCCTTATTGTAAGTGTTGAGACCTTTATTGTAATATAGAGGTGCATGTGCTACGTGTATTGTTATAATTTAATTTAGTAGCAATATAGGGTGATTTTAATCATTTAAATATGGTGCGTAACTTTGGTTGGAATCCACTATAGTCCTTCTTTGACTTTGTAGCAAGTGTGTCGATATAAATAACTACTCAAAGATGGCGTCGGTGCAACACGCCAGGAATTATTTCGGCACTACTCGCCGCATCGCCGAAGGTAAGACCACAGCTCGTATATTCCAAGATTAAGATCAGAGCTCAATCGTAAGCCCGCATAGTTTAGATTGAGATCGGAGCTCATATTTGGGCTCGGACTGTTGTGTGTGTGCTGATGCGCACAAGTGATGGTACTTTTGGGCGGCTTTATTTGTCGCAATGCCGTAAATACTATTCCAGTGTATATACTTTGGATTACGACTAGCGCTCATTGTGGGGCTCGGACACATGCATGTGTGCTTTGGTATAATTGCAAATGCACATAATGCATGAAAGTTACGGTAATTTTGAGGTGACTTAACTCACCTTATAGGTTGGGGTTTTTAGTCATGATTGTTAAAGGGTAATTTTTCTGATTGATAATGAGTGATGTCGTTTGGGTTCTTACCTCAAACACTATGAATTTTGGTATATTAGTTTAAGGTGACTTAACTCACCTTATAGGTTGGTGTTTTTAGTCATGATGGTTAAAGGGTAATTTTTCTGATTGATAATGAGTGATGTCGTTTGGGTTCTTACCTCAAACACTATGAATTTGTGTACATTAGATTAGGACAGGTACTGTGTTGTACTGGATAGATATATAGGGTGTCCAGTCACATTTTACGATTTTTTGTTTTTAGGATATATTTTAAGATTTGAGTTTGCGCCTGATTGACGATTACATTCCTTAAATCTGCCTGGGGTAATCGGATCAGGTAAGTGAACTCGTAATATGGGTTTATTATGAAATATCATGACTCATGAGGAGTCATCTTTGCTGAATAAAATTAGAGATGCAGTGGGTTATTATCCATATGTTGTATTATGTTTCTTTTTATATTAGGTGTGGTTTTATCCACAATATTAGTGGAGGGATGCTCAATTACCAGTCTACTTTAATAGATCGACCTTAGGTGAGTTACTTGTGATATAAGTGGTGATGCTTGCATGGGGATCTATTTACGCTGTGTTCATTTAGTCACAACTATAAGACTCTCAGGAGCGATGGGGCGTTTTTACTATGGAATCCTTTCTTGTTCACGAAGTGCATGAGATAAAACATAGATGGTGCTATTGCAGTAGATTTGAGTGTGGTGCGCCAATGTTGGCAATCTGACAAGGCACCTATGCAGCAGAACTTTGGTTTTGGGAACTCTATGAGCACATTGGGTGTCTTTAATTAGAGTACCTTATAGATTATATTCTTTTCCAAGTTATTGGCTGCCTTTTCTTTCTCTGGTGGAGGGTAGACTTGATATGAAATTGAAAGAGTGGTTTAAAACATAACATGGTTATATATATCTATTTGTTCTAGCCCTGATGAAGTCTTTGTAAATTATCAAAAGACGAAACACGTGTTGGCAAAGAACTGTGACTGGCAAGAATTGTGATTATTGGAAAGAACTGTAATTGCAAATTGTATCATCAAAGAGTCCAATCAAGTCTTCACAGGATACAAGATCTGGAATAAAAGAGCAAGGACGAACATTGGATACTATTCTGCTGTATAATTTGGAGTTGATATTGTGCTCAGGGGACTGACTTTGTGTATATTGTATTAGCATATGCGATTGCATATGTTATTTTTGCAACGTGAGGTAGTCGTTGTTTCAGTTTCCTTAGATGCATTTCTGTTTGGATTAATTTTTTCTAGCGACAAGTCACAAAACCATGCGCAGAGTATACCCCACTACCTGTTAGTAAAGTCCATTAGAACTTAATCAGATCATTTAATGTTAATGTGTTACAACTTTTCAGACAATACACACATTATCCTCAAAATGGATGGACCAGGAGACCTTTACAAATCTAAAGTGGACAACTGCCTCTGCACCGTAGATGTTCGGATGGTAAACAACCACTTAAAGCTCAACACATCTAAAATAGAGATCATGACCTGTGGACAATGGCACAAATACATACCTGCAGCCAGATGGCCCATTGAACTTGATGCTCTACCATATATGGCTAGAGTTACGAAGAACCTATGGGTGATCATGAACTCTGATCTGTCCCAAACTCCACTTGTCAATCGTGTGGCCGGGAATACTTTCTGCTCAATAAAAACACTCCAACACATCTTCCCAAGACGTACCTCCCAGCAAAAACTACAAGCCATACTCACATTGGTGATCTTCAAACTTAACTATGCCAACGATATATGTCTTGGAACATCCTACATCATAATACACAATTTACTACAAATCCAGAATGCTGCAGCTAGATTCCCTTTCTGGCTCCCGCCCAGGGAACAGATAACAACAATCTTGCAAGCACTTCATTGGCTTCCAGTAACTAAAGAATCAATGTTCAAGGAATCGTTCACAGATCCTCTCAAGCAAAAGGACCCCTGTAACTACAAGTAGAATTCAAACTAAGCAGGTTGCTAAATTCCAGACTGGCTTCTTGGATCATTATACTACATTACAGCAAGAAATTGATTGGAGGACCTGCCTTCAGCATACGAGCAGCTCAGTTCTGGAATATCCTACCAGCGAAAAAAAAACAGTGCATTCAGGAATACCCAAAGTTCAGAATAGAAGTTGAAACCTAGTTAATCCCAAAATAACTTTTGTTATCTCAACTTCAGATTAACATACTAATCTTTATTAACAAGGATTCCTAGGACCCATTTTTGTAGGTGAAGTGACCAAATTTGGAAAACCATCTCAAGCTAAAACAAAAATTTTGAAGAGAGGTGAAAGCCAACCAATGCGGGACCTACCTACTTCAACCCCGACCATGAATTATACAGGTAGTAACAATCTAGCCTCTTTACCTTCCATTAGGACAGGAATGAAAAGACTGCTACACACTGATGTCCACAAAAGCACTCTAAAAGCACTCTAACATAGCAGATACCGAGTAAATACCTACTATGGGCCTGATTACAAGTTTAGGTGTTATTTAACGCACCTGATAAACGTTACATTATTTATCAGGTGCGGTAAATAACACCAATTATAAGTTTGTGGGGAATAACACACAGATTTTGGTGTTTAACGCAACGAAATCCCCTTGATACGGTAAATACCGGTATGCTTTACCCCGTTAAATTTTGGCGGATTTACCTAACAAAATGTAACGATGGTTGAGTTATTTAACACAGGCGATATTTATCGGATGTGTTAAATTCCTTCAAACTCATAATTCTGACCCATGCGTAAACAGGGGTTTACGCATGGGTCGGAATTAATTGACCCATTCGTAATCAGGCCCTAAGACTGCATCCTAAATTGTCCAATCTAAATGCATATGAGGATGACTGTAACGCAGTTAATCCCATAAGATATCTGCCCCCCACCACACCCGAATCTACCTGCTCAGCTCCATAAGACCCAAAATGAACAGTGGCAGCTGGCATCTTCTGAGGGTGGGAGGGCGGAAAAAAGCAAAACACTTACCGTAACCTGACGACAATGTCCTCCTCGCTCCGACCTCATCTGCTGGGACTGCAGTGCAGGCCTCAGCAAACAACCTCGACCAATCCTGGCCTGCTCACTTGCTGTTAACCAGCATGTGAGCAGTGCCCTGATTGGTGGAAGCAGCCTCTCTCTGTGCTCCCGAGGGCACTGGATGCCTGCACTTGCTCTCAACCTAGCTGTCTTAAGCAGCTGGGTTGAGAGGTTTAAAGTGCACATGTGTGGCTGGCCATCTCAAGACAGCCGACCAAAGAGACATGCACACTTTAAACAAGTGCATAGGCAGTCCTCTGCCCACCACTCCTCCCTGCTCACTCAGCAGGCCCGCCACGTCCTGACGCTTGGTTCAGAACGGGACGATAAAAAAAAAATGCTAATCAATTGCCATTTTATTTTTTATCTCTGGGGCTTTGAGGGGCACGTAAGTGGGGTGACGCTCTTGGCTTCAATGGTGGAGCCGCCCCTGAAAATGAATAACTCTTTGACAGTGCTCTTTCGGGTGGGCTATATATACAAGAAGACGCACAGTACCTGCAGAACTGACCAAGGCTGCCAGCATACTACAAACTGTAAGCAGTGCATCTATCCCTCAGACTTGTCAACCATTACACTACTAGGTGCTGCGTCCCATAACACGATAACCGCACCCCAGTAGTCTTCATATATGACATGAGAAAGTTTCACACATAGAATCAAACTACAAACAACAACCTGACAACCATGCACCCTACACGGGGTAGCCGGCTATTGATTTGGGCAAGTGCTTCAGCTCCCCAGATGGGGCAGTAAGCTCTAAATAACTGCAGAAATTCAATACAATAGATGTGTTTTGCCATTTCACAGCTATACAAAGGCTATCGGCCATGTAAGGGGCCCATGCACTGTATGGTTTCCACTGGCCTTCATTACACCGCATATTTACTCCTCTGGTTCACATTAACCGAGCCTCATAAGAATGAAACACTGAGTCAACCCACCAGAAGGCAAACGTGGGTTTGAGGCACCACCTGAGCTTTGCTTTAGGCACATTCATGTCTCAGAGTTATCTATCCTGCTGTATGCTGCAAGCCTCCAGTAACCGAGGCTGGCAGAGCCCAAAGAGTGCCACTGACACGAGTAAGGTTACAGCAGAAGCATCTTTAGAAAGCAAAAACAATGACGTGTTGTTTATGAAATGGAATCTAATGGCTGCAATTTCTAAGTGTAGGATGCAGGGATGTGAGGGAAGTGAGAAGCATTCCTGCTGTGTAAGACAATATCAGGGCGCATAATGCCTATTTCACCATTACCTATGAGATGGGGATATCTTTAGCACAGATACATTCTCAAGTGATATCACAGTTCTCGAGGTGACAGCCCACAACTGTAGGCGTCTGCAGTGAGGTCTCTGGCTCAGCAGCCCCTTAGAGAGGAGCTGAGAGCACAGTAAACACAACAGAATATATGCAGCTTTTAATGGCAGATGCGCTGTAGGTTACCTGAGGTTAAACTTTTACACTTGTAGGGTTTTTTCCCTTACTTTAATAGGCACTGTCTCTGGGGGATTCAGGTGGCACCCTGGGCTGGGGCGATGGGAGTGGGGTGCTTGTGAATGACTTGTCCAGGGGTTTCTTAGTGAATACCACATCCCTGTCAACCTCAGAGTGGGCACTTCCCTTCTGGAATGCTGCAGCTGCAAGAGTAAACAAGCATTGGCATAGCCAATAGGTCTCGCCTTTGGGACCTTATAAGTGTTTAGCCAGAGATATTTGGAAAGAAATTGTGTGTGTGTGTGCTTGAGCGAGAGATAAAGGAAGCAAGAGAGAGAAGGAGTGAAACTGAGAGAGAGGAACAGATAGTGCATGTTACGAAGAGAGTGACCACAGGAGGGATGAAAAGAAATAGAGGATGAGTGCCTGGGTGATGGCTAGACAGAAAGAGAGACGGCAGAAGACTAGATACAGAGATAAAAAAAGAGCATCAAAGAGACCAGGGAAATGGTGAGCGGAAGAGTGGAAAGAGATAAACAGAGGAGCAGAGAAAGAAGAAAAGAAAGGGTGACAGAGGAAGTGCGAAAGGGAGATAAATTAATATATAGGGAAGGGAAATGATAATAACTTATTGTTATTATAATTTTATTTTCCCTATTGCAGTTAGTGGCGGGGCAGGGTGGGGTGGGGCTGGCCGGAGCAGGGGAGAAGTGCTGTGCACTCTGATATGTTTGGGGGCCTGGAATTGTCACACTTGTAGGAGTGTGATAGTTAGTTGTTGTGTTTGTATTGTCGTCTGCAGTACTGGCAGGGGGTATGAGCGGTGCGAGCAGAAGTGGCCTCATAACGAGGGCCTGGCACTTATGTTTTTTTACAAATTAAACAGTAGATGGGAGTCTCATGTGAAGCTCGTCATCAGATTACACACACATATATTGTTTATTTTGCCTCAGGTAAAAGAGAGTGCCTAGTCCTGGTGCTTATGATCTTAGTTATGTTATTAAAGAGCTTTTTTTCATATTTATCTGTAAATTGTTTTTTAGAGTGTTCTGTATACTGTAACACATATATTCTAACAACCCCCAATCCCAGGCAGTAACAGCTGGTTTTAAATATTTAGCAGGTCCATTAATGAAAAATATGGTAAACATGTAAGCTCATATTATGGTGGAGCCCCATTTCTGAGTGTGCAGTCTCACTGATGTTCAGAACTGCTCCAGAAGGGATGGACACAATGAACCTCAGCACTGCATCGACAGTGGAAACTCATGCAGGGACATGGGGAAGCTGAGGTAAGTAGATCTGTTTGGTAGGTTGTGGCGGTAAAACACACCTGGCTCTTCCTTTTTATAATGGTACCTAAAACCCCTACCTCAAACTGAGCCCCCATACAAGCTATTCAGGAAGCACCTGAAATCCTGAACACAGGCACTCAACCTATCTGGTTGGACTCCACCTCCTCCCCACCTCTTTCATCGAACTGTACATTCGTTATACCTTTAGGGCTCTGAAGTCATCTACAGATAACATGCAGAATTGTATATCACTTTAAACAAATAAATGTACGTCAAGGGTCTGTTGCAACCCATGAGAAGTTCTCTGAAGAAATGACAGTCAAAGAAACAGAGGAATATGGTTGGTACCAAATGCCCTAAAGTGGGCCTCCCACCCCTTCCTGGTGGCATCCCCAGAGCCCTTTCATGCAGAGTGCAGTGTTTCCTTCTATACCTGTTCGAAGCATGCCTACAAGCCCATTAGGCCCTCTCAGGATAACGAGGCCCTGGAGACTGGCAGAGGGCCTGCATGGAGCCGAATAATGGGTTTATGAAGGAATTACGACAACACAAAGTGCTTGAATTAATCTCTTCAAACCCTGTGTAGCCAATGGGTGACCTCTGAGCCAGACCATGATGCAGGCTTTGGCATGTTGCCCTATGGAAGTACCTGGAGCCTCCCTGTCCGGTCACGCCTCTGATAGACTGGTACGGCTGTGGCAGCATCCGGTACGGCTGGGAGGAGTCAGTCGCCAGCCATTTGGGGTCTGCGCCAGTCCTGTTGCCAGTTGCCAGGCCAAAGATATTAAGGGTGAGAAAAGCCTTTTCACAATGTGAGAAATATTTAAAAAAAACAAAAACAAAAAAAAAACGCAGTGCGTGCCTGGTTGTGTTTGTACCACAGGATCCAAGCTTGAAGCTACCTCCGAGCCACTGGGTGTTTCCCCCAGGGAGGGTTGGGTCGTGGGAGTGAGTGTGTGTGATCAGCGGTGAGATCACAGCCATGAAAACAAACATACATCTGTATACGGATAACAAAGAAGACATACATAAACATACAGCTAGATAAAAACAAATGCACGTCAATATGGCAACAAAACAAGGACAATATATGCACAGTACAAAAGTTATGCCAAGATATGTTTGTGTGCGTGCGTGATCGCTATGCATATCAAAACTCAGAGAGGCCGCTCACAGATACACTGATTGGTCTATTTGAAGTAAAAGGAATCATCAATTGAGATTTTATGTCTTCTGGGAAGAGGATGCGTAAATACCTCTCTGTTCACAGAGCACAGAAGAAGGCTAATTGGGGCCTGACAAGCACGACCCCGGCACGGAAACGAGCCATCCGAAATAGCAAAAAAAACACGGAGCCAGTGAAACACAAATAAAGAGCTGTCCTCACGTGGGCGGGGGCAGGATGGCCGAGCCGCCTGGCCGCGGTTCAGAAGGGTTGTGGAAGATTATGAAGGGAGCGTGTGGGAAGGGCAGGGCCGGGCTTCAGCGTGGGCAGCTCTGGCACTCCTGTGCGGTTCAGCTGCTTGTGGGGCTCGGCACCGGACGCTGTGACCCAGTCACCCATGGCGGAGGTTGTGAGATCTGCCTGTTGTGCCAGCACACTCGTGCTTGTGCTGGCATCCGCCTTGCGGGAGCGAGCAGCGGCGGCGCAAGAGCCATATATTTTCAATTAGCACGCGCGCCGCTGCTCGCTCCCGCAAGGTGGATGCCAGCACAAGCACGAGTGTGCTTGAAAAGGAGCAGAACGATTTCAAAAGGTCATCTCCTAGAGCAGCGCATGCGCGCTGCCTAGGCGAGACCTAAAAAGTGGTACCCTCAAAAATTAAGAAGCGTTAGAGTAGGCTTTTCCATCCATTGATGTTCCCTGTGGAGTGCCAATAACCTAGCCGGGTCTGGTGGCTTAGTGGACTAATGCATCCACCGCAGGGGCCTGAGTTTGGCCTCATGGCCACTGGATCAAATCCTGGCGGGTCACTCAGCCTTTCATCCTTCTGAGGTTGATAAAATGAGTCCCGATGGGTAACTATAAACATCCTTTGTTAAGCGCCAAGATGCCCTTCTGGGAGAATGTGTACCAGTGTTATGTTATGCCCATAGTGGATTAAGGGGACAGGCCGCATGACAGACCCTGCAAATAGGTGGGGCCTCCACTGCCTGCAGAGGACCAGCGGCAACTGTGTTTTTGAACTAGCAGCAGGAGCTGGGTGAGGCTGCAATGCCCGGTTCCCTTCCTTATTGGAGGGCAAGGGCTGAAGGGGCTTCAGGTAATCAGCATTTAAGCTGACTGTTTGAGGTTATTGGCCTCTTTTCCTCCTGGCACCCCTGCAACTGGATCTGACCGGTCCTACCCGCCCTCATTGCGGCTAGCTTAGCACCTAAAACAAGGAGGGCCTATGTTATGTTAAGTTGTCTGTGTTTTAAAAGCACTCTTGTCACTGTAAGGCTATCCTGGCGCTATGTAGCCGGTGTGTGAGGCTAGCCCAGGAGGACTTACTCAAAGAGCCAGGTCTTCAGTTTCTAGAAGTGGCTTTGTTGGACTTGGCCCTTTTTCCCTGAATTTTTCGCTTTTGTGGGGATAAACATGTCATGTTGATGTATTTGACATGCGAATGTTGAATGCTGCGCAATGGTGTACGCAGGTTTATTTTGACCATTGTGTAAATGTTACTTTCAAAATGGACGTCATTCCTGTCTGCACATCTGCCGCCTGTCTGAGGTGAGTTGGCGGTCTAGCTGTCTGCTTCCCACCCCCAGCTTTTGGAGGGAAGCCTGGCACCCAGGGTGCTCTACACCTCCCCCTAAACCAGTTGGGACCGGTTCCCCAGGGAACCTTCCAGAAGCTTCCAGCCCTTTCTGGTAGGTGGGGTGAGGGGTGTATAAATAACGGAGCTGGGATGCCATGTGCTCAGACTGTGCGTGGACTTGATTGCGAGGGGACACTCTGCCAGGAGGTACCGCCGCATGGGCCTGTGTGCTGGCCCCTGTGCTCAACTGTACCCCTCTGCTGTCCACCGGGCTAGTGAGAGCCCCTTTGCTGGAGTGAAGACTGCGGTGCCAGGAGGAGTGCCACTGGATAGGGGATGACCGTTCCCCGGAACTGCTGTCCTGTCGTGATGAGTGCCCCCTGCCTGCTGAACTTGCCCAGCCTTGCCTGTCTGCTCTCCTGCCCTAGCGCCTCGTGAGCGCTATCCTCGGGTTGCCTGCACTCCCAGGAGGTGAGGAGCGTGGGCGCTACTCCCTTGCGTGGAGCCCTAAAGCTGTGGCAGCTATCTAGCGCCTCGTGAGCGCTTTACTTCAATAGCCGGTGCTCCAGGGAGGTGAGGCGCGTGTGTGTCCCTGCAGCGCTGTGCTGCCCAAGTGCCACGAGGAAATCCCGGCGTGTGGGATCCCCCCCCCCCTGCCTGCTTGCCTTCGCGGGAGCCTACCCCGGGTGCCTGTGCCCCCGGAGAAGAATCCACTTTCTCAGCGGGGCTCCCGTGTGCCAGGGAGAGCCCTGCGTCTTGCCGGAGAGAGCTGCTTATTGTAAAAGGCAGCGGGAGCCCACCCCGCTGTCTGCTGAAGAAACGGGTGCCTACCCCGCAATTGTTCTTTATTTGAAGGCGGGAGCCCACCCCGCACTTCTAAATTGCCCAGGATCACCGCCGCAGCCCGTGGGCACGGAGAGAGGAGACGCCGCGTCAGAGTGGCAAACAGGAAGTCTGGCAGCCTTGCCTGACGGTGGGCAGGGCGCCTCACGACGGAAGGAAGCCCGGAGCTGAAAGGAGCCAGGCGGGAGCCTACCCCGCGCTGGCCCGCGCCAACGTCGACAGAGACTTCGCTCCTTAAAGGCGGTACTCCCCGGGAGCGGAGGAGAGCCCGCGCGCAGCAGCAGCCGTCCGGGAGAAGGGCCCTGAGAAGGAGGGGCTCGATCGGAGCCTCGCAGGCTCCCGGGTTGTCCACGTGGACCCAAGGAGCAGAGTCCCCGCAGGACAGCCCGGTGAGTGCGGGCTGGGTTCTGAGACCGGCGGGGGCCGGCCGAGGTACAGGGTCGGTACCTGAGGCCCTCGAGCCGAGTGAGTGCCTGCCCCACCGCATTGCAGTCCCTGTGGATCCAAGGAGCGGAGTCCTCCAGTGAGCCCGGTGAGTGGGGATCAGCCTTGCCTTGGTGGGGGTGGTGTCGGGGCACGTTGTCGGTGCCCGCCTCCCCCCTGAGTTGCTCTGAGGGCACCGTGGTGCCCGGGTTGGGTTTACAGCTGCCCCGTCTGACAGCGGGCAGCTGCAGCGTCTGGGGCAGTTTCTTGTATTTCAGAGTCCCAGAAGAGGGACTCCCACGCCCCCAGGACTGCCCAGTAACTTGGTGACTGCCTTTTCCACAACTGCCCCGCTGGACAGTGGGCAGTTGCATCATGGGGGCATTTTTGTTGTAAGGGCCCCAGAGTAGGGCCCCCCTCCGGCACAGTGGTGCCAGTCCTTCCTGTTGCGACCCAGCTGCCCCACCTGATAGCGGGCAGCTGCAACGTGTTCGCATATTTTCCAGAGGGCACCTTGAGGAGTCCCAGGAGGGGACTCAGGAGGCACAGTGGTGCCCGTGCATTGCGCACTTTCTGCTTTCGCTGCAGTGGCAGCTTAGCGCCCTGACATTCGGGTCTTAGGGCATTTGAGCCCCTTTGAGAAGGCCAGGGGGCCAGTTTCAGTACGTTGCGCCCCCGATTGGGGCACACTGTGATAATGCTAAGTATTACCTATGGTGTCTATGCTTGCGAGGCCTATTGCCTCATATGATTATCATCAATCAATCAATCAATCATGTCACTTATAAAGCGCACTACATACCCGCGAGGGTCTCAAGGCGCTGGGGGAAGAGGGGGGTGGTGCTGCTACTGATCGAAGAGCCAGGTCTTGAGGAGTCTTCTGAAGGCCAGTAGGTCTTGGGTCTGTCGGAGGTTGGTGGGGAGGGTGTTCCAGGTCTTGGCGGCGAGGTGGGAGAAGGATCTGCCGCCGGCGGTCGTTTTCCGGATGCGGGGGACTGTGGCGAGGGCGAGGCTGGTCGAGCGGAGCTGGCGGGTGGGGTGTAGAAGCTGAGTCGTCTGTTGAGGTAGGCTGGTCCGGAGTTGTGGAGTGCTTTGTGTGCGTGGGTGAGGAGCTTGAAGGTTATCCTCTTGTTGACAGGGAGCCAGTGCAGGTCTCTCAGGTGGGGTGTGATGTGGCTGCGTCGGGGGATGTCGAGGATAAGACGTGCAGAGGCGTTCTGGATGCGTTGCAGCCGTCTCAGGAGCTTAGCCGTCGTTCCTGCGTAGAGGGCGTTTCCGTAGTCCAGCCTGCTGGTGACGAGGGCCTGGGTGACTGTTTTTCTTGTTTCGGTGGGGATCCACTTGAAGATCCTGCGGAGCATTCGGAGGATGTTGAAGCAGGATGAGGAAACGGCGTTGACCTGCTTAGTCATGGAGAGGGTGGGGTCGAGGATGACCCCTAGGTTGCGTACGTGGTCGGTGGGTGGCGGGGCTGTTCCCAGTGATGTTGGCCACCAGGAGTCGTCCCAGGCTGAAGGGTTGGAACCAAGGATGAGGACCTCCGTCTTGTCCGAGTTCAGCTTCAGGCGGCTGGTCCGCATCCATTCGGCGACGGCCTTCATTCCTTCGTGGAGGTGGGCTTTGGCGGTGTGAGGGTCTTTGGTGAGGGAGAGGATCAGCTGGGTGTCGTCGGCGTAGGAGATGATGTTGAGGTTGTGCTGTCGGGCGACGTGGGCGAGGGGTGCCATGTAGATGTTGAACAGCGTTGGGCTGAGGGAGGAGCCTTGGGGTACGCCGCAGATGATCTTGGTGGCCTTGGATCGGAAGGGGCGAGGCGGACGCTTTGTGTTCTGCCGGAAAGGAAGGATGAGGTCCAGTCCAGGGCCTTCTCTTGGATCCCGGCGTCGTGAAGGCGTGTTCGTAGTGTGTGGTGGCAGACCGTGTCGAAGGCGGCTGATAGGTCCAGGAGGATGAGGGCTGCTGTTTCTCCGTTGTCTAGCAGGGTCCTGATGTCATCGGTGGCGGCGATGAGGGCGGTTTCGGTGCTGTGGTTGCTGCGGAAGCCGGACTGGGAAGGGTCCAGGATGTTGTTCTCCTCGAGGTAGCGGGTCAGTTGTTTGTTGACGATTTTCTCGGTGACCTTCGCGGGGAACGGGAGCAGAGAGATGGGTCGGAAGTTCTTGAGGTCCTTGGGGTCTGCCTTGGGTTTTTTGAGTAAGGCGGTGATCTCGGCGTGCTTCTAGCTTTCCGGGAAGGTTGATGTCTCGAAGGAGATGTTGATTATTTTCCGGAGATGGGGCGCGATGGCTGTACTGGCTTTGTTGAAGATGTGGTGAGGGCACGGGTCTAGCGGAGAACCGGAGTGGATGGTGTTCATGATCGCGCTGGTGTCCTCGTCGTTGATGTTGGTCCAGGAGAGCAGGCGGTTGGTGGTTGTGGGGGCAGTGGTCTCGGTGGTTGCCGGGGCGGTCGTGGTGTTGAAGCTGTCGTGGATGTCGGCGATTTTGCGGTGGAAGGAGGTGGCCAGTGAGTCGCACAGGTCTTGCGACGGCTGGATGTCGTTGGTGTTGGAGCTGGGGTTGGAGAGTTCCTTCACGATGTTGAAGAGCTCTTTGCTGTTGTGTGCGTTGTTGTCTAGGCGGTCTTTGAGTGAGGCCCTTTTGGCGGATCTGATGAGGTGATGGTGATTGCGGGTGGCGCTCTTGTGGGCGGCGTAGCTGTCCGCTGTCCGTTCGTGGAGCCAGATCTTCTCCAGTTTTCGGCATGTTCGTTTGGAGGCCTGGAGGTCTTCGGTGAACCAGGTGGCTTTCTTGCTGGTGTGGCTGTTGGGCGGATTCTTGAGCGGGGCGAGGGTGTTGGCGCAATGTGGTTGTGTGCTAAGTATGCCTAACCTAAGGTGGTTTATGCTAATGAGATGCCTCATGTGATTCATGCCCCATGATTATTGCATAGTGTGTTTCATGCTGATGAGCTGGGGGCCAAATATGATTTATACCTAACGTGATAATGCTTAGGTCAGTATGGTACCAGTAGCTACTGGTTGTGTTTGGCATTTACTTACCTGATGCTAATGATAATGTTTCCCCCCGCAGGCTTACCGTGTTGGTGTTCTGCTAACATATGCCTAATGCTCTTTCCTTGTGCTCACAGGGTTAGGCCGAAGGAACTTCAGGCCAACCTGATTTCTACCATGCTAATGTTATGAGGCTACATGTTCATGCCTATTTGGTTTATGCAAATACGATGTTGCTCAGTGCATGATCTTGCCAGAGGTTACTGGCTGAGATACCCTGATTATTACTACTGGACTTTCATGTGTCCCTTACACTTACATTACTCCTAATTATATTGTGATGATGTTGGCAGCGGCCCGATTGGCCCTGCCCTGTAAATAACCCCATGTAAATGATTGCTGGGTGTCGGCTGGCACCGGGTTCATACCTGTGATAATATCCCAACGTGTTCTGCATAATACATATGCTGTTTTTTCATGCAACCTGGTGTGGAGTCTCTTTTTGTAGTGTGCCTGGTGTGTCGCCTGTGAGTGCTGCGCGGATGCTTTACACATTTCCTCCGGAGTTTGGCCCGCCCGCTCTGCACCACGCTACCCGTTTCTAACATTGGTGTTCAGCGGTGGGATTTATTTATTTATTTATTTATTTTTTAAATTTATATAAGGCGCACAGCTACCCGGAGGTTTCCCGGCGCCTATGGACGCGACATGGCGCGAGGGGAGCACACAAGACAGAAATTATAGATTAAAGAGCCAGGTTTTCAGTTGTTTGCGGAATTTGAGATGGTGTTTTTCCATGCGGAGGTGCATCGGAAGGGAGTTCCAAAGGGAGGGAGCCAGATAGGCAAATGATTGTCCTCCCATTCTGGCTCGTTTGATCCTGGGTACTTGAAATTTTAATTGATTCAAAGAGCGAAGTAGACGTGAGGGGCGATAGTGTTGCACTAGGGCATTTAAATAGTGGGGGGCTAATCCTTCATTTATTTTGTGCATATAGCAGAGGGCTTTAAACTTGGCTCGATTGCCAGTGCAGTTTGCGAAGTGCTCCTGATGCGGAGGCTTTACTGGGAAGTTGGCATAGTAGTCGTGCTGCAGAGTTTTGGATCACCTGAAGTTTACGAAGGTTTTTTTGCTGGTACCCAGGTAGAGCACGTTACCATAGTCCAGCCTAGACATTATCAAGGCCTGAACTACGGTTCTCTGTGTAGAGGTAGGAAGCATCCAGAGAATTTTTCTTAGCCATTTTAAGATGACAAAGCAGGTGGAGGCTACCTTAACTATTTGCTGCCGCATGGATAATTGGTCGTCAACAATGACGCCCAAATTGCGGGCTGATTGAGATGGGAGAGGGAGGTCGCCCATTTGTGAAGGCCAATGCTGGGGGCCCCAGAGCTCTTTGTTGTTCCCGAAGATGATAAGTTCCGTTTTCCCCCGTTGAGTTTTAATTTATTGAAGTGCAACCAGTCAGCGATCTTATTTAGCCCCATCTGAAGGGAGGATGCTTTGTTGGTCTCCTTCGAAGAGAGCGAGAAGATAAGTTGGGTATCGTCCGCATACGAATAAATTGTTAGCCCAGCTTGCTCTGCTAGCGTAGCAAGTGGGCTGACGTAGATGTTAAAGAGCAGCGGGCTTAGAATGGAGCCCTGAGGGACTCCATGTGAGGAGATCAGTGTTTTGGAGTGAGCTGCGGAAGAAAAGACCTGAAAGGTCCTATTAGATAGGAAGCTGGACAACCATTCTAGTGCCGTGCCACAGATGCCTTTAGAATGAAGGGTTTTTAAAAGTGTAGTATGGGAAACAGTGTCGAAAGCGGCACTCAAATCAAGAAGAATGAGTGCCACAGTATCTCCTTTATCGACCAGTTGGCGGATATTCTCAGTGACTCCCAGGAGAGTCGACTCTGTCGAGAATCCTGCTCTAAAACCTGATTGCGACGGGTGAAGAATGTTATGAGATTCAACATATTTAGTCAACTGGGAATTTGTGTGTTTTTCAAGGATTTTGGAGAACACAGGAAGTAAGGAAATGGGACGAAAATTTGAGAAAATCTTGGGGTCTGAATCGGATTTTTTAGCAGTGGAAGCACCATCGCATGTTTTCAAGCTGCGGGAACTTTAGCTTCAAGTAGCGATGCATTAAGGAGCTCCATAATGATATTAAGGATGGAGGAATCTAGTTTCAAAAGAATGGCGGGAGGGAGAGGATCATTGGGTGAACCAGATTTGATACTCGAAAGAATGTTATAGAAGGTAGGCATATCAAGGGGAGACCATTTATCTAGCGGAAGGTTAATGTGTCCTTGTCCAATTTTTGGGTAGAACACGGTGTCAGTGGGTCATTGATAGCTGGGTTAGCTGGTGGTTGTTTATCAAAGTCCAAGAAGATTTTCTCGATTTTGGCAACAAAGAACTCCGCCAAGTCGTCACATTGTTTTGAGTCGAGAACCGGCGGCTCAGATCGACAGTTAGCACCTGATAATTCTTTCACTACTTTAAACAGGACTTTGGGGCAGTTTTGTGAAAGTAAGATGGTATGATTGACATGTTCGGCACGAGCCGCACTGCATAAAGAGTGATAATTATGTAGCGCTAATTTGTACTGAATTTTCTTGTCTGGTTCATAGTTTTTTCGCCAATGTCTCTCAAGTTGTTTACATTTGGTTTTCTCTATTTTCAGAGTCTCTGAGAACCAGGGGGCAGGAGAGCGATGATGGCCTCTTTTTATTTTAGACTCTGGGAGGCATACATCAACAGAGGCCGTTAACCATTTTTGGATGACCGTATTTTCCTCTACTCTGGAGATTGACGGAAGTGGCAGGGTGTGATGCATGACCGAGTTCAGAGCATCTATATCTATTTTTTTCCAATTTCTCCCATTTTTTGTCACAGGGGAGTGAATAAGTTCGACGAGTCCTGTTTGATTGTGAATTCCACCAGAAAGTGATCGGACCAGGGAATCGGGAGTGCAGGCTTACATGAGATGGAGGAAAAATTCGAAAAAATGGGGTCCAGTAAGTGTCCTGCCTTGTGGGTAGGACCAGAGTTGACCAGCGTGACATTCAGGGCGGCTAAATCATTAATAAGCATGGAACACGTGTTGCAGGAAATATCATCAAAGTGCAGATTTAGATCGCCAAGAATCAGGAAGTTAGGGGCTTCTAGCAGTAGCGGGGCAATAAAGTCCGGAAAGGTGATTGCCCAGGGGCCTGCAGGGCCCGGGGGCGGTAAATTAGTGATCCAGATAGGGTGTAATTCGGGGATAGAAGGAGTTTAAACTGACCAATTTCACAGTCCTTAAGGACTAGGTCGTCCCATTTGCACGTGTAAGATGATTTAAAAATTACTGCTATCCCACCACCACTCCTAACTGTGCGATTCTTGCCAAGATAAGTATAATTGGGGGGGAGAGCAAAGGCAGTATCAGGTCCAGAGCTTTTGGTTAGCCAGGTTTCGGTTAGAAAGATGGCATCAGGTTGTGACTCAGTGAGAAGATCATAGATATTACCCTTATGTTTTGGGAGCGACCTGCAGTTGAGACTAAAAAAGTAAATTCAAAGTGAGAGTCTTTTGTCTTTTTACTCGGCATTGGGGTTTTATTCGAGTTGCATCCAATGAGTTTCAAAATGGGTTGAGATGTAAGAGAAAGGCCATAATCATGACAGTTAGAGGGGACATAGTCCGGAGTAAGAAGTGGGCAATGCAGAGCTGGCTTGGGTCTGAGGGTCATAAGTGTTGAGCAGGAGTAAGTGCTCCGGGCACTATGAATAAGGGCAGAGTGACAAGCCCTCGGCCCCTTCCGGCCGCGGACGGGCGCAGACGGGCTTGCCTTTGGCGCGCCCGCTGCGCGCGTCCGCTGCGCGGGATGAAAGGCATTGAATTTAAAAAGGGAGGGCAATCAGCTGCTCCTGCAGCTGATAGGCGCCTGGCCGGAAGTAGGAGTACTTCCTATAGTGCACGTGACCCCTCCACGCAATCCGAAGAATCGGTGGTGGACCGGGGGTCTGGTGCAAGTTGTGGCGCAAAGCTTGTTAAAACACACAGGAAAGTTAAAGCGAGAACGGAGGACAAAGGTAAAATTCTAATCTAATTAAAACAATGACAAGCAAGTAGGGAGCCCTTTACCAGGCGCTCCGTAAAATAATTATCACCGCGTTTAACAGCAGCCTGTCTCGCCTCACGCGCGTCCGCTGCGCGGGATGAAAGGCATTGAATTTAAAAGGGAGGGCAATCAGCTGCTCCTGCAGCTGATAGGCGCCTGGCCGGAAGTAGGAGTACTTCCTATAGTGCACGTGACCCCTCCACGCAATCCGAAGAATCGGTGGTGGACCGGGGATCTGGTGCAAGTTGTGGCGCAAAGCTTGTTAAAACACACAGGAAAGTTAAAGCGAGAACGGAGGACAAAGGTAAAATTCTAATCTAATTAAAACAATGACAAGCAAGTAGGGAGCCCTTTACCAGGCGCTCCGTAAAATAATTATCACCGCGTTTAACAGCAGCCTGTCTCGCCTCACGCGCGTCCGCTGCGCGGGATGAAAGGCATTGAATTTAAAAAGGGAGGGCAATCAGCTGCTCCTGCAGCTGATAGGCGCCTGGCCGGAAGTAGGAGTACTTCCTATAGTGCACGTGACCCCTCCACGCAATCCGAAGAATCGGTGGTGGACCGGGGGTCTGGTGCAAGTTGTGGCGCAAAGCTTGTTAAAACACACAGGAAAGTTAAAGCGAGAACGGAGGACAAAGGTAAAATTCTAATCTAATTAAAACAATGACAAGCAAGTAGGGAGCCCTTTACCAGGCGCTCCGTAAAATAATTATCACCGCGTTTAACAGCAGCCTGTCTCGCCTCACGCGCGTCCGCTGCGCGGGATGAAAGGCATTGAATTTAAAAAGGGAGGGCAATCAGCTGCTCCTGCAGCTGATAGGCGCCTGGCCGGAAGTAGGAGTACTTCCTATAGTGCACGTGACCCCTCCACGCAATCCGAAGAATCGGTGGTGGACCGGGGTCTGGTGCAAGTTGTGACGCAAAGCTTGTTAAAACACACAGGAAAGTTAAAGCGAGAACGGAGGACAAAGGTAAAATTCTAATCTAATTAAAACAATGACAAGCAAGTAGGGAGCCCTTTACCAGGCGCTCCGTAAAATAATTATCACCGCGTTTAACAGCAGCCTGTCTCGCCTCACGCGCGTCCGCTGCGCGGGATGAAAGGCATTGAATTTAAAAGGGAGGGCAATCAGCTGCTCCTGCAGCTGATAGGCGCCTGGCCGGAAGTAGGAGTACTTCCTATAGTGCACGTGACCCCTCCACGCAATCCGAAGAATCGGTGGTGGACCGGGGGTCTGGTGCAAGTTGTGGCGCAAAGCTTGTTAAAACACACAGGAAAGTTAAAGCGAGAACGGAGGACAAAGGTAAAATTCTAATCTAATTAAAACAATGACAAGCAAGTAGGAGCCCTTTACCAGGCGCTCCGTAAAATAATTATCACCGCATTTAACAGCAGCCTGTCTCGCCTCACGCGCGTCTGCTGCGCGGGATGAAAGGCATTGAATTTAAAAGGGAGGGCAATCAGCTGCTCCTGCAGCTGATAGGCGCCTGGCCGGAAGTAGGAGTACTTCCTATAGTGCACGTGACCCCTCCACGCAATCCGAAGAATCGGTGGTGGACCGGGGGTCTGGTGCAAGTTGTGGCGCAAAGCTTGTTAAAACACACAGGAAAGTTAAAGCGAGAACGGAGGACAAAGGTAAAATTCTAATCTAATTAAAACAATGACAAGCAAGTAGGGAGCCCTTTACCAGGCGCTCCGTAAAATAATTATCACCGCGTTTAACAGCAGCCTGTCTCGCCTCACGCGCGTCCGCTGCGCGGGATGAAAGGCATTGAATTTAAAAAGGGAGGGCAATCAGCTGCTCCTGCAGCTGATAGGCGCCTGGCCGGAAGTAGGAGTACTTCCTATAGTGCACGTGACCCCTCCACGCAATCCGAAGAATCGGTGGTGGACCGAGGGTCTGGTGCAAGTTGTGGCGCAAAGCTTGTTAAAACACACAGGAAAGTTAAAGCGAGAACGGAGGACAAAGGTAAAATTCTAATCTAATTAAAACAATGACAAGCAAGTAGGGAGCCCTTTACCAGGCGCTCCGTAAAATAATTATCACCGCGTTTAACAGCAGCCTGTCTCGCCTCACGCGCGTCCGCTGCTGCGGGATGAAAGGCATTGAAATTAAAAAGGAGGGCAATCAGCTGCTCCTGCAGCTGATAGGCGCCTGGCCGGAAGTAGGAGTACTTCCTATAGTGCACGTGACCCCTCCACGCAATCCGAAGAATCGGTGGTGGACCGGGGGTCTGGTGCAAGTTGTGGCGCAAAGCTTGTTAAAACACACAGGAAAGTTAAAGCGAGAACGGAGGACAAAGGTAAAATTCTAATCTAATTAAAACAATGACAAGCAAGTAGGGAGCCCTTTACCAGGCGCTCCGTAAAATAATTATCACCGCGTTTAACAGCAGCCTGTCTCGCCTCACGATAGGACTTGTGTTTGCGCAGTACCACAGCGACAACGGGTTGCACTGCAAACTGAGCATTTAAAATAATCGCAGGTTTTGGGGATTATTTTTCCTGATTGTGCTTTCCTCCTGAAAGTGTTGTTTTTGAATTGTGTTCCCCTGTTGCACTGGAGGGGGGTGTATCCCGGGTGTATCTCGCTAGGATGGGGTTAACCTACAATGAGGATGACCTTGTGGAGTACACTGAGCAGGAGGTGATGGACCTCTGCAGAGAGAGAGGGATACCCACAGTAGGCAACATCCGCAGGAATTTGTACCTCTATGAGGCCCTAAAAAGGGGGGAACCTTTAGAGCGCTGTGGGGACCTGTCAGATTACCCCTCCGCATATCTAAATGGTGGACTAGGTGGAGACCCGGAGGAGGACCTCGAGTGTGAGGAGGACTCTGAGAGTGAGGGTGCACAGTCCATAACCCTGGAGGGTGGTGACACAGAGGAGGAGGAAGATGACAGGGTGGAGACGCCAGTAGCTAATGGGGACACCGTAGACAGGGAGTCCCGTGCTGGGTCTAGCCCCGGGGGCACTGCCCCACCCCTTTCCCTGTCCCTAGAAGAGTGGGTAGATAGGAGGGAAGAAAGGGAGCACCAGCTGGCTTTGGAGAGGCTCAGGTTAGAACACGCCAAGGAGTTAGCGCAGCTGAGGGTGCAAGAGAAAATGCTAGAGACCGAAAGGGTCCTAGCACAGGAAAGGATGGCGGAGGCAGAGAGGTCCTTCGCTAGAGAGAGACTAGCTCAGGAGGGTAGGTTGTCCCCTGAGAGTGGTTTCAGGAGTCTGGATTCACCAGTGAGGGTGGGATCCAGTGGTGGCAGCGAGAGTGAATCCAATGCAGGAAGTCCCACTCCCAGAGCCCGGGAGACGGTGCCTGATTCCCAGGAAGAGGGGGACAGGTTGGAGTTCAAGGGCAGGGGAAAACTGTCCCACCAGTCCTGGGGGGAGTTTGCGGATGTATGTTAGACTGCATTGGAGGATTGGGTGGTGGGTAGCGTGGTGAATGATTGGGAAGGGCTGTTCCATGTAGTTATCAAGGAACACGTGCTAAGGAATTGCTTCCCAAGGTTGCGCCAACACCTGTTTGACTGTGGGCTCTCCGACCCCAGGGAGCTTGCACGGGAGGCAGACCTCTGGGTGAGCGCCAGAGTGTCTGAGGAGGCACTGGGGAGTGATCCAGAAGGGAGTGGCTCAGGGATCTTCCCACCCCGGGAGGGGGGAGGAGTGCAGAGTAGCCCAGCTAGGTCCCAGGGTAGTGAGAGGGTTGTAGGGCCTCACGTCCTATCTACAGGAAGGAGTGAGACGGGGAGGTGTCCCGAGGTGCCCCAACTGCAGTCTCAGGGCCTGGAGAGTTCCATAAGGGAACCCCAGGTTGGGAGCCTAGGCTGTCCCAATAGGCCATCCATTGAAGGGGATCCCCTAGTGTCAGGAGAACCCGGGGCGTCTGTATTCAGAGCTCCAGGGGTTTTGGGGTCTGCTCAGTCACAGGGTTTAGATCCTGGGCTGGGATGCCAGGTTCAGGGACTGCCTGACCTGGAGGGAGGGACACCTGTAATCAGGGTCCCTACCGGTTTGACTTCCAGGGGTACTTCTCCAGGTGGGAGGGTGCGGAACTCTGGAAGGGGGTGCAGAGGGAGGAAGGACTCGCCTCTGGCACCGGCTCAACCACAGGGCTTCGATCCTGGGTTGGGAGGCCCGGTTCAGGTATTGCCTGACCTGGCGGGAGGGACGCCTGTAAGCAGTGTCCCCCCGGAGTTGTCTTCCAGGGGTGCTACTCCAGTTGGGAGGGTGCAGAACTCTGGGAGGGGGTGCAGAGGGAGGGGGGACTCGCCTCTGGTACCGGTGCAACCTAAGGGTTTAGACCCTGGGTTGGTGGATCAGATGCAGGGTTACGGCCCTGGACGAGTGAGAGAGTGGTGTTCTGAGGGTGCCCCGCATAGGAGGAGAGTGCGGAACCCCAGAAGGAGAGGTAGGGGGAGGAGAGCCTCGCCCCTGACTGCTGGTCAGCCTGAGGGTGCGGACCCCAGGTAGGTGGACCAGTGGCAATTTGGAACTGCAAGGAGGAGAAGGAGAGTGGCCAACGGGTACTACGGGCCTGGGGCTACTGCCCCCCACTCTGTGAGACAGCAAGGGCCAGAGACATCTGGATGGCTTAGGGGCCGGTCCTGGCCGCAACCGACTAGGGAGCACCAGTGGGGTGGCTTAGTTGGTCCAGGGAGGTTTGAGAGAGGGAACCATCAGGTTCCAGAGTGGCGGAGAACCTGCGGGTGCACCTGCAGTTGCGGGCCTGTGTCCACGTTTTCTCACCCTAAGCAGGGAAGCCCATCAAGGCATTGATTGGTCTACCCTGGCTTTTGGCTGGGAGGGGGTTGTGTTGGACTTGGCCCTTTTTCCCTGAATTTTTTGCTTTTGTGGGGATAAACATGTCATGTTGATGTATTTGACATGCGAATGTTGAATGCTGCGCAATGGTGTACGCAGGTTTATTTTGACCATTGTGTAAATGTTACTTTCAAAATAGACGTCATTCCTGTCTGCACATGTGCCGCCTGTCTGAGGTGAGTTGGTGGTCTAGCTGTCTGCTTCCCAACCCCAGCTTTTGGAGGGAAGCCTGGCACCCAGGGTGCTCTACACCTCCCCCTAAACCAGTTGGAACCGGTTCCCCAGGGAACCTTCCAGAAGCTTCCAGCCCTTTCTGGTAGGTGGGGTGAGGGGTGTATAAATAACGGAGCTGGGATGCTATGTGCTCAGACTGTGCGTGGACTTGATTGCGAGGGGACACTCTGCCAGGAGGTACCGCCGCATGGGCCTGTGTGCTGGCCCCTGTGCTCAACTGTACCCCTCTGCTGTCCACCGGGCTAGTGAGAGCCCCTTTGCTGGAGTGAAGACTGCGGTGCCAGGAGGAGTGCCACTGGATAGGGGATGACCGTTCCCCGGAACTGCTGTCCTGTCGTGATGAGTGCCCCCTGCCTGCTGAACTTGCCCAGCCTTGCCTGTCTGCTCTCCTGCCCTAGCGCCTCGTGAGCGCTATCCTCGAGTTGCCTGCACTCCCAGGAGGTGAGGAGCGTGGGCGCTACTCCCTTGCGTGGAGCCCTAAAGCTGTGGCAGCTATCTAGCGCCTTGTGAGCGCTTTACTTCAATAGCCGGTGCTCCAAGGAGGTGAGGCGCGTGTGTGTCCCTGCAGCACTGTGCTGCCCAAGTGCCACGAGGAAATCCCGGCGTGTGGGATCCCCCCCCTGCCTGCTTGCCTTCGCGGGAGCCTACCCCGCGTGTCTGTGCCCCCGGAGAAGAATCCACTTTCTCAGCAGGGCTCCCGTGTGCCAGGGAGAGCCCCGCGTCTTGCCGGAGAGAGCTGCTTATTGTAAAAGGCAGCGGGAGCCCACCCCGCTGTCTGCTGAAGAAATGGGTGCCTACCCCGCAATTGGTCTTTATTTGAAGGCGGGAGCCCACCCCGCACTTCTAAATTGCCCAGGATCACCGCCGCAGCCCGTGGGCACGGAGAGAGGAGACGCCGCGTCAGAGCGGCGAACAGGAAGTCTGGCAGCCTTGCCTGACGGTGGGCGGGGCGCATCACGACGGAAGGAAGCCCGGAGCTGAAAGGAGCCAGGCGGGAGCCTACCCCGCGCTGGCCCGCGCCAACGTCGACGGAGACTTCGCTCCGTAAAGGCGGTACTCCCCGGGAGCGGAGGAGAGCCTGCGCGCAGCAGCAGCCGTCCGGGAGAAGGGCCCTGAGAAGGAGGGGCTCGATCGGAGCCTCGCGGGCTCCCGTGCTGCCCACGTGGACCCAAGGAGCAGAGTCCCCGCAGGACAGCCCGGTGAGTGCGGGCTGGGTTCTGAGACCGGCGGGGCCGGCCGAGGTACAGGGTCGGTACCTGAGGCCCTCGAGCCGAGTGAGTGCCTGCCGCACCGCATTGCAGTCCCTGTGGATCCAAGGAGAGGAGTCCTCCAGTGAGCCCGGTGAGTGGGGCTCAGCCTTGCCTTGGTGGGGGGGGTTTCGGGGCACGTTGTCGGTGCCCGCCTCCCCCCTGGGTTGCTCTGAGGGCACCGTGGTGCCCGGGTTGGGTTTACAGCTGCCCCGTCTGACAGCGGGCAGCTGCAGCGTCTGGGACAGTTTCTTGTATTTCAGAGTCCCAGAAGAGGGACTCCCACGCCCCCAGGACTGCCCAGTAACTTGATGACTGCCTTTTCCACAACTGCCCCGCTGGACAGTGGGCAGTTGCATCGTGGGGGCATTTTTGTTGTAAGGGCCCCAGAGTAGGGCCCCCCTCTGGCACAGTGGTGCCAGTCCTTCCTGTTGCGACCCAGCTGCCCCACCTGATAGCGGGCAGCTGCAACGTGTTCACATATTTGTCCAGAGGGCACCTTGAGGAGTCCCAGGAGGGGACTCAGGAGGCACAGTGGTGCCCGTGCATTGCGCACTTTCTGCTTTTGCTGCAGTGGCAGCTTAGCGCCCTGACATTCGGGACTTAGGGCATTTGAGCCCCTTTGAGAAGGCCAGGGGCCAGTTTCAGTACGTTGCGCCCCCGATTGGGGCACACTGTGGTTATGCTAAGTATTACCTATGGTGTCTATGCTTGCGAGGCCTATTGCCTCATATGATTATGGCATAATGTGGTTGTGTGCTAAGTATGCCTAACCTAAGGTGGTTTATGCTAATGAGATGCCTCATGTGATTCATGCCCCATGATTATTGCGTAATGTGTTTCATGCTGATGAGCTTGGGGCCAAATATGATTTATACCTAACGTGATAATGCTTAGGTCAGTATGGTACCAGTAGCTACTGGTTGTGTTTGGCATTTACTTACCTGATGCTAATGATAATGTTTCCCCCCGCAGGCTTACAGTGTTGGTGTTCTGCTAACATATGCCTAATGCTCTTTCCTTGTGCTCACAGGGTTAGGCCGAAGGAACTTTAGGCCAACCTGATTTCTACCATGCTAATGTTATGAGGCTACATGTTCATGCCTATTTGGTTTATGCAAATACGATGTTGCTCAGTGCATGATCTTGCCAGAGGTTACTGGCTGAGATACCCTGATTATTACTACTGGACTTTCATGTGTCCCTTACACTTACATTACTCCTAATTATATTGTGATGATGTTGGCAGCGGCCCGATTGGCCCTGCCCTGTAAATAACCCCATGTAAATGATTGCTGGGTGTCGGCTGGCACCGGGTTCATACCTGTGATAATATCCCAACGTGTTCTGCATAATACATATGCTGTTTTTTCATGCAACCTGGTGTGGAGTCTCTTTTTGTAGTGTGCCTGGTGTGTCGCCTGTGAGTGCTGCGCGGATGCTTTACACATTTCCTCCGGAGTTTGGCCCGCCCGCTCTGCACCACGCTACCCGTTTCTAACAGGCTTCTCTTGCTTATTTAATATTTTCAGCAACTAATGCTCATGGTGACTTGTCATCACTAAAAAATTGGGCCAACCTATTTGGAACACGCACACACCTGCAAGATGGCGATCGCGTCGCAAGATGGCGATCGCGTGCAAGATGGCGTTCGCGTAGATCACCGTAGCGGAGCTTCCACCCTCGACCTCCTGAAGCACCCTGAAGCACTCTGCTGTACGGCCTACCTGCAGGACACAAATGCGGACGAGCGGTCCTCCCTGGGAGGCATCAGAGTCTCGGCCGTCCTTCTGGTCTCGGGCAGAGGCTGTCGGCGGCGTGTCTGCTCGGGAAGCATCAGGGGTGCGCTGCATGGTGACTGCTGCGGATCAGAGGAGGAGCAGCCCCGGCATGAGTAGCGTCTTGGCCGTGAGACTCGTCCGATCTCTCCACTGCACTCTGAGGGCGTGGGCGGGTCTTGCTACGGCTGTCAGCATAGAATTTGCCCGGAGGGCACCGGCGGCCGTAACTGATACGATTTTGGCACTGGAGACCAGAGGAATGCCTCCCAAAACAGCGAGGCAAGTCAAGGAGACTTTGGGACGGAATCTAACCCATCCACAGGGACTAAGACAGGAGTCCCCACCGGTAAATGCAGAGACTAATGCAAGTAAGCCCAACGAGCCCCGTATTCCGAGAAAACAGCAGGATAACATGGGGGCAGGGAAGCGGAGGAACCTAACGGAACGGGGGCAATAGTATCCAAGACTGCGGAAGAAGTGGGGGCAATCTCTGATGGGGATAATGTAAGCACCACCCCTGTTCCACCCCAACCGGCCATAACGGACTTCTTTAAAATTAAGGATGGACCAGGGAGCCAGACCTCTTCTGAACTCTCACATGAAGTAGGCTCCAAGACACCTGAACTAAATCCCAGTGAAGGCGCAAATGGCAATATTGTCGCTCATAGGGAGGACCGGGAGGAAAATGAAAATGAAACTCCACATAAAGCGGCAGACAATGACATATCTTTGCTTTGTGCATCAAGCACGCCCCCATCAATAGGGATGGGGGATCAGGGGACCGTGGGCAGCATAGAAGGCATCTTGAGAGAGGTGGCTTCAGAAGGCATCAGGAATGAACCTCGCACAATGTCTGATCCTCAACTCTATGCTGATGGTCTTTCTGGAGGGTCGACTCGCAGCACTGGCCTAGACGGGCTATTAGTTTCCAATATTATATCCGATGGGACGGATTATTTTTTTTCCCTTACCGAGGACTCATACTCAGGAGCTTCCGATTCCGGGCGTAGTGAAACAGAGGATAGTGCCTCAACCTCAGGCTCTAGCACACTGGAAGCGCCTGAGACTGCCCTAAAGCACCAAAAATACAGAAGGAGCTCTAAAGGATCTAAGGGCCACACGGAGTCACGAAAAAAGAAGGGAAGACGCATCTCTGGCTCTGGGTTGAAATGGGACTATTCTCATACAATGATTTTGGGACCCACGGATCCAGCACCTGCTGGAAGCTCCATAGCTGAACGGCAAGGCGGCAACTAATATAAACCCGGCCTTGAGTCTGATACTGGAGTCACTTAAAGAACACCGGGCAGAGACCAGGGCGGACGGAAAAAAAGCAAGACAGGCCACAAAGAAATTGAAAGGAGCAGTACGGAAAGTTGGGAGAACCTCTGCGGAAATCGGCGAATGGCTGGACACCATGGAAGAGAGAACATCTGTTGTTGAAAAGGATCTGGTCGCTGTGAGAGAGCAGACAAAGTCTCATGAAGCCCAACTTACAGATGTCATGTGGAAACTAGAGGATCTGGAAAACCGCCAGAGAAGAAATAATCTCCGATTTCTTGGGATTAAGGAAGGCCAGGAAGGGGATGACATTCATTCTTTCATTCTGGACCTTCTTAAAGAAGCCTTCCCCGAGCTTACAGGGTGCAACTGGGAGCGGGAAATACAGAGGGTCCATAGGTTTCCATTTGCCCGCCATAAAATGCCTAGTCAAGACTCAAACCAGCCGAGGGCCATCCTGGTCTTTTTTGGCAACTTCACGCTTAGGCAGGCGATATTCGAGAAAGCCCGTCCTGAGGCTAGAAGGCAGTATAAGGGGGTCTTCTATTTCCGTTCGCCCCGACCTCTGCCTCATAATGGTTGAGCGCAGATGGCGAGTTCGGCAGTTAATTAAACCTTACCAAGATGCTGGTTTCGAGGCATTTTTGCTGGCCCCGGCTCGGTTGAAAACTATTGTGAGAGGGTCTGTAAAGTTCTTTACCTCCGAAATACAGGCCAGAGAGCATCTGGATCAGGCTCAGGCGGAGAAAATAAGTGTATAAGCAGCTGGTTAAGGGGGCCTGGGTTAAAGTTCACAAGATAGGGACTTTATGTCATACAGATGGTATAATGCAAGGTAGACCCTGCTCTCTATTTTTCCCCCTTTTCTCCTTTTCTTTAGCTCCTTTTTCTCCGCTTTGGGTCTCTATAAATGGAGAAATCTGGTCTTCGGGGGCTATCTTTGTGTCATTGATTGATAAGTCAGGTTGAAATTGTGATTTGATTGGGTGTGTAGGGGGGTTTAGGGTTGAGGTGCTGCAGTGTTTCCTGCTTTCTCTATCACACAGACCTGGTGGGTCTGGCTGCTTTCAAGGGTAGGGGGAGGGAAGAGGGAGGGTGGGGTGGAGGGCTTCAAGGGGGGATCACTCGGCAAAAAGTCGGTATGTAAATTGCAGCTAAAGAATGTTTTTATATCAGATTTTTGGGAAGCATTAAAGGTTGAAGAACAATGTGTGTATAAGATTCTAACAGAGAGCTTCTTTAAACAGTATAATGCCTATATTAACGGGGGGATGAAACATGGCTGGACAAGATGATCTATTGGCACCATGGCTAAGGTACGCATTGCTACTATAAATATCTGTGGATTAAATGACGGGGCTAAAAGGAGGAGGATCCAAGAAGATCTTAAATTTTTACAAGCAGACCTGCTATGTCTCCAGGAGACCCACATAGCCTGCAATGATAGTAAGGTGCTTAATTCTTTAGGCTTAAAAGTAGTCGCCTATACAACTCTAGATGTGAGGACTAAGGGGGTGGCCATTTTTTTTTTTTCTTTTTTCTTTTTACTAAGCCATAGTCATTCAATAAACATTTACAGAAGCTTTGTTCACACACCAAAAAAAAAACAAATCAGGAGGGATCACGATATAAATGTCTTTACAATACATTAAAAAAAGAGAAAAGAAAGGAAGCACAAAACATAAAGATCATTGTAAAATCACTCTTCCTCAGAGCTGCTGTAATTCAGTCAAAGAAAAATCCATTATAATACACTTATCTAGTCGCCAAACCTTAAGGCCGGTCAAATCTTGCAGCCAATACATAAAAGGCGAGCTAATTTGCTATATATAATTATTTTAGATAACCTGAGAGTGTCCCCCATATTTTTAAGCCTAACTTACGCTTATGGGGCCCTTTTAAGGCATACAAACTAAATTCTAAATTATATATTGCATAGAGTCTACCCCTCCACATTTCAAAAGATGATGGCTCTTTCTCCCTCCATAATGAAGCAATACATAATCTGGCTACTGCTACAGAGATAAAAATAAAATATCTATATTGATATACCCCTTGTTCCATCAATGAATCATCCAATAACCCCAACATCATTACCTTAGGGATAATCACAATCTGTTCCCCTGTCACCTCTGCCAGGAAGGTTTCCATTTTATGTATCAATTGCTTCAGCTCTGGACAGTCATAAAACATATGGATGCTATCAGCTTGCTCTATTCCACATCGCGTGCATCTGCCCTCATTTAACCCCCCCCACCGTGCTATTTTGGCGGGCGTATAATATAGATTAAATATGGTTTTAAAATATTGTGATTTAAGGCTGAAAGATATCAGAAGTTTCTCAGCCACCACAATTGATTCCTGCAGGATATCCCCTACCTGCTTCAATTCATTATTCCATTTAGAGTTCTGTACTTCGAGGTCATCCCTTTGTAGTTCAATAAGACTTTGATATAGATTACCAATCCTGCCGTGCTTTCTCAATATCTCCAGCAAATCACTTTTCCTAACCAAATTCATTACATCTACTCTTCTTGTTAGGTAGTCCCATATTTGTAAGTATTTAAAAAAATCAGCTTGAGGGAGATTATATTCAACCACCAGCGAGGAATAGTCCTTAATAATACCATTACTGATTAAATCCCCCAAGGTCACCAGACCCTTTCTCCGCCACCTAACCATGACAGCATCGGAAAAAATTATGGGAGGTAAAGCTAGAGAGGATGTAGGTGTATAGAAATTAAGTTTACCAATCTTCAGCATCTTATAGATCTGAGACCATACTTTATAAGCAGCTTGGAGCACCTTAAAACGAGTTTTCTTATAGTAGCTGGGCTCCAAATTCTGAAGGAAGTTCCTCTCTGTTTTTGCACCCAATAGAATCTTATAAATATTCGGGGACTCTTCTACCTTTTCCTCCTCTTCTCCAATCAACACTATGTCCATTTGTTGTAATAAACACACCCAGTAGTAGAACAAAAAATTGGGAACAGCCCACCCCTCTCGGTGTCGTGGTAAATTCATGTACCTCATTGCACGACGGGGCTTTCCTTGTGCCCACAGGAAGCTACTGCAAATAGATTGTAATTTCTGCAGTTGCTTCCGAGTAAGTTCCAGGGGGACACATCTAAAATAGTACAATACTTTGGGTAAAACATCCATTTTTAACACATTACACCTGCCTACTAAAGATAAATGCAGGCCCTCTAGTCTATCCAAATTCTTCCTTATTTTAGATACCAATGGTTCCCAGTTAGATATTACCATCTTTTCTAAACATGCATTGATACGAATGCCCAAATATGTAGCCTCTTCTGTAACACTGACATCATTAAAGCATGCTAGCTCTGTACAAATTATTTGTGTTTTTGCAATATTTAGCTTAAATCCAGATTTTTCCCCAAATACAGCTGCTAGTTGTTCAATCTCTTGTATGGATTTACCTGGATCTGGTGAGATCACAGCAATGTCATCCGCATATGCTAATATAGTAACTTCCATCCCGGGACGACCTGCTAGCGCATTTAGGCGAGTTTCCAGCACATTTAAAAAGGGGTTAATATACAGAGCGAATAGTAAAGGAAAGCAGGGGCACCCTTGCTGAGTGCCTCTTGATATTACAACTGAATCGGACTCCAGACCCATTGCACATATTTTTGATCTAGGTGCTTTATACATAGTTCGCAAAGCTTGGATGTACCCGGGTCCAAAGCCTTGCCACCTCATAGTAGCCCAGAGGAACTCCCAAGAGACACGGTCAAACGCTTTCTCAGCATCAAGTAGCACTACTCCGCAAGATGTTTTGTGTACATTAGCAATGTCCAACATAGTGACTCCTCTACCGACATGGTTGACCGTGCCTCTTCCTGGGATGAACCCATGTTGTCGCACGGATACTATAGGGGTTATTACACATGAGAGGCGTGTTGCCAAAATTTTTGCATAAATCTTTCCATCGCAATTTAAAAGCGAAATGGGTCTATAAGATCCAGGTCGCATAGGTGGCTTATCTTTTTTTTTTTAAATGACTATACCCGCCTCATCCCATGACTTTGGTGCATCCCCTTTCTGAGCCTCCCGAAACACTGTCAACATATCTGCCTGTATTTCGGTTAAAAAAATCTTATAAACTTCAAGCAGTAGCTTATCCGGCCCAGCAGCTTTCCCTGCTGCTAGGGATCCAACCGCCTCCACTAATTCTTCCAAAGTTATGGGTTCTTCCAAATATGCAGAGTCCTCTGCACTAAGTATTTTCTTATATGGGTCTTTATAAAATGCTCTTGCACTATCCTGACTTTCATATTCCTCTGTATATAACCCCTCATAAAAAACTCTAAACACTTCTAAAATCTCCGCTGGTGTATCTACTACTTTCCCGTTACCATCTTCTATTGCAGTAATTGTGTCTTTTACCTGCCTATTCCTGATTTTCTTGGCCAGACACCTGCCTGTAGTCTCCCCAAACTCATAGCATTCCCTTCGGTACGTTTGATATTTTTTGGCGCTGTCTTTAGCCCATTCCTCATTTATCTTGGTCTTATAACGTGCTACCTCCGCTTGTGCTTGGGAGCTATCCCTCTTTTCTCTCACAGCCCGAATTAACGCATATTCAGCTTGTTCGAGGTTTCCATACAATTCCTGAGTTAACTGTCTCTGCTGCTTTTGAACATGTAATCCAAAACTCAGGGTTTCTCCCCTAAATGCTGCCTTTAGTGCATCCCACAAAATGGCATTTTTAGTGGTATCCCGGTTTATGTCTAAAAATTGCTTCAGCCACTGTTTTATATGACTGACATACTGATCGTTTAACAGTAGCTTCCGATCAAAAGAAAAATCACCCCGAGGTCGAACCACTCCCAGCATTTTAATTTTTAATAATATTGGGTTGTGATCTGAGGTTCTTCTTGGGAAGGTCTGTATTTGCCCATCGGATAAAAGTATTTTAGTAACCAAAAAATAATCAAGCCTTGCTAGTTTTTGATGTGGGCAAGAATAATGCGTGTATCCTGGGTCTGACTGCTTTAAACGAAGTCAGGCATCATCCAACCCATGGTAATATATAAGCTGCCGTAGGGCCTTGTAAACTTTAGGTTTCCGACCATAATAATTTTCTCCAGTAGAGCCCTGCGTGATTTCTGCCAGCTGAATATTAAGGTCCCCGCATAGGATCAGAGGAGATACCCAGGAAGCTAGCTCGGTATTTAAATAATCTATTATCTGGGCTTCGTCATGATTGGAACCATACACAGAGCAAATTGTAAACTTTTTATTGGCCATACTGCACTCCACAATGACCCAGCGCCAATATTTATCCGCAAGACTTTTCCCTACCGTTAAATTGCGTATTTTAGCCAATATAGCTACTCCTCTAGTTGTAGTCCCTTGTGAGGTGCAAGCCAGTACCTTATACCCTAGTTCTGCTAAGACCTTCCGCTTGGACCAAGGGATATGCGTTTCTTGGATACAAATCACATCGGGGGCCATATTTTTAATTTCTTGCGCTACCCTTTGCCGCTTAGCTCTCTCATTCAAACCCCGAACATTAAATAAACAGACTGAAAACATACTCATCTTTGACCTTCTTCATACTGCGAAAACCAACAGATCCATTTCTCCCAACATAATAACTTGCTTCTTATACTTTGCAAATAAACATTTATTGGCTTTTTTACCCCATTTTTCCCAAACCCTGTGCCCCTATAGCAGCCACCCCTCCCCCCCATAGCGTCCCATCCAACCCTCCCCTTCCCACCCCTTGGTCTCTTCTGCTAGCAGAGACCCCACTGTCCACCCAACCATAGAGGCTGCAAGACCCATGGGTCTTGGATGATGGAGAGCCCTGCCCCAGCACAGACCGCCTCCCCTAACCCCCCCAGAATTATCCACCCCCGTGCACTACTAACTATATGTCCTCAACCTTTCTCTAGCATGCTATGATATATTAATGCAGCTATACTAAATCTAAAAGACAATCTATAACACATCATCATTGAGTTGATAACAAAGGGAAAAAAAACAAAAAAGAGCCAGCGAGGGTATAACCCTGAATAGCATTCCTCTCATTATGCATACATCTTTTCAAAATACCATAATTTACTCTTTAATATCATGTAGGTACTCTTTGGCCTTAACCACTGATGTAAAAAACCGGGTGTTATCCTTATATATAATCTTAAGCTTGGCGGGGTTCATGAGGAATACTTGGGCCCCTTTAACCTGAAACGGAGAAATTAGCTGCCTAAGTTGCCACCTTTTTTCCACCGTTTGATGGCAAAAATCAGGACGAACAAAAAATTCAACCCCATTCCCCCTTCTCTTCCTGTCTGGCCTAGCCAGATCATACAAAGCTTGTCTAGATAAAAAATTAGATAAGCATATAAGGATTGCTCTTGGTTGCACCAATTTACTAGCCCCCTAATTAGAGTTCTGTCGAAAGGGGAACCGATGGGCTCTTTGTACTTCATTATCCCATACCCACTGCGTCAATTCAGGGAAGGCTTCGGTGAATAGTCCCACCACAAACTTCCGCAGGTCACTCCCTTCAATGCCTTCCGGGACTCCCAAAATTCTTAAATTGTTACGGCGAAGCCGGTTTTCCATGTCTTCAAGTTTCCATGCCATATCACTGCGTTGCGTTGCCAAGTCATCTATCACCGTCTTTTGAGCAGTTATTACATCCTCTATATTAGAAATACGATTCTCAGCCTCCGTTATCCGCTCAGTAAATTCGGAGTAGGACTTGACAACAAGTCGAAGTGTATTTTGTAGTTTACGGCAGGCCCCCTGCGTTTTCTGGCTCTCTGCCCGGGTCTCCTCTCGGTGTGACATTATTGTCTCGTATATAACTGCCAAAGAGATTTCTTCTGTTCATTCCAATGAGTTTGGATGCCCCCGTCGCAACTCCTCGAGAGGGTCATCTGGATCTGTAGATGGTGATGTTTGATTATTTGGAGTCACTGTGTTAGACCCTTCTCTAGCTTTCGTTGCAGATGGATTTTTTTTCCGTATAGTATCCGGGCCGGGCATCCTAGTCCAGTTCTCATCTAAATGTATACTACTAGTCTCGCTCCACTGACCATTTGGCGAACTAGTTGGACCATCAGACAATTGTACCGACTCATCTCCTGATGAATTCGAATGATCAGACATCGAGAAAAAATTTTCAACCATGTCCCCCTCAGTCAACGCCTGTACCTTACTGTGATCAGCTTGTTCAGCTAATTCTCCAACTTGTTTTCCCACTACAGATGCTTGGCTTTTGTCATTAACGTCGATACTGATATTTGTATCTTTCCCCGTGTCTCCAGAAATAAATTCTGCTGTATTTAGACCGGGTTCTGGCCCCCCCATCGCATAAGTTATGACATGCTGTTTACTTGACCCACCAGCGATCCCATGGGTAGATACAACAGAGTCACTATCCATTTGATCTACATAGTTCCCCTCGTTTGTTTCTAACCCAATATCCTTATCATTGCCCCCAATGTTCTCGCCGCTCACCTCATCACATTGCAGTAACACAGCATCCTCCTCCATTGTTGAGCTGCCCTGTTTAGAGCTCTTCGCTTTTCTAGCGACAAGAAAAATAGCAGGAGTTTTTTTCCCAGTCCGACAACTCCCAGATCGTGGTTCACTGAGTGTGCCTTCTGTAGCCTCTCCCTGTCGTTGTGTCTCTTTCTGGGCGTTTCCTGTTTGCTTTCCTGAGGAGATCCCTGCCTGGGCTTCAGCGCGTTGTTTGGCTCCCCTGGTATTCTTGGGGGGCATCTTTTCCCTCAACACCTCGCTCCAAGTCCTCAGAGCGTCTCGGCTGATTCCCCACAAGGTATACGCACCAAAAGCAGAGGCGATGCCCAGGAGTCCGATGCTGAATCTCTCCGCCTCTGTCTCCGTCTCGTAAGTAAACGCCAGAGCATTTCCCGATGGCGATAGTTGTATGCTGCTATTTATAACTGTTAGTCAGTAATTTTAAGAATATAGGCACGGGTTAGTTCATCTTCTGCCACCTCAGCTCTCCATTTCTGTGGGCTTTCGGGGACGCGGTCAGTTGCAGTGCTCCCTCGGCCACTGACGCGGCCGCCATCTTGCCCCCCGGGGGTGGCCATTTTAATGAAAGGTAGTGCCATTATGTTTGGGAGAAAGGCAGTGGCCAAGAATGGCAGATGGATAATACTGGAATGCAGAGGAGGGACAGGCACATTTACACTATGCTCAGTCTATGCTCTAGTATTAGACGATCCTAGCTTACTGAATTTCCTAGCTATTGAGCCACCCTCCTGGCCTGCACTACATCTAGTCTGTGGGGACTTAAATATTAATGGATCCAGAGGAGTTCCAGAAGGGGATGGGGCATCAAGTAAGGGGCGTAAACCTCAATCTTCCAGGCCAAGGAACATTTTTTAGCCAGGATATACTTATTACTCTGCTCCCCAGGGCAAGTTTGCTAGGCTCGATTATTTTCTAACCTCACCATCCTTATTCAAGGAGGCCCGGGTGGAGCTCTTTCCCAGAGTGATGTCGGATCATAACACCCTCGTTTTTGAATTTTCCCTTGTAGGGTTAAGAAAGGAGCATAAGAGGTGGACATTTGAGAGGGCACTTCTTTCTGACCAGGATTATGTCAATTATATGAAGGGCTGGATTAGGGAGTTTTTTAGTAATAATAAGGATAGTGCTCCCCCCGGAATGATCTGGGATGTTTTAAAGCGTCAGTAAGAGGGGAGACGCGGCAATATACCCTAATCAAACAAAAAAAAGGTGCAGGTCAGATTAAAGGGCTCTATCAAAGACTTGCCCTTCTTGAGACAGAACTAATCAGCTCAGTGAACAATGGAGGTGATATCTCTTCAGTTATGAATTTAATCATGGTTACCAAAGCCTCTCTGAATGATTTCAATGTCGAGAAGACGGCGGGCAGGTACCTTGCCAAGAGGCAGCAATGCTATGAATACAGTGAAAATGTCGGCTGATTATTAGCAGTTAGGGCCAGGCAACAGGTGGCGGCAGGGCATATCAAGCAGGTCAGGAACATGCAGGGAAAAGTAGTTTCAGATCCTGCAGATATCAGGGAGGCTTTCAGGGAGTTTTATGAGGAATTATATACAGCGTCACCTGTAGGGGGTCCTCATATGCATGATGAACTGTGCGAATTCGCTCCGAATGGGTTGGTCTCCCAGGAGGAGGGTCTCCTATTGGGGTCTAATATCTCTCAGGAAGAGCTCCACTTGGCTCTCCAAGCTCTCCCATCGGGTAAAGCCACGGGTACTGACCGTATACCACTAGAGTTTTATAAAACCTTTTTTAGTGAGATCTGTCAGGAAATACTTGGATTATTTAAGGAGGTTAGGGACAGGGCTGCACCACCAGGCTCATGGGGCACCACCAACATTGTCATCTTTTTAAAGAAAGGTAAAGATCCTATCAATCTGGGCTCCTATAGGCCTATAACACTTTTAAATAGTGGTACTAAATTATATTCAAAGATTTTTGCAATCCCGATTGAATAAGGTAATGCAGAACTTGGTTTCAGTTTGGCAGCATGGTTTTATCCAGGGGAGGGGGACGGATCATGTCAGGCGTGTAATCTCACTTTTTGAAGCTACAGAGGTCTTTACAAAACCTATGGGGGTTGCCCTCTTGGACGCCGAGAAGGCCTTTGATAGGGTGTCGTGGAGCTATCTATGGAGGATCTTGGAAGCCAATGGTCTAGGGGTTTCCTTTATCAGAGCAGTACAGGTTTTGTATACTAACCCTACAGCGCGACTGCAGATAATGTGGGAAGAGTCTGAGATATTTCCAATTGGCAGGGGAACCAGGCAGGGATGTCCATCCTCCCCCCTGCTATTCGCACTATATATAGATACCCTTCTCAGACGGTTGAAGGCTTCCCCGGATATTGTTCCCATAAGGCTACAGGGTTGGGATACGAAGCTATTGGCGTATGCCGACGACGTGACGATAATTACCTCCGACCCTGATAGAGCGTTGTTCGCAGTAGAAGCCATTGCTGAAAATTTTGGTATTCAATCGGGTTTCTCAGTGAATAAGGCAAAAACTCAGGTCTTAATAAATAGATTTACCACTGCCTCTGACAGTAGTATCGTGGAGGAAGCAGTTTAGTTAGGCATACATATTAGAGCAAAGGTGTAAGATATTGTGGATATAAACCTGGCAAAATGGGGAAAATTAAGAATGATATGCGGTGATGGGACAATTTAAAGGTGTCAATAATTGGACGATGCAACCTAATTAAAATGAAGATTTTGCCGAAACTATTGTATATATTTCGTACGATTCCTTTGGAAATACATAATAAATGGTTCAGGCAAACTGAGAGAGAGGTGGCTAGACTCATCTGGTCATATAGCAGGACTAGAAGATCTAATGTATTTTTGTCCCTTCGTAGTGATAGAGGTGGATTGGGGCTCCCTAATTTTAAACTATATTATCTCGCCGCATCTCTACAATACTATTGGCCTCTCTTTGGAATCAGTGCGAGGGATGAAAATGATCCTAGTTTTGTCCCGTCTATTTTCGAGATTTTGATTGGCTCATGGGCTAACGGCTGCCTTTTAAAAATTTATGAACCAAGTTATTTTAAAAGAACATTTTAAAACCCTCTTTGACCTGTATATAACGCCCGCGAAAATTGTGAAGTGGGGAGGAGTGGAAGGGACTCAGTGTTTTAGGTGTAAGATACACGGTGCGGACCTGGTCCATATCTTCTCTACATGCCCCAGTATAGAACCGATCGGCCGAGAAATATCTGGCTTTTTGCGGCATGTATTGAAAGAGGATGTTCCGCTTTCACCTCAGCTTATGTTATTAGGCGTAACTGAACAAGATGGGAAAACTGGAGAAGAGCTTACGTTTATAGCAATGTCAGTACTCAGACTCTGTGTTGCCTCAGCCTGGCTAGATCCTTCTCCCCCAACCTTCCAGCAGTGGAAAGGCCGATTTCTGCACATATTCAATTTAGAAAAAGCACTTTATGAACGGAGAGGCAGAAAGGGAAGGATGAAAAGGAATAGGATCTGGGGGCCTTTAATTGGCCGGACTACTCTACTTGCCCAGGACGAATGAATGTCAAGGCAGTGACTAATTATGCTTTTGTATATATAATGAAGTTTGGGGATGAATTCTATGATACATTTGTCTGTACCTATACCCGTGTTTGTGTTGCCACTTTTTATCCTAGGTATATTGGGATTTATGATTACTGTAATTCAAATGATTTTAACTCTCTGCTCTTAATCTGTTCAACCTTATACCCTTTTAATCTGGGTACGTCCGTTCTCATTGGTTAATGAATTACATCAGTTTTATAGTATTAATCAATCTAAAGGAAATGTGGTTTTTTGAAATGTACTTATATGTATTCTGACTTATGCTGCATTTGCACTTTCTTTTCTTGAACTATATAAAAAAAAAAATTAAAAAAAAAAAAAAGGAACACGCACACACCAAACTGGGAAGTCGGTACCATTCGCCCTGTGCCACTGCTTTGGCTTTCTTTGCCAAGATTGGGGCGAGCACTGACCATTCACCATCATACCTCATAAAGAAAGCATTAAGGGGCTTGGAAAGGTTGGAAGAGGTGGGATCTGACAAGAGAGTCCCATTGACATTTTGACAAGTGAGGGAAAGTCTTGGGCTCCCTTCCTTGGGTACGTAGCCTGGATTATGAGGCGGTGTTATTCACTGCGGCTTTCTGCTTAGCATTTTACAGTGCTTTCAGGATGTCTTAGTTGATAACCAACCCAAAAATGATCTACTGTGTGGTTTGTCCATAACCCATTTGTCCTGCTTGGGGAATGACCTGGTCATCTCTCTACCCTTCTCAAAAACAGATCAGACTGGGAGGGGCGAGCAAATAATATTAGATGAGGCAAGGGCGAGAGGATGTAGCCTTACGGCTAGAGCGCTCGACCTCGAAGCTGGGGAACTGGGTTCGAGTCTCGGCAACGTCGCTCAACATCCTGTAATTCTGGGCAAATCACTTAATCTCCCCGTGCCTAACAAAAAAATGAATGTGTCCTCTTGTAACGCAACTGGTGCTCATGTAAAGCGCTCTGATACCCGATTTCTCGGGTCTAGTTCGCGCTATATAAGACTAAAAAAAAAAAAAAAAGGGCACAGTAACCCCAGTGTCAGCCCTGAGAGCCTTCATGCTCATATGCCCATACTCCCAAGGAAGATCCCTTCTGTTCCATAGTAATGGAATACTTCTTACTTAGAATCATTTCGTCAGAGTATAAGCCATGGCAGTGAGGGCTGCTGGGACAGATGATTCCAATTTCAGCTTTCACTCCTTTAGAATTGGGGAAGTTACCTCTGTGGATGGCTTTGGGCTGGACATAGATGCGGGAAAAAGTATTGGCAGGTGGAAGTCAGACTGCTACAAGTGTTAAGTTTGCCTCAATCTTGTTTGAAAGTTTTCACTATGGGGGTGCGGCGAAGTGGTGGGGGGCAGGGTAGAGGGGGTGGGCAGGCCAACATTACAGGAGCATGCATGCTTGTATTTAGAATTTGTATGCTTCAGTCTTCTCTGCATTACGGTTGCATAGGTTTTGCCAGCGTATGGGTGTTCAGTCATTCCTTGGGTGACAAGTGGGAATTGCATTTAATCGAGGCTCGTATCTGAGGCGGACAGAGAAAGCTGGCCTTTGCATGTGTTGGTATGGCGTTGGTGTACTACACATTGATGGTCTGTGCTAGTTGGGGGAGAAGACATCAAGCAGGGGGCTGTAGCCGCCAGCGCTTATCATATTGCACACTGGTGGTAACAATATTACAGTTGTAGTTTGGTGGGGCATTTTTGAGCTCCTCCTTCATGGCTGTCAAAGAAGTTCCTCTGGGTTGTTATAGCATGGTCACATATCATACCCCGATGGGTGTGGAATGTCGGCACGTATTCATGGGGCCTCCAGAAATCATGTAAACACGTAAACAGATGTTTCACAGGGCTTCTTAACACATCTATTGTAAAAAAAGTTGCCTCATGGTTGCTTGCAAGGCGATGTTTATTTTCACAGGGATGTGCTCACTTGTCCATCCATGGCACCAAATTGTTTGCTGAGCCCTTTTTTGCATTTGTGGTGCAACAGCTTGCTGAAGCATAAGAAGAAGGATTTTGTTTGAAGGGGAGGGTGGATGTTCAGTTAACCATCCGGGGTGGTAGACTTGTGGATGGCCACAAAACAGGTATATATCTTGGCATCATATAGTCAAAGTCAGATGAACCTTGGATTTGACTTCAATTGTAACCCAAGCAAAGGTAGTGGTACTGCAGTGCTTGAAGGGATCTTAGGACCATAATGGGTCCTTAGACACACTGCCCAGGGATGTGTGGGCCTGCACCAGGGGACTAAAGGACGGCCTGGTAGCTCAGGCTCAACTCCTAAAGGGTGCCAGGGGGATCCCTATTTACGGTTGGTTCTGGAATGGTTTTAGCTAGGAGTTTGCCTTACAAGTTGGCTCAGGCTACCCTAGGACTCAGGAGCAGGTGAGTTTGTACTGTGGGAAAGAGGAAGGGGACCCCAACAAAAATGTATGATGCTGACAAGCCAGTGGGATGGACAACCATGTCTATGAAACATTTTCTGTTGAGGTGATTCAGTGTGTAGTGTCTGTGAAAATAAGTTCTGTATATATTAAAATGCATGCATTATATGATGAGTGATGGTTGCAATAATGATGGGTGATTTATAATGTTTTGCATATATATACAGCTTGAGACTCTGTTTCTTAAAATTTCAATACAGCTAGTTTTGGGCAAGTTCTTGTGGATGGGAAAGGAATCTGATGGGCTAATATGTGCATATGGTTAGGTTCTGTCACATGGTTGATGGTCCTCCTGTAATCATGGACAAAAGTGACTCATGCAAAAAGAACAATTGATGGACAGAATGCTGAACAATGTCAAACATTCACCCCCAGCACAGAGATCTGGGCCTAAATCCATCGTTTTTTGCTCACAATGCCATTCCAGTTTGGACCCAGCCATATGCAAATCAGTCTTGACCCAGCTCCCCATGGAAACAGTCCAGCCCGAACTACCAGGCCAGGTTCTCCCTGGACCGGACACAAGCATCCTCTTGACTGGGGGTGAGTGTTTGAAAAGTTTCAGCACTCCGTCCATCACCTTGTTGTGTTTGCTATGTTCGCCATAAGTGACTCATGTCCAGTCCTCTTTCTTGATGTACCAACTGCAGTGGACATCGTAGGCTGCCAGCTTTCCTTTTGAATCTCGCATACTGTAAAGGTTTTGGTCACATGGCCCTTCACAGGTTCACCACTTTTCTCTCAGAGACAACACTACCATAGTCTACTTGATCACAAAATGCAATAATTTTCTGGACCTGACGCAAAAATGGTCAACGACGAAAAAGCTAAAAGCCTCACCCCATAATTAAATCATCTATATAGTACTTTTGAGAGAATGACCCCATAACTCTGGTCCAATCCTGTCTCTCTGCAATGGCCTTGAAAAGCTTATCTTCATCACTTGTACAGCACTTCAAATTTCTTGGCTTTCATATTGGCTCACAGCTTACATTCAACATTCACATCAACAAAAATAAAGAGCACATTATCAGACCAGCCCTCTCTGTAAACTCAACTTATGGTCAAATGTTAAGGCAATCAAACCAGCTTACGTTGCTGTTGGCCACAGCCTTTCTCACTGGTTTCCCTGGCTCCTCCTTCACTCTTCCGAAGACATTACCCCACTCAGTCGAGCACCTGATCACGGGCAAGTGAAATTGGATCACTCCACCCAGAACAAACTCTATTGGCTCCCTCTCCAAGCTAGCATCCTATCAAAACTCTTCTCTATCTTTTACAAGGCATTGGCCACAAAAACAAAACAGTTGTCTTTCAAGGTCTGAACACTCAGAGCCATGCTTGATAAAATCCAAGAATGACAGAAAGGAAAAAACTCAGAGATACCATTCAATGCATTTGTCCAAACTCTGGAATGAACTTCACCTGGCACCCAAACCCTCTCCCTCTCTCATTCAGCTCATATAGGAGCTCAGAACTCACCCACTTAAACAATTCTGACCCCAAAGTAACCAAATAACTACAAATGGTTTAGATCTAAATCTCAAGCCACCTGTTTCTTCTGTACTTCACTTATCTAGTCACGTACTTCTGTTTAGCCACCATAGTTATTTTCAGTTCCTTCAACCCTGCTGTGTGCTATACTCCATTGTCGCATTTGAGGCTTGCATGGATCACTAAGAATTGGATGCTGTAACTACGAAAAATTAATTTCAGGTTTTCCTGATTAGGTTTATTCTCCCAAAAGTATACAATTTGCATCTTTAGCAAATATCACTTCCAGGGACTGAAAATAATCTGAAATGTCTTCCCACTCATCACTTTTTGTTTTTTTGTACCTGTTGTGCCATAAAATCAGCAGTTATGCCCAGACGTGGGTCCCATACCCACTGTGCAGCAGGATTCAAGTTGCAACTTAGTGAGGAGGCCCAACAAGACTGAAACTGATCTAGGATTCCTTGTGTTCCCTCTGCAGGGAGTCTGGCTTGGTCTTAAGGCAGTAGAGCACAATAATATTTAGTTTTAAATATTGTGGTACAAAATAATGTAAGTTAAATATTAACCACCAAAATATTGTGAGGAAAAGTATATATAGCTACGTATAGGTTTGATACCCTTCTCTGTGTACCTTAGTAACACACGCACACACACACATATGTATATATATATATATATACATATATATATATATATATATATATATCTATATAACTGCTCCTCTTTCACCTTTAGCCGGCAGACTCACAGACGGGTGCTTTGATCGCGGGGGTGTACCGGCGTTGATAGATTGCAGCTCCGCAGTATCAGGAGAAGTCCTTCCCTGAATAAGAAGCACTCGCGGGGTGAGTTTGAAAGATTTTAATCACTCGTGCAAAAACAAACGCGTTTCGGCAGTCGCCTTCTTCGGTGTCATCAGGCGCGTCGGAAACGGTCCAAAATTATACATGCAAATTCATTGGAATTGAAAACGGACTACATAAGAGACTCCTTGTTGTATACAATAAAAGGCAGTGCCATCTTGGCGTGGTATAATACCTATGTCAAACAGTTATTACCATTTGCCCCATACAATGATTATATTAACCAATTGTTGTTATTCTTATACATAAGAACAACGCACTTCTTTTGATATCACCCTGAATGGGCATTATCTTGCATGACAAAAAAGAGTTTTGTTCATTATTCTGCAATTGAGGATATGTACCAGAATAACAACAATTGGTTAATACTAGACTAGACTAGACCGGCGCTCAGACCGGGAACCCCTTATCCCCCCTCAGTCCAACCATAAGCCATACCAGCGACACACGCACACCAGGGGACCTGGGACGCCCAATAACGGACGACCGGGATTCCCAAGAATTGCCTGCAAATGAGGGGAGGAGTGGATGGGAGCAGGGCCGCAAGACTGCACGCGGCGGACCCAGGAGGAAATCGAGAGGGCGGACTGAAGTGGCCCAAGCAGCAATTGAGGTGGGATGATAACCCACAAGTGCCACGGAGATAGTGCGGTCCCCGACGCAATTGTGGAGGCAATCGGGCGGTGAAGTCCCGATCGCGCCAAGCACACAAGATCAAGGGAGGTACATATGGTGGCAGCTCCCCCCCCCCTAGGAATAGCGGTACGGACCCCCCGCCAACGGGGAACAGGTGACTAAGACACTACAGAGTACAAATTGGGGGTGAAGGAGGGGAATTATCCCCGGGAACGGGAGCACAAGAGGCTGGAAAACCTGGACTGGAATACAAGCTACCCTACTGCGCAACAGTGGCAACACTGGAAACCGAACACCAGAAGGGGGACTGCCTAAACATCCAGGGGACGTCAACGACCAGCAAAAGCCTTGCAAGGCAGATCTGGGAAAGCCCAACTGCTGTACAACGCAGAGGCCCTGGCAGGAAAACCGACAGGCCGTCAGGGGCCAAATTCCTGAGCAGGCGGCGGTGACTACTGCAGGGGCTCAAGGTATCTCCTGGCCTGACCAGCCATAGTACACTACTCGCACGACCAAGAGATGAACCAAGAGGAACAAAGAGAGGGCCCAAGAGCCATGACGGGAGGAAGGGGCCCAAAGGGACCCCATCAAACGAAGCTTGATAAATACACAGTAACTAAAGATCGCACTGCTGCGAATATGAGCGAGATGGAACTGGACCCCGGGGCGCAGCTGGGCTCGGAGGCGGAGGGTCCAACACTAAAAGACATAATAACAGCGCTGCAGGGAGTGAGAACAGATCTAGCCGGCAAGATAGACATAGTGACCACAGAAGTGTCGCTGATGAGAGCGGATCTGAGAAATATGGGATCTAGGGTGAAGGAAATCGAAAAGGTCACAACCACCTTAGTGGATGACACGAAAGTGCTGAAGAAGCAAGTGCAGGAACTGGCTATCTCGACGAAGATACTGGAGGCAAGGCTCTAAGATCAGGAAGGAAGGTCTCGACGTAATAACGTGTGAATAATTGGGGTGCCGGAACGGGCTTAGGGACCCTCAGTCGATCTTTACGATGAGGACTTGATTATTAAGAAACTCCAACTAAGAGGCCTCTCCAAGCATTTTTCGGTAAAAAGGGCACATAGAATACCCGGAACCAGGTCAAACCAGGGGCCCCTCCACGTCCAATAATTGCGCGTATTTTCAACTACAGTGACCGGAATGTGATCCTACAGACAGCCCGAAGCACCCCGCCACTCAAGGTAGGCAATGCAACAATAAGCTTCTACTATGACTTTACGACAAAAGTACAACAAGCCCACAGGACATTTCTGGAAGTTATAAAGGCATTAAGAGCAAAAGACATCAAATACTCTATGTTTTCCCCATCGACCCTCAGGGTGATCGCAGAAGGCAAGATTTGGAGATTTACCACCCCGGAAGAAGTATGGGAATGGCTGGATGGGTGGCGGAGCATCGGAAAACGACGCCAATCGAATAACACTGAAGGCGATGCTAAAGACTATGAGGAAGAGGCAATTGATGAAGCTACATAAGGACTAGAGAAGTACAGGGACAGTCAGTCCCAGTCGCGAGAATGAGAAACAAGACGAATTCCAAGCGGAGTCGAAGTGGAACTAGATCGGAGAGTAATGCAAGATGGTCGGGCTGGGACGTCTGGAAGGAGGGCTCCGGAAATAGACTGAAGAAAAAAGCAGATAAGACTCTTTGATAGAGTTTAAATCTGGTCCTATTCCAGAGATTGTATTGCCAATTGGGGACTAATATGTATATGTATGGTATAAGGGACACAGCAGAATTGTAGGGGGAGGAGGGATGAAACTCGGTGGGCAAAAGTATGGCTTAGGCCCGCCCAAAGCACCAAAGTTGAGTTATGAGGCGACAGGCGCTCTGCAAGTTTGGGGGGTGGGATGTTTTTTGCCCACTGTGCAGGGTAGCAGGGAGGGGGGAGTTATATAGTTTGGGGTTACGAAAATGTTTGTTGTTTGTTTTCAGTATTCAGTGCATAGATGCTATAAACAATGGTAAGGTGAGAAGGGGTAGGGTGGAACAGAACACAGATCCCCGGGGCGAAGGGAAGTACATGACACACAAGCTGCACACATCTACACCTAGGAATACAAATGACATTGAAGGACACTGAGAGACGGAGCCAAATATTGCCCGAAGGACACACCCCTACCGGGCGTGCACTGACGCTCATGACCTGGAACGTTAACGGACTGGACAATAAAATCAAGCGTACAATCGTTATGCAGTACATTCGCAGACATGCTCCTGATGTTGTTCTATTACAAGAAATGCAGCTAAAGGGTAATTCATGTAAAGCCCTAGATAGATTTGGGTATAAACTGTTGGCACATTCTGGGTTCACCTCAGGGTCCAGAGGGGTGGGCATATTAACAAAAACAACGTTGCCATTAGTTCCCCAAAAGATTTGGCATGACCAACTGGGCAGATACGTAGTCCTCACTGGGAAGTGGGAGGGCAAGACAGTTAATATATGCTCGGTATACGTACCGCCCAAAATGCACTCCAGCACACTGCCAGAGTTAAGTGCGCTGCTCCTTAAATTCCCAAATGGGAAGTTAGTAATGGGGGGAGACTGGAATACTGTGATGGACTCAAGCATAGACAGATTATCGAACGCCAACAGGGAAGCTGGTGGGGACATATTAAAATCGTTTGTGGAAGCAATGGGGCTACTTGATCTTTGGCGGGCACACAACCCATTGAGCAGGCAGTACACGTACTCGTCAGCAGCACCCCAAAGACAGTCTAGATTAGACTACTTTTTAACACACGCCTGCGGAGCGGGCAGTTTCAGAGGGGCAGTTCACAAGGCGAGAGGCCTCTCGGGCCACTCACCAGTGGAGGTTACACTTCAAGGGCCCACTAGGACTCACACTCTTCCGCCACGCATAGACCCCTGGTTGGTTAAAAACAGGAAGACGCAAGACAAAATCCAGGAACACACGAAGCAATACTTTCAGGATAACCAAGGGACAGTCGATTCACAGGTGGTATTATGGGAAGCATACAAAATAGTAATTCGAGGCTATACACGAGCATTGACAGGGGGAGAGAAAAAGGAAAGGCAGTCACAATATGAAGCGCTTGAGAAAGAACTACTGCAATTGGAAAGTCCTAAAATAAACCCGATGGTCTCAGACTCTTGACTCAGTCACCAAATATGCCTTAAGCAGAAGGAGACGAGAGATCTGGCGGAAGGGGCAGCCAGGGAATACAATAGGGCCACCCAACGGAGGATATACGAGGTAGGCGATAAAGCAACGAAGCTCTTAGCATGGCTTAAAAAAAGAGACAGAGAAAGGAACTGGGTGCTGGAGGTCAAAAATGAGAAGGGTGAACCCTGTGCAACAGAAGAAAGCATAGCAGAAGCCTTTGCGGCCTATTACGAACAGATATACCAATCTGTCACAAACCGCACAAGGGAGGACTCTGTTGAACTACTGAGGGAGGTTTGACTCCCCACGTTTGCACAAGACGATATGGAAGAACTAGATAAAGATATTACAGAGGAAGAAATCTGTTGTGCAATAGGCGCCCTCCAATCGGGAAAGCCAGCTGGATCGAACGGTATACCAATAGAGCTATATAAGGGAGTGGCAGTAACACTGGCCCCACACATGCTAAATATGTTCGAAGAGTCACTACAACGGGGCAGATTGCCGGAAGACCAAAGGCTGGCCATGATAGTGGTCATTCCAAAGCAAGAGAAACCCCCGGTGAGCTGTTTCTCATATAGGCCAATATCCCTGCTAAATGCAGACGCAAAGATCCTGGCAAAGATTATAGCCACAAGGTTGACTGGGGTAATACCAGGCCTTATACACCCAGACCAGTCAGGCTTTATGCCTAAGCGAAGCACCAGACTAAATCTCAGGTGACTATATGGGGTGATGCACGTAGCTAAGACCAAACCAGATGAGAGTGCCATACTACTGTCACTAGACGCCCAAATGGCGTTCGACAGCATAGAATGAGAGTACTTGTTTGCAGTACTAGAACACCTGGGATTCGGTCCCAAAATGCAGGCCTGGATCAAGTTACTCTACATTGATCCAAGGGCAGGAATACGTGTAAACGGAACGGTATCAAGGCAGGGATGTCCACTCTCTCCTATGCTATTTGCACTTGCAATAGAACCACTGGCAGCGTGGGTCAGAGGAGATCCGATAATAAGAGGCATTAAGATAGGAGATGAATGGGAGGAGAGGATTTCGCCAAACGCGGACGACATACTCCTATATGCCACAAGACCCTACTCAATGGTGCACAGAATACTGCACATATTTCAATTGTTTGGGGGCTACTCAGGCTACTGAATAAACTGGAATAAATCATTAATATTTGTATTGACAGGAGGGATGCCGGTCTTGTCGACTACAAGCAGTGCACTTCCAATAAAGACCAAATTTAAGTACTTGGGAATAATGATTTCAAATACAAAGAATGAGTCCAGAGAGGACAGCCTGACCCCCAGCTGCACAAGCTGCAAGGGGATATGGCTCATTGGAGGAAACTACCACTCTCACTGATGGGTCGAGCGGCAATTTGTAAGATGGTGGCCTTGCTGCTCCTACTGTATGTTTTGTCAAATACTCCGTACAGAATACCAGCGAAGTACTTCCAAACAATAGATGCGGACCTGCGGCAACTCCTATGGGATGGGGGAACACCAGGATAGCGTTAGGCAAACTACAGAGAGGCCGATTCGATGGGGGGATAGGAGTCCCAGATAAATGACTGGGTCTATGTAGGCAGAGAGGAGCCGGCCTACTGAGTAGACCACTGGGCAATGGGACAGAAGGGCTACCCGGAGGCTATATATAGCAAAGGGCCCATTGGAAGGCTACTGACCCACACGCAAACAACAGTCAGGATATGGAAAGAGGCGACATAATTTCTAGGGTGGGAGGGCAGACTGACAGAGCGACCACCCTTGTGGGCTGGGGATCTCCTAAAAGAAGTGCGAAAGTTAAAAGGTTTCCGGGCATGGGAACTCCTCGGTATAGAATCGTTGGGAGATGGGTGGAAAGGCCAGGAAGTGGTGAGCTTCCAGAGTCTGCAGAAAGAATACCAACTGCCCGACGCAGAAAGATTTAAATATGTTCAGTTGAGGCATGCCCTAACAGTACATATAAAAAAGGGAGAAAGTATACCTGAACACTCACCAATGGAAGATAGGCTCATACCAGATCCAATAACGGAAAAAGGAACCTCCCTAATATATAGAAAAATAATGAATAATACTCCAGATCTATTGGTAAACCTCAGGGAGCAATGGGAGAGGGATGTGGGACCCCTGGAAGAAGAAGACTGGATGGAGGTCATACAGAGTCCAACGGAAGTAGCCATCAGGTCCCGCTTTAGATTGATACAACTTAAAATAGTACATAGTGTATACATAACCAGGCAAAGACTCTGCTGGCTGAGTAAAAGCGACACATCCAAGTGCCTGAGAGGTTGTAATGGGGAAGGTACTTTTCTCCATACGCTGTGGAGTTGCCCTGTGTTGCAGGGGTTCTGGAAGGGGACGACAAAAGTGATGATCAGGGTGGTGGAACAGGTGGTACCAATGGAGGCCAAGTGGCGAATATTCACAGTAACAACTGGAGTGGATTGGTCATGATACACAAAAATATGACTAATGTTAGCTGATATGGTGACAAAGAGTAACATAGCTAGGCTATGGAGGACAACTCGGATTCCAACAGTGAGAGATTGGGAGCGGGATCTGGATTGGTGCTGTGCCACAGAGAGGGTAATCTATCAAGGGTGAGGATGCCCTGGCAAATGGGATAAAGTGTGGGGAAACTGGGCGAAATACAGAGAGCTGTAAATATAAGAAAGAATTGGAGTGCACGAAGGGCGAGAGTGAAATTGAGTCTTGGTACCGCAAAGAGTGCTCGAAAAGCAAACTGGACATTGACGGGTTGTGTGCAACAACCAGAGGGATTGGATAAGATACAAGGGGAATGTATTGGGAAGAGGGATTATACTGACATGTATTGTAAAATTTGACTATGCATTGTGTGTTTGACAAATAAAAAGATTTCCACAAAAAAAAAAAAAATGACACTTCTCCTGGATGCCCATAAATCTGCCCCCTGGGCCACAGCAGAGAAGCAAAAGGCTGGATCCTGTGGAAAGTAAATTAGGCCTTGACAAGCATTTTCCTTTACATTCTGACACTTCCTTATTCTTTTACAATCCTGTTCAGAGTTTCCTGAGTGAAACGAATTTGAAAAACAAATCACACCATTTATAAAGATTGAAAACATAACATTTAATGTACAGTTCTGAGATAACCTTAAGAAATGTGTTAGCCTTCCCTCCGAAATTTTGAATTATTTTTTTCTTTTGCTTCTTTTATACAATCATTTACAGACAAACATTAGCAAAGCCAACAGCTCGGCACTCGTGTTATAAAGGCAAGACCTACTGGCATTGCCAGTGCTTGTTTCTTATCCTGCCACTGATCCGGGAAGGAGCTGTTCCAGAATAAAGTGTAGTCAGACAGGGGAAAAAAACGACTATTTTGCATAATGACAAAGGAGATGTTTTCTGTAAAAGGCTTCTAGTGCACTTGTCAAAGCTGCTGTGGCAATTACCGCCATTATTTTCCCATTCGATGAGTAATTAAGGGGTCTCATGGCTCCTTTGAGACTTTGCGGCGCATTGCTCAAGTTTCACACTGAGCTAATGCCTTCATTCAACGGCTGCAGCACGTCACTAAACGCCGCCCCGAGATCTTTTCATTTAAGAGATAATGAGGAGGGAGCCATTTGTTAAAAGTGGAAGCGCCTTAACCCAATGTGCTTTAATGAAAGAATTAAAGTCCTTCAGGAAGCCAGCTTCTATATTTTTTTAGATTCAGGGATGGTACAGTGCGGGGGAGAGGAATCAGTGACTTGGGCCTCAACATGAAGTTTGTGCAATAAAACCCAACTTTATTAGGACAGGCTTGTAGTTATCAAGATTCATTATTCACATATACAAACAAGAGAACCATCCTTGCTAAAACATAATAAATCCTGACATCCCTCTTCCCTTAAAATCCCCAGATTTGTAACATCCCCCAACACAACTGCCCTTACCCTGCAACAACATCCTTTCATCATCCATTCACAACCCTTCCCTTGCATTACCCAATCTCTCTCTCTCTCTCTCTCTCACACACACACTCAAACAATCATCTCCAAACAAACTCTCCTTGTTCTTGCTCCACATTCTCAAACATACTCTATCTCTCCTCAGGATCCCTCGCTGGCCCCCAAGGGGTGGATACGCCCGCACCTGACTCTCCATCCCCCCAATAATTCCGCCACACAGGAAAACTTGGGTAAGGCATTATCCTGCCCCACCCAAACAGTCTGAAGAGTGTGCACCATCTTAAACCTCCCTTCTACACCATCATTTCTGCTTCCACATTGTTGCCAATAATTCTCTCAAATCTAACATGTAAAAAGCATTTCCAAATTTTGACAAATAGACCCCATCAGATCGAAACAGAGCTAAAACCGTAACTTCAATGGACTGGCAAAAAAACTTGCATGGCCTTTTTCAGCTTACACCTGGCTTTGTCCTTAGACATGTTTCAGTGCACCCCTCTAATGTCTCCTTGGCGCAAACTCCACCCACACAATTCTGGTGCTTGACCACATATTCTTAATCAGCTGTAAATCATCCTTCATTTGTTGAAGAAGTGTTCGACCAGACAAGTTAGCCAGATCGTTTCTCCCCAGATGAATACTAAGCATGTCCGGGCATCCTCTAGTTGTAATGAGTTCTGCTAGCAGTGGCAATAGTCCCCCAACCGCTTTCCACTCCTGCCCCACCTCAAAACTTTGTTCCAGCTGCTGGGAAGCCCAAGACATCACTAGGGACTTGTAGAAGTTAATCGTAATGTTTGTATTCATTTCGATACAAGCAACGAGGGATTCATCTGCATCAAGAGAGCGTTTGGATTTAGGTAAGACATACGGTTTATGCTCGAGTTGATGAAATGTGAAGGGTGGATTGTGTAGTAATTGCAGGTTCTCTATGATACAGGCGTAAGCTTAAGAGAGTTTTTCACATTGGAATCTAGTTGAGCAACGGTTTTGTCTCCGGCTTGTGGATTATAAACGCTTGAGTAACCATAAGGAGGTATGTGGTGTAGTTGTGAGTATTTTCTGTAGTAGCATGGACTGGTCTTGTTTAACACACGAGCTAGCAGAACACACGTTTGCAGCATGTTTGATACGTTCCATGCAACGGTTTGGAATCACAATTTCACATTAATTTCAGCATGTGGTAGCACAAGTAGCGTCACTGCGAGATTCTGCGCCTTGTTTTGACACGTTTCCCACTTGATAATGCACGATGGGATTCAGCACAGTATATTTTAATTTACCTTATCTCATTTTTTGTTCGGGTTGACAGGAATGTCAGCAAGTAATGATAATTTCACTCTGTAACATCTAGATACAGTGGTACAACCTTTTTTAAATAAATTCTTTTATTAAACAGTAGAGTCAACATTTGTTAAAGACAAATTACCAGTCTCGATTATACATACATGGATGGTTACATTATGCAATTATTCTGTGAATCACTCAATTATAACCTTTATGGAGTCGCCGGTTCTTCAAGAGAGAGGGTACAGGGTGGGACACAAATATTGCCCCGAAATGCCTTCCATTTGCTCCATATAAAAGACCACTTTTGGGGACACCCCCGTGCAACGTATACAGTTTTTTCTCTGAGCATACACCAGTCCATATTTTCTTTACAGGTCGCAACTCTAGGCAATACCCCGGAACCCCACAACTGGGCTATATTTCGTTTTGCCACCATCAACCCCAGAGTGACCCATATTTTGTTCTTACTATTTAAGTCAGTAGGTTCCCATACATTCAGCAAGCATCTTTTGGCTTTGAGTCCAATGCGCACCCCCAGGGCATCACCAATACAATCATGAACTCCCTTCCAATAAGACTGGATATGGACACATTCCCATACAGTGTGCATGAATGTACCTATTAGGCTGCACTGTCTTCTGCACAATCCCTCGTCTGTTTTTACCCATTCTGACAAGCTGAGGCCCCGTGATGTATATTCTGTGGAGAATCTTAAGTTGAACCAGCCGCAATCTAGAAGAGATTGCGACCTCACGGGGAGAGGTCACCGCTTCCTGCCATTCCTCATCGTCTAGCTCCAGCCCATCCCTATCCCAGTGTTCTCGGACCAATCTGAGGGGATCCGGGGTGTTATTTATCAACTTTTTGTAAGTCAGGGATATTGCTTTCGTCGGCAGATAGCCATCAAGCAATCTGTCCTCCAATGGCGAGGATACTGGGGGAGAGTCGCCCTTTGGCAGACATGACATTAGCGCATGTCTCACCTGCAAGTACCGAAAGTGTTCTGTAGCGGCCAGCTCGTGTTCCTGTTTCAAATATGCAAACGTGACCACTGCACCCTTTTTCCACAGGTCTCCAATCTTTGTGATTCCGATCCCATCCCATTTGTCAAACCCCTTCGTAGTCCTCAGGGCACCCAGCTGTTCCGAGTCCCACAGAGGAGTAGCCAGAGTGAGCTTCCTATCCCACCCCATACTTCGAGTGGCGGCATGCCATATCTGTACCGAGTGTTTGGTGGATCCCGTAAGGGGAAATTTCTGAGGCTTGGCGTATAGGGCCGAATTATAAGTACCACCTGGCAGTAGCCATTTGTCCATCCTATAGCCTGGATCGTCCCAGCAGCGGTATGTACAGTGATTAATTGCGATCAGATGGGCCGCCCAGTAGTATTTTTTGACATCTGGGAGTGCGATCCCTCCGTCATACCAACTCAGAGTTAGTTTTTGCAAAGCTATGTGGGGTCGGCCATCCCAAAGCAACTCCCTCTGGAGGCCCTCAATCTCTTTGAAGTACCGTGCTGGGACCGGGTCTGGGAAATTTTGGAGCGCGTAGAGGAACCGTGGTAGTGACATCATTTTGAACAGCGCAGTAAAGAAAGTGGGAGCGCCTTCCAGCTGGCCACATCGCGTTTCAGTCTCTGCAGGGGCGGGAGTAGGTTGTGTTCGTAGCAAGTCCGTGAGTCGGACGTGATATATATACCCAGGTATCGGAAGCCCTCCCTTGCCACATGAATAGGACATCCCCGAGGTAGGGGGGTGGCTCTCCACTGAGGACATACAGCAGGGACTTACTCCAGTTAATCGTATACCCTGAATATTTCCCGAAATTTGTGAAGATGTTAAGCGCTCTATGAAGCGACGCCCTAGGGGACGCAAGGTACAACAGGATATTGTCCGCATAGAGAGATATGTGGTCTTCCCACGTTTCAGACCACTTCAATCCTCGAATTATTGAGTCTCTGCGGATCCATGCCGCCAACGGTTCAAGGGTGAGGGCGAAGAGCAAAGGGGACAATGGACAGCCCTGGCGGGTACCACGGCCCAGCTCAAATACCACAGACTGTTTGTTGTTAACCACCACTTGCGTCAGGGGTTCTGTGTATAGGAGGCGTACCCAACCAATACATTTGGGACCAAAACCCATCTTATCCAAGACCTCAAACAAGTATGGCCACTCTATGGTGTCGAATGCCATAGTAGCATCCAACGAGACCACCACCGCAGCCTCTCGAATCGTACCCTGTCGACCCAACACCCCATGCAATCTCCTCAGGTTTAGTGCTGTGTTTCAATGAGTCATAAAGCCTGATTGATCAGGATGTACCAATGCACTTATTACTTGGGCCAGGCGACTCGCCAGTAGTTTAGCTAGTATTTTAGGCTCTGTGTTTAATAAGGAAATCGGCCTATACGATGCACACTTATGCCTAGGTTTGTCCGCTTTTGTGTATTGTAACCAGTGTAGCTACTCTTTGGTCGTGTGGTAGTATTCCATGCTCTCGGCTCTCCTCAAGCATGGCCCGCAAGTGTGGGGCTATTGTGTCTGGTTTCAACTTGTATAACTCGATCGGTAGACCGTTAGGGCCGAGGGCCTTGCCCGCCTGCAGGTTTCTAATAGCCAGGGCAATTTCGTCATTCGAGAAGTCACTGTCCAGTTCGTCTTTTTCGTCTACGGTTAGTCTGGGGAGCTGGATATCCGAGAGAAAAGCCAGGGAACCCTCCTCCGTTAGGGCGGAGCCTGCCTGGTAAATGGAGCAATAATGCTCAGCAAACTTATTGGCTATTTCTTGTGGGTCCGTTATTATCGCCCTCAATTCGTTTGATAGTTCAGGTACCAGTCTGCTCGCCATATCTTTCTTATCTAGCCAGGCGAGCAGCTTACCGGCTTTGTCTCCCAAATCATACAGTCTTCCATCCTTGTCTCTGCCTAACGTCTTGGCCATGTCAGTGGCTATATATAGCTTTATATTCATCTCTTTTAAGTTTCAAAGCATGGGCCTGATCTTGCGTCCCCGCTCCCTCTTCCCCTTCCTCTAGTAGTAGGATCTCGTTCTCTAAGCGGATTAAGTCTTTTGATTTTTCTTTTCGCACTCCTGCAATCAGTGAAAGCGCCTGCCCCCTCAGTACTGTTTTGAAGGCCTCCCACAAGGTTTGGGATGATCGCACTGAGTCTTTGTTTTCCAAGAAGTAGTTATCAATGGCCAGCAGAAGTGCCTTTTTGACCACAGGATTTTGAAGGTACCAGGGGTTTAACCGCTTAACCGCGGCGGCTATTCCGCCGCGGTGCGGCGGTTTAGCGGAGTGGGCGGGCCGCGTCGGCCAACGGACGTTCGCAGCACTACAGAGGTAGTGCTTGCGACGGCCGTTGGCCGACGGACACACGCAACAGGTTAATGGTGCTATTCTTCCCACCCTTTTCTCCCCCAGAACCAGCTCCACCCACAAGGGGGAATGGTCGGAGATACCCCGCGCCATGTGCTTATCCTCCCGAATGTTGCCTATCTGGGATGCCGGAACGAGAAGGTAGTCAATTCGAGACAAGCTATTGTGCGCGCCCGATTGGAAGGTGTGCTGAATGCTGTCTGGGTGGTATGCCCTCCATGCGGCTGCAAGGCCGAACGCTTCTAGGAAATCCGGGAGCCATCTATGTGAAGGTCCTATAACACGTGGGGGGTGGCGGTCAAGGGAGCCCGATACCACTGAGTTAAGGTCGCCACCCAGAACCAGGTAACCCTCCGGGAAAGACAGCATGATTTTTCCTAAGTCTTTAAAGGTTTGGCCCTGTAATCTAGGTGGGACATATACAGCCATTAGCGTGAGTGGTTTCCCCTCCCATTGCCCAGAAACCGCTACATATCTGCCCATCTCGTCGGCCCAGGAGTGTTGTATGGATAATGGAAACAAGTTTTTAATCATGATTCCCACCCCCCTGGATCCAGTGGTAAAACCAGAGTGTGCGATTAGTCTGTAGCCCCCTCTGTTCATTGCTTTGCAGGAGTTGCCCATAAGATGTGACTCCTGAAGGAGTATGACGTCCGGGGCATGCCGTTTGATATACTGTAATACGATACTTCGTTTCACTTTGTCCCCGAGCCCGTTTGCATTCCAACTCAAGAGCCTAAAGCTTTTGTCCCAGTGAGTGATCATTAGTGTGGCTGTGAACAATTTTCCCCCTCTCTTTTCTGCGAGTGGTCGACGTTGCCCTCTCTAAAAAGAACTGTATTAACCCTATCTCAACCCAACTACCCCCCTCCCTGCTCCCCTGCACTCCGGGCCTCAAACTGCCCATCACTCAAATATGCAGAGTGCCTGTCGCCCTAACTGTGAACTAAAAGAAGTAGTTGTGGGGGGTGAAAAGCTCCGCTGCCCCAGCCCTCCTCCATTCTGTGTTCCTCTTTGGATCCCCTAGGGGGGCCAAACAATAACCATCAAGCCTCATGTAATAATTACCACTTGCATTCAAGTCCTTTTTTGCCCTTTAGGTTCCTTAGGCCTCGATCAAGTTCTTGTAGGCAATGCTGTTAAAGGTGCGGATAAAGTCCTTGACATCTTACATCTCGAGTTCAGTTCTGTCTGTTGATGGGTTCGATACCGCCTCTCAGCTGGCGTTGTGTTCTCTTGCTCCTCTCCAACCCTCCAGCCAGTCCGTAGCCGCCTCTGGGTGGTCGAAAACCCAAGCTTTGCCCTCCGCCTCCACGCGAAGCCGGGCCGGGAACAGCATAGCATTCTTGACCCCTTTGTCTCGAAGTTTTTTCTTTACCTCTAAGAATGATCGTCGCTGTTTCTGTACATTTAGGGTGAAGTCCGGAAAGAAGGAGATTTCCAAGTTCTCAAATCTGAGTGGAGGGGCCACTCTAGCATTCTGCAATATGGCATCTCTGTCTCTGAAGTTCAAAATCTTTGCCAACATCGGTGGTGGAGGTGCCCCAGGTTTTGGTCGTCCTCCGGGGACCCTATGCGCTCTCTCCACCACAAAATTTTTTGACAACCCCGTTGGTCGAAGGTGATTGAGTATGAGGTCCTCCACAAACAGGTCCGCCGCGGGACCCTCCGCTTTTTCAGGTACCCCAATGATCCGTACGTTATTCCGTCTTGTGCGGCCTCCGTAGTCGTCTAGCTTGTCTTCTGCGAATTTACGAAAGGCCTGCAGATCCTTGATATCTTGCTGTTTTTGCGAGGTGTCTCCAATGAGACTGGTGGTGACAATCTCCATTTGCTTCACCTTCTCCCCAATTTTCATCATGTCTGCTCTGATGAGTGCCACTTCCAAAGTGATTGCGTCCATTCTCTGTTCTAGAGATGCGCGGACCCCCGAGATGGCTTCCATTATGTCCTTTAGTGTGAGTTCAGGGAGCTCCCCCTCCGGGCTGGCCGCCATTTTCCCTTTGTTGTGGTGTTCGGATTCGACAGGTTTTGGCAGAGCGTATTTGTCCAATTTTGTCTGTTGTGACCCTTTCAGGCCCTTTGCACCCAACATAGTTGCTATGGTTGTGCGGGGTCTGCTCCTGCTGTTCAGGACGGTCCACGCCACCCGCAGCCGGGCGTCACAAGGCCTGACGGATATCCTCGATATGACTTGAGGGCTGCAGGGGCCTGCACTCTAATCCTCAGTGTAGGACTTGTGGAGAGAAATCCACAGGTTTGAGCACGGCCGTTTCAGCGCAGCTGGAGACTGCCGGAATTGGCTCTGGTTTCGTCCACTGCTACGCAGTCAGCACTTCATATGTCCCGGTTGGGTGAGTTATTCGCCTCTGTGTGCTGGGGCATGGGGCAACCCCCCATGGCCCCCACGGCCTCGGATAAACGTGGGCTCAAGGTAGGGACTGGCCGTTTTTGTTTAGTCGATAGACTGCCTTAAGTGCGCCAGGCCGTACAGATTGTCGAGGCTCTAGGAGCTTCCCCACCTCTCCGTATTCACCACAGTCCCAGCACCTTAACTCAGGCACGTCACCACGGGCAGTCCGTTAGGGAGGGCCACGACAGGCACCCAGGGCAGACACCACCGGTTTTCGGGATCTGGGCGCCCCAGCTTGAGGGGTTGCGCATTTGCCTCAGCGCTGCCGCAGCAGTGTCATTCGCCACTCCGTTTCACCACTCTGGTCGCGGCAGTGCCACGGTGTTTCCTTCGGCCCCTGGTAGTTCCGATTTCTTTCCTTCGCTTAGGGCTGTGATTTGAGGCCCTGACCACGGCTTCGCGCAATGGAGGAGCCGGAGCAGCCGCGGCGCCACGCCCAGTTACGCCGTGCGGCAGCTCCCGGCTTCAGTATTCAGAGGGCCGCCCGGGATAATGCCGATTTCACTCTTGTTTCGTGGCACTCGGCTTCAGTTTTGGCCTCCGCAGTGCCCACGGAAGTTCTGCTGGCCCCCCAGCCGTAGGGATACAGGATCAGTGAGGCGGATATCAGGGAAGGGATCGGGCGTTCTCGGAGCTAGGCAATCAAGCCGCCATTACGCATCGCGGCGAAGCCACGCCCCCCAGTGGTACAACTTTTGAATATACATTGCTTTTTGTGTTCCGGCAGGTGGCCAATTGATCATTTGATTGTATTGATGATATTCATCCCCCTGAAGAAGGGTTCAAGGAACCCGAAATGCATTGGGGTCGTCAAAGGATGCATATCCGAGGATACCGATTGACTTGTATAAGAATGTTTTGAATATCACACAAATGTTTAACTAGAAATGAACTTTCAATGATATATTGATTTCTTTTGCAATATCGAATTGTAAATACACTTGAGTGTGAACTATACGTTTGTTTCGTGTTGTATATATAAATGTGTAATTTTGATTAAGCGATCAATTTTTGTGTTGAACCCCTAGGGGTCATAATGTAGTGCGCTTCAACAGTGTACAGAGTTTTCTTCGCACCTAGCTAAAGCCCAAGACATATGCCATACATCAGTTGATCCGCAGAAGGTAGTGCTCGTAATATAAACAAATGTTCTATAATCCATGGCACCATTTTGGCCATAGTGGGTCCTCGAACACAGTCTACAGTAAAAGTTTAAGAAAAGAAGTCAACACAAAAAAGTTTTTGTGTACATCATAATGATACATAAAACCCAATTTTATTTCCTAACATACTTCTCACAGCACTTGGAACGCCATCTACCAATCCGCCGTATCTCACGCCACAATAGACCCAACGTGGACACTTCCGTTGCTTCACCTATTCTAAAAGAGTGGGTACTATGTAGATGTTTATCCAAACCAAAACGCTCTAAAACCACCCGCGTCACAGCCAACAAATTAGACGGCGTAACCCTGGACCCGTCTGCATGACAAAATATTATTTCACCCTGTTTTCCCTGACATTCTGAAAACTTCTCCCACTCTCTTACCAGGCATATTGTTCCCTCCCCACTTTTCTTCAACCGTATCCATCTACCCCTCCCAACTTGATCTGCTTCGACATTTTCAGTCACATCCTTAAGCTGCGGCCCTCTAGAAAAATGTCACTGTACTCCACTCCAGGTCTATCTTTATATCCAAACTACTCAGATACTCTAAAAAAAAAAAAAAAAAAATCATATCATGGCAAAACGAAAAAGTTGCACTTCAAAAGCATCATAAAAACAAAAAAGGCAGGGTTGCCAAAAACTTTCCAGGAAATCCACCATCACTGAATCCTGTAACAGTGACCTAACCCTTCCCTCCCTGCCCCATCAATTCACCCTTTGCTGGTTCATACTTTTTTACACTTTTCGAGTCCATAGCATCAGTCTCAGTGTGTTTTTGTGTCAGTATGGTATACAATGTGGACTATATACCATTGATTGGTTTTTCCTAGTGGTCAGGACAAAGAAAAAGTTTAAAAGTAATTCTGCCTTGCTCGACAGAACCAACCATTAGTACATACTGAATCCTCCTTCGGCCATGAAAGGTGATGTATCAAGCGATACTCTCCTTTTGCCTTTTTTGGCACTATATCCAAAGGAAATATCATCAAATTAGGAAGAGGCCAGTCCCAGAAAGTTCCCACAATCCTACCCTCTTTCAACTCCCTAGCAAATTTCTTCTCAACAATTTGTGGTAATTCCCGTGCAGATTTCAAATTATCAGCCCATCTCTGAACTCTAGATCCCTGATACTCGAAACAAAACCCTCTTTGAAACCCCATTCCAGTTTCATGGCTGCCTTCCTGTCTGGGTAAAATTGCGGCCACCAACACAACCCTATCACATTAACCTGAGTAGGAGCTATTCGAAATACGTTGAGATTGCTGTCCCCTACCCATGTCTGGCCTCCACTGATCTCCGGCGCTAACCATGGCGAAGCATTGGGACAGTGAGTGTTGGCCACCATATTTAGAGCACACGTGCTTGTAGCGGCAAAACTGACTGTGGCAAAATCCCTTGTGAAAAACCCAACATGCTCCTGCATTAGGACCCTGTCCTCTGTTCCATGAGCCTGCGCCTGGCTGGGCGGGCCTATATAGAAAGGCCAATATGTAATTGGAAGCCCGCACAGTATGCATCGTAGACAGCGGACGCGTGGATGACATCCATTGCAGCCACAATTCCGAATCTATGTCTCCCGTGGTTTGTCAGGATTCATACTCAAACATTGCTGAAACTCCTCATCAATCCTAATCCATGTGTATCATCCAAAATGCCTTTGCATCTTATGAATTTTATCCATGTTCCTGAGAAGCAAAATTGCCCTGTCCCCATGTTTTTTGCAGTATATACTAGCATAAATAAGAAAAGCAGATGTTCAATTGTCTATTGTCATAGCAACCATTGGTCTTCATGCGAGCTCCCTTTCCTCCTCCTTGGACCCTTCTTTAGATTGTAAATCCTTATGTAGTAATGTAAAAACATCCACATATTCATGCTTCCAAATTTTATGTTTTGTTTGCTTTGATAAATGGTACCCCAACGGCCTTCCTATTCCATATAAGGCCGCTTTTTTCTGTGTTGCTGCTCAAGTGTATCACTCTCATCCTTTGAACCTTTTTCAATTTCCTTACCCTTTTTATCTTCACATTTAATTTCTTTATCACACGTTATCTTTTGGACCCTCTTGCTGCCATGACTCGTAGCAACCTGACCTGACAAGGCCTTTTTAGTGATTGTACTGCCACAACCTTTCACCTCAATCAAACCCTTGCACCAGCTGTGCAAGGTAATGGAGAAAGGACACAATACTTCGATGATCCCAATGTCCAGGAGCCGTAATGCGCACCGTTAGCATCTACATGCTACTGGCAGCCCTTTCGGCCGGGTGTACTCTTGACTCTCCTTCGGTATTGCTTCAACTTTGAAGAGCTCCATCTGATGTCAACCCATGGCTGCTCCAGCTCCTCTATCTCCCATACAGGTCTCATCCCCCGGGACCGACACCACCTGCCTTTGCTGCCCTGGACACCCTCCCCACTGGCCATCCTGTCTCCCTCTACCCATCCTGTCATGGGTACCTAACAAATGTCTGTCACCCTTGTCTTTCTCCTCTACCCACATGTCCTCAATATCTTCTCCTGCCAAAACTTTACCGTTCTCTCCCTTTGGTAACGTAATAGCCCACAATGCTGCACCATGTATGTCAGCACCATTGCAAACAACCATACGTGTCACCCGCAAAACCCACATTTCCCAGCATGCTCTCTGGCCTATCAAAGAGTGCCCTCTGGCAACGGCCCGTTAACACTGCACCTCCGCCGCCTTCATCAGAGCAGGTACCGCCCTCTACCTGCTGGCCAGCATCCTTTACATGCCGAATCACTCCACCAGCCATCTGTACTTGAGCGACTGCTTTGCCATCACCCTCTGCATTAATCTGGAACACCTTCTGCCCACTAAGCGCCCGCTCCTAACTGCAGGCCCACATGTAGCAGGTAAGGGTTATTCTTTCTTTATGGTAATTTCTGCCATTGTGCCCAGAGAGTCCTCTCTACCAGTCTGCCTTGGCCCCCTCAAACGTCTCCATCCATGCGGCGATGAGCAAACAGCGATTGCTGCTGCAATGCCTCCTGCTGCTTCTCTTCGGGGCCGCACTATACCCAACCACGCCTGCTCCAACACCCCAGGCCTAATAATGTTGTCCCTACCAGCAGCGCCTAACATACGCAATTCTTCCCTCGCAACTTCACTGGGGTCATTAGCCATACCAGCGAAGCTATAACCACCCGCTACTATCTATCTAAAATACATATGCTTCCCTGAGGAATATCAAACTGCTGAAATATGCTATCCCTATCCCTTGCTTCAACTTTGCCCAAGATGGATTCTGCAAGAGGCCAAAACTCCCTTCCCCATGCCTGTATACCCCCGCCTTAGAAACCCCGCGCATAGTGTCACCAACCTGTCCCTGTTCCCAAGGCAGTGTGGCCTGTGCCACCTGCACGAAGTCACCCAGGGGGAGAACAGCTGTCGGGTACCCTCATTGAGGGACTGTGGATGCACAGCAATCACTACAATGTTTTCAGGCCTCAGCCTTCAAGTTACAAATCATTATAATCAAATGAACTAGTTCACTTCGATCAAGATCAGCAAACCAGAACTACAACCCACCCAGAAAGCATTACATTGTCAAAAAATGAGGGCCCATGATTCAATCAATCAATCAATCAGGGAATTGTAAGCACGCTACTCACCCGTGAGGGTCTCAAGGCGCTGAGGGGGGGGGTCCGCAGATCTGTTTAGCCGAAGAGCCAGGTCTTGAGGGTCTTCCTGAAGGTGTTCAGGGAGGGGGCGCGTCTGATGTCTGCCGGTAGCTCGTTCCAGGTCTTGGCTGCAATGTGAGAGAAGGATCTTCCGCCTGCTCTGGCTCTGTGGATGCGCGGGGATTCGGCCAGTGCGAGGTTGGAAGATCGGAGGTTTCTTTTGGGTACGTGGAAGTTGATTCTGTCGTTGAGGTATTTGGGTCCATTGTTGTGTAGGCATTTGTAGGCGTGAGTGAGGATTTTGAAAGTGACTCTTTTCTCCACGGGGAGCCAGTGGAGACTTCGTAGGTGTTGGCTGATGTGTTCGTGTCGGGGGATGCCGAGAACGAGTCTGGCGGCTGTGTTCTGTATTGTTTGGAGTTTGCGGAGCAGGAACTTGTTGATGCCGGCGTAGAGTGCGTTTCCATAGTCCAGTCTGCTGGTGATGAGTGCGTGGGTGACTGTCTTCCTTGACTCAGGGGGGATCCACTTGAAGGTCTTGCGGAGGATGCAGAGGGTGTTGAAGCAGCTGGAGGTGACGGCGTTGACCTGTCGGTTCATGGTGAGTGATGAGTCGAGTACGATGCCGAGGTTCTTGGCGTTGTCTGAGGGGGTAGGTGGGCTTCCAAGGACGGTCGGCCACCAGGTGCTGTCCCATGCAGAAGGGGTGGTACCAAGGACGAGGACTTCTGTCTTCTCGGCATTGAGCTTCAGGCAGCTGTTGGTCATCCAGACTGCGACGTCTTGCATTCCTTTCTGGAAGTTGAGTTTGGCAGTGGTGGGGTCTTTGGTGAGGGAGAGGATGAGCTGGGTGTCGTCGGCGTAGGATACGATGTTGAGGCCGTGTTGTCAGACGATAGCTGCGAGGGGGGCCATGTAGATGTTGAAGAGGGTGGGGCTCAGTGATGAACCCTGTGGGACTCCGCAGGTGATTTTCGTGGGGTCGGAGAGGAAGGGTGGGAGTCTGATCCTTTGGCTTCTTCCGGTGAGGAATGATCGGATCCAGTCCAGGGCTGTTCCTTGTATGCCTGCGTCGTGTAGTCTGGCGACTAGTGTGCAGTGGGAGACAGTGTTGAAGGCCGCTGATAGGTCGAGTAGGATGAGGGCTGCGGAGTGGCCTTGGTCCAGGAGGGTGCGGATGTCATCTGTGGCGGCAAGTAGGGCGGTCTCTGTGCTGTGGTTGCTTCGGAATCCGGATTGGGACGGGTCGAGGACGGCGTTCACTTCAATGAATTGTGACAGTTTCCTGTTGACTGTTTTGTCTGCAACTTTGGCTGTGAAGGGGAGGAGCGAGATGGGCCGATAGTTCTTGAGGTCGGTGGGGTCAGCTGTGGGCTTCTTGAGCAGGGGTCTGACTTCTGCGCGCTTCCAGTCATCTGGGAAGGTGCCTGTTTTGAATGTGGTGTTGATGGTGCGTTGTAGTTCAGGTGCGATGGCGGCATCTGTGGTAGATGTGAGGGGGGCAGGGGTCGGTGGGGGCCCCCGAGTGGATGCTTTTCATGGTCGAGGCGGTGTCTTCGGCCGTGATTGGTGTCCAGTTGGAGATGGTGGGCTGGCTGGTGTTTCTAGGGTGCGGGGGGCCGTCTGTGGTGCCTGGTGGATGGTCGATGAAGTTGCCGTTGAGGTTTTTGATCTTGAGGTGGAAATAGGTTCCAAGCTTGTCGCAGAGGTCTTGGGATGGTGTGATGTCTGTGGCTTCGCTGCGTGGGTTGGTGAATTCCTGAATGACACTGAAAAGCTCCTTGGAGTTGGTGGAGTTGGCCAGGATTTTGTTGTGGATGAAGTTCCTCTTGGTGGCTCTGATCTGGTTATGGTAGTCCGTCATGGCGTCCTTGTAGGTGGTGTGGTTTTCGGTTGTCTTGGTTTTTCTCCAGTTCTTCTCCAGGCGTCTGCAGGTGCGTCTGGCTTCTTGGAGAGCGGTGGTGAACCAGGCGGCTTTCCTGGGGCGTTGTCTGTCGGGGTTGCGTAGCGGGGCGAGCTCGTCTGCGCAGTTGAAGATCCAGGTTTGGAGTTCTCTGGCTGCGTTGTTTGCGTCGGGTGCCCAGGTGTGGTTGTCTCGGGTGAGGGTGGAGTTAAGTTGCTCGTCGGTAACCTTGCTCCAGTTCCTTCGAGGTGGGCGTGGGGCTGGTTTGGGTGCCTTGGGTTTGTTGATGTCGAAGTGTACGCAGTGGTGGTCGGTCCATGGCGGCTGCGTTGTGTGGCTGAATTGGACGCTGTTTCCTGCCATGAAGATGGGATCGAGGGTGTGTCCTGCTCTGTGGGTCGGTGTGTTGATGAGTTGTTTAAGTCCGATGCTGGCGAGGTTGTCACGAAGGATAGTGGAGTTGGGGTCGCTGGGGTTGTCGAGGTGGAAGTTCAGGTCTCCAATGAGTATGTAGTTTGCTGAGGCGATGGCGTGGGGTGCGATGAAGTCGGTGATGATGGTGGTGAAGGGTGTTCGGGGGCCGGGGGTCTGTAGATGAGGGTTCCTCGGAGTGTGGCTTTGGGGGTGGTCTGGATCTGGAAGTGCAGGTGTTCGGCAGAGGGGAAGGTTTCACTGGAGGTGGTGAGGCGGAGGGTGCTCTTGTGGGCGATGGCGAGGCCCCCTCCTGGGTGGTTGGGGCAGTCTTTCCTCTGGATCTTGTATCCGTCTGGGATGGCGGTGCTGATGTCGGGGGCGGAGGATGCGTTGGTCCAGGTCTCTGTGAAGAAGGCGATGTCGGGCGAGAGAGAGTCGAGTAGGTTCCAGATTTCCATGGCGTGTTTGTGTACGGAGCGTACGTTGAGGAGGATGCATTTTAGGGTGTCCCCGGTGGTGGCGTCGGCGGTGTTGGAGGCCGGGGTGGCGGTGAGAGTCTGGCAGCAGTGGAGGCAGGAGAACTGGCCGTGGGTCGTGTTCGGCGAGGCCTGTTGGCATTCTCTAAGTTTTCCAGGGTTGAGTGCGAGGAGGGTGGTGGTGTCGTAGCAATGGGTAGTGGGAGGTCCAGGGTTCCTGGCGCTGGCTGCGGTCGGGTCACGGACGGGCGCAGACGGGCTTGCCTTTGGTGCACCTTCGGCGCGCCGGCGGCGGACCGCGCAGCAGCCGCCATTAAGTAGGGGAGGTGGGAGGGAGGAGAGGGTGGGAGGCAGGAGTGGGGGAATTCGGAGGGGAATTCCAGGGGGAATTCAGGGGGAATTCCGGGGAGGAGGGGCCGCAGGGGCAGCAGCGGCGAAAGGCGAAAGGAACAGGCAGGCACGAGAAAATAAAAACAGTGGTGGAATTAGAGCAAGACACAGATGGGCACAATAACAGTGGCACAACAGGGAAAAATTAAGAAAAAAACGGCTGAGAAAGGTTACGGTGGTTGCAGGCAGTCTGGTCCCAGTTGGAGCGGGCAGCAGGTGCAGGAGCGGGCAGCAGCCTCGAACCTCCCAAGGAGGAGGTCGGGGTCTGGAGGCAAGAGACGGCACAGCGGAGCTGCAGGGAGAGAGTGGACCTAGACCGAGGGTCTGGAAACAACGCTTTACATGAAGACAGTTTCATACATAAGGCCATTTTTGTCTCATTTTCATTTACATAAGAAGAGTTACCTTTCAGTTTATTCCATTGATATAATTTTGTTGCAGTGTTTCATGCTGGATGGCCCACACCCAAGATGGCCACTTAGTGTTTCTCTGGTCTGGTCTAGTTAATCAGTTGGTCCATGGACCCAAATATATTAGCACAAAAAGCTTTTTACAAGTAGTAGGTATTCTAACCATTCAGCCCCCTTTCTCCAATCCAACCCGAGGCCCTTGGTGAGGGAGCTGGTAACATTATAGCATCCTGTGTTGACCCTGAAACGTCTCATACCCAGCTCTCACATGGTGGCCTTCACCAAGGATACACCAACCTTCTAAGAAAAATTAGATTAGTCAGATAGATGTAGGTGTGGAGAGGGGATGCCCCTCCAGGAGGCTGGTGTTGTAATCTCCAGGAAACATCTGCCTCCTAGTAACTGTCGCAAAAAGAATGTCAGAAAGGCATTAGATAACCTCACATTCACAGCCAGAGCACGGCACAGGACAACACTGAAAAGACACACCCACTCAGGACCAATTCAGGTTATAACAGCAAGTTATGTGCTTCTAAAGCTCCAATTATAAAGATTATCCGAAGTTACAGCAGCTCTAGCAAACATTCAGATAGCAGGCAGTGTCACAGTTTAATTCAACACCACCAGACACTTGAGCAGTGTACGGTATGAATTTTGGTGATTGTGCAGGATACTTTGCTGAGAGCTCTGAAAGCTCAAGTCCACTGGGTGGTCCAAATGTTTGGCATGCATAGGCAAATAGACCTTGCATACAGTTTCCAGTTCGTTTTGGTGTCATCAATGCTAGGCGAAGAGGTGCAGAGGATCCTGCAGCAACCCCAAAATAACCATGCTGGAGTTCAGAAGGTGAAAGAGCAATAAAGATGTATATACGTTTTTTTATCTTGTTACATTTGCTGTGTTGTTCAAAGACAGAGATAAAATGTTGCTCTGTCTTCTGACAAATTGCTGCTTATTCTTTTAAGATGGGGATTGGTGTTTACTTTTCTTTCTCTGACTGCAGCTTTAAAGGATTATGTCAAATGAACTATGTGACTATCTTACTGGGATACAGGGACCGTGAAAGAAAAAGATGTTTGATGTAAGTTTTATTCTAAAACACAGTTACATTATAATACCAGTAAATGAACTGTACAAATATTCCAAAATATGTCGGCAGCTAGGAAAGCACAAATTAAGCACATTTTTTTTTATAATTCTGAAGTATGATGAAAACAAAGATTTTAATAGGATCAAAACAAATCAAGACAGTTTACTTAGTGATGTGCAAATTATAACTATTTTCTGACACACGATTTCAATGCATTATTTGTGCACTCTAAAGTATCAACAGCCAACCTGCATGTAAGTACGGATTTTGTGGCCACTTCAAAGGAAAATGTTTTGTCTATAAATGACAATGTGCTCCCACACTATGCTTTAGTAATATATTTGCGACAGTGAGCTCCAAAATTCACCACCAGCTGTATGCCACATCCTTACCAATCTCCTTCTGAATGGGCTTGGCTCTATACTTGTTCTTTGTGTGAAGCCTGGATTTTTTACAGTCCCTATGAGTTCAGTGATGTAAGGCAGCACTCCTACTCCGAAAACTGTTCCAGCACTACTGTTTTGGGCATAGTCAACATATATAGGCTTTAGATATCTCCAGAGCGCTTCCGTACCTGGAGAGCAAGAGGGAGAAGCGAAGTGTGGACAAAAGACAAAGGAAGGGTCAGGAGCAGGACAAGAGGGTTAATAATGTGGAGAGCAGGAGAAGATCCTCCGTGAGGCATATTAGCAGATAAAAGTGAGGTTGTGGAATCTTCTTCGCCTACTCACTAACAAGGAAGACAGTAAGTGGAAGATGGCGACGAGAAAGGAAGGGGGCAGTACGAATGGGTAGAAGTAGTTTTAGAAGTACAAATCAAAAGAACGTAAGATGGAAGCTGCACAGGTGTCAGGTGTATACACTGGAGGAGCAGAGGATGGGCACATGATGAAGTTAAATATGGGGTGGGCAAGGGGGAGTACAGCATCAAAGGAGTGACCTCCAATGGGCTTTGTCCAGTTCTTGCTGGTGTTCTTGAACCTACAATTCAATGACCTCCATCCACACTTTCAGCAATATTTTCTTGCTAACGGTATCCCCAAATGTTCCGCTTGCATTGTGCGGCACGCGCTCATCACAATGTCAATTAAGAGTAGTTCTGATGAAGGTCTTAAGGACTGCTTCTAGGCAAGGCTAGTTAGCCATCTAGGATGCAATCAGCTGGGGTGCCAGTGTGCCCCTGTAATCAGGAAAGTAGCCGTTTGCCTGGGCACTGTGGCGTAAACTGTCAGTTCACCAACTCTAGCTATCAAGCAAGATGTACACCCAATACCTCAGGACTTGAGCAGAACCTCTAACATGGCCACTCTGGCACCCTTCTGCCACTTTGGAGGAATGACCTGGCACCATTGGCTTGGGTCTCCCCTGCATTTTTTGCGTTTGCCTCCTGTGTTTTTGCTGTGTGTTGGACTCTGTTTTGCTGGTCTAGATGCTTTGGGCACTTTGCCACTGCTGTTCAGTGCCAAAGTGCAAGTGCTCCCTTTGTAAATTGTTATTATGGATTAGTGATTCCATGATTGGCATATTTAATTTACTAGTCAGACCCTAGTACAGTGCACTGTGTGTGTCCAGGGCCTGTAAATCAAATGCTGCTAGTGGGCTGCAGCACTGATTGTGCCACCCACAGAAGCAGCCTGTAAAATGTAACTCTGGCCTGCCTTTGCAGAGCCTGTGTGCAGTCTGGTACTGACATGTCGACTTGGCAAATGCACCCACTTGCCAGGCCCTAGCCTTCCCTTTTCTTACATATCAGTCACCCCTAAAGTAGGCCCAAGGTACCCCTGTGGGCAGGTTGCAGTGTAGGTGAAAGGTAGGACATGCCCTGGTGTGTGTGGCATGTCCTGATAGTGAATTACTGCCAATTTAGTTTTTCACTATTGCAAGGCTACCTGATCCCATAGGACAGAATGGGGAGTTTGCTTATAACATCTTATAACCATAACTACCCCTGGGAACAAGGTAGGGAAATAAAGTTTAGGGTGCCTGAACTCAGAATGTTAAAATGCATCTTTTAGTGAGTGTGACTTTTACATTCTGTGTTTGAAAATACCACTTTTAGAAAGTAGGTATTTTCTTGCTTAACCATACAGGGTGCCTCTGCTAGGTTTGTGTATTGCACGTCTGGCTTTTGGATGACAGGGGCTGGAGAGGGGCAGTGGCTCCAGAGAGCCTGATGAGTCAGGGCTGGGCTGAATAGACCTGGGTTGCATTTAGAGTAGGGGGAGGAGATTTCCTTTCACCTGAATGGGCCTGGTCTGCCAAGGACAATGCTGTCTCCACCTCCTGCCAGGAAGCTGCACCAGAGAGGACAGAACCGGTTTGGACTGAGCACAGGGCTTCTCTGCCACCAAAGAACAAAGGATTTTGTGGTATAAATATTGGGGCCCAGACCCCAGAACTTTAGATCACTTCTGGGAATCAAGAGGAACCTTTGCCAAGGAGAAGAGCCGGAGAAGCTGAGTAGGAGTACTGCCCCTGCCCCTGTGCTGTTTGCTGTCTGGGGTTGGCCTGCAGTGGCTACTTACTGCCAAGGAAAGGAGGAAAGGACTTTGCTGTTTGCTTTGTCACCTGCTTGAGGAAAAGATCTCTAAGGGCTTGAAATTGAGCTTGCCTCCTGTTCTGAAGTCCCAGGGACGCAAAGACTTCATGTCTCTCTGCATCTGGAACTGCTGTTTCAGCTACCACAGAAGGAAATTGCAACACCGACGCCAGCGAGCGACGCCGTAACCTGCACCGAAGCCGTGGGCACCGCTTGTGAAGAACACAACGCACCGCCCCGCACCATAGGCCCAACTCCTGCTGATGCCGTGCTGCATCGACTCCGAAGCCGTCACCGAGGCCGCTGCCTGCACCGGAGCCGAGGACATCGCTCGTGACGTCCACAACGCACCATCCCGACTCGCACCGCAGCCCCGACTTCACCGACGCCGGTGCTTCATCAACGCGGAGCTGATACTCAACGTGGGTGACTCCTGAATCCATTGACACCGCACCGTTGTAAGGAACCGACGCCTCACCGCCATCGTGACGTCACCTCCCCGACACAGTAAGGAACCAACGTCTCACCTCCCCTGCACCGCAGTAAGGAACCGAGGCTTCACCTCCCCTGGGGTCGTAAGGAACCGACGCCGCCCAGCGCCAATGAAGCATCACCTCCCTGACGCCGTGCACCATCTTTGCTTTTATCATTTCCAAGGTACTGTTCTTTGTAGGTCTACTTGACTCCGTGCCCGACGCCGCGCACCTCGCGGTCGGCACCGTACTTTGGGATTTTTCATCTGTCACAACATCGTAATAACTCCAGGTGGAGTTATTTGTTGCTACTAACTTTAATTGAGTGAATAACCTATTTTTGAGGATATTTTGACTATTGTATTGTGGAGTTTTGTCGTTTGGTCTTGTTTTGGTTTAGATAAAGATTACTTATTTTTCTAAACTGGTGTAGTGTCCATTTGTAGTGTTTTCACTGTATTACTGAATGTGTTCACAAATGTTTTACACACTGCCTCTGAAATAAGCCTGTCTGCTCGTGCCAAGCTACCAAGGGGGTGAGCAGGGGTTATTTTAGAAGTGTATCCCCCTTACCCTGACTAGAAGCAAGGGCCCCTATTTGGACAAAGGTACCTACCTCTGCCAACTAGAGACCCCCATTTCTAACAAGTTCACAGTCATGTAACACTTAGTGGCATAGTCCTGAACAACATAGCCCTTTAATGGGGAACCAAGAGAAGAGTTCTCAATAACATAAACCCATTAGTGGGGCAGTAAAAGCATACTTCTCACTCACGTAACTGTTTAGTGGAGCACCAGTGGCATAGTTCTCAATCACTTAACCCTTTAGTAAGGCAGCAAAAAGCATAGTTCACCATCACATAACCATTTAGCGGGACAGCAAGAGGGTAGTTCTCAATCACATAGCCATCTAGTGGGACAAAAAGGGGGTCGTTCTTAATCACATCGCCCTCAAGCAGGACAGCAGGAGCGTAGTTCTCAATCACTCAGCCGTCTAGCAGGACAGCAAAAGTGTAGCTCACAATCATGTAGCCCTCCAGTGGACAATAAGAGCATAGTTCTCAATCAGACAGCCCTCTAGCGGGACAGCAAGAGCTTAGTTCTCAATCACATAGCCCTCTAGTGGAATAACAACAGGATAGTTCTCAATCACACAGCCCTCTAACGAGACAGCAAGAGCATAGTTCTCAATCACATAGTCCTCCAGTGGGACAGCAAAAGCGTATGTCTAATGTACTTTTAGTGGATGGTAGCAAACCTTCTTAGCAGGTTTGCTGTATTTTGGAGGGGTCAGTACAGGTTTGTTTCAGTAATGAGCCTATACTGTTAGCAGGACAGACCATCAGTGTCAGTAGGGAAGACTTTTAATGGCCCAGAACCATCACCAGGTTAGTAAATGGCTCTTATAAATCATATCTAGAACAAGGATAATTTTCACATATGACTTCACATTTGGAAAAACTTCTTCTCTGGCACAACTTCCATAATCTCCAGCAACAATAGTTATTTTTTACAAGCCTGTGTATTAGTAGCTCATAGAATATCTCTACGCATCACAAAAGTTTTTAAGAGATGGTTATGTACTATTACAACCATTAAGTAACTTGGCTTTTGTATAGAACACTTCTCTAAGTGCTTTGGGTTGTCACACAAGTGTGAGGGTCATAGGACAATTAATAGTGGAATCTGGGATCTGGATCAGTGTAGGACCATCTCTTTTGAGCTGCAGGGGGTGGCAGTCATCTGGCTATGTAAAACAGACGTGAGAGTTGCTATTAGAACCACCTGGTTCTGTCCTGGTGTGTGTCAGGTTCTCCTTGTTTCTGTGTCCATATCTATGTTTCTTTTTGCAGTGTGTAGTCCTCCGTGACCAGGGTCTGTTGTTTCTTGCTCTGGCGGGCGTTCTTCCCTAGTCAAAGTTAGCTACAGAACACATCTTTTTTAAAATCTATTAGTGTCTTTCCGTTTGTGTCACCAAGGGCCTAATTTGTTAAAGAAAAGATAAATGAGCGCCATGGCCCTTCAATTTTTCATAGCCATGGGATATATTTTTTAAATAAATACTCTTTATTGAAGTTTTATAGGATGCAAGATACAGCAGCAATGACCATCAAATCTACCACTTGTCATTATGTCATAACCATCAATACGATCAATAACAGTTCCCCAACAGGCCTTACCCCCATGCTCGTGTACACAACAGTTTAAACATTGAGTCAAAAAGAATATGAGTATTCTCCAGGGCTACGCCCCATCCTGTTTTAGCTCCCACTCCACCTCCCTCCCCCTGTTTCGGCGTAGCAGTGATCCATGAGTGTGTCATGCCATGGTCTCCCCCAGTGGGCTTGACATCCGGGGAGGGGGTCTCTCAAGTCAGCCAACATGGCCGCCCATGACTTCAAATTGTCTTCCAACTTTTCATTCCATCGGACATGCTTCATGCGTACCTCCTCTGCTATCGCCCATTCAGACTGATAACGCGGAAATCTCCTGGTAATCTCTCTTTGGAAAAGTTAGTAAATGAGGCACGATTAACCTTTAATTACCATTGTTTCCACTCAAGGTGATGAATCTTTGGCACCGTATTATGACCAAAAGAACTCCTTCAAAACATGGGCAAATAATCAAATGCAAATGAACATTTTAGCCAATAATGAGAGTTGTGAGTAGTTTTAAAGGGATTTGTTTTCTAATTTAAGTTTAAGATTTTCAGACTCTTCATTCATTAGTCAGGTATCAATCAGGTTACAGAATTGATAATAGAAAAATAAAGTTATTACAGAGCATATTATAATTTCCATACAGTTTGTTCCATAATGGAAAGAATCCCTATTCTAAGAAAATGAGGTACAAATGATGTCAGTCAGAATTCATGAAGAGTTCAAGAATAGAAGAAAGAGTGAGATTTACATGAAGCTAAATCAATAATTAATAATTGCAAAATCTCCCATAAAGAGAAATAAAGCATAGAGCAAATAAGCCTTGGCAAAGCCAGTTAGTCAAAGCATAAAGCGTGGGGATTTTAATAAAAGTCAGAATGGAACAAAGCCTGCTTCTAGTCTGCCTTCATCTGACTCAGTTCTGCTCTCCATCAAGGTCTGTCATCCCCTCCTCTGCAGGTCTGAAAACGTCTGCAAAGGTCTCCGTCCCTTAATCGGTCTGAGTCTTTGCAAGGGCTCTGAAACTCCTAAACTAGGAACGCGTTTATATAAAAAATAATGTTACAAAGCAGGTGGCATGTTTTCGTTCTGCATCCTATTGGAATCCAGCATTCTCATCTCCACCTCTTGGCAGTCTGCATACGTCATCCCATCAGAAAGGCGAAAATCCTTCCCACAACATATTCTGCATCTTATTTAATATAACTTCATCTCCTAACCTTCCTATAAAGAAACATTTTATATTTAACTAAACACATAACATTAGCTGCAAAAGAACTATGTTATTTAAGGAAGAATCATTAAAGCATAACATGGTAATGCATTTTTAAAGTACGTGTTTTCCTACACTTTCTAAAGCAATGAATTCTGAGGCTTTATTTAACATTTCCAGCAACTAAATAGATAAGGCTCCCTTATGCCAAGCGTTCTCTCTTTCACTCGAGAAGAATGTTATCTGAAGGTCAAACTAGAGTTCACAGAGCACTAAATCGTGAGCTGTTTCTATGTTTTTATACTTTAATATGTTGTGTTAATTCAGTACAACTATATTCTACTACTGCACAAATTTACGTTGCTAATGTTTGAGGATTGCTGCTTGTTTCCACCACTCATGCTTCATCTACCTCCCTGGCCACCTTGGGTGCCAGCCCGTTTCAATGAGGATCAAGAGCTCATACTGCGAGCTGTCGCAGGGGTTGGGGGAGTTTCATTGGTCATCTCTCATAGTGAGTTGTGGACAGAGTTTATCAATCAATGTCCACCTTCTTCTACTCTTCCGTGCTATCTTTTACATTTTCTTCTACTGAGGGAGAATAGCAGTCTTTCCTTTATGATTCATACCAATAGAGGAAGGGCAAACAATCCTCTGATTGGAGAATAAATCTGCGTTGACAGTCTTTCTATTCCTCTAGACCAATCTGGAATTAAAAGATGGGCATAAGCGGAAGTGGTATAAGTTTATGCCGGTCAATCCAAACCCTTGAGAAGGGAGCAGCTGGGGAGGTGTAGCCGGACCCTGAGAAGGCTGTGGCTAACTCGCTCCGAGGGCAACCACCTTGGGGACTGGCTTCCTCAAGCTAGGCGGAGTAAGAGGGGCAGGTCTTTGAGGTCGCCCACCTTTCCTGTCTCCTCCGCTGCACAATGGTGCGCGTGGGAGAGCCTGTGTGCACAATTGGGCAAGGCCCATTATGAATGGGCCAATGAGAGTTGGGGGAGGGGCCTACTCATTCAAAGGACTGCGAGCTAGCGAATAGCTTTTGTATTTTGCCACGCCACCATTGTTGTCTCACCCACCCACACCACTAAGGCGTTGCAGCCACCAGAAAGAGGCCAGCACCTTTTAACCATGTTAAGAATTCAAAATGGCGGCTGGTAGGCCCCAAAAGGGCTAAAAGTTGGTAGCAAGGTGGTCCTTAAGATGTCTCACAGCAGGGACATAGCAGGACAGCAAAGGAGCCCAAAGTAGGGTGGCAAAGCAGGCACTGCACTTGAAGCCCAGGCACAGCCAGAGTGGGCCTCATTGGAAGCAAGCGGAAGCCTAGAACTGCGCCACATGAACACACAGAAGCGCCACAATGGGTGCTGGTGATAGGATGATTTATGGCATAGGGGATGATTGCCAAGGTCAAGGGCTTGATGTCAAAGTGATGAGTTATGGCTAGACGTTGCGGTTCCTGGTCAGAACAGCATGCTGTGAAACTATGTTTAGGATGCCACTAATGCATCAACTGAGGCAAATTGATGACTGACTAGTGTTGTGATGTTTTTATGTCCATGGTTCAGCTTATGAAGTGAGTATCAATTAACTGCATCCTTCTACCACCACACAGTATCCAGTGAGCTTTTTGTGAAACATGCGAGGGCGGGTGTTGGCTGTAAATGATGGGCGGAAGCCAAGGGAGTTAAGGGTTAGCGCGTCTGGAGTGGGTTATGTATATTAACTGCTATTCATTCATCAGGTCACTTAAACCTAGATCCAGTGCTTAATTTGTAAAACAATAAGTGCCAGGGCTCTCGTCAGGAGGCCACTGAAGCTTGCACCACACACTGCCCCTGCCAGCGCTGCCAATGTTAATGACAACACACCTGCTGACCATCACACTCCTACAAGTATGACAATTTGGACTATTCCAGGCCCCCAAAGCTATAAGAATGGTTTGGGCGGTAGATAATAGTTATTTTTAATGTATATTGAATTAATAATTGACTGTTGTTGTGGTCAACTCTAAATTAGCCAGACAGTGACACCTTGGCAGACTGTCACAAGTGCCCGTGTTGACAATTAAGTGCCGGTGCCAAGCACCGGAAACCACAGGCTTAAATTAAGCACTGCCAAGATAACCGTACACAAGTATGTCAGTTGGCATCGGAATGTACTACTACTCAGTACAAAGAGGTTCCTTTTCATCATTTGTAGATTATGATTGTCTTTGTTCAGTCCAAACTGCTCAGTTGTTACCCATATATCATTTCCTAACAGTTTTCCGGAACTACGTAAAATGTGGGCCTGCCATTCACAACTCCTACAGAGCTTGCGGCGTGAGATTCTTTCAACAGTCATGGGCCAGAGAGACATAATTTGAGGGATATTTACGGCAACAGGAGTAGGACAACTGGCAGCAGTCAGAAATTGTGGCGTTTTAAAGTGTTATTGTAATTGGTTTCCTTGTAATGGTACGGAATCAAGAGGAACAATTATATGTTATTTGTGACTTGGGACTGCTTCAATTCCTACATCTGTACTATACCTGGAGGATATTAGACTGCAGATGATCACTTAATGGCTGTGTTGATTTAAGTGACATCTCATTGTCATGCAGAGAAAAATAATACCTTTAGGTAAGACGTGTCCTGGATGTGTTTTTTAGGGACTGGTGTATAAACCTGTTTTGTGGTCTCAAATGCGGCGGTGTGCACAACAGATGTGTTTGCAATTGCAAAATTGCTTTTTACTATGTACTAGACTGCTATGTCTCTGTTGGTTTTTCTTGTCATGGTCCAAGAATAAAAGCCGAAACATTGACCTTTGATGTAAAACAGGTGAGAGTGAACAACAGAGATATACATCAGGTGGCTGGATTTCTAAATGTGAAACCAGATAATCCCTGCTTGTCTAAATTGTTTAATCCTAGACAAACATTTTATTTCACATGAGCTATGAAAATGTGTCTAAAACAAGAGTGATAAACATTCTTTTTTTTTAATTTAGATCATAAATATTGTTTGGTGTATACATAAATGGATTAAAAACCATTATTATTTGTTTCATTTCTATATATGTCTCTTCTTTCTCTATTATAGCCACCATTTTGGTAAATAGCAGAAGGGTTGCTTGGAGGAGGTATTTTCTGTCTCTATAGGCTACTTGACACCCAAAACCTATGTTTTGACACCAAAATGAAGTATGTAGGCCTCATGGTTCCTGAAATATTACATCATAACTGCAACATATCTGCCCTTTTTAAAAATATCATCCAGAAAAATTTGGCCTGGATCAGCAATGTCTACACAAGCTAAATTACTTCTCCAATGATCCAAAAACACAAATCAAAAATGAAAATCTCTGGACAACAATTTTTTTATGGAGGTTAATCAGGGGTCCAGGATTATGAAGAGCATGATAGGTTGCATCTGTTAGATGCACTTAGAACGATGGGCATTTATCGGTCTGGTTCATCATCCTGCCAGTTTGCTCATTAATTTTGTGGAAGACCCCTAACAGTATGTCTTCTGCTTCCTCGCAGAGCATTTGCTCAAAATGGGAATTTGATTTGTATATGAGATTTTGGAGATGCTTCTCAGGGATGATCTTCTATGGAGATGGCAGCATCTTGGGCTGAGACATTGATCGCTTTCAGACAACTAGAGGTCAGCTAAATGGATGTGCCCCACTACCTGCTGAATGAGGGGGCAGGGAGTCCTTGGAGCTCCAGAGTACTCTTCTGTCATGGAGGTGTGTTTTCTTTGTATATCCTTTATGCTATTGCATTACGTGGATGTGCTGCCAAGTGGCTGGAGTTGCCATGTATTTGGTGTGGTTGTTAGGTTGAGGGCAAATATATACTCCTATGGCATATTTTCATTAATGTAAGGGCTTGGATAACGAAGAGTGGATGGAGACAATGCTCACATTATTTACCAATAATGTTCATAATTCTAATTTTGACATTCCATCCATTCACATACCCCCTCTTTCCAAGAGGTGCCTGGTCATCTGAGGTGCAGAATGTTACAGAGGAACGGTGAAGTTAGAGATACCCTTTGTGGTATCTATTGCTACGGTGGAGGGTCCCATCATAAGGAATTGGGCTTGAACCCATTTTCTGAAATGACAGTGGGGTGCAGGTCATTGAGATGAATCAACCTCACTAACTTTCAGTATGGAGAAGAATCAAAGTAATGAAGATTATCAGTAAGTAATTAAAGTATACTCTTTAGCAGCTGCAAGGGTTCCATAACCCAACACTTTATAAAGATGAAACATATACACATTTACTGTCAGAAGTTCTTACGTTAGATGTGTAATGGTGCTTGAGCCATTCATTGCGAACATATTTTATTCTGTACTTGCTCTAAGGTGCTTTGGCTCATCCTCCTTTAGCCATTGGCTTCTGTGGTTCAGGAACCTTCAACTATTAGCTTAAAATATTTTCTAACACATCTTGGATCAGGCAAGAGGGCTATATTAGTCTCACTTTCTTTCTGTTAGCTGTTTGGGTATATCCTTCAGCCTTCATGGGAATGGTATGCAGACAGAATATTGAGTTGGAAATGTCGACTTACATAAATATCGAGTTGGAAATATTGTGACACAGAAATATCGACAGCAAGAATATCGTGGTCAAGAATATCGACTTTAAGATAAGAAATATCGTTTATTAAAATATTGAAGTCATTAACATCGTTTGCAAAAATATAGTTGTTTAAGATATCGATTTTTTAATTAGTTTTATGTATTTTAGTATGTATTTTAAATGTATGTGATCTTTTTTTTTGTATAAGTATTGTTTTTGTTTTTTAATATATGTGTTACATTTTAGTAGTTATCAATTTTATTTTAATTAAATTTTGCGTTTTTTAGTTCGGTAGCCGGTCGTGGGTTTATAGGGGAATAGGGTGAGAAGTAATTTTTTTATAATAAATTAATGATTATTTTTTTATTTAGTAATATTTATTTAGTGTTAATTGTGGGAAATAATTTATTATTAATGAATTAATAATTGGTTGTTAATTAATATTAATTAATTAATTGGTAATAAATTATGGTAATTGTGTTATTTTTTTAGGAGCGGGTTGTGGGGTTTATAGGGGTAAAGGGTGGGAATTAATTAATTATCATTAATTAATGACTCTTTAAAATTTATTAATATTTATTTAATTTAGATTTTATAGTACTAATTGTAGGAAGTAATTTATTATTAAGTAATTATTAATTGGTTGTTAATTATTATTAATTACTTAATTGGTAATTAATTATGTTAATTGTGTCATTTTTTTAAGGAGCTGGTTGTGGGGTTTATAGGGTTAAAGGGTGGGAAGTAATTTATTTTTAATTAATTATTAATTATTTGTTAAATAATGCTCATTAATTATTTAAAATTCAAATAGGGTAATTGTGTAATTCATTTTAGATGTGAGTTGTGGGGTTTATAGTGGTAAAGGGTGGGAAGTAATTTATTTTTAATTAATTATTAAGTAGTGGGGTTTATAGGAGTAGAGGGTGGAAAGTAACTTATGTTTAATTAATTACTAATTATTTGATCATTAATATTAATTTATCAATTGATAAATAATTAGGGTAATTGTTTTTTTTTGTGTGTGTGAGTTTTGGTTTTATAGGGTTAATGTTTGGTGAGTAAATTAATTTTTATCTGTTTTAATTTGTTTTTTAATTAATAATTTTCCTTTAATTGATAGTTAATTATGTTAATCATGGAGGTACATTTTTTTTAAATTTAGATGTGTGTTGTGAATTGTGCGGTGTTATAGGGTAGGAAATAAAAAAGATTACATTTATGTAATAATTAATGTTTTTGTTTATAAATAATTTCTAATTAAAAATGGTTATTTGTTTGTAAATTATTTTTAAATTTATTTAATATAATATTTCCAGATATTTGCCTTATATATTTAACATTAAAATATGTTTCTATTTTTTAGATTTGTTTAATATTTTTATATATTTTTGATTTTATTTTATTTTTTAACATTTTGTGTTGGTAATATTTTGTTTGTTTTTAATTTTGAACTGACTGGAGTAGGAATATTAATTTTTACCCCTCCGCTATCTAACACTTTCCCTATTGTTGCACTAACTGAAGTTGGAATAGTATTTTCTACCCCTCTGCTATCCAACACTTTCCCTACTCTTGCACTCATTGGAGTGGGAATAGTAATTTCTACCCCTCCGCTATCCAACACTTTCCCTACTGTTGCACTCGTTGGAGTGGGAATAGTCATTTTTACCCATCCGCTATCCAACACTTTCCCTACTGTTGCACTCACTGGAGTGGGAATAGTAATTTTTACCACTCCGCTATCCAACATTTTCCCTACTGTTGCACTTACTGGAGTGGGAATAGTATTTGTTACCCCTCTGCTATCCAACACTTTCCCTACTGTTGCACTCACTGGAGTGGGAATAGTCATTTTTACCCCTCCGCTATCCAACATTTTCCCTACTGTTGCACTCAGTGGAGTGGGAATAGTTATTTTTATTCCTCCGCTATCCAACACTTTCCTTACTGTTGCACTAACTGGAGTGGGAATAGTAATTTTTACCCCTCCGCTATCCAACACTTTCCCTACTGTTGCACTCACTGGAGTGGGAATAGTAATTTTTACCCCTCTGCTATCAAACACTTTCCCTACTGTTGCACTCACTGGAGTGGGAATAGTAATTTTTACCCCTCCCCTATCCAACACTTTCCCTACTGTTGCACTCACTGGAGTGGGAATAGTCATTTTTATTCCTCTGCTATCCAACACTTTCCCTACTGTTGCACTAACTGGAGTGGGAATAGTAATTTTTACCCCTCCGCTATCAAACACTTTCCCTACTGTTGCACTCACTGGAGTGGGAATAGTAATTTTTACCCCTCTGCTATCAAACACTTTCCCTACTGTTGCACTCACTGGAGTGGGAATAGTAATTTTTACCCCTCCGCTATCCAACATTTTCCCTACTGTTGCACTTACTGGAGTGGGAATAGTATTTTTTACCCCTCTGCTATCCAACACTTTCCCTACTGTTGCACTCACTGGAGTGGGAATAGTAATTTTTACCCCTCCGCTATCCAACACTTTCCCTACTGTTGCACTCAGTGGAGTGGGAATAGTAATTTTTATTCCTCCACTATCCAACACTTTCCTTACTGTTGCACTAACTGGAGTGGGAACAGTAATTTTTACCCCTCTGCTATCCAACACTTTCCCTACTGTTGCACTCACTGGAGTGGGAATAGTAATTGTTACCCCTCTGCTATCAAACACTTTCCCTACTGTTGCACTCACTGGAGTGGGAATAGTAATTTTTACCCCTTCGCTATCCAACACTTTCCCTACTGTTGCACTCACTGGAGTGGGAATAGTCATTTTTATTCCTCCGCTATCCAACACTTTCCCTACTGTTGCACTAACTGGAGTGGGAATAGTAATTTTTACCCCTCCGCTATCAAACACTTTCCCTACTGTTGCACTCACTGGAGTGGGAATAGTAATTTTTACCCCTCCGCTATCAAACACTTTCCCCACTGTTGCACTCAGTGGAGTGGGAATAGTTATTTTTATTCCTCTGCTATCCAACACTTTCCTTACTGTTGCACTCAGTGGAGTGGGAATAGTTATTTTTATTCCTCCGCTATCCAACACTTTCCTTACTGTTGCATTAACTGGAGTGGGAATAGTAATTTTTACCCCTCCGCTATCCAACACTTTCCCTACTGTTACACTCACTGGAGTGGGAATAGTAATTTTACCCCTCTGCTATCAAACACTTTCCCTACTGTTGCACTCACTGGAGTGGGAATAGTAATTTTTACCCCTCCACTACCCAACACTTTACCTACTGTTGCACTCACTGGAGTGGGAATAGTCATTTTTATTCCTCCGCTATCCAACACTTTCCCTACTGTTGCACTAACTGGAGGGGAATAGTAATTTTTACCCCTCCGCTATCAAACACTTTCCCTACTGTTGCACTCACTGGAGTGGGAATAGTAATTTTTACCCCTCCGCTATCCCACACTTTCCCTACTGTTGCACTCACTGGAGTGGGAATAGTATTTTTTACCCCTCCGGTATCCAACACTTTCCCTACTGTTGCACTAACTGGAGTGGGAATAGTAATTTTTACCCCTCCGCTATCAAACACTTTCCCTACTGTTGCACTCACTGGAGTGGGAATAGTCATTTTTACCCCTCTGCTATCCAACACTTTACCTACTGTTGCACTCACTGAAGTGGAAAATTTAAGTTTAAAGACTTTTAAATAGTTTAATGTTTTAATTTATAATATAATGGGTTTTTTTCATTAGATTTTATGTTATTGGTGTATGTATATATATATACACAGTACAACTGCAACTCGACTCAGGAACTACAATTCCAAATGAAAAAATCACAGCGCTGGCACTCTTATATGATGAAAAGCGTATGTTTTATTCACACACAGCAGCAATAATCCCAAAGCGTTTCAGAGTTAAAAGCACTTCTTGATCACGGGTTAGGCATCCATGTGCAATCTGTCTTATTTAAAGAGACAGATAGTGTATTCTTGAAACAACATAGAAAAGATACTTTGTTTCATGTTTCCATTATTACACGAGCGTTTAAAGAGAGACAAATGGCATTTCAATAAGGTAGAATAAAGCATTCATATTGGTTTTCATTGCATGACATGAATCAATAATACATGTTGGGTTGTTGCACAGTTAAACAATCAAAACACAATATTGTTAAAATAATAAATGAATACCTGGTACTGAACGATGGTGATATTTCAAACCCAATGGGCATATTATAACAAACTTTTAGTGAAAGATTGCCAAATAATTGAAACAATATTAGACAATGGGGTAATTCAAGCCCCAGTGGGCATTTTATACACAAAGAAACATTCTAATTGTTTTATATCAAGTGGCATCGACTATTGCTATTAAGTGTCACCTACAATAAGGTCATTAATAACACGATTCCGCTCTAGTGGGCATACTTAAGTTGGGCGATAGCCTGTAAAAACAGGTACCACTGCATACCCATGTCTTGTTGATCACAAATATGCTGTTCGACAACACCATGGGGCCGATTCCGATTCGGGCCGGAAATCTCTCCGACCGAGCCGGACCCGGAGAGATTTCCGACCGAATCGGACCCTAGCAGCCCGACCGAACGAGTACGATGCGTACGCATGCTATCGGACTCGATTTGGTCGGACTCCCATTGAAGTCAATGGGAGCCGGTCGTACAACGCGTACGCGGGCTCCCATTGACTCAATGGGTGCGAGGCAAACTAGGGCGCCCCTACAGCGTGTACGCGGCGAAGCGACTTGCGCCGTACACGCACAGGTAGGGGGGACCCATGGGTCCCCCCTGTGTGCGACTCGCGCGGCTACGCATACAGGGGGGTCCGACACGGACCCCCGAAGTACGGCTCTGACTGCTTCTTCGAGCCGGACGGCGCGAGTCGGTCGGACTGCTCGCGGCGCGCATCGTACTTGCCCGGCCGGGGAACGTCTCCATTGCGCGGTGCGAGGCGCATCCGTGCGAGTCGGTCGGTGCGGTTGGGACGGGCGTACGAGTCGGTCGGCGAATTCGCACGCGCTCGCATCGTACTCGCTCGCCCGGACGCACGTACGAATCGGTCGGGAAAGAGGGCTCCGAATCGGATCCGGTTAAGCCGAATCCGATTCGGTGCCCTACCAGCCGAGATCGGAATCGACCCCCATGTCTATAAATGCTCAATGAATTCAATTATAAGATAACATATGCTTGCGCAATTACACCCTAAACATTGTCTCATACTAGAAAGTCATACATGTACTAAATATCAATGAATAAACCATGCCGCCTTCGGCGATGTCCAAACCAAAAATCTAAATAGGACTTGAAAATCAATAACAGATTTGGATGTATTCCAGCCATATAATATCAAATCGTTTCTCCTCTCTTTTAAATTTCTCCGTCTAAAATAAAAAAACAAAGCATACTCATTAAAACCAATGTTACAACACACAGATTAAAAAGGCACTAGCCTATACAGGAGATAAAGATGCATATTTGTGAATTTGAAACATGTTTAACCCAAATGTACTGCCATTTTTCGTCCAGATTCAAACCTTTAGGAAACACAGTGTCGTACTTTATTATCAACCTAGATTCAAGTCTCCGTAACTCAGTGGTACGATCGCCCCATTTTTATTCCTCCGCTATCCAACACTTTCCCTACTGTTGCACTAACTGGAGGGGGAATAGTAATTTTTACCCCTCCGCTATCAAACACTTTCCCTACTGTTGCACTCACTGGAGTGGGAATAGTAATTTTTACCCCTCCGCTATCCCACACTTTCCCTACTGTTGCACTCACTGGAATGGGAATAGTATTTTTTACCCCTCCGGTATCCAACACTTTCCCTACTGTTGCACTAACTGGAGTGGGAAAAGTAATTTTTACACCTCCGCTATCAAACACTTTCCCTACTGTTGCACTCACTGGAGTGGGAATAGTCATTTTTACCCCTCCGCTATCCAACACTTTACCTACTGTTGCACTCACTGAAGTGGAAAATGTAAGTTTAAAGACTTTTAAATAGTTTAATGTTTTAATTTATAATATAATGGTTTTTTTTCATTAGATTTTATGTTATTGGTGTATATATATATATAGGTGTGGTGCAGCGGCCAGGGCAGCTGACTTCGGAGCACAGGGTTCACGGTTCGATCCCCGGCTCCGGCGGCAGCTGAGCTCAGCACCATGTGACTCTGGGCAATAGCTCACTTAATTTCCACGACGGCCCCCAGCGCCTTGAGACCTGTAAGGGTGAGTAGCTGCGCTATATAAAAACGGACTTACATTTTTTTTATTTTTTTATATATATATATTTGTAATTTGTCATATCTACAATTATATAATAATTTAAAATTAATAGTTATTTAATTGTTTTAAAGTAAATATATATTTATATGTTACATTTTATATACGTATGTTTACATGTTTTTAAATTAAATGTATTTGTTAAAATGTATATTAAATCTAATTTATTATTTTAAAGTTAATTTTATTATTTAATATATTTAATATTATTTTTTATACATATATTAAAATCGATATTTTGTATCAACTATGGGGCATATTAGCAAGACCGGCGATAAAATTATCGCCGTTTTAGCGGCAGGAAACTGCCGCTAAAACGGCGATAATGGGCTTGCTAATATGCGTTATAGAATTCAATAGAAGCCCAGGTTAGATGTCCTGCACATCTAACCTGGGCTTCTATTGGATTCTATAACGCATATTAGCAAGCCCATTATCGCCGTTTTAGCGGCAGTTTCCTGCCACTAAAACGGCAATAATTTTATCGCCGGTCTTGCTAATATGCCCCTATATTTTTACATCAATATTTATTCCTCAATATTTTTGTACTTACCATTATAAATATAGGATGTCAGATATTTTTAACATCGACATTTATAACTCGATATTTGTGTTTGAGGATATTTTGGGGGTCTATATTCTATCAGTGAACCCATGGGAATGCATGAGGGACTAAATTACATCTAAAAAGTAATTTTGTATCGCCTCCGTGGATTGTATACACCAAGCAATCCTTTCTTTAGTACTACTGCAGGGACTTTTATTGCTTTTGTCGAGTTTGAGTGTGAGCATCAAACCTAATGTTTTGGTGCCTTCTTTTTTTAGGTCTCGCCTAACCTGCAGCGCAAGCTGCCTGTTGGAGAAAATACATATTGTTAGCTTACAGTGGACTTAGAGGCCACCGGTTGCTTAGTATTGGCTGGCGATAGTGTCACTCTCATTTGCGTGCTTTTTATTCGCCAGCTTGTGTGGGATTTACTTTTAATCAAGAGGGGGGAGGGAGAGGCAGGATTGGGTCCACTCAGCTTCCAATTATAATCGCCACAAGGAATCAATATCCGTAACGGGGGAGACGTGGAGAGTGACATTGCTGGGTGGAACATACCTAAGTAAGCGGGGACCCTTTGGGGATCCTTTTTTCAGCACAGATTTTAGGTACTGTTCAGAGAGCTTCACTTCTTGCCAAACAGTACTAAAAAAGCCTATTTCACTGTTATAAGCTTTTAGCTAGCTTGTAATGCTGTATTGTAATGCTGTACTGTTCTGAACATTGCAACCTAATGCCTAACAGCACTAAAACAGCCTGCTATACCTCCACGAGCCTTTAGTTAGCTTGATATGCAGCTACATTGGGGACTAACTGAGCATCGACTCCTAGGGTATACCACAAATTTATACCTAAACAGCCGCCATGACTGGCAGTCAATTAAGTCTCTGACAGCCCTTGAAATCCCCCCCTCCCCACTGAGCGTTTTACTCACAGCGCTGGCTACCATCTCTATTGAATCTCACGCATAAATAGGCCGCTAATTTCAGCATTACAACTAAGCTTAGTAACGTCTTTTTGAACATCTTAATCTGGACCCTTAAAGCATCGTATCAAGTACGTCTCATCTTCAGCACGTCACCCCCTTCCTTTTAATTGCACACACAGATAGCCCGCTAATACCAGCATTGCAACTGAGCCTATAGATAACTCATTAAACGCCTCCCAGGCACCCCCTTAGGGGCCGTTAGAGCACAAAACGAGCGCAACTACATTTTATGAAAGCCAGCTGAGCAATTACTCACTTATGCACTTATGTTGTTATTGGAACTTTACTGGTAGGTTACAGACGGAACCCCCTACTCTCCCCGAACCCCATGGGGCTAGCCATACCCCATTTTGAGGTGACTATGATCGTTTTTTAGGTCTCGCCTACGCAGCGCGCATGCGCTGCACAGGAGGGCCTTTAGCCGTCGCTCTGCTCTTTTTGAAGCACATACTCGTGCTTGTGGCGGCATCCACCTTGCGGGAGCGAGCAGGGGCGCGCATGCTAATTGGCCGCTGCTCGCTCCCGCAAGGCGGATGCCGCCACAAGCATGAGTGTGCTTGAAAACAGCTGCTGCTTGTCTAATTAGCTTTCACTTTCGTGCGCGCTTTCACTTTCGTGCGCGCACCACTCCCGGGTTTTTGTTGTTGTTTTTGTTTCGCATCCGAGCGGCCGCGCCTGTTCACAGAGCATCCTATCTGCCAATTTGTTTTTGTACACAGGTCCTTTTAAACACCATGGCCGTTAGGCAGTCTCCCTGTCTGCAGTGTCGACGGTCATCTGTCCATCACCCGAGCAACATTCTTCTAACTTCTTCAAACAGCCTCGCCTGCTCATTTTCTCACCTCTACACAAGTAAATATTGCTGATATACTTACATCAGGGGAACAAATGTCAGGCATGCGTTCCCTCCTCTCCGAGCATCCTGCCTGCCTCGCGCGCCGCTGCTGCACACAAACAGTGCCTTCTTCTGCCCTCCTCCTGCACACTGACAGGCCCCGCCCCCTCGCCCTGGCAGGACTCGGCTTTCATTCAGTAGTCACCGAGGCCACGCCCCCGGCGGTAGGACTGTGCCGTCCCTGCCTTTACTTCCCTTCTGCTGGAAGCGGGTCCTTCGATCGCATGAATGCTTTCATTCAATTAAAGGCATCGCAGAGTAAACTCTGCTTAATTTTAATGGGCCAGCCGGCGTACCAGAAAAATCACTGCGTTAGGGTTTAATTAACGCAATGGAAATTTCATGTGGAAATATTCAAACCACGCATTTTACTTTGGAATAAGACCTCGTCCATTCGAAAACACCGAAAGGCCAAAGTAGTTGCCGTTTGCTAGGAGCTTCAGTTTCTCTGTGCGCCCACAATAATAAAACAAGCATTGGCATAGCCATTAGGTCTCGCCTTTGGGACCTTAAAAGTGTTTAGCCATGCAAGGATATTGTGCTGCATAACTAAATACTTATAAGGTCCCAAAAGCGAGACCTATTGGCTATGCCAATGCTTGTATCCTATCCTAGTATGTGTCACTTAAGATATACTTTTTGCACAATTACTTTCCAATTAGACCGACACAAATATGCTAGTGCAATAAGTTTTCTACACTTCACAAAAATACCTAGGAATCTCTCAGCACCTATTTTGACAAAGTGCAAGTTGCTAAGAATGCTCCGAAATATTTCAGCAAACATACAGGTAATCATCCCTTTGTAGGGTATTATAACCTGCCCAAAGCCAGAGATTGTGCTCATATTACCGGTGGAGACAAAGAACGGTTACTTATACATCACGATGTAGGGAACATCCTAATCCCGCCAAATATTTTAAAAAGGACACTCATTACCGACCAATTACGGAGGAGCGTGAGAATTACAGTACAGTTTTGACACATCACTCGTTTTTTAACTCAGTTTTTAATTCACTCTCTATGGGATTCACTAACACATCAACACGACGACATTAGAAAGAAAACGACACGTGTCACACTAGCCGAAGAACTGGACGAAGAATACTCTGCACCCAGATAATATGCAGGATGCCAGTAAAAGTACTCATAAATCCAGAACCCATACAGGTATGGGGCAGATACCTACCTTTTCACATCAGGTGCTAGAAAGCAATTGTTTGGGAAATGTCAATGTGCACAATAAACGTTCCACATTAATAAACGTTGTTTTCTTTTCAGTTATAGGCAAGAATCACGCCTATAACAGAGAACCGTCATGGGCCATAATGAGGCCCATGAGAGAAGAACCATAAGTTGAAATACTTACTAAACATTTCCACCAATAATCGACAAGTATTGGGATATACCTCACACAGTCCTGATGAAGGCCATGGAACCCCAGAGGCAACATAAGGCAGAAACATGTCGACTAGATCTTTAGATGTTTAGGATCCATTAAGTGTCCTAATCAACATTGCTATGTTTTTAGTCTTACCCCTATCCCTTACTTTTCAATAAATCATATTTGTAGGTAAAGGAGATAATTTTACTTATATCACTCAGATCCACCAGTATTTTACACCCAGATAGTCTCCCTCCTGGTGGAGGTTTGAGTCACTTGGAGAACCGAACCCTCAACTGAAGAGACCTGATGATGACACTATCCACTACATCACCACCAACAGAGATAACATACACTGTTGGAGGTGACAACGTGGCTGAGGGTCTCCGAGACAATTTCTTCGAGACTCTGGTCTATAGACTGGTGAGGTTCACCCCCTCTTGATTTACGTTATGTGTGGGATTTATTTCCTTTTTTGTGTTTGTCCCTCCCCTGGAGCATGGATCATTACTTGTGTCCCTCCACAGCACTACATATTTATTTGTGGTTAATCCCTTCCATTAAAGTGCATGTGTTTTCCCCACTATCTCCCTAATGTACTGCTCTTCCTTGCTCTGTGTTGCTCTCTCTCACCCATGTGCTCCTCTCCTGCATCACTCCTTGTTGTGTTCTTCTTGTGTACTTCTCCTCCTGCCTTCTTGTCTCGCCAGTGTGTTTCCCCCAACAGCTTCACGTTCCTCTCTGTAGCCCGGTGCTGTTCTTCTTCCATGTTCTCCACGTTTCTCTCTCTCGCTCATGTTGCTTCCCCCTGCCCTGTTTGTGCTTCCGTCACCTGCGCCCTCCATATTGTTTCCGCCCTCCACCCTCTGAGTTGCTTCTGATTCCATGTTGCTTTGCCCACCTCATTACTCCCTTCCCAACCCATGCCTCAAATAAAGAACTACTTTTTCAAATTTTTTTTTTACTTACCAATACAACAATCCAACTCGGATCAGTAAAAGAAAAGAAAAAAAAGCACCTGTGTCATTTTTTAGGCATGTGCATGCATGTTGCGCACCTACAAAATGACGCTGATGGGTGTGTCGTAATGCCTTATTTTGTGTGCTCTTTAGCCACGCTGCACAGCATCGCTGAAAACCATAGTCAAAGCCAATAGGTCCCAAAGGTTCAACCTATTGGCTCTGCCAATGCTTGTTTTATTCAGTGTTTAGCATTCAGTTCAGGAAAGACCTAGGGGCCGATTCCGATCTCGGCCGGTGGCTCACCGAACGGGATTCGCCCGGGGAAAATACGAGCCGTGCGCGTTTTTACCGACTGACTCGTACAGCTATCCGAACGAGCTAGTACGATGCGAATGTACGCGTTGATTCCGACCGACTCGTTTCCGGGTCTGAACCGCTCCGACCGACCCGTACGGACACGACTCGCACCACGTAATGGAGACGTTACCCGACCGAGCCAGTACAATGCGCGCTTCGAACAGCCCGACCGACTCGTACCGTCCGGCTCCAAAGAGCTGTCGGAGCCGGACTTCGGGGGTCCGTGTCGGACCCCCCTTCACCCGTAGCCGCACGAGTCACACACAGGGGGTTCCATGGGTCCCCCCTACACATGCATGTATGGTGCGGGTTGCACCGACGCGTACCCGCTGTAGGGGGTGCCCTTGTTCGCGACGGACCCATTCAGTCAATGGGAGCCCGTGTACGCGTTGTACGACCGGCTCCCATTGACTTCTATAGGAATCCGACCGAATCGAGTCCGGCAGCATACGGCCGCATCGTACTCATCCGGTCGGACTGCAGGAGTCCGGTTCGGTCGGAAATCTCTCCGGGTTCGGCTCGGTCGGAGAGATTTCCGTCCCAGATCGGAATCGGCCCCTTAGTCTCTGACTAAAGGCAGAACCCAAGGAATACACGTGCAACAAGAAGACAAAGCACAACACACCAACATTGTTCAAATAAATCTGTGCTTCCAATAACCCAGAAATAATGAGGTACTGCACGTGCCCACCACACACCCTGACAGCTGCTTTCACAACCTCTCTGAGTAAGGGGTACTTCAGCCAAGAAGTTTTCATTACATGCGAGTCACAAACAATAAGAATCATATGAGCATTAAAATCCCGGATGAACAGTTGCTTTGTGACTCATGTATGAACTGCACCTGGCTCCCTCTGTGAATCCCTCACAAGTGCCAGTGATTTTGCACCCAAGGTGCAGATTGAGTGGGATATGTGCCATTTCCTCAGAATGATGTTACTGAGTTCGACGTTCTGTTTAACACAATGTGCTGCACGTGTGGTATTTGCCTTCAACACAGGTTGTGTTAGCACTCAGCCAGAGCATCACAGACTTTATCACTGGTCTGGGCCTTTAGGAATGGTCGGTAGTGTGAGAAACGTAGTTCTTGCATTTTTCATCATTTTTTCAGTCTAAACTTTCTTATTAAATACTGAGCAATTTTAAGTGAGATTAACTCATTTAATAGAAACAGTTGATATAGTCCAGGTAACACTGTGATATATATTGCCATCAGGGCAGGACGGGGAAACAAAAGCAGCCCTGGCAAAAATGTTCACTCCAGCCCTGCTCTCTTTGTCTCTTCTGTCTAAATCTCTCTTTCCATCCATCCATTCTCTATGTCCGTCTTTCTTCTCTCTCTTCTCTCATTGCCATCTCTCTATCCCCCCCTCTCTTTCTCTCTTGAACCCTTCCTGTGCCTGCTGCAATTCACCTCCCAGAGTTGGGGAAAGTGACAGAGACACTAGGAGTCCAAGGTCTGTAGCTCACTGAGGAAATGCCCGGTGGAATAAAAGGTCTGTCCGGCCCTGCTTACCGTGATGTTTCTCTATCTTAAGGGTCTCAGTGGAGCTTCAACTTGTTAAATGGTCTGAGCTGGAAGACCCCCTCTCCTACTGGCCTGGAAAGCCGGAAGTTTCAGAAACATAAAAAAAAACTGTGAGAACAGTCATTAAACTTATGACAGGTGTGCGCCTTTAAAGAGACAGACATGGGAATGCTTGTTGTAACCCTCCAGGTCACAGAACAGGCCCTGGACCTCAGAAACACCATGGACATGCATAGGCCTCAACAAACACCAGATTACCTTGTTAGCTGGGCCACAGAAAAGTCAGGATATCATTTTCACATGCAGTCGAACACTCTGGGCAGGGGGTACACGCCCGTTTACCATGCAGGGGACATTCCAGTCCTATTGATAACCTTCATTAAGGTGACCCATGTGTAAGAGATGCCACAGAGTGATAGATGGAGTCCGGCAAGGACTGCAGAAAGGACAACCATCTGAGAGCTGCATGGAGGCCACTTAGCAGTAAGTGAAGAGGTGTGGCGCAGCGGCCAGGGCGACTGACTCCGGAACCCGGGAGCTCACGGTTGGATCCCCGGCGTCGGCGGCAGATCAGCCCAGCACCATGTGACTCTGGGCAATAGCTTGCTTAATGTTCCCGATGGCCCCCAGCGCCTTGACACCCTCGGGTAATTGTTCGCGCTTTACAAATACTGGACATTTACTGGACATAACCCTTGAAGGACTGGCAGGAGCACTGCCTTCCCACAGACACACATTGAGATAAGAGGCCTGGTTTCCAGCCACACTCTGCAGTCTCTTACAGGGATAGGATTCCTAGAGCCACATTGTAAAAACCGTCCTGTTGGCGTGGCACAATTGCCACTGCTCAGGAAAATCAAACACCTCCTCATTGCATTAAATAATTAGGCTCTTTCTGCCTCTGTGGCCCCAGCTCACTACTTGTGACTGCAGTCCGGGGCAGCTCCTCCTCAGGAGTGTAGGAGCGTCGCCCTGCCTGCTGCGAGTGCAGCAGGCAAACACAAATATATAAAATGGCATATTAATGCCATTCTATTTATTTGTCAATGCACCGGCTACTGCTGAGTACAACGCGAGGGTGTGGCAAGGGCTGAATCCTGCAAATGCAGGATGGCAGCACTGGTCTACAGTGCGCATGTCGGATTGGCCGCCAGACCAAAGGCTGTGAAACAGCCAGGGGATTGCTGGCTCAGGCCCCCAGCCTCAAAATGAGCGCACGGTGAGCCTGCTCCCACTAATCCTGGAGCTGCTTTCACAGCATGAGAGCAGCTCAGGATTGGTTGGAGATGCGTACCACAAGCAGGAAGGAAGTCCTTTCTTTTCCTCCCTGCTCGTGGAGAACTAAGAGGAGTGCTGCAGCGATCGTGCTCCCGAATTTATGGTGAGCTGCGCGCCTTTGCACCCCACCATTTTTTATTTGCTGTAGCCGCCACTGACTGCAATGCATCATTCCAACTCATCACAGGCACTCACAAACTTAACTTTTGGCCACTCTCCAAAGCCTCTGCATATACACACACGTACAGTCACTATCCCATTGTGTAACCTTCAGACTTTCACCTATCAACTTGAGGATTTGACTGCCTAGCTTGCCTACAGGAATTTTGAAAATCTTATGGCATTGGGACACAAAGGTTCCATGCATGGCTCGGAAGAGTGTGCGTCCCAGCCCTGACTTACCTAAACAGCAAGTGTCTGGTTATTCGTGATTGTTGCCTTCAGCACACCTGACAATCATGCATGTATGCTGAGGGCCTGCATGGGAGCGGATTCAGACCCGCACCACGTGAGCACCTCTTTTTATGAACATGACAACTGTCTGATCACCAGGCTGTAGAGCACTGACAGTGGTGGCAGAGACTCTCCTTGACAGGCCTTTTAACTGTTGCCTGTACTGGGAGTTTGACTTACTGGCCTCTCTTATTAAGGCGAAATAAAGGGCAGTGGTTTGGAGTATAGGAATAATGGCGCCACTCAGGAAAATACCATCCAGATCAGTAAGATTGTTTTGTATTTATAACGGTGCTGAAAGGTGAGGAGCACCACCAGTCTCCCCAAGGTATCGGCCTGTGCCAATTGGTTAGACAAAGAAATGTCCCCAGCACACGTAAGGAGTAATACAGAAAATTAAAATGCACGTTGTGAGCATAAAATATACACAAGTAAGTGGGTTCTTGTAGTTTTCTTTCTTTATTCTCTATTTCTTCAGACAGCCGACACGTGTTTCGTCGCAAACAGGGTAATAATCCCGCGACTTTATCAAGGCTGTACAAAAACAAACAAGAGCAAGCAATGTACCACCTTACAGAATAACAGGTGTACAACAATAGTATCACTCAATAATAAATACGAGTGTCCAAACAATAGATCTGTGCAAGCATGCACAAGGTGGAGATTAGGTGTGACTACCCGATAGGTTCCGAATAATCAAAAGGGTATCAACGTACCCAAAGTACCAAAAGGATGGAGGAGAAAAGTGTATTTACTGTTGACTATTGAAAGGCATCCAATAAATATGTGCCGTGCAGCCAGTGTATCCAAACACAGACGAACAATCGTGACTAGGAAATCACTATGCTAGATAAAATTGGATGTCGATACGTTGTGAATGAAAATGAAAAGACACCACCTTGTATCACCCAAGTGGTAGTGAGGAAGAAAGAACCACGATAAATACCTATGTTCCTGTTGTCGTCAATTCTGTGAAACAAATAACAAAAACGGCTAGAATCTACCTTCTAGTAAGTAGAGCCTATCCAGGCGACAGAAAAACCTTTACTAACTTGAAAACCTACTTATTTTGTGGTGATAATTCCAACCCACAAGTGGGGTTCAGTATCTCGCAACGTCTCACTTCGTAGTTCAACCGTCAGAGGGATCCAATTACGTCCCAAACTCCAAAGTATCAGTTCCTACAGCAGATGATACCAAGACTTGATAACAAGAATGTTTCTCACTGTAAGCATATGGTGAATGACATATTCGCGCTATATTCCTTCAAGCGTTGTTAGCTCTAGATAACGTATTAAAACTATCATTAACACATATGTGTTCCATATGTTCATGACGTTAGTGAACCCCCTTATCTATAAGAGTGCCTCATGCATAGACCATAACGCCTAAATTCTCTCCTATATCAAACGTAAATGTTATAATATGCCGCAATCTTATCTCTAGTCGGTATTCCTGTAATCTAACACGCTGTGTAACAGCAGACTTCTATTTCCTTATTACTTGCCCCAGCGGTGTAGCATAAACAATCTGCCATCCCCCTAAGGTCCACAGAAAGTGGAGAACCTGTTAACTTCCTCGCATAACTCCACCACTCCTTACCGGTTTCTTGTGTATTAAATCTCAAGACGTCGCTCAACGTGCCATTCCGAGTACAGGACACGAGTCGAATGCCGGGTGAGCCCGTGAATATAAAGGCTACCGTCAGAACGCCTCAGACATAAACAAAGGACTCCAATTCTGTCAGCCTCCAATACGGTCATCAAAACAGAAAACAGACTCGCCCCATAACCTCTTATGTGGCGGCCATCTTGGAATTGCTAGAGTGTATCAAACACATAGGTAAAGAATCTCTTACAGAAAAAAGGCCCCTCTCCTCAATATGAAAGAAAGCCTAAATAATTGACAATAGTCAAAATCATAGAAACCATCGTGGTTCTGGCATGGGAAAAGGGTTAAAATTAAGAACGGTCCTCTAATGGGCTGAAAATCGAGATGACGGTGTACATCTCTAACTATTATTACCTGAGGTAAATAAGAGAGAGCATATAGAGGAAAGAGTGCACATATCCGTAATGTTCTCAGTGTGAATAGTCTCGTGAGTATCAAATATTTGAGTGTCATTACCAGTAGACTACATTCATAATCATCCATCTCTCATGGTGAAAATTATTAATCATAAAGGTATTAGATTTTGCGGTGTAAAACGCACCCGATTACAGTTTGGCTCCGGAGAAAACACTTCTTTTAAAACAGTTTATGCAAAATGCAATACACACTAGGAATGCATGTGTAGTATCATGTAAAGATCACTAGGTACGTGACAGGTAAACATCATTTTCTGTACATCTTCATTGCGACATCAGTAGTCGTGCACATAGTGTGGCAACTCTGCGCACTCATTTACCCAAGAAGTAATGCAGTTCATGGTCCAAATTAAGCCCTAGTTCAGTACTGCGCAATCTAAGAATCCAGAGTGCTTCCCGTCTGCGAAGGGCCAGCTCTCTGTTGCCCCCCTTGGATGTCTGTAGGTCTGTTCTATACCAAAAAACTCAAATTGTTTGTGTGTCGTCTGAACAGGGCATTGTGTTATATGTGCGGCAATGGGATATCTGACGTCACCTTGCTTCACTGCTCTTATATGTTCTCCCATTCTTTCACGTAGTGTCCTGATCGTGCTGCCGACATATCTTCTTTTACACCTACACTCTATTATGTAGACAACAAATTTGGTTAAGCAATTGATATTCGATTCTATCCTGTATGTCTCGTTCCCAGGGCCCTGGAATTCTGTTTTGTGGTTGCATGCCCACTTACAGGCACTGCAGTTATTGCATCCATGGAATCCCTTTGTCCGTTGTGTCAACCAAGTCTCCTTTCTCTCTAACTTCGGGTAGCTCGGGCTCAACATATTCCTTAAAGTTACCCCTCGTCTGTATGTGATGGTCGGTCTGTCCGTGATGTGGTCTTTGAGAGATCTGTCTGCCCTGAGCAAATGCCAGTGTCTCTTAAGGCTACGCATCAATATGCCTGACCAGTTGTTAAATCCAGTTATCACTCGTACTCTATCCCCCTTGTTTGTACGCGCTGTGCGTTCTCTGAGTGTATCCTGTCTCCTGACCCTGTGTATCCTTTGTTCAGCTTTCTTAAGTATGTGACTATTGTAGCCTCTGTTCTGAAAGCGGGACATCATACTCTTTTGCATTCTTCAAATTCTGGGTCAAAACTACAATTCCGTCTTAACCTGACTAGTTCACCATAGGGAATCGACCTGATCTGGTGGAAAGGATGTGCACTAGACGCATGTAAGACCGCGTTGCAAGCTGTTTTTTTACGAAAAAGCCTACTGTGTATTGTATTGTCTCTGATGTATAGTTCGACATCTAAAAATGCAATCCTGCTCGTGCTATGCTCAAATGTGAATTTGATATTTAGATCATTATCATTCAGGTAATCAAAAAATCCCGTCAGTTTATGTGAGGAGCCAGTCCAGATCATCAGGCAATCATCTATATATCTGCCCCAATACAAGATGGAATCGTTCCATTGTGACCCCATGCGACCCCAGATCCTCATCTCCTCGAACCAACCCATATAGAGGTTCGCGTACGAGGGAGAAAATCTGGAGCCCATGGCCACTCCTTGCTTCTGTCTGTACCATTTTTCTTTGTGAAGGAAAATATTATTGTCAAGTATTAGCTCAATCATTTCCATCAGCATTTCAGTATGACTCCATGCACTTGCTGATCTAGTATTCAAAGTCTTCCTGATTGCCACCAGACCAGAGTCTCGCCTGATGCTAGTGTACAGGGCAGTCACATCAAGAGTCACCAGAGTCATGTTTTCATCCCAATTGAGATCCGCCATGATACCTAGGACATGTTTCGTGTCGCGTATATATGACGGCAGGTTCTTGACCATGGGTTGCAAGAAAGTGTCTACATATTCTGAGATTCTCTCAGTCGGACCCTCATTCCCAGATATTATGGGTCTGCCTGGTGGGAAAGGCAAATCTTTGTGTATTTTTGGTAGTGTATATATACAGGGGTATCTTGGTCTATCAACTCTCATGTATGTTAATTCATTATCATCAAGTAACCCCTGCCCATGCCACTGTCTCAGATGTCTGTTGATATGGTCTGTGAGCGCCCAAGTCGGATTGTTAGTGAGAGGCTCATAACATTGTTGGTCGCTAAGTTGTGATAGGATGTCATTATCATAGTCGCTACTGCGCATCACAACAATGTTACCCCTTTGTCAGCTTCTTTAATCGTGACATCCTTGTCACTCATAAGATCTCTCAAGGCCCTGCGTTCACCCTGTGTTAGATTGTCTCTCTTGGCCCTGGCCCGTGTCTTCTTGTTGTCAGTTTGTCTGTCAAGGTCTGCAATAACTAGTTTGTGAAATATGTCTATATTATTCCCCGAAAATAGTGGTGGGGTCCATTTCGATTTTGCTTTCAATTCACTTGTGATGCTAAAGTCACTTGATACATTTAGATCACGCATAACCATTTCTGCAGTCACCACTTCATCCTCACAGTCAGTAAGGGACAGTAATAATCTCGTGTCCAAAATGTCCTGTATAGTGTGTTCACTTGAAGCAAAAACCCCATGGTTTGGTTGCAGATTTTTATTTACACACCCTAACATTTCAAAGTGTTTCTTAATTTTTAGCTTTCTTACAAATTTATACAAATCTATTTTTGCTTCACATACGTTGCCATTGCTATTCGGACAAAAACTCATACCTTTCGTTAGAACAGACAATGTATCATCCGAAAGACATTTATCTGACAAATTGACAACATTAACAATATCCACTGTATTCATTTCTTGTGGTTCCAGGATCGGGTCCTCACACCTGGTCGGTCGTTTCCCTGCGCTACCTCTCTTTCCCCACCTGATTTTTCTGAAGGTACGGGTCGTCTTTTCTCCCGGTTCCCTCGTTTTATTCTTTGGACCTCTGTTAAAAAACCGCTCCCATTGTTAGAAACATTATTGATTACCTCTCCTCTATCCGATTCACTGCCACTGGTCTGTGCTATGTCCAAAGAAGTCGAGCTAGAACTCATTGATTTGCCATCACTGGCAACTGACTGGCTCCCTTTGGGAACTAGGTGATCGTATTTTTGGGCGAACGTGAAGATTCTGCCACACGAATAATCACGTTCGTCCCTTTTAATTTCCTGGTCTTACGTTGTTTGATGTCTGCCAGGTGACGTTGTAGAACATCATTGAGGATAACATAATTTTTCTCCGTAGCCTCAGTTAAGTTAAGTTGTGTAATTTCTAATTCTAAGAGATCAATATCCTTTTGAAATTGGGAAACTTTCCTCTCACAGTTCTCTATTAGGATTCCCATTAGTTTATTAGAATTCTCAGTCAGTTCCCTTTCCCAAGCAATTAAAAGGTCGGCCTCCAGGTCGTCATACGTAGGTATGATCTGTGACCGCAGTCCCCTGGGAATGCGTTTGACTCGAATGTACTGTTTAAGAGTGGCGGCGTCCCACCATCTAGACATCTCGCTTCTCCTTAATCTCTCTAGTCTAATAAATTTCTCTCTTAATCCCTCCTGTCTGGAGGGTTGTCCACCTAGCGCTGCTGTAGTATTTGTACTATTTCCCGACAGATTGTTGAAAAGGTCATCTGCCTCTCTATCTCTATTGAGTCTTTCTTTAGTAAACGTAGTCATGATGACTCCTGGGCTGCCTCCTAACCGGACTTAATGCGAAATAAAGGGCAGTGGTTTGGAGTATAGGAATAATGGCGCCACTCAGGAAAATACCATCCAGATCAGTAAGATTGTTTTGTATTTATAACGGTGCTGAAAGGTGAGGAGCACCACCAGTCTCCCCAAGGTATCGGCCTGTGCCAATTGGTTAGACAAAGAAATGTCCCCAGCACACGTAAGGAGTAATACAGAAAATTAAAATGCACGTTGTGAGCATAAAATATACACAAGTAAGTGGGTTCTTGTAGTTTTCTTTCTTTATTCTCTATTTCTTCAGACAGCCGACACGTGTTTACGTCGCAAACAGGGTAATAATCCCGCGACTTTATCAAGGCTGTACAAAAACAAACAAGAGCAAGCAATGTACCACCTTACAGAATAACAGGTGTACAACAATAGTATCACTCAATAATAAATACGAGTGTCCAAACAATAGATCTGTGCAAGCATGCACAAGGTGGAGATTGGGTGTGACTACCCGATAGGTTCCGAATAATCAAAAGGGTATCAACGTACCCAAAGTACCAAAAGGATGGAGGAGAAAAGTGTATTTACTGTTGACTATTGAAAGGCATCCAATAAATATGTGCCGTGCAGCCAGTGTATCCAAACACAGACGAACAATCGTGACTAGGAAATCACTATGCTAGATAAAATTGGATGTCGATACGTCGTGAATGAAAATGAAAAGACACCACCTTGTATCACCCAAGTGGTAGTGAGGAAGAAAGAACCACGATAAATACCTATGTTCCTGTTGTCGTCAATTCTGTGAAACAAATAACAAAAACGGCTAGAATCTACCTTCTAGTAAGTAGAGCCTATCCAGGCGACAGAAAAACCTTTAAAAGTCACTACTGCCTTTCAATAGTCAACAGTAAATACACTTTTCTCCTCCATCCTTTTGGTACTTTGGGTACGTTGATACCCTTTTGATTATTCAGAACCTATCGGGTAGTCACACCCAATCTCCACCTTGTGCATGCTTGCACAGATCTATTGTTTGGACACTCGTATTTATTATTGAGTGATACTATTGTTGTACACCTGTTATTCTGTAAGGTGGTACATTGCTTGCTCTTGTTTGTTTTTGTACAGCCTTGATAAAGTCGCGGGATTATTACCCTGTTTGCGACGAAACACGAGTCGGCTGTCTGAAGAAATAGAGAATAAAGAAAGAAAACTACAAGAACCCACTTACTTGTGTATATTTTATGCTCACAACGTGCATTTTAATTTTCTGTATTACTCCTTACGTGTGCTGGGGACATTTCTTTGTCTAACCAATTGGCACAGGCCGATACCTTGGGGAGACTGGTGGTGCTCCTCACCTTTCAGCACCGTTATAAATACAAAACAATCTTACTGATCTGGATGGTATTTTCCTGAGTGGCGCCATTATTCCTATACTCCAAACCACTGCCCTTTATTTCGCATTAAGTCCGGTTAGGAGGCAGCCCAGGAGTCATCATGACTACGTTTACTAAAGAAAGACTCAATAGAGATAGAGAGGCAGATGACCTTTTCAACAATCTGTCGGGAAATAGTACAAATACTACAGCAGCGCTAGGTGGACAACCCTCCAGACAGGAGGGATTAAGAGAGAAATTTATTAGACTAGAGAGATTAAGGAGAAGCGAGATGTCTAGATGGTGGGACGTCGCCACTCTTAAACAGTACATTCGAGTCAAACGCATTCCCAGGGGACTGCGGTCACAGATCATACCTACGTATGACGACCTGGAGGCCGACCTTTTAATTGCTTGGGAAAGGGAACTGACTGAGAATTCTAATAAACTAATGGGAATCCTAATAGAGAACTGTGAGAGGAAAGTTTCCCAATTTCAAAAGGATATTGATCTCTTAGAATTAGAAATTACACAACTTAACTTAACTGAGGCTACGGAGAAAAATTATGTTATCCTCAATGATGTTCTACAACGTCACCTGTCAGACATCAAACAACGTAAGACCAGGAAATTAAAAGGGACGAACGTGATTATTCGTGTGGCAGAATCTTCACGTTCGCCCAAAAATACGATCACCTAGTTCCCAAAGGAGCCAGTCAGTTGCCAGTGATGGCAAATCAATGAGTTCTAGCTCGACTTCTTTGGACATAGCACAGACCAGTGGCAGTGAATCGGATAGAGGAGAGGTAATCAATAATGTTTCTAACAATGGGAGCGGTTTTTTAACAGAGGTCCAAAGAATAAAACGAGGGAACCGGGAGAAAAGACGACCCATACCTTCAGAAAAATCAGGAGGGGAAAGAGAGGTAGCGCAGGGAAACGACCGCCCAGGTGTGAGGACCCGATCCTGGAACCACAAGAAATGAATACAGTGGATATTGTTAATGTTGTCAATTTGTCAGATAAATGTCTTTCGGATGATACATTGTCTGTTCTAACGAAAGGTATGAGTTTTTGTCCGAATAGCAATGGCAACGTATGTGAAGCAAAAATAGATTTGTATAAATTTGTAAGAAAGCTAAAAATTAAGAAACACTTTGAAATGTTAGGGTGTGTAAATAAAAATCTGCAACCAAACCATGGGGTTTTTGCTTCAAGTGAACACACTATACAGGACATTTTGGACACGAGATTATTACTGTCCCTTACTGACTGTGAGGATGAAGTGGTGACTGCAGAAATGGTTATGCGTGATCTAAATGTATCAAGTGACTTTAGCATCACAAGTGAATTGAAAGCAAAATCGAAATGGACCCCACCACTATTTTCGGGGAATAATATAGACATATTTCACAAACTAGTTATTGCAGACCTTGACAGACAAACTGACAACAAGAAGACACGGGCCAGGGCCAAGAGAGACAATCTAACACAGGGTGAACGCAGGGCCTTGAGAGATCTTATGAGTGACAAGGATGTCACGATTAAAGAAGCTGACAAAGGGGGTAACATTGTTGTGATGCGCAGTAGCGACTATGATAATGACATCCTATCACAACTTAGCGACCAACAATGTTATGAGCCTCTCACTAACAATCCGACTTGGGCGCTCACAGACCATATCAACAGACATCTGAGACAGTGGCATGGGCAGGGGTTACTTGATGATAATGAATTAACATACATGAGAGTTGATAGACCAAGATACCCCTGTATATATACACTACCAAAAATACACAAAGATTTGCCTTTCCCACCAGGCAGACCCATAATATCTGGGAATGAGGGTCCGACTGAGAGAATCTCAGAATATGTAGACACTTTCTTGCAACCCATGGTCAAGAACCTGCCGTCATATATACGCGACACGAAACATGTCCTAGGTATCATGGCGGATCTCAATTGGGATGAAAACATGACTCTGGTGACTCTTGATGTGACTGCCCTGTACACTAGCATCAGGCGAGACTCTGGTCTGGTGGCAATCAGGAAGACTTTGAATACTAGATCAGCAAGTGCATGGAGTCATACTGAAATGCTGATGGAAATGATTGAGCTAATACTTGACAATAATATTTTCCTTCACAAAGAAAAATGGTACAGACAGAAGCAAGGAGTGGCCATGGGCTCCAGATTTTCTCCCTCGTACGCGAACCTCTATATGGGTTGGTTCGAGGAGATGAGGATCTGGGGTCACATGGGGTCACAATGGAACGATTCCATCTTGTATTGGGGCAGATATATAGATGATTGCCTGATGATCTGGACTGGCTCCTCACATAAACTGACGGGATTTTTGATTACCTGAATGATAATGATCTAAATATCAAATTCACATTTGAGCATAGCACGAGCAGGATTGCATTTTTAGATGTCGAACTATACATCAGAGACAATACAATACACAGTAGGCTTTTTCGTAAAAAAACAGCTTGCAACGCGGTCTTACATGCGTCTAGTGCACATCCTTTCCACCAGATCAGGTCGATTCCCTATGGTGAACTAGTCAGGTTAAGACGGAATTGTAGTTTTGACCCAGAATTTGAAGAATGCAAAAGAGTATGATGTCCCGCTTTCAGAACAGAGGCTACAATAGTCACATACTTAAGAAAGCTGAACAAAGGATACACAGGGTCAGGAGACAGGATACACTCAGAGAACGCACAGCGCGTACAAACAAGGGGGATAGAGTACGAGTGATAACTGGATTTAACAACTGGTCAGGCATATTGATGCGTAGCCTTAAGAGACACTGGCATTTGCTCAGGGCAGACAGATCTCTCAAAGACCACATCACGGACAGACCGACCATCACATACAGACGAGGGGTAACTTTAAGGAATATGTTGAGCCCGAGCTACCCGGAGTTAGAGAGAAAGGAGACTTGGTTGACACAACGGACAAAGGGATTCCATGGATGCAATAACTGCAGTGCCTGTAAGTGGGCATGCAACCACAAAACAGAATTCCAGGGCCCTGGGAACGAGACATACAGGATAGAATCGAATATCAATTGCTTAACCAAATTTGTTGTCTACATAATAGAGTGTAGGTGTAAAAGAAGATATGTCGGCAGCACGATCAGGACACTACGTGAAAGAATGGGAGAACATATAAGAGCAGTGAAGCAAGGTGACGTCAGATATCCCATTGCCGCACATATAACACAATGCCCTGTTCAGACGACACACAAACAATTTGAGTTTTTTGGTATAGAACAGACCTACAGACATCCAAGGGGGCAACAGAGAGCTGGCCCTTCGCAGACGGGAAGCACTCTGGATTCTTAGATTGCGCAGTACTGAACTAGGGCTTAATTTGGACCATGAACTGCATTACTTCTTGGGTAAATGAGTGCGCAGAGTTGCCACACTATGTGCACGACTACTGATGTTGCAATGAAGATGTACAGAAAATGATGTTTACCTGTCACGTACCTAGTGATCTTTACATGATACTACACATGCATTCCTAGTGTGTATTGCATTTTGCATAAACTGTTTTAAAAGAAGTGTTTTCTCCGGAGCCAAACTGTAATCGGGTGCGTTTTACACCGCAAAATCTAATACCTTTATGATTAATAATTTTCACCATGAGAGATGGATGATTATGAATGTAGTCTACTGGTAATGACACTCAAATATTTGATACTCACGAGACTATTCACACTGAGAACATTACGGATATGTGCACTATTTCCTCTATATGCTCTCTCTTATTTACCTCAGGTAATAATAGTTAGAGATGTACACCGTCATCTCGATTTTCAGCCCATTAGAGGACCGTTCTTAATTTTAACCCTTTTCCCATGCCAGAACCACGATGGTTTCTATGATTTTGACTATTGTCAATTATTTAGGCTTTCTTTCATATTGAGGAGAGGGGCCTTTTTTCTGTAAGAGATTCTTTACCTATGTGTTTGATACACTCTAGCAATTCCAAGATGGCCGCCACATAAGAGGTTATGGGGCGAGTCTGTTTTCTGTTTTGATGACCGTATTGGAGGCTGACAGAATTGGAGTCCTTTGTTTATGTCTGAGGCGTTCTGACGGTAGCCTTTATATTCACGGGCTCACCCGGCATTCGACTCGTGTCCTGTACTCGGAATGGCACGTTGAGCGACGTCTTGAGATTTAATACACAAGAAACCGGTAAGGAGTGGTGGAGTTATGCGAGGAAGTTAACAGGTTCTCCACTTTCTGTGGACCTTAGGGGGATGGCAGATTGTTTATGCTACACCGCTGGGGCAAGTAATAAGGAAATAGAAGTCTGCTGTTACACAGCGTGTTAGATTACAGGAATACCGACTAGAGATAAGATTGCGGCATATTATAACATTTACGTTTGATATAGGAGAGAATTTAGGCGTTATGGTCTATGCATGAGGCACTCTTATAGATAAGGGGGTTCACTAACGTCATGAACATATGGAACACATATGTGTTAATGATAGTTTTAATACGTTATCTAGAGCTAACAACGCTTGAAGGAATATAGCGCGAATATGTCATTCACCATATGCTTACAGTGAGAAACATTCTTGTTATCAAGTCTTGGTATCATCTGCTGTAGGAACTGATACTTTGGAGTTTGGGACGTAATTGGATCCCTCTGACGGTTGAACTACGAAGTGAGACGTTGCGAGATACTGAACCCCACTTGTGGGTTGGAATTATCACCACAAAATAAGTAGGTTTTCAAGTTAGTAAAGGTTTTTCTGTCGCCTGGATAGGCTCTACTTACTAGAAGGTAGATTCTAGCCGTTTTTGTTATTTGTTTCACAGAATTGACGACAACAGGAACATAGGTATTTATCGTGGTTCTTTCTTCCTCACTACCACTTGGGTGATACAAGGTGGTGTCTTTTCATTTTCATTCACGACGTATCGACATCCAATTTTATCTAGCATAGTGATTTCCTAGTCACGATTGTTCGTCTGTGTTTGGATACACTGGCTGCACGGCACATATTTATTGGATGCCTTTCAATAGTCAACAGTAAATACACTTTTCTCCTCCATCCTTTTGGTACTTTGGGTACGTTGATACCCTTTTGATTATTCGGAACCTATCGGGTAGTCACACCCAATCTCCACCTTGTGCATGCTTGCACAGATCTATTGTTTGGACACTCGTATTTATTATTGAGTGATACTATTGTTGTACACCTGTTATTCTGTAAGGTGGTACATTGCTTGCTCTTGTTTGTTTTTGTACAGCCTTGATAAAGTCGCGGGATTATTACCCTGTTTGCGACGAAACACGTGTCGGCTGTCTGAAGAAATAGAGAATAAAGAAAGAAAACTACAAGAACCCACTTACTTGTGTATATTTTATGCTCACAACGTGCATTTTAATTTTCTGTATTACTCCTTACGTGTGCTGGGGACATTTCTTTCTCTTATTAAGGTCTGGCTTGCAGAGCAACTGTCCTCTGACCTTATGTAATCTACCAAAAAAGAAAATTCAGGAGTATTATAGAGAGGGTCTTTGGCTCCGCCCTCATGTTGGTGCACAGGAGTCCATGTTTTGATTCAGCAGAAGTTATGTGCTTCCGCAGAGAAAAGTTTTTCCCTTACACACAGCAGTATTTATTTTGTATGTTTATCCAGCTGCCTAGGCAGCAGCAGAATATCTGACTAGAAAAGTTTCACTAACACACATGATTTGATTTGATTTAAATTTTATATGGTGCAACATCTGCCCTTGGGTGTCTTGGCGCTGTCTTTCTTGAGGAGACAATGAAAGAATTATAGGGGAAGAGTGAAGAGCCAGGTCTTCAGTGATTTCCTGAAAATGAGATGATTGACTTGGTTCCTTAAATTCCAAGGCATTTTGTTCCATAGCTTAGAGGCTTTATATACCAGGCTCCTGCCCCCCCCTCCCCCCTCCCAGGACACTTTTCTGATAGCTGGGACCTGTACATTATTAGCCGAAGCTGACCGCAACACTCTTGTTGTTGTCTACCAAGATATTTTCTTTTGGAGAAACTTCGGGCCCTGATGATGGAGAGCTCTGTGTGTAAGACAGAGGGCATTAAAAGCCAGCCTCTTTTTGACAGGCAGCCAGTGCAGGTTTTGCCTTTCTTTGGAGTCATGATCAAACTTTTTTGTCTTAGTAAGAGCATGGACCGCAGTATTTTGCAACCTCTGAAGTCTCATTAGAACACCTTGCTGAGCCTCCACATACAGGGCGTTGCAATAGTCTAACCACATAAAGTATCAAGCTTACAGTGGGATGGCACTTGACTTTTTGTGGGCACACGCATGGCACTGTAATGCTGTTAAAGTGTCTTAGATAACAAGATAATATACTGTGTTTGTTTTTCTCTGACAGCAGCAAAGATAGGAGGAGGGCATTCATGACCAATGAGTTGTGGTTTTCGAGTCCCAGCACCACCCCTTCCAATTACATCATTAACTTTGAACTGCAGAGTGCAGTTGTGTTCTTGAGAAGAGTATGTTATGCCTAGTGCTACACAAATCTTCATGCATTTTTAGGTCTGGCTAGATAGTGCAGCTGTCGCCAAGCCTTATGTAATCAACAACAAAAAACAATTGAACACTACTGAGAGAGAAGTTTAGGCTCCACCCTAAAGTGCCCCTGAGTACTGGATTTGATTTGGCCACATTGTGTGTTTCAACTAAAATCAGTGCTTGTATTGCACGTTTTATCTTGTGGCAAAGCTTATACTCAATACAACAAGACCGAGTTGGTTATGGTTCAGACCGATGATCATTGCTATAGGCCTGATTGTTTATTATGAAAAGATACAATAAAGACATAAGGTATGACATATTAATTGAGAAAAACAGATGTCAGAGTCACTAGGATTTAGGGGTGGATTTTTATTACTCTGTATTAAAGCCTACAGATAGGTATTTTGTTACACGGAAACCTTTGCATTATCGCAGTAGGCAAGGCTTATGGTGTTGGGCACCCCCTGAGACAAACCATGGATATGAAAGATTTGCTTTGTAAGAATACTTGTTAGGCTGTTTTGTATGAGATATTATCTTGCTCACAAACTGTAACTTTGTACACCTTTCTTATTTTATTGTGCCTGATGGTTGCCTTGTGGAAAAGATTACACTCAAAATAGGGTGACTATTTATAAGCCTCATTGGTACAATTGTAACACTATATCCAATGCCATAGGTCAGATCTGCTTATTATGGAAAGTTATGACAAAGGCAATAAGCCTGGTTTATGTATTGTGAAAAGCATTTTTTGAAGCCAACAGGCCTCTAAGAGTGTATTGTTAACACATTATGTTACAGTGTGTAGGCAGGTATTTGGTTACATGTAATCTCACAGATTGCCAAGGTAGGCAAGGAGTTTGATACTGGTTGTCCAGTCTGGCAAACCCTGAGAGTAGAATTTCACTGGGATGATTTCTGTTAGCCCCTATTGAGAATGATTGTATATTGGTTTGCCAATTGTAATTTTGTACATGTTTGTAATTTTATTACTGTATAGCTGGTGGTTGCCTGTTTATGCAAATCTCGGTAGACCTGTGTAGGGTGTAGAGTCAAGCCAAATATAAAGGATATGGGCCTCTTCTAGTCACTGGGAAAGTTTATGTCAGATTCCTACAGTGTGATCTGTTTGTAATGAAAGTTTATGACAAAGCCAGTAGACCTGCCTTACTGTGAAAAACATGTGTTAAAGACAATAGGCTTTTAAGGCTGGATTGTTATTACACTAAAGAAGAGTGCGTGTATTGCACCTTTTAGCTTGTGACAAATCTTAAACTCGACACTGTATATTGATTGTGAAAGTATTTGTTAAAGTCAATAGACATTTAAGCATTGATTATTGATTGTTAAAGCCCACAGATAAATATTTTGGTACATGAAATCTCACAGATTACCTTTGTAGGGAAGGGTCTTGGTTTTTTATGCTCTCTAACAAATCCAAGGGTAAGGAGGTATGCCCTGCAATATTGCTGCTAGAATCTCTTCAGAAGGCTAACAGGCTTAGCTGTCTGCCAGGATCGTGTAGTTAAAAGAAATCATTTAATAATACATACATTCATATGTAAATCATTTACATACATTCTATATGGCCTTTGGGTCAGTCTTCTTCCGCCATTGGTTCGACTATCATTTCCACTCGCTTCCATCCATGAAAGAGTACCGCATGGGGTAATCATCCAGTCCACATCAGTCATTCGCTCTCTTGGCCTGGTAATGACAGCATTTTCTGATCACTTGTGCACATCCATTTGAAAATGAGTGTGCTTATGTGTCAAGGCTGGTAGGCAAGTCTTTTAATTTTCAATGTTCTCCTTTTATAGTTCTCCTTTCATTTCTTTGCTTCACTTTTTTTTTTTTTTTCTTAAGAGGATAATACAGCTCTTTAGTCAGTGTTAAAGGGTTGCTTGCACGCTGTTAATTTCATCTGCAGTGCTCCACATCCCACATGGACACTTCCTCTAAATCAGGTGACCATTATGCAATGCGGTGGTCCATACTGTATCATTGTTTTACAATTCCAAGATGGCCACACATTGTTTCTAAATGTGGCGTCCATACTGGAACTTTAAAACAACAATATACAACGTACAAAACCTCTGCAAGACAGACACCCGCTGCTATGTTTAGTTTTGTTATTGCAAGCATATGCACACCTTGTTTAGACTGCAGCATGTATTCTTTTTTCTACTCGAATTCTTTTAATTTATCATGCATATGTTGTTGACTTTTTGTGTGCTTTATTGTGGTTGTATCATAGGGTGAATCCAAGAATGAGTCAGTTTATGGATGACTGGATGAATGAGTGCAAAGACGTGACAGAGTGCATGAATGATGACTTAAGTCCATTAATAAAACAAAAGGCACTTTCATTCGTAAGCCAGACTTACTGGCATTGCCACTGCTTGTTAAAATAGTCTGCTAGCCCCCTTAAACTGGCTCCTTCACTCTATCCATGTGAGACATGGATTGTATTACAGTGCAATTGCGTTTGAATAGTGCTTACTACCTCTGACAACGCATTGACGTGTTTTTATGGTGGGTACCACCCATGGTTAGTGGTTAATTTAGTGATCGTTTTAGTTAGTAGGTTTAGTCTTGTGTTCTCAAGGAAACCCTTCCATTAATCTCCCCATTATGTTTGATGTGGGATTAGAAGGAGTAAGACCTGATTGCTATGGATGTAGGATTGTGAGCTCCTGTAAAACATTAGTGTGTAGAATAGATAGGGTAGAACACAATAGAGTGCCAGTGTTTAAAGAAAGGGTTCATGAGCTATCAGTTGAGATGTCGGAAATACACACAGGTAGATATAGAAAATAAACTTGAGAGCATGCAGCTATGTATAGGAGTATAAAAAGGCAATGCAGCTTGAGCAGTGAAAAAGGGGACAGGGCATGCAGAAATTGGTAAATGTTGGCTCGATTTTGTTGTCTGTTGTGTTTTTAGAAGCTACGGTGTCCACAAGAGTTAGGTTGAGAATAGACAGTTATTCACCATTCTTCTAAATTCCAGATTGTTGTTAGTGGCTTTTTTTGTTGCTGGGAATAAATTCCATCATTTGGCAGTGTGAACTGAGAAGCTGCTACATCCGACTGCTTTTTGTTTGTAAAGGTGGAATGATTTGTTTTGTTGCTAGCCTTGGATGTACATTCCTGGTTTGGTAGTATTGGATAGTTGTCCTCTGGAGGAATTTCACACTATTACTGTTTACTGCTTCCTGTGTGATCCACACTAGTTTGAATGAAGACATTCTATTAACTAGAAGCCAGTGGAAAGCCTTCAGTGCAAGGGAGATGCAGGTGCGTCTAAAATGTAAAAGAAGTCTTGTGGCTTAATTCTGAACTCTCTGGAGATGTCCCACAGTTAGGAGCAGAATCCAGTGAAACAGTGTATTTGCATTATCAACTTTTTAAAGACCGATTGATGTTGCTTGAACCTTTCCTGGAAATGCAAGATGGGACAATACAATGAAGTGTTGTCATGGTGTAGAAAGAGCAGGTGAATAGTTCACCCACGAGGGCATTCATACAGTATGTGGAGTCCATTTTGATTGCAAGATTTCAAACATCTTTTCATATTTTTGACCGTGAACATAGTTAAAGGACCATAACTTTCATTGTCAATGCATTTAACTTAAGATAGTTCTATGTCAATCATTGGTCTAAGGTTTTGAGGCAGTTTATGAGTTTTGAGGTTCCTACTTTTTGGGGGTTTTTCAAGTTTGAGTACTATCTGTGTGGCACCCGCATAATTGTAGCAGCTATGGTCAAAACTGTTGAGGGGAGAGATGATAGATATTTGGTGTAATCCTCTTTTTAATTTTTTATGGGTTTCACATGTGTGTTTACACTTTTTGTGTGCAGTAGAATGGGTTTTACACCCCAGGAATCCACTTGGATCTCCTGTATGTGTATGGTTCACAAGATGGAGGTTGGAAGGAGCCTAATAGACAGCAATGTCAAGTGCTGGACTCCCCTTTGCATTTCTGAGGTCTTGTAAAGTGCAGCACTCTCTAGAGTAAGAATAATAGGAGACAGGTGTCTCCTTTGAAGTACAGGAACCAACCTTTCTCCGTGTCTGCTCCATTCTTCCACAGACGTGTTACTTCCAACAACTTTTAAGGTAGCTGAGTGAGGAAGCATCTCACTCTTTCAAGCTTTTATCTTGGTTCTCCCTGACACAAGCTCCTAGTCTCACCCCTCCTTCCTGCTGACACTAGAAGACAAAGACTGTGGCAATGTGGTAGAAATACACAAAAGGCAGGAACCACTCAAAAACATTCCCAGAGCTTGGTCTGTGGATTAAGCAATCTCTGTCTGCAAACTGCGTATAAGTATGGGGCAGAAATCAGCTGTCAGTGTGCGATAAGTTTTCATTGACCAGTGTCAGAAGTACCACACCAGTGGAGATAGAGATAGGCTTCTGGCTGCATTGTTGGGGTCACTGTCTGCCAACTCTCCTTGACTAGTTAGGGAACAAGAACATGTAACCTATGCATCCTGCTGGGAAGTGCTGCCTTGAAACCCCCTTCAGGGAAGCAGCTCACTGACTCCATGGAGGGTTGCTGGTGGCACCATTGCACAAAGGAAAGGCTGGCTAGAATAGAGGGCAATGAGATGATGAGAGGAAGAACTAAAGGCGGCTTGCTGCATCCCAGCGAAGGGTATGTACCTCCAGGGTCATGAAGTTAGACCTTCTGATCCTGGAACCACTGTAGTGTGCCACGGAGTAAGGTAACTTGCTCTCCGAATATGTGCTTGCAAGTAGACACTTGGAGTTTCTTGTTGGCTGGTCCACAGTGAACTGCTGAAGATGTTGGCTAGTTCCAGCATGACAACGAAAGACAGACAAGACAACAAAGTGCCTTTGAAGATTTGGTGCTAGGAAGAATCACAATCAAAGTCAGAGGTTTTATCGTAAGACCACAAAGAGTCTTTGACGGCTTAGGTCTAAGGAGGATTGCAACTGTATTCAACCATTTCATTTGCCTCCCCAACAAGATCCCTGCTATTATCCGAGTGGGTTGTTTGTTTTGTTTGGGTGGTGGACTCAAGCTTTTAGGCCCGAGAAAGACCCACCCTCGGAGTTCATCTGTTCCCCTTCAGGAGATAGCAGTGTGTGGTGTACCCTACTTAGGACCATGTGCCCCCTATTCTCAGAATTCAGGTGCACACCTGCACACAGCGTCAGTATCAAAGGACGATGGTGGAGTCGGCAGGCCAGGGGACAGTCAGTAGAGCCGCCTTCCATGGTTCATGTGTGAACACACATCAGCTGAAGTGGTGCAACCTCATCCACTGGCCGACAGAAGCAGGGAAACCCTGTGCTTGACTTCTTAAAGGTATGGTGCATAACTGAGACATTGCAGGGATTGCAGTTAGTAACACACTGACACCATTGTGATCTTGACCATCTACATATTGGTGTTACCTAAAGACCTAGAGAAGTGTCAGAAGACTGTAAACCACCAGTCTCCAGCTAGCAATGTATTATAATTCACACTGATTGTTTCATTAGAATATAATTACCAGCAGGAGTGTGGGGGAAAGCCTAAAAGTCAGACCTGACAGACTCCCAACACAGTGATACCCTCCCCCCCCCGGCATAACTGCATGCTTTGCTTTGCTTGCTGCATTTCATGTTCATAATTTGACTTTGTGTATCACCATTAAAATTTGTGTTGTTTCAAGTGAAAGGAATGGCTGAACCATAACTATAAACTGTTATTATTAGCTTGATTGAGAGGTAAATCTCTACCTTCCTGAGTAATCACAGGCCACTCTATTTCGTTACTCTAAGGATTGAGTCATAAAGGGATGCAATTGGTTCTCAATTTTGGACTCTACAGTAAGGTTAAACCACAGGACCATACAGAAAAAAGGCAATCATTGTCACAATGTGTCCCAAGTAAGCCTTCATTGCTTAGAACTCCTGAAAAAGTGTCCACACTTGGCATTAGATTAATAGATTTTTTCACTTGGAGAATGTGACAGCTGATTTCGATTCTGTGACCTAGGTGGAAAACATCAAATGGTAAATACAAATAAAGGAAAAGGAATTAAAAAAAATGTGATGAGTCAATGATACAACAAAATAAGAGATTCTAATCTCTGCTGAAAGGTATTGATTTTGAGGCTGGACAGTGTGGAGTATGGAGTACCCATAAATTGTTGACAGCTGCTGGCTGGTACCAGCACTAATATTATCCTCCCTCCATCTGGGGGGGATTGATGGTAAAGGGGTTAGACCAACACGAGGATTAATGCTGGCTGTCATGAAAGCATGCTCATTTTTAAAGCTAACTTTAGCACTCTTCTAGAAAGTGCCAATCAAATCACAGATATAGAGCTTGGCAGACGGATTACTCCATCACAAACATGCTGGATATCCTGTCAGCCTTTTTTCAAGTTCATTGTATCCTATGGCACGTCTTATAATGTGGACAGGATAGCCATCCCATTTGTGATGAACTACCCATCCATCAAACCCTAAATGAGGTCCTAAGTCACTTTCCATCTCGGATTGAGTTCATGTAAGTGACAGGCGTCCTGGGCCGACCACTTTAGCACCTTGAGCTGGGGTTGTGCTTGTGGACTCTTCTATGTAGTATGAAAAATTGAAAATGCCTGTGGCACCACTGACTTTATTCAGAAAGAAGCTCATAAATACCACCTCTTGCATTGTAAGGAAAGGGTGGATGGAGAGCTAAATAGATGGAGAAAAGGAGAGATTAAAAGAGGGTTTAAGGGTGAATGCAGAGATGAATAAGGAGGAGGATGGATGGGTGGGTGGATAGAGAGAGAAAGATGGATGGATAAAAAGAGATGTATGGGAGGGTGGATGGATGGGTGGGTGGGTGGGTGGAAAAAGTGCAAAAAAATGAAAAGAAGGAAGGAAACCAAGATGGAAAAAGGAAGAACAAAATATGGAAAGAAGAATGGAGAGATGTAAGGAAGAAAATTTCAGAAATTTCCTCAGGGGGAGCAATGACCCGAATAACTGTCATGCTCTAGCTTGTCTCTTGTCCATCCTCCTTTTTGCTTCTTTCCTGTCTTCACCTATTTCTTGGCCTGCTGCTATTTTTGTCTTCCTTTGGTGCACACCAAAATGACAAGCATTGGCAAAGCCAATAGGTTTAAATATGGCAGAGGTTCTGGCTTTGCCAATGTGTTTTAGCCATGTTGTTCAACAGCATGACTGCTGTTCAGCATGACTAAAACTTAGTAGCATTAAGGAGAGCCATGTAGAGTGTGGTGGGGTTCAGTAGAGTGTCAGAGAGTGGAGAGGCGTAGAGTGGAGTAGAGTGGTGGAGTGGTGTAGAGTGTCATAGAGTGGTGTAGAGTGGAGTGTCTTAAAGTGGAGTGTCATAAAGTGTAGTGACGTAGAGTGGAGTAGAGTGTTGTGGAGGTGAGTAGAGTGTTGTGGAGTAGAGTGTCTTAGAGTAGAGTGTCGTAGTGTGGAGCAGAGTAGAGTAGAGTGGCATAGAGTGTCAGAGTGGAGTGGCGTAAATTGGAGTAGAGTGGAGTGGTGTAGAGTTAATTGGCATAGAGTGGTGTAGAGTGTCATAGAGTGGTGGGGTTAGAGTGGCATAGAGTGAGTAGTGTAGAGTGGTGTAAAGTGGAGTAGTGCGGAGTGGCATAAAGTGGAGTTGAGTGGTGTAGAGTGAAGTGGCATAGAGTGGTGTGGCGTGTCGTGTCGTAGAGTGGAGGGGCGTAGAGTGGCACACAGTGGAGTAGAGTGTTGCAGAGTGGAATGGCATAGAGTGGAGTAGAGTAGAGTAGTTGTCATAGAGTGGAGTAGAGTGTCTTAGAGTGGAGTGCAGTAGAGTGGAGTAGAGTGTCAAAGTGTCATAGATTGGAGAGAATGTCATGGGGTAGAGTGTCGTAGAGTGTAGCAGTGTCATAGGGTGGAGTACAGTGGGGTATCTTAAAGAGGAGTAGAGTGGAGTGATGTAGAGTGAAGTGGTGTAGAGTGAAGTGGCGTTGAGTGGTGTAAAGTGTCATAGAGTGGAGGGGCGTAGAGAGGCTTGGAGTAGAGTGCCATAGAGTGGAGTAGTATTGAGTGGTGTAAAGTGGAGTAGAATGTTGTAAAGTGGAGTGCCCTACAGTGGAGTGGCTCAGAGTGGAGTGGCATAGAGTGGTGGGTGTAGAGTGGAGTTGAGTAGAGGGTTATAGAGTGAAGTGGCGCACAGTGGAGTAAAGTGTTGTAGAGAGAAGTGACTTAAAGTGGAGTAGGATATCGTAGAGTGAAGTGGCATAAAGTGTGGGGGCGTGGAGTGTAGTATCGTAGAGTGGAGTGGCATACAGTGGAGTAGAGTGTCATAGAGTGGAGTGTCATAGAGTGGAATAGAGTGGCATAGACTGGAGTGACATAGAGTGGAGTAGAGTGATATAGAGTGGAGTTGCATAGAGTAAAGTATGCATGGTGTGGGGGCGCACTGCCATTACAGTGAAAACATTTTCAAGTGAAACGACCATTACATTCGCACAGACATACAGTTTTACAGATAAAACTATATAGAGTGCAAACAATAATGTGTGGAAATCGACATCACCTAGAGTATCGAACCCCGCCGTTTCGACCACAGCACTCTCCATGCTCTCAATCCTGGACGCAGCAACAACTGCCAGCTCTCGATGCTGAGCAACACCCAAGGCCCGATCTCCTACCAACACTGTTGCTGCGCCTTCACCCACCTCCGGACCTCAGCAGCAGCCCCCAGCCTACCGGACGCCAGCACACACAAGCCACTGAACTGCATCCTCCTCAATGTATGTTCGCTACACAGACATGCCATAGAAATCTGGGACCTCCTCAACACTCATACGCCTCACATCGCCTTCCTCACAGAGACCTGGACCAATGCCAACTCTGCACCCGACATCGCAACCGCCATCCCAGACGGATACAAGATCCTGAGAAAAGACCACCACACCCGCCCTGGAGGAACCATCACCATCATCCACAAAAGCTCCCTCCGCATGACAACCACTGACCCGGACGACGCCTCACCCCCATGGAACATCTCACCTTCCGGATCCGGACCAACCCCAAAACGACGCTCCGCAGAACCCTCGTCTACAGACCTGACCCCGTGCTCCTTTCACCAACATCATCGCTGACCTGATCGCACCCCACGCCCTCGCCTCCACTGACTACATACTACTCGGAGACCTAAACTTCCACCTGGACAACCACAACAACCCCAACACCACCGCGCTCCTAGAGAACCTCACCAACATAGGACTGAAGCAACTCATCTCCGCCCCCATCCACACAGCAGGACACACACTTGACCCCATATTCTCAGGAGGGAGCAGCGTTTTCTTCAGCCACACCACAGAACTGCTCTGGACAGACCACTACTGCATCCACTTCTCTCTTAGAAAACCCACCGCACGCAAGCACGCACGCCGCCTCCCACGCTAAAGCTGGAACAAAGTCACTGAAGAACACTTCACGTCCGCCCTTACCAGCACTACACCCCCAACAACGCCAGATGCCAACACTGCGACAAGCAACCTCCACCGATGGATCGCCAACTGCGCCAACACTCTTGCCCCCCTCCAGAAGGACACAGGATAACACAACAAGAAAGCAAGCTAGTTCACCACGGCACTTCAAGAATCCAAGCGCTCCTGCCGACGACTTGAAAAGACATGGAGAAACAGCAAAACCCCTGAAGCACGCACCGTCTACAAAACAACCACCACAGCACACCACCAACTCATCAAATCCACAAAAAAGAACTTCCTCCAAGACAGAATCCTCTCCAATGCCCACAACTCCAAGGAACTCTTCTCTATCATACAGGAATTTGCTAATCCCAAAAGAAAAACAACAGACGTCCCACCCTCCCAAGACCTCTGAAACAGACTCAGCTCCTTCTTTCACCTTATGTTCAAGACGTTTATGACAACTTCGAAGACAAAGACCTCTGCACCGCCTCAACTCCCACCCCCAGCAATGCCACCCAACAGACCCTACTCACGTGGACCCCGCTCACAACACAAGACACCTTGAAGACCATGAAGAGCATCCACTCTGGGACACCCTCAGACCCCTGTCCGCCCCACATTTTCCACAGGGCCGCCACAGCCATCGCACCCGAGCTACGCCGAACGATCAACTGCTCCCGTGAGACCACCACATTTCCCGACGACTGGAAGCACGCCAAAGTCAACCCCCTCCTGAAGAAACTCTCCGCAGACCCGACGGACCTCAAGAACTCCAGGCTCATCTCGCTGCTTCCATTCTCAGCCAAGGTCATCGTAAAGGCCGTCAACACCCAGCTAACAAACTTCATCGAAGCCAACAACATCCTAGACATCTCCCAATCCAGTTTCCTCAGCAACCACAGCACCGAGACCGCCTTCCTCACCACCAGTGACGGCATCTGCACCCTCCTCGACCAGGGCCAAACAGCAGCCCTCATCCTCCTGGACCTATTAGCAGCCTTCAACACCATCTCCCACCACACACTAGCCACCAGACTCCACGACGCCAGCATCCATGGAAAGGCCCTAGACTGGATACGCTCATTCCTCACAGGCAGAACACAGAGAGTCAGACTCCTGTCCTACCTCTCAGAACCGACAGAGATCAGATGCGGAGTGCCCCAGGGATTCTCCCTCAGCCCCACCCTCTTCAACATCTACATGGCCCCCCTCGCAACCATCGTCAGAAACCACAGGCTAGACATCATCTCCTATGCCTCACCAAGGAACCCAACATTACCAGGCATAACTTCTCAGAAGGGATGAAAGCCGTCGCCACCTGGATGAAGGGCAGCTGCCTGAAACTCAACTCCGAGAAAACAGGAGTCCTCATCCTCAGCTCCACCCCCTTAGCTTGGGGCGACACTTGGTGGCCCCCTGCCCATGCAAAACCACCCTCCCCCCGACAGACCATGCACGTAACCTCAGCATCCTATTGGACTCATCGCTCACTATGAACCACCAGATCAATGCCGTCTCCTCGGCCTGCTTCAACACCCTCTGCATACTCCGTAAAACATTCAGATGGAACCCCTCTGAATCCAGAAAAACGGTCACACGTGCCATCATCACCAGCAGACTGGACTACGGCAGTGCCTTCTACGCCGGAATCAACAAAAAACTCCCCCGCAAGCTCCAGACAGTCCAGAGCGCCACAGCCAGACTTATCCTCGACATCCCCCAGCACAACCATATCACCCAACACCTCTGTGATCTCAACTGGCTTTCCGTCGAAAGAAGAATAACTTTCAAGCTACTCACGCGCGCATACAAGGCCCTCCACAACATCGGACCACAATACCTCAACAACCGTTTCTCCTTCCACGCCCCCAAGAGAAACCTCCGTTCAGCCGACCTCTCCCTGGCCACCGTCCCACGCATCTACAGGAACAGAGTGGATGGAAAGTCCTTCTCCTACCTCGCAGCTAAGACATGGAACGACCTCCCCCTCCACCTCCGGCAAAGCCCTACACTGCTCCAGTTCAGGAAAGACCACAAGACCTGGCTTTTCAGATGACCCCAATGGAGCTGCACCCCCTCCCCCTTTAGTGCCTTGAGACCCTAACTGATGAGTAATGCGCCTTACCAACCCCTGATTGATTGATTGATTATTGATTTGATTTTATAAAACAATGTGCTTCATTTATGCTTTCCTAATTCTGATATATTCTGAAATATTTGAAAAGTTAAGTTACAGGCATTTACATTTTGATGTATGCTAGAAAAAAGATAACACCCTACAGCCTTTTCACACTCCCAAACCCAGAGAGATTGTCACATAAATCCTCTCACTTTGTAGTGGAGAAAGAAAAGTAAACACCAAGCTCCCTGGTAGACAGAGCTTAACATTTGACCTCTGTCTTTAAATGCACAGAAAATGTGACAATATAAAAACAAAATTAAAAAAGGCCTATTGTTGCTCATTCAGTTCTGAACTCAAGCATGGTTATTTTGGGGGTGTTCCAGTGCCCCCACTCTCCTACTTCCAGCGCCTATGGCATGAAATTGGGCAAGAGGAATGTTTAAGTTATGCTATTAGTACAGAGCACTGTCCAAAATAAACAAGCTCATAGAGAGAGCATTGTTCCTCACTGACATCTGGTAGTTGCAGAGATAAGTGGAATCAGTCAAGCATAAAGATAGTCTCATGTCACTTACCTGGCTCTTGTCCGCAGAGACGATGCTGGACCTCCCATCTCTCCTAGGGTGGCGTCTGATCAGGGAATTGTAACCATGAATCAACTGCTACCCCAGAAGGGAGGTTGGGACAAAATAACAAACAGGGAGACTTTTGTGCCTTCGAGATCAGCCAACGTCTTCTTGGAGTCGCACGTACATCTCTTCCTGGTTCTGATATGTGCGTAATGTATTGTGCGGTGAGCTGCACTGCAAATACATATAGGTTATTCAACAAATGAGTAGTCATGAAATATTCCCTCCCGCCTTTGACATGTGTACTAACAGTTACTTACACGATAACAAATCTATTGGTGCATAGACTTCCAATAATCAACTCTTACCCTTGGAGTTGCAGCACTCCCGGCAGAAGCTATATCGTGTTTTCACATCACACGCTAAGGTACACCTTGTTTGTTCAACACTAGGCACAAGGCGCGCAAGAGTGCGCCTTTGTATTCACAGACTACAGCACAATAAAGGATGGCACATAGGAATATCAGTGGGCACTAATATCAAGTCCTCGGTATGCTTGTTAAATAATACCCACAATGTGTCAATGTTCAAGAACTGACCTGTTTTCTGATTTTCAGCATCATAAAAACAAGTCTTTGGTTGATATGCATTCCGTTAGTGCACTAACCTTAAGGATGGCACTCAACCATGTTTTCTCCTTTTATTTTGTAGGTGCAGCGTTGCCGGGATGGTGTTTGCTTTGTCTTTGGATTTGCAGGGGAAAAGATGTTTGCAGCGTCAGAGATTTGCAGGAGAACCATGTGGCATTGCAGGAATGGTGTTTGCTGCATCTCAGGGGAGAAGAAGTCAGCAGTTGCGGAGATTCGCAAGAGAGCCGAAATGCAGAAGAAGCTCGGCTGGGTGATGTAGACGTTCAGGTGAGCGGGATCGCTGAAAAGGATCCGTCCTTTTCAACCAGTAGGTAAGACAAGCACTGCCTCATGGTTTGGGTGCAGTATAAATACCGTTCCCAAATCTGAGATGGCAATCTGAACGTGAGCTGCCCCGGGAGACTATGAGTCAGCCCAAATATCTATCACCATAGTCATGATGAGTCAGCCCAAATATCCCCATAGTCATGATGAGCCAGCCCAAATATCACCATAGTCATGTGCCTATGAGTCAGCCCAAATATCACCATAGTCATGATGAGTCAGCCCAAATATCACCATAGTCATGTGCCTATGAGTCAGCCCAAATATCACCATAGTCATGTGCCTATGAGTCAGCCCAAATATCACCATAGTCATGATGAGGCAGCCCAAATATCACCATAGTCATGATGAGTCAGCCCAAATATCACTATAGTCATGATGAGCCAGCCCAAATATCACCATAGTCATGTGCCTATGAGTCAGCCCAAATATCACCATAGTCATGATGAGTCAGCCCAAATATCACCATAGTCATGATGAGCCAGCCCAAATATCACCATAGTCATGTGCCTATGAGTCAGCCCAAATATCACCATAGTCATGTGCCTATGAGTCAGCCCAAATATCACCATAGTCATGATGAGTCAGCCCAAATATCACCATAGTCATGATGAGTCAGCCCAAATATCACTATAGTCATGATGAGTCGGCCTGAAGGCTCTTGAGGATGCTACTGTTTGTGCTTTGGTTTTTCATTACCCAGTGCTCTAGGGCCCTGGTGGATAATTACCATGCCAAGAATGTTGTCAAGCTACAGTGCAATGAGTCCCATGAACAGCCAGGGAGGCATTGCGATGTGTGCTCGATCCCACAACCACCCCCCATACAAAGTATAGGAGGAGTGAGAACACAAGGAAATCAGGGTCATGACAAATAGGAGGCAGGAAACCTTTTTAAAGGAATACAGCACTGCTGTGAACTAGCATACAGGAGACAAAAGAAAACTCTTCTGCTCTCCAGGAGCGCCTCACAAAAAAAGAGTTCACAGAAAGTGAGCACTCGTGGAAGAATACAAGGAGCCAGTCAGTGAGGTGGTAAACAAGGCTATGCTCTACAGGAGGAACAAAGACATGCTGGACAGCCTAAAACAAATAGAGCCAGCAAATAGGAAACAAGCAAATGTGACTTACAAACCACAAAGTCAATGGTAAGCAATGGGTGGAATGCATTCCCAGGTAAGCTTTTACAATGTCCCCAAGAAGTCTTTCGCAACCAGACAGCTGTGCTGTGTCGTGGACTTTGACCTAAAAATGGCAGCCGGCCAGTACATTTGTGAACGACGTTAAAGAGGCTTTAAAAAAGATGGATGTACAAAAGAAAGGTGTCACACGGTCTGGCTTAGAAATCAAGAGGACAAAACAGGCTGTGAGCATGAATGGAGGCCATGGTGGGGATCAGAAACTGAGGGAGGACTACAAGTGGCTCAAAGCAGGGGATTTAAGCCCACCTGGAATGTGTCATTGATTACCCCCACTGCAGATCCACAATTATGTGTGTAAGGAGAGTTTTGAGTTTGTTTCCATTTGGATAAAAGGTGGATGCTCATTAATCCTTATATGAAAGATTATTTAGAATTAAAACAAATGAAGGAAATCTATTAAGGAACTGCTGAATTTGAAAATACTTGCAATGAATCGAAATAAGTATAGAAATAGGTTTTTAAAGGTGACATTGTGTGTTTTTTGCAATTACAGAGTCCAGAAGAAGGGAGGTTGTCACGTAACACTTGCTGGCTGTTGAGAAAGTTGTAAAATAACTGTATATGATCCAGCGCTCTGGGCCAACCCTCTTACCATTTGTCCTCCAGTAGATCTTTTCTTTCCCACCTGAGAGGTGATGGGAGTTAACATTACAGCAATCAGTTCCAATTAACAGTGTCACCCTTTTGGCCACACAATAAGGACCAGGAATCAGTGACTATAGTTAAGAAGGTTTATTACAAGTTAGCAGTCAAGTAAGGTACACGAATCTTAGCACCATGCTATAAAGATACCCAACCTCCTAAAGACGTTTAGGCGTACCAGTATGAGTAAAATCTAGAATCATCTAGCTTAAAGTTCATACTAAGAGGAAGGTTCTATAGTCTAAGGAATCTCAAAATTCAGGGAAATGCAGAAAAATAGGAAAAACTGCAAGTTCAGAAAGTAAGGGAATAAGGGAAGGTGTCAGCATTGCAGAAGCTCGGTCAAGAGTTTTCTTGGGTCAGGGGAATTTGAGTGTTAGCCTAAGCCACACTGAGCAAAGAATCAAAGGGAAGAAGCATAGAGACTCAAAGTCCAAGGAAAAGTGTTGGCAGCCTCAGACAGTGTAGACTCCGGTTATTTGCACCAAATTCTCTCAGGTACAACCCCTCTGTTCCCATCAGCAGAGGCACCCTTGTCCAAATCCATTCTCACGTTGTAAGCTGCAACATTCACAAAATATCCCACACTGAACATGGGAACAAACATCGCCCTTATTCAAATAAGCCATGTTGCAATAATGCTGAATAGGACTCTTCAGTTAACTCTCTGGCTCTCCATGTTCCTTTGTCAAGGTCTTCTTCTCAGGCTCTCTCTCTCTATCGCTAGTAGAGTGTGGTATCTATTCTCAAACTAACAATGTATGTGAACGCACCTGCAGGGGGAAAGTCATGCAAGCAGAAATGGAAAACAGTATTTTATGCAGAATGGACAACAGGCCTAGGAAGGGTGACTTTAAAGTTTTAAATCAATTGGGCACCTTTAATATGCGTGTGCACTTTCCAACACAAATGAATATCAACTTGTCAGTATATTTGATTCATATTGCATGTGATGTACAGTAAAATCTTCAGGTGTTGCTCGTGCAGCTAAGAGCGGTGGGGCGGGGGTCAGGGTGGGAGGGGAGTTGACAGATGAGGAAGAGGTAAACTTAAATTTAAAAAAATGAAAACCACTTACCTTGCGCTCGCCGCATTTCCAACTCGGCGATGCGGTTAGCGCAAGGTAAGTGGTTTTTGTTTTATTAAAGTTAACCTCGTTGTCGTCTGTTGACTCCGCCCCCCCCCACCCACCCTGCCCCACCGTTCTTACCTGCACGGGCCGCGCCTGAAAATCTTTAATACACATGTCTAAGTATGGCTAAGAGCTACATTTTATATGAAACATTAGAGAATAGAGTACATAAATCAATTGTCTTTTCTAAAGTAAACACATTCTAAACAGGTGAGGATGGTTTATTCATCAAGTCTCCAAAGAATATCTCATTTGATACGGTTAAGGCACACAGTGATTATATATATGAATTCTCTAATTCTACAATGAATGCAATTCAAAAATGATATCAAGAGCAACACTTTATATTAATGTAGTTAAGTCACACAGGAATCATGGGCTAAGTGCACTTTTTTGTTATGAAATTGGGACATGTAAAGGTGGAACCAAAATTACACTGCTCCATATATAAAAAGAAATTTGAGAATAAAGTATCAATTGGCAATTGATTGGACATCAGATGCAGCATCTCGTGTAGTAAAACTCAAATTTCTTACTATGGGTGTCTTTATGAACACCCTTTTTAACTAATGTTGTGCTTCCCAACATAAAGCCTGTGTCCCTTCAACATCTTTACAAACGTGTGAGGGCCCAATTCACAAAGGGACTTATGTATAGTAAAGTTACGAGTCTCTGCACTCGGGCGGAATCTCCGACATGATGCACTCTCTGCAGTGCGCTGTGTGGAGATTCCGCCCTGAGTGCATAGATTCTGCCCCGAGTGCATAGATTCCACCAGAGGGCATGGATTCCGCCCGAGTGCATAGATTCTGCCAGAGTGCATAGATTCCGATAAGTGCTTAGATTCCGGCATGAGTGTGGAGACTCTGCACTCATAACTTTACTACACGTAAGTCCCTATGTGAATCGGGCCCTGAGATCTCACTAGAGTAACACTGACCTGCATTCTGGTTTATATCTTTTTTTTTTTACAGAGTTTTATATAGCGCGAACTCGACCCGAATCAGGTATCAGAGCGCTTTACATAGCACCAGTTGCATTACATGAGGACACATTCATTTTTGTTAGGCACGGGGAGATTAAGTGATTTGACCAGAATCACAGGATGTTCAGCGTCATTGCCGAGACTCAAACCCAGTTCCCCAGATTCGAGGTCAACCGCCCTAGCCGTTAGGCCAACTCCTCTCCCCACTCTTTGTCCACTGTCCTAATTAAGACCACAGTGTTAGGATGAGAATTTGAGAATAGCCGTTTGGCTTCCACCACTAGGGCTGCAGCACCAAGAGAGACGTGTGCACTCGCCGAGTTTCTACTGGCTCTTCTGTGTCTTCACGTGTGTAGCACAATCGAAAATGATCTCACATCACTTTCTGCCCTGGACATAAATAGGGAGGAGAGGGGACGAGAGTCCTGCTGGGCACGGTACTCCAAGAAGTACAACAGGCGTGCAAATGTATGGTAGGAGTGCGGATGTAAAGCAGATGCTTCATTGTACAGAAAGGGTGTAACTGTGTAGGAGTTGTGTAAATATATAAAGTGTGTTAAAATATACAAGAAGCATGCATCTTTGGCAGAAGTGAGATATTGATTAGGAGGGTGACTTGCAGGGCTTGTATAGATGAAGGGTGAATGTATAGAGGCAATATAGATGCAGAGCATCATTGTGAATATTAAGCAGTAGTGTAGATACATAGGGTGTAAAGGTATAAAAGTAATTTGAATGTACTGCAGGATTTAGGAATGTATAGAATAAGTGTGGCTGTATAACAGGTATGCAAAGTTATAACATTTGTTTGAATGTGTAGCAGGAATGAGAACGTATAGCATAAGTGTAGCTGTATAGTAGGCATGTAAAGGCATAATAGGTATTTGAATGTATAAAAAGAATGAGAATGTATAGCATAGTGTAAGATGAGTATAAAAGGTGTTTGAATGAATTGCAGGAGTGCGAATGTATAACAGAAGTGCGGATGTATATTTGGTGTATAAAGGTAAAGAATGTGATTGAATGTATGACAAAGAGGAAAGTATAAGGCAGAGGTGTAGAAGTATTTATAAACAACAAGATTCTACCTAAATCCTAATAATGTGTGTAATTGTGTTGAGACAAAATCTCGTGAAAGTGGTTCAAGGTTCTTGTGTCCCTGTGAATTGTCACGGGAAACACTCAATGTTTTTAAAATACCCCTCACACACTAAGTGTCCCTCAGTGTCATGCTTCATCATTGGGGTCTTCCCGTCCCTCTACGGGGTGGGGCGTGCTACAACCTACAGAGATGCGGGAGCACTTAGTCCAGTGAAAAAAGGTTATGTGTAGTGCAAGAGTGATAGGGAAAGGAATAGTGATGTAAATAGAATACTCTAAAAGTTACCTGGCTAGTGGAAAAAAACACTTTATTCACTTCCCTAGCTGGTAGCGTTAAAAAATGGGGATAGATAGTAGGGAGCCTAATGCAATATGTGGCCTCCTACTTGGTCGACATGTTTCTAAAGGCAAACCCCTAGGCTTTTTCTTCAGGACCTAAACAGGATCCCTATATCACTCTAATCTCATTGATATGATAAATATGCCTAATATGTCAAATCGCATGATCAATCTATCATGCGTGTATTTGAAGTTTGCCCTGTGAACAAGAGAAAAAATAAAAATACAATATGGCATTATTTTGAACACATAATACCATCACGAGGAATTGTACATGTGGTTGGAGCATCCTCCGTGATATATTTTTCAAAAGTGAAGTTCACGATTTGCCACACTCTACCATTATCTAGTGTTGTGCGCGAGATTCCAGGCACCATTATACATCAATGCCGAATCAAGTTACCTTAAAAGCAAAAAACACACAGACACTCAAACACATACACACATATGGCACATAAAACTATTGATTGAATCGACATACAGCCTGTGATAGTTCTTAATGATACATACTCTCTTGTGGAGGGTTAGTTTACTCCATGAGCTCTCACGGGGGAAGAAAAGGCGTCCATAAAGCAACACTGCATAAAAAAACAATGAAAAAATAATTGAATACCTTATGACAAACTCGGGTGACACTGTTGGCTATATTTAAAGACCCGCCTGGGTCTTACTCACATGTGAACTGGTACGCTCTCGCCGGTCAATGCCTCCGTGCCGCTCCGTAGTGTTTACTCGTGTGCTGCGGAGCTCTATTTATTTATATGACTGCCTTGCAGCGCGGGAAGAAAATTAGGGGAGGGAGAAAAACTAGAGCGTGCGATTTTCCAAAATGGCCGCCTTTAATGTGCCAGTCGGAGTTTGCCAAATGATACTCTTCCTGTAAGCAAGACGAGAAAGTGGCGCGAGCTCTGCAGCCGTTTATGTAAAGGTGATCGTACTCCTTGGGGTGCACTTTACAAAGTCCTTAGAACCCTTGAGACCTGATGTGATCATCAGGATTGATTGCAAGTCTGAGAAAAAACAAATAAAAATAAATATAAATAAAAATAAAAAATAAAAATTAATAAATACAAAAAATACAGATAAATGACTGGGACTTCCGCCTGACTGATAATCGGTTCGCGCTTAGGGTTGAATACTAGTAGCGCATGTGGGGAATCCCAAAATGTTGTTCTTGCCCAATGGTTATGTACATGATAGTTGTAGCATTCAGATAGCATGGTGAGATAGAAAAGTGTGTATCCTGTTGTTCCAAATTTTCTCTTCGTACGATCGCTTAATTGCTCCACTGAGTAGGTCACTTGACAATGTCCTAGAAACACTTGAGACCTGATGTGATCATCAGGGTTGATTACAAATCTAACTGATGTTCGGGTCGCGCTTGGGGTGAAACACTAGTAGCGCATGTGGGAGATCACAACGTATTGTTCTTGCCCAATGGTTATGTACATGATAGTTGTAGCATTCAGATGACATGGTAATGTAAAACATAGTGTGTGTCCTGTTGTTCCAAAATTGTTCTCTTCGTACGATCACTTAGTTGCTCAACTGAATAGGTCAATGTACCCCCTGCCAGGATCCTAAACAGAGTCACTGGAGACTAAGAATACCCTACAGTTGTCCCCAGGGAATCTCATCGTTCAATCCAGTGTCAAAGGTTTTTAAACGAAACACCCATTGTTGTTCTTTCTCAAATAAATGTCTCTCATTACTCACTTGCTCAATGACTGTCCATGCTATTTCTTCTGGGGCATGCCCTTTTTCCAAGAAATGCCTAGCCATTTTTAGGTCGAGCCTCGAGTAGCGTGCAAGCGCTGCTTAGAGGCGAAGACTTTTAGTAAGTGAGTTTGGAAAGCAGTCCAAAAAACGCTCGTGCGTCGTGGCTGGCCTTTTTGAGATGGGTACGCGCGGCAAACATGTGTTTCCAATTATCGTGCCCAGACGCGGGCGCGATAATTGTAAACACATGCCGGCAAAAGGCCATGACGCACGAGCGTCTGGTCAGCTGAGCAGGCTGCCGCGCTCGCTCGCCCCCGCTCTTCCGTTTCGATTCCGTGCTTGTTTATGTGGGTGTAGCGGATGAGAACACCAGACCCCGCGCCAGGAAATCATTTGGGATTGCTTTCTTTTGCAGTGCTTGTGAGGGATTCGTCCCGTAAAAATGTTTGTACTGACGGCTCTGTGTTTGCTTTTTAGAAGCTCCTTTTTTGAATATACGAGTGCCACAGCCACGGAATCAAATACAATCACTTGGGGACTGAAAGCGTCATCTAGAGCCTTTCGCAGTTATATTTTATTTTCTGGCAGTATAAACCGGGCTCAATGGTGGGTGGAAGTTTCAGATTTTTTTGTAGCGCCTCGAGCTGCTCACCAGTAGCACAGCGCTCGGATTTCCATTATTCCGGCCGTATTGAAGTTGAGCGGTTGTTATCACAGAGGCGCTAAAGTTAAATAAATCACCTCTTCTCCTCCCGTATCAGGGTTTCCGGTGCACCTAAAATGTAATCAGCCGCAAGGAGAAAGTCTGGCGACATCCGCTTCAGCTCATAACATTCACGCATGCAAATATGTCAGTGCCGCGCGCGCATCAGGGATGCAAAGAAGTCTCCCACGTGCAATCTCTGCAGGTTACATTACCTGCAGGTGTTGGAACTTGTAATATTGGCCTGCCGTCCTATATTGCATATTTGATGGAAAGAGCAGGGGTTTGCATCTTTCCAGTAACGTCCCCCACCCATGCGTCTATCTCTGGAGTTTCTCGCCTCAGCACACCAGGGTGTGCCTGACTTCCGGTGCACAAAATACACCACATTTGGAAACAGCACTCACGCGGAAACAGATGAAATACAAACCAAGAACTCTGCTACCTTTAACAAACAGAAACCACCAACTCCCAGCGTCCATCTCTCCTTTGGGCCACAGAGCCACCTTGTTAATTAATTTGCTGCCACCCCGGTCAATCCGTATTACTTCTCCCCACTCACTCCGCCGTTGGTTGCCACCTCTACTAGTCTACTTATTGTAAACACGTCCTCGGACGCTTTCCCGCACTTAAATTACTGTGACAACTCTTAACATAAAGCAGACCAGCCCCGCCACGGGTACAGCAGGCAGACAGCACCCCTCCCCACTCTCAAAAAACGGCTCTGCAGTACATCTTCATTTGCTCCTCACCCGCATCCTTTTAATGTTCCCCTATCTCTCTCCCACTCACTCCTCTTCAAAATATATGTTCCAAAGGCGTAAGTGCAAAAAATAAAGGCTCAAATACCAAAAATTTCGAAATAATAAGTATAAAGTCACTATTGAAACAAAAATACAGGGGCCTTAATTTAAGCCGGTGTCTGTCGGTACACACATCGGCAATTTCTAAACTGCTGGTTGTAAGTTGCCTAAACAAATGTGGGCCTATCTTGGCACATTTATACTCTGGCGCTGCCTCTGTGCCTTATACACTATTATACGTACAGGACAAATAATTTGTGAGCCTGGCCTTTATTCTAAGGTTGTAGCGTGTGTTTGCTCTCTAACAGTTACTTTTTATACACCCACTTCCTACACCATGGGCCCTCCTCCTGGCATTCATTTTACTCAGTTTGCCAGGGGGCTTAATTTAAGCCGGTGTCTGCCGGTACGCACATCGGCAAATTCAAATAAAACAAATTGCAAATATTATCTATAGCATCACTATTTAAACTACACTGAACATTTTGACTGTAATTTCTCCTAAGGTACAACTTTAACACAGATGTAATCAAGTCCTGCTGCAGCCTCAGCACAAGCTTTCGATGTATCTGGAATTTTTCATACACCCTCTTCATACACACCACAGGGACTCTTCCTAACCTTATTTCTTCTGAGCTTCCCTTATGTTCAAAAAATTATGGCCTCCGCTTCTTTTTTACCCTCCTCTATTCCATTTGCCTATCTTTCTCTTTTTTAGCTCACTTGCTCTCTCTCCCCGCCCCCTCCTCTGCGTTTCATTCAGTTCCTCTCATTCTAGCCCCTTCTCGTCTCTCTCGGTCTCCCTGTCACGGTCTCTCCCCTCTTTCTATATCTTTCCTCCTCCTCTATTTTATCCCTATTTGTCCATTTATCTCACTCGCCCTGTAGCAAGCTGCGTCTTGCTCTTTCCTCCGTGGAATGAATACGTGTGCCTGTCCTGTACAAATTTCAATACTTCAGGCGCAGCGCACTGTAATTTGGCATATTCACATTCCAGAAAGCGGCTCTTCTGTATGTACTGCGCCAAGCTGTTGGGGCTCGCTCAAGCAAATGGCGTAATGTAGACCCCTGCAGGGAGCTTAATTTAAGCCAGTGTATGCCAGTACGCATATGGACAAACTCGAATAAAACTTGCTAATTTGCGGGAAATATATAAAATTCTAGTATGGCAACAACACTAAGCATCCTAGGCTCCGCTGTGGAAATCGGAATACCTCTAACTTTAAATATTTTTTTTTCCAGAACTTCACTTCACAATTCCTTCCTTTTTCTCACCTTCCTCATCCCCTGTCTCACCCCCCCCCCCTCACCATCACTTCTTATCTACATATTATAAACACGTCCTTGGGCGCTTCCTCGCACTTGTGACAACTCTTAACAGGAAGCAGACCAGCGCCGCCACGGTAACAGCAGGCAGACACAGCACCCATCCCTCACTCCCAAACAAGCATTGGCATAGCCAATAGGTCTCGCCTTTGGGACCTTATAAGTGTTTAACCATGCAACGGTTGATGTTGTTGCACCAAGGATATTGTGCTGCATAACTAAATACTTATAAGGTCCCAAAAGCGAGACCTATTGGCTATGCCAATGCTTGTTGTAGTATTCTTCTTGCACTTGACATTGCTTTTATGCTCCCCAATCCTTGTTTTTACTGGTCGTGTAGTCATGCCGACATACTCCAACAGGCATGGACAGGTGATCAGATATACAACGTTCTTACTGTTGCATGTCGTGAAATTTCTTTGTTCCCACTTGGTACCATCCTGGAACGTGAGTTCTTTACTCTTTTTTGTCTGTGGGCAGGCTTTACATCTGCCACAAGGGTGATGTCCTTGAATGGGAGACATGGTTGTCGGTATGTTGGTTCCTGTCTCAGTTCTAGGTCTCGTGTGGACTACCATGTCTCTTATGCTTTTCCCTCTTCTGTGTGAAAAGACTGGTTTTGGTAGTGACAAACCACCACTATTGAGGATGCGCCAATGCTTATTCACAATCTTGGTTATTTGATTAGACTTGATGTTAAATGTTGTGATACAAAATGGGCGTTTATCTTCCTCTTTAGCTGGTGATGTTTCAAGCAGACTTTCCCTGCAGTTGTTCCTTGCTCTTTTATAAGCTCGATCTACTACTTCCTTGGGATATAACCTCTTCTCCAGTTTTTTCTTCAAATCTTTGGATTGTGCCTTGAAGTCATTGATCTTAGTACAGTTTCTTCTAAGGCGTAAAAATTGGCCATAAGGAAGATTGTCGCGGAGATGCCTCGGGTGGAAGCTTTCATACAGCAGCAGGCAGTTTTTTGATGTGGGCTTAAAGTGTGTAGTGGTCACCAGTCTCCCCTCTCTTGGATGGATATTTAAGTCTAGGAAAACCATTTCCTGATTAGATATGGTACTTGTAAAGTTGAGGAAATCGTCCTGGTAGTTCAGCCATGTGATGAATTGTTTCGCCGTCCTCTCATCTCCACTCCAGATGATCAAAATGTCATCTATGTACCGTTTCCATACAGTTATATGGTCACGGTAAGGATTGCTAGTATGTAAGACCCGGTGTTTTTCAAGGTGGGCCACATAGAGACCAGCTATGCTAGGAGCAAATGTGCTCCCCATGCTGGTCCCATGCTTCTGGAGATACAGAGTGTTGTTGTATTCAAAAAAATTCTCTTTTAAAGCTAGACTGCAGCATTCCATAATCACATTGCGGGGGTTTGGTAATCCCATTCCGTGTCAAAAAGTACTTCCTCAATGATTGTGAGGGTTTCATTGTGTGGAAGACTAGTATATAGGCTTTCGACATCACAACTTATCAGCAGTTGGTGCTCAGGATTGAAAGGCATGTCTTTGAGGAGTATGAGGACATCTTTGGTGTCTTTTAGATAAGTCGGCGTTTCCTGCACTATTGGTCGTAAATAGGCATCTGCAAATTTGGACAATGGTTCTAAAATAGAACCTATCCCGGAAACTATTGGACGTCCCGGAGGATTGCTCAGGTCCTTGTGTATTTTAGGGATGGTATAAAAAAACGGTACCTTAGGACAATCTTTCACCAGGAAATCACCTTCTTTTTTGGTTATCCAGCCATGTGCCATTGCTTCTTCCACCATGCCTATTACTTTGATTTTAATCCGGTCTGTGGGATCTTGATCCAAAATTTCATAGTTGCGTTGGTCTTGGAGAAGGCGTCTACATTCATGGTCATAATTCTCAGTTGATTGTAAGACAATCGCACCTCCCTTGTCTGCTGGTTTTATGATCAGGGTGTTGTTATCAGTTAGCTCCCTGATGGCCATCCGTTCTGTCTTGGTGATGTTATGGAATACCCGATTACTGGTCGGATCCAGATCTTCAAGATCCTTCATAACCGCTTTCTCAAATGTGAGTAGTTCGATAGGTAGTGCAGAATTAGGTGGAGTGAAAGTAGATTTTAATTTGAGACCTGTGTCTCCAGTTGGACCCTCTGGTGGTGACTTATTTTTGAAAAAGATTTGTAGTTTTAGTCTTCTTATAAATTCCTGTATTTCCTTACATACTAGGAATTTATCTAAATTGGCGATTGTCTTACAATCAACTGAGAATTATGACCATGAATGTAGACGCCAAATTTGCAGATGCCTATTTACGACCAATAGTGCAGGAAACGCCGACTTATCTAAAAGACACCAAAGATGTCCTCATACTCCTCAAAGACATGCCTTTCAATCCTGAACACCAACTGCTGATAAGTTGTGATGTCGAAAGCCTATATACTAGTCTTCCACACAATGAAACCCTCACAATCATTAGGAAGTACTTTTTGACCAGGAATGGGATTACCAAACCCCCCGCAATGTGATTATGGAATGCTGCAATCTAGCTTTAAAAGAGATTTTTTTTTAATACAACAACACTCTGTATCTCCAGAAGCATGGGACCAGCATGGGGAGCACATTTGCTCCTAGCATAGCTGGTCTCTATGTGGCCCACCTTGAAAAACACCGGGTCTTACATACTAGCAATCCTTACCGTGACCATATAACTGTATGGAAACGGTACATAGATGACATTTTGATCATCTGGAGTGGAGATGAGAGGACGGCGAAACAATTCATCACATGGCTGAACTACCAGGACGATTTCCTCAACTTTACAAGTACCATATCTAATCAGGAAATGGTTTTCCTAGACTTAAACATCCATCCAAGAGAGGGGAGACTGGTGACCACTACACACTTTAAGCCCACATCAAAAAACTGCCTGCTGCTGTATGAAAGCTTCCACCCGAGGCATCTCCGCGACAATCTTCCTTATGGCCAATTTTTACGCCTTAGAAGAAACTGTACTAAGATCAATGACTTCCAGGCACAATCCAAAGATTTGAAGAAAAAACTGGAGAAGAGGTTATATCCCAAGGAAGTAGTAGATCGAGCTTATAAAAGAGCAAGGAACAACTGTAGGGAAAGTCTGCTTGAAACATCACCAGCTAAAGAGGAAGATAAACGCCCATTTTGTATCACAACATTTAACATCAAGTCTAATCAAATAACCAAGATTGTGAATAAGCATTGGCGCATCCTCAATAGTGGTGGTTTGTCACTACCAAAACCAGTCTTTTCACACAGAAGAGGGAAAAGCATAAGAGACATGGTAGTCCACACGAGACCTAGAACTGAGACAGGAACCAACATACCGACAACTATGTCTCCCATTCAAGGACATCACCCTTGTGGCAGATGTAAAGCCTGCCCACAGACAAAAAAGAGTAAAGAACTCACGTTCCAGGATGGTACCAAGTGGGAACAAAGAAATTTCACGACATGCAACAGTAAGAACGTTGTATATCTGATCACCTGTCCATGCCTGTTGGAGTATGTCGGCATGACTACACGACCAGTAAAAACAAGGATTGGGGAGCATAAAAGCAATGTCAAGTGCAAGAAGAATACTACAAAAATGGCTAGGCATTTCTTGGAAAAAGGGCATGCCCCAGAAGAAATAGCATGGACAGTCATTGAGCAAGTGAGTAATGAGAGACATTTATTTGAGAAAGAACAACGATGGGTGTTCCGTTTAAAAACCTTTGACACTGGATTGAACGATGAGATTCCCTGGGGACAACTGTAGGGTATTCTTAGTCTCCAGTGACTCTGTTTAGGATCCTGGCAGGGGGTACATTGACCTATTCAGTTGAGCAACTAAGTGATCGTACGAAGAGAACAATTTTGGAACAACAGGACACACACTATGTTTTACATTACCATGTCATCTGAATGCTACAACTATCATGTACATAACCATTGGGCAAGAACAATACGTTGTGATCTCCCACATGCGCTACTAGTGTTTCACCCCAAGCGCGACTCGAACATCAGTTAGATTTGTAATCAACCCTGATGATCACATCAGGTCTCAAGTGTTTCTAGGACATTGTCAAGTGACCTACTCAGTGGAGCAATTAAGCGATCGTACGAAGAGAAAATTTGGAACAACAGGATACACACTTTTCTATCTCACCATGCTATCTGAATGCTACAACTATCATGTACATAACCATTGGGCAAGAACAACATTTTGGGATTCCCCACATGCGCTACTAGTATTCCACCCTAAGCGCGAACCGATTATCAGTCAGGCGGAAGTCCCAGTCATTTATCTGTATTTTTTGTATTTATTAATTTTTATTTTTTATTTTTATTTTTATTTTTATTTATATTTATTTTTATTTGTTTTTTCTCAGACTTGCAATCAATCCTGATGATCACATCAGGTCTCAAGGGTTCTAAGGACTTTGTAAAGTGCACCCCAAGGAGTACGATCACCTTTACTTAAACGGCTGCAGAGCTCGCGCCACTTTCTCGTCTTGCTTACAGGAAGAGTATCATTTGGCAAACTCCGACAGGCACATTAAAGGCGGCCATTTTGGAAAATCGCACGCTCTAGTTTTTCTCCCTCCCCTAATTTTCTTCCCGCGCTGCAAGGCAGTCATATAAATAAATAGAGCTCCGCAGCTCACGAGTAAACACTACGGAGCAGCACGGAGGCATTGACCGGCGAGAGCGTACCAGTTCACATGTGAGTAAGACCCAAGCGGGTCTTTAAATATAGCCAACAGTGTCACCCGAGTTTGTCATAAGGTATTCAATTATTTTTTCATTGTTTTTTTATGCAGTGTTGCTTTATGGACGCCTTTTCTTCCCCCGTGAGAGTTCATGGAGTAAACTAACCCTCCACAAGAGAGTATGTATCATTAAGAACTATCACAGGCTGTATGTCGATTCAATCAATAGTTTTATGTGCCATATGTGTGTATGTGTTTGAGTGTCTGTGTGTTATTTGCTTTTAAGGTAACTTGATTCGGCATTGATGTATAATGGTGCCTGGAATCTCGCGCACAACACTAGATAATGGTAGAGTGTGGCAAATCGTGAACTTCACTTTTGAAAAATATATCACGGAGGATGCTCCAACCACATGTACAATTCCTCGTGATGGTATTATGTGTTCAAAATAATGCCATATTGTATTTTTATTTTTTCTCTTGTTCACAGGGCAAATTCAAATACACGCATGATAGATTGATCATGCGATTTGACATATTAGGCATATTTATCATATCAATGAGATTAGAGTGCTATAGGGATCCTGTTTAGGTCCTGAAGAAAAAGCCTAGGGGTTTGGCTTTAGAAACATGTCGACCAAGTAGGAGGCCACATATTGCATTAGGCTCCCTACTATCTATCCCCATTTTTTAACGCTACCAGCTAGGGAAGTGAATAAAGTGTTTTTTCCACTAGCCAGGTAACTTTTAGAGTATTCTATTTACATCACTATTCCTTTCCCTATCACTCTTGCACTACACATAACCTTTTTTCACTGGACTAAGTGCTCCTACATCTCTGTAGGTTGTAGCACGCCCCGCCCCGTAGAGGGACGGGAAGACCCCAATGATGAAGCATGACACTGAGGGACACTTAGTGTGTGAGGGGTATTTTAAAAACATTGAGTGTTTCCCGTGACAAGTCACAGGGACACAAGAACCTTGAACCACTTTCACGAGATTTTGTCTCAACACAATTACACACATTATTAGGATTTAGGTAGAATCTTGTTGTTTATATATATTATTTGGGAGGATGATTCTACTTTCATTACCTCTCCTTTCCCTTCTTTGGTTTTGAAGAGGTGTAGAAGTGTATTAGGTGTGTAAAATTAAAGAACTTGTTTGAATATATGACAGGAATGAATGCATGTAAAGTTAAAGAAGGTGTTTGACTATGGGAGGAATGAAAATATATAGCTGAAGTGTGGATGTGTATTAGGTGTGTGAAGGTAACGTGAACGTTTGAATGTATAGCAGGAATGAAAATATAAAGGGGTGTGGGTGTTTATTAAGTTGTAAATTTACAAAAAGTGCTCGAAAGCATGGCAGAAATGAAAATATGTAGCAGATGTTTGTATGTGTATTAGGTGTTTGAAGGGTGAAGGCTTTGCCTGTTAAGCAGCGCAATGAATTTATAGCAGACGTGTGTAAGCACAATCCCGGGAGAAAATGGGGACCATCTACCAATTTTCAATGCCTCGTACCGCCAGGTTTTTCCTGGTAGTGATGGGAGTTGAAAAACGCCTGCATGTCTGTCCATCTAAATTAAATGGGTGGACAAATAGCCAAACCTCTAACGGCCATTACTCCTTCAGGCCGTTGGAAAGGTTTGACCATAGCAGAGGTGAAGTAGTCTCCACCATCCATCGTCAAACCATGGTAGGCCTGACTCTAATTTGGGCGGACAGCCCATATCGTTGGGTTCCCTCTCCACCAACATATAAATTGTACCCTGAAGGTTTCATTAATTAGTTGGTGAACAGCATTTAATCCGGAAGTGTGAAAGAATAAATTACTCAGTTTCCCTGACTGAGCAACCTCCTATCAAAATGAGAAATGATCACCAAGCCAATGGTCATTTCTGAAGCTTTGGCTGGAACCGCTGTCACAGCGGTTCCTGTCAATGCTTTTTTAAGTTTGTTGCTCGACTCCATTAGCATAACGGAGCTGACCGTCACATACAATTTTTTTCAAAAAGATAACCTCAGATGGGATTTTCTTTTTTTTTTTAAATGCCCCCTTCGTAATGGGAGTTATCTCCCAAGGCGAGGGGGGCATTAAACAGTTTTCACTGCGCCTTACCTCCAGGGTTTTCCTGGTGGTGATGGGTAGTGAAAACTGACCTGTATGTCCGCCTATCTAAATTAGGTGGGCAGACATTGAGGTTAACCTCAGATAGCCTTATACCGTCGGGCTGTCGGAGGAGTGTAACCATGGCGGAGACGGAGTAGTCTCCGCCGTGGTTACTCCTAAGGTCCACTCACATTTAAATCGGGTGGACGGACCATTATGTTAGTGGTAAGGATACTCTATCTCAACAGCAACGGAGTATCCTTACCGCCAACATATAAATTAGCCCTTAAGTGTGTAAAGATACAGCAGATGTTTGGGTGTAAAGGAGCAGCGTGAATGTACATCACAAGTGTGGAAGCTCAGTGGCGGCGTAAATATATAAAAGGTGTTTTAATGTAGAGCAGGACTGAGTTGAGAAGCATAGTAGGTAGGTATAAATGGTAGGTGTTTAATGTGTACAGTTGTGAGAATATGTAGCAGAAATGCTGATGTATTTTAGGTGTGTAAATGTAAAGAAGGTGTTTGAATGTATTGCAGCAGTGTAAATGTACAGTAGGCGTGTGAATGTACAGTAGGCGTGTGAATGTATAGTAGGTGTGTGAATGTATAGTAGGTGTGTGAATGTAAAGAAGCTGTTTGAATGTACAACCGGCGTGTAAAGTTAAAGATAGTGTTTGGATGTATAGCAGTAGTGGCAATGTATAGCAGATGTGTACAGGTATAAATAATGTTTGAAGGAATAGTAGCAGCGTGAATGTGCAGTAGGATGGACCTATAGTATAGGTGTGTAAACGTAGTATAGTCAGTGTTGAATGTTTACTGTTTATGCAAATAGGTGTCAGGTGTGCTAATTCGAGTAAACTTGTGTTTTTCAATTCAGGTGCGTGATTCTATACCCTGTGAAGTAGGAATCGGTGCTGAAAAAATATTGTAAACAGGCTTGTTAATAGCTCGGTTTTGTCAGCCCCTAATATCCTTCTGCCCCCAGCACTTCGACTTGGCCACGCCCCTCCCTCTCCCCCTATATATCCTATGGAGGCGGTGTGCAGTATTCAAGGGGAAGCACGGCGCGAGCAGGGACAGGCTGCAGTGAACAGCACGCGCCTCGGTCTGCGAGCCTTCCGAGCCCAGCATCGCGGGGGGAGCCCTGGCACCTCTCGGACACTTACACCCTACAGATGCGGGGTGTCTGACCTTTCACTCCACGCAGCATCCACCCTGCGGGCAGCAAGGGTCTCTGCGGTGGAACACAGGCACATTTTAAGGAGAAACTGCTCTTCACGTGCTCTCTGGACCCCCCACCCCCTACTGAACCGTCACTTGCCTTTGTCCGTGAACTTGCTTTGAGACGTCGCGCGCCTTCACTGACCAGACGTCCACCCTCCCGCGTGGCCCATCGCTCCTCAGGAGTTACAAGTTCCCCTCCTCTGCCCTGTTCTGCCTCAGCCTTCCACATCTTTCCTCATCGACGAGAGTTTTTTGCTTTGTTAATTTAATACCTAGAGTATTTTTTTCCTGCTTCTCTTCGTCGCGTGACAGCTTTTTCTCCTTAACTTTCCCGCCATTCTCTGTTGTACGATTCCCTGCACCAGGGGGTTCCCCAGCCGCAACTGTCTCCCGCAGTGGAATTGCCTCAATATTCTCCTTCCATAGTGATCTTCCGCCCCTCGGGCGAGTTTCTTTCCTGGAGATGTCTCCTTTATCCTTGTCTGAGGGGTTATTTTCATCCTGCTTTCTCACTCTTCAGTATCATTCCTTAATCTACTGCACGCGGATCTTTCCTCAGTAGTTCATCTTTTTCCTTTATTGTCCCACTCCCCTGCTTTGAAGGGGTCTCCGGCCGTACCTCCTCTGCTGAGGAGCTGCCCTCCCCTCCTCTCCCTGAGGGGTTCTTGCCAACTAGCCTTTCCACGGTATCTTCCCAATCCTGTCCTGTGAAGGTTTCTTTCCCCAATATCTTCCCTCTCCGCAAGATGTTCCCACATCAGTATCCCCTTCCTTAATACTTCTCTTCGTCCTCTCCCCTCCTCTGTGTGAAGGGCACTTTTCTCATTTGGATCTTCACTCTCTCTTTTAGTGAGGGGTTTTCCTCAGTTTCACCCACCCTGATTTTCACCTATGGGTTCTTTACCTGGTATCCACTTCCCCACAGGAGCTTTTTTGCCCTCGACTATCAAGGCTTTTTTTTCTTCTTTTTAATCTCCAACTCCTTCCATGTGAAGGATTTCTTGTGTAATTTTCAGTTTTTTCTGCCCTTCTTGACTGTAGCTTCTCTCTCCCGTATCACAATTTTTTTTCTGGATATTTCCTTCCTTGAGATAGTTTCTTTCTTCACACATTATCTCTCCTCTCGCTTTATTATTTTTTTCCCTGAGAGACATCATTGTTCCTTGCCACAACTCTAGTGCAGCTTGTATGAGATGTTTCCCTCTGCTCGTCCCCTTTGTCCTCTCATACACCCATAACACAATTTTCTTGTCAGGATTTTATTTTTAAGCCTCATTTTAGAATTTATCTCCTAGTAGTTTCCTGTTTCTGTGAGGATTTCTCTCCCAAGTTGTTTTCCTTTCGTATGAGGCTTTCCCTCTTCGCGTTTCCCCTCCCCTTTGAGGGTTTCTCTCCTTAGCAGTTTTCCTTCCCCTCCAACTAACTTTCTGTCCAAATGAGTTCCTGTGAGTTTTTGCCTTCTCAGTAGTTCTCCTCTCATTTGAGGTTTTGTCTGCTACACTGGTTTGTTTCTTCAAGGGGTTTCTTCTCATTTGAGGCTTTCTCTACTCATAAGTTTCCAGTTACTGGGAGAGTTTCTCTCCTCAGAAGTTTTTTTTCTCTTGTGAGGTTTTCTTTCAGACAGTGTTTCCGTGATTTTAGAGATTGTCTCCCCTCAGTAGCTTTCCTCTTCCATGAGGCTTCTCTTGGGAGTTTCCTTTCATGTGAGTTTTTTCCCTCAATAGCCTCCCTCTCCTGTGAGTTTAACCCCTTCAACAAATGCCCTCTACTGCGAGTTTTTCTCTCTTGTGTTGCTCCTTGAGATTTTCTTTCTGGAGTGTCCCTTTCATGTGAGCTTTTCCTTCACATCGTTTCCCTCTCATGTGAGGGTTTCTCTCCCCTGTAGCTTTTTCTTTCCATTAAGGATTCTGTCTGGAGAATCAGTCTCCTGTGAGGCTTCTCTTGTCTAAAAAGATTGGTCTCCTCTATTTTCTCTCCTCTCCTCTGAGGTTCTCACTCGCCAGGAGTGTCACTCTCCATTCTCTCCTGTTCACTTGACTCTATTCAGGATTTTACCAGTGTACTCTCCTGTGATCCGCATTCTTTTTAAGAGTATCCCACTACCTTCTCTTGTGACTTTTACTCTTTCCAGGAACTCCTCAGTGAATTTTACTGTTCAAAGTTTCTCTATTCTCCTCGGTTTGTTCCGAGGTCCTTTTCCTCCCTCCTGCTTCCACCCAGCCTCCAGCCATGCTCTTGAGACCCAATGTGGGTGGGTCCTGGGCCTTGTTGGTCCTGTTGGCCTTGCTGCAGGAGCCTGGGCCTGCGTCTGCCTGGTACAAGCATGCAGCCAGTCGTCGCTACCACACCGTTGGGCGAGCTTCTGGGCTGCTGATGGGCGTTCGCCGCTCTCCCTACATGTGGCGTCGACAGGAAGGTGAGGTGGATCCGGCCTTGACACTGGGATTGGATCAGGCTGGAGGAAGTCAGGCAGAGCAAGGAGGAGAGACGGGCCCTGAGGAGAAAGACATAGACACAGACCCCACCTACGTAATGGCAACCAGAGTGCTGGCAGGCTTAGAAAGAGACATGCAGCCACCCTACAACAAACCCAACGGCAAGAAACCTGACATGGGCGGAGACAAGCAGGAACCAACGTCTAAGGGGGATCATGAGAAAGCTGCTGTACATGCACCACTTAAGTACATACCGGCTTTACATAACTCTTGGAATCCAGAGGATATTGGCAGAAAGCAGATGCAGAATCCCCTCCTCAGTCGATTTCCTGAGGAACCTGGCATGGATACACGTGTACCATTAGGATTTTGGCTCCCAGAGGGGACCCGTCCAAACAAGGGCATTGGAGAGTCCAGCAGCAAGCGAACCCTAGAGGAGACGGGCATGGATGCACCCTATGACGGGATATCCATCCAGGAACGGAGCTTGGGCGGACTGAAAAAGACGCCCAATCAATACATTCTGGCCCTGTACAGAAAGCTGAAACCGGAAGAGACCCACCTGGACAATAACATGGACAACAAGCTAACGCTGCAGGAGTCAGGTGCGGGAAGAGACATTGAGATAACAAAACAGTATCCACTGGCACTGCACAATAAGCAGACCCCAGAAGAGCCAGTCATTGAGAAAGTAAGAGCAGAAACCCAATGGCATATGGTGCCACCATACAGCAAACAGACCATACAAGAGGAAGGCATGACTAGTGGCCTCATGAGACCTCTCAGCAAGTGGAACCCAGAGAAGATGTACTTGGGAAAGCCTGGACCTCTCACCAAGCAAACCCCTCGGGACCTCATCGGGTACATCATTGCGCCCTTCACAAGTTGGGCATCGGAGAGGATTGACATGGTGAGTGGCATGCAGACCCCAGAGAGGACAGGCAAAGACGGGTACTTACCCTCCACCTTCACCAAGGTTAATGAAGAAGAAAGAGGAGTGAACAAGAATGGTCTCCACCCCAAGTGGAAGTGGTCCCAGGAGGGCATGGAGAGGGGCATGCAGCCACCATACGCCTATCTCAGAGAGGCCTAGCACCAGGAGGACCAAGCACTAGCAGATGATCCGCTCAAAGTAAGTTGTATAATCTTGTGTGCATTGAACTTCCAGCAAAGCAAGCAAAATCTGATAAAAGTAGCCTAAAAATGTATATCGGAAATAAGGCCCTCTGCTATACGGTATAAGGATATTGCAACATGCATAAGGACTCTGTGTCTAGACACAGTAAGGAGTTCAATTATAAGGTCATGAAACTCTGGGGTGACTTGCAATATCTACTGGCTGAAGAGAGCTCAGAGGGTGGAGGACCCCTGTGGAGATCTAAAGGAAACAGCACAATACATGCTAAATGCAATCAGTCATTTAGCTACTTGTGGACAGTGGAGTGTAAGTTGTGCGGTACCCCTAAATCATTCTAGTCATTGCAAGGCTGACTGATTGAAGGCTTTGTTTGTGTGTTTGTCTGTGAATGTACGTGTGTGTCCATACAAGTGCACTATGGGGACTCTTCCAAACCTTATAATGGGCAAAACTAAACAAGTTTCTTCAGTGAGTAGGTGATAGTTACTTCGATTTTAGGTGGACTTACTTCTGAATTTACCGGAGTAAGACACAGTTACGCATGGGGAGAAAAAAGGTTTTCAAATTTGTACCAGTGATGACACTGAGTGACTGAACAAAAACACTGAGAACTGAGTGAACTACATCACTAGGCACCAAGAAAGCATCTGCTCCCCCTTCTGTAATACAAAAGTGCCTCAGAGGCACAAGAAGTGAGTGCAAATGCTCATTGAACTCCCGGGCACTGTCTGCAGTATGGTCCGGATGTTCTGTCCTGGTTAGTGTGCAGTTCACCCTAACTCGGCACGCTGAGTGCATAACTGGTTAGTGTGTCCAATTATAGAAAAAAATTTCTTGTCCCCTGTGCAGGCCTGAACTTCCAAAGTTTTGTCTGTCACTACTGTGCTAGTGAGCGCCCTGCAGATGGGTGCAGTGTGCAACTACAACTGCCTACGTAGATCCCTGGGAAACCTTTGCCATTTTGATAAAAGTGGGTCCAGCCATATCCGAAAAGTGGCAGCTAGTCTGTGAAGCATACCACAGAAGGTATTGCATCCTGTTGAAAAATGAAGAGTAGGTAATCCCCGCTATTGGCTTCCAACCTGTGACCTGCTGGTTTTGTGCTTCTCACTGCAGTAGAGTAATAGTCTGAGATGTAGCTATACTTCCAGCGTTTCTTGTTTGGTTAAAGAGAATCCTTTTTAGGTCTCACCTAGGCAGCGCATGTGCTGTCTCTCAAGACATGCTGTATCTACTGTATGGGCTTTCAGCACGCCCATCCGTTTTCATTAATTCCTTCATGTGCCTTTTGAAATTCCTTTGTTTTCGTTGGTGAATAGTTTACATTCGTCCCTCCTTTTGTGGTTTTGGTCCCGCCCTGGAGACTGGCCAGGTTACATGGATCATTTCACTATCTGCCATATATTAGTTTCGGTGCACTACTTTTTCTTTTGCCTCAGGCTTGTTTGACTTTCTGAACGCACTCAGCCGAGGGCTGCAAACCATGTCCTTATCTTGTTTTCTACCGTCTTTGGTTTCATGATTGCTATTTCAGCCAGAGGCTATGTTGTTTTTCATCCTATAACATTTTTGGTGTCATTAGCTCAAATGTCCAAATCTTAAATAATATACTTTATTAAAAATGGCAGTGTAGTCTAAGAATAGGGCCAACAGTAGTATCAGCCTATTTACATTGTGCTTTTGACAGTGTGAATATTTGGATACGATTAAAGAGGTGAACATGCTGTTATTGCTCTGTTTTATGAAAATAGAAGCAGCTTTATGTTGCACGCTTTCAACTTTTGATGCTTTTTTTTATTTTTCAATCGTTGGTGAAATGAAACCAATATCAAGGGATGCCTCCTCGTGCTCTCCAAACGCGGCATGTAATGTGAGGTTACTTAATATATCCTGTAAGCAGACAGTGCAACATCACCTCAGCACCACTTCAGCACCACCTCAGCATCAGCGCAATACCACTTCAGCACCAGCCAGCGTTACTCAGCACCACTTCAGCAGCACCACTGCAGCACCACCTGAGCATCACTCAGCAGCATCTGAGCACCACCACAGCACCAGCACAGCGCCACCTCAGCAACACTCAGCCCCAGTGCAGCACCACCTCAACACCAGCGCACCACCTCAGCACCAGCGCAGCACCACCTCTGCATTGGTGCAGCACCACCTCACTACCAGCGCAGCACTACCTCAGCATTAGTGCAGCACCACCACCACCTCAGCATCAGCGCAACACCACCACAGCATCACTCAGCACCAGTGCGGCATCTCCTCAGCATCACTCAACGCCACCACTGCACCACCTCAGCATCAGCACAGCACCACCTCCGCATCAGTGCACCACCATCAGTGCAGCATCAACTCAGCACCAGTGCAGCCCCACCACAGCATCAGTGCAGCACCACCTAAGCACCAGCGCAGCACCACCTCAGCAGCAACTCAGCACCAATGCAGCAATACTTCAGCATTAGTGCAGCACCACCTCAGCACCACGGCGGAATGACCTCAGCATCACTCAGCACCACCTGAGCACCAGCACATCATCACCTGTGGAACACCTCAGCATCACTCAGCACCACCCCAGCATCACTCAGCACCCCCTGAGCACAACCTCTGCACAAGCGCACCATCATCTCAGCACCACCTAAGTACCAGTGCAGCACAACCTCAGCACAGCATCAGCGCAGCACCACCTCAGCATCAGCATAGCATCACCTCAGTATCAGCACAGCACCATCCCAGCATCAGCACAGCACCATCTCCTTATCCATACACCGCCACTAGTGCAGCACCAACTCAGCACCAGCGCAACACCACCTCAGCACCAGCGCAGCACCACCTCAGCACAGCACCACCTCAGCATCAGCAGAGCATCACCTCTGCATCAGTGCACCACCACCAGCGCAGCCCCACCTCAGCAACAGCACAGCCCCAACTCAGCAGCAAATCAGCAGTAATGCAGCACCACTTCATCATCAGTGCAGCACCACTTCCGCATCAGTGCAGCATCACCTCAGCACAGCACCAACTCAGCATCACTCAGCACTGCCTGAGTACCAGCTCAGCACCACCTGAGCACCAGCGCAGCACCACCACCTCAGCATGACTCAGCACCACCACAGCATCACTCAGCCCCACCTCAGCATCACTCAGCACCACCTCAGCATTAGCACAGTACCACCTCAGCACCAGCTCAGTATCAGCACAGTACCACCTCTGCACTACCTCAGCATTAGCACAGTACCATCTCAGCATCATCACAGAGCCTCCTCATCAGCGCAGCACCACCAGTGCAGCACCAACTCAGCATCAGCGCAGCACTACCTCAGCACCAGCGCAGCACCACCTCAACATCCGCTCACCTCCATCTCGGCATCAGCACACCACCACCTCCTCAGCATGACTCTGCACCATCACAGCATCACTCAGCACCAGCACAGCATCACTCAGCGCCACTACAGCATCACTGAGCACCATATCAGCTCCAGCGCAGCACCTCCGTAGCATCACTCAGCGCCACCACAGCACCACCTCAGCATCAGCACAGCACCACCTCCGCATCAGTGCACTGCAACCAGTGCATCACCAGTGCAGCCCCACCATAGCATCAGTGCAGCACCACCTCAGGAGCAACTCAGCACCACCTCAGCATTAGCACAGCACCACCTCAACACCAGTGCAACATCACCTCTGCACCAGCGTAGCACCACCAAAGCACCACTCAGCACCACCTTAGCATTACTCAGCACTACCTCAGAATCACTCAGCAACACCTGAACACCACTTCCGCACAACCACACCATCACCTCAGCACCACCTCAGTACCACTCAGCACTAGTGCAGCACCACGTCAGCAGCAGCACAGCACCACCTCCTCATCAGTGCACCAACACCTCTGGACCAGTGCACCACCACCTGCGCAGCCTCACCTCAGCACCAGCACAAGTCCACCTCAGCAGCAATTCAGCACCAACGCTGCACCACTTCACCATCAGCGCAGCATCACCTCAGCACAGCATCACCTCAGTGCAGCACCAACTCAGCACCAGCTTTGCACCACCTGAGCACCAGCTCTGCACCACCTGAGCACCAGCGCAGCACCACCACCTCAGCATCACTCAGCACCACCTCAGTACCACTCCGCATCAACTGAGAACCACCACAGCACCACCTCAGCATCAGCGCAGCACCACCTCAGCATCAGCACAGCACCACCTCAGCATCAGCACAGCACCACCTCAGCATCAGCACACCACCACCTCCTCATCAGTGCACCACCAACTGCGCAGCCTCACCTCAGCACCAGCACAAGTCCACCTCAGCAGCAATTCAGCACCAACGCTGCACCACTTCACATCAGCGCAGCATCACCTCAGCGCAGCACCAACTCAGCATCACTCAGCACCACCTGAGCACCAGCTCTGCAGCACCTGAGCACCAGCGCAACACCACCACCTCAGCATGACTCAGCACCACCTCATTATGACTCAGTACCACCTCAGCATCACTCAGCACCACCTCAGTACCACTCAGCATCAACTGAGAACTACCACAGCACCACCTCAGCATCAGCACAGCACCACTTCAGCATCAGCACAACAAAATCTCCCCATCAAGGCACCACTATCAGTGCAGCCCCACCTCAGCACCGGCACAACCACACCTCAGCAGCAATTCAGAAACAACACAGCACCACTTCACCTTCAGCTCAGGACCACCTCAGCATCACAGCAGCATCACCTTAGCACAGCACCAGCTCAGCATCACTCAGCACCACCCGAGCACCAGCGCAGCACCATCACCACAGCATCACTCAGCACCACCTCAACATCAGTCAGCACCAGTTCAGCATCACCTGAGCATCACCTCTGCACCAGCACACCACCACCTCAGCATCACTCAGCACCACCTGAGTATCATTCAGCATCACCTAAGCATCACCTCCGCACCAGAACCACCACCTCAGCATCACTCAGCACAGTCTTAGTCTGCCCTCTGAATCTGGCATCCATTGATTCTACTGTAGTGTCTGTCCGCTGCTCATATTATAATTCAGGTACTATTTCCCAACCTCCACCCTCCCATTGTTTGTTCCCCCATAACAAAAAAAGCTATAAAAAAACAAGCATTAGAACAGGCAGGAAGAAGTTGCCAGCATTGCAAGGACAAAAAAACTAGAAGACATTTTCTATGTTCATTCTTTATTTTTAATACGGTCGTTCAATTGTACATAATGCTTATAACACTTTTTATTATAACTTTTCAACATGCAGCACAGCAGCCACACTGCTCACAACATAGCTTAAAGACATTGGCAAAGCCAATAGCTCTGGCTAAACACTTATAAGGTCCCAAAGGCGAGACCTATTGGCTATGACAATGCTTGTTGATATTTGGCAATCATAATTACTCGTAGAACCATTGGCACATGCTTAATGCGTACTAACAAAGAGGGAACCTACTAACAAAGAGGGAACCGGCAGGAGAAATGGTAAAGGATGTCTTCTTCAATAATGTCACAAAGAATGCTCCATTTTGTATGCCTCAAAACGTTTGTAAATGTTTGGATTAATTTCTCTAAAGAACGAAAGCTTTCACCCATCCACGGATGGCATGCTTCATCAGAGGGCGCCTCTTCACTCTGATGCCCAGCAGAGGACCGATGTGAGCTGCAACCCTCGAGGAGGGGAACTCTTGGAGTCTAAAATATCTGAGGATTCCCTATGAGGGAGTGGTGTGGTGTGGTTGTCACATTTAGAAACGTGCAGAGGGGAATCAAGTAAGTAAGTAATTAAAATTACCTCCTGCTTTACCCAATTTTATTCTAGTCACCAGTGGGTAGGTATTAAAAAGGGCAGGGTTAATACGATCTGGCAAAGGAGGCTGGCATGTTTCGGCCTGTCTGTATACCCTCAATCACAAGGAGCCAAGCCATTATTCAGGACCTACCCCCTCCCTGGTATTCTGAACTCAGTGAATGAGTGAAGAGTATAAGAAGGAGATACAAAACATGTTCCAAATTGTGCAATATATGTCCAATGGCTGGAATCCCCTTGTTGAGTTTGTTACATAGCCTCAACTGTTCTTCCTCTGGACTGGGCATGGACAACCGTTTTGGTCCAAATGCCTGGTCCGCCATGCCATCTGTGAGGATGAAGAGACCTGCTTACTATACCCAGGGTATTCACCACAATATTATTGCTATAATTTGGTGTTACCACAATGTTGTAAGCAAAATATCGAAGATATGAGAACATCTTAATATTATTGAGATGATATTCTGACAGCCAACCAATACACAGGGTTAACTGAGGAGCACCGAAGTCATCGGAGTTTTGGAAGATGTTAACCTTCTCGCGGGCTGGGTACTGCTAACCAAAATGATAGCTCTTCTGCTCTCTGTGTTCATCTTTCTATGTAGCATGCATGAGATAGCAAGGCAGGTATTCACTGACCTGAATAGATTGGTGCCTTGAGTGTCCTGGGTGGGTAAGAGAAGCATTATCAAATTAGATAAGGCTTAAGCGTAGGAGGAGGGCAAAAATTCCAGATTTCCAAAGTTACTACTTAGCTGCACAAATGTAACTGGGTGGTTCTTAGCAGATGGAAACACAGAAACTAAATTACTGGCTGGCTAAGTGACCAATCCGGAAATGTTGACCTCATGTTTAATGGGGGAAGAGTAAAGGACCCAACTCCAAATGGCAGTAAAGCTGTAGAGTAGATTCATTACATTAAAATGGAGACACCTTATGGTCTGTGAGCTCCACCAGTGGATGTTATCAATACAGAAATTCCAAAGGATATGATTATATCCAGATGGAGAAAGAGCAATTGTGGGAACGTGGGACATCTGTATTCAGGGGACCGGTTCATGACGACTGAAGAAGCACTGGTGACATTCGCTTCCCCTTTGCAGTTCCACCTATAAAGTAGGATACGTAAGGCGGTTTTAGGGTAAGGGAAACAACACTCTTATACCATCATGCAGTGTTTAATTTGAACCTGTGGTTGCAGGTGGGGCCCACTGGCTCTTATATTTGGAGACTGGAACTTATTTTTCCTCATTAGACTTTGATCTAGCGGAAGCGCAAGAAAAACACAAAAGAAGGAGGAAGTAAAAGACAGAAAAACAGTGACAAAGATGGAAAGAAGGGATATGAAAGAATCTGCAAGACTGAGACATAGAGGCAGGGAGTGTCTGCTGGTGCATTAAAGAAGCATCAGGTGAAATAAAGACAACACAACCTTAGTACTCGGCACCCAGACCTTCGCTGATGCTGGCCGCAGGGTTCTGAAGAACCTGTGGGGCTCCATTATATTACACTACACTACGTTAGATGGTACAGTCACCGGCAGGGGGACATTCACATTGGTGTTTAGGACTATTGGAGATGGCAGGCAGAATATGGAAGTGAGGACCCAGGGAGGATGGGGACAGGACAGTGCAGCATCAGTCACAGATGAGGATGGGGTGGAGCTCTGGTGCAAAAACATCCAGAAATGCCAGATTTCGGTTTATACAGTTCAAACTACTGCACAGAATATATATTTGACCCCGTAGACCTGACTCAAAAACGATCCCACCAGATGGCAAAACTGCCCAAATTGTGGAGAAGGCCTGGCCCTTTTCATTCAAACGGCATGGGAATGCCCACAGCTAATGCAGTACTGGGAAAAGCTGGTTTATCATGGAGGCAGCTGCTTGGTCGTTCACTGCCGTAGGTTGTGGAATACCCTGAAACCACACTTAGAGCTGAACCAAATTATGCATGATTTAGAAAAGAATGGATATGTGATGGGACATCACATGTACAGTAGCCAGTCTGGATAGTTTTGGTCCTGTCCTAAGTGCTGAGAATGCCAGTACCGTTTCTTTACGTAGGTGTGGCAGTATGACTTAGAAGTGCTGCTTCTGTGCTATTTTAAGTGCACCAGACCTGCTTAGAAGAGCAGACTCTGCCATTAAGTAACAAGCAACTCCGTTTCGATTTTTTTCCAGGTTGTCACAGTGCCAGCCAGTGCAAATCATGCCTACCCAGAGGACACAGAGACATGAGCGTATGTTCGGCACACACACGCACGCACTCTCTCTCTCGTCCTTATTATGACTAGTCCGGTAGCCACAGAGGGATACAGCTCTTTGCCTTTTCGAGTAGCCCTGTGCTATCTGCAGACCCAGAAAATTTGGGACGGTTTTAACCGGTGGGAATATTATTGTTATTATTATTATTCTGATTTATAAAGCGTGTGGCTGCCGCAACAGGGCTTCCCAGCGCTAGATAAACACAAAGGACAAAAGGCTCAGCACTTAAAAAAGGCAGGTATTCAGCTGCTTTTTAAACTTTACAGAAGGGTTATATATGCGCAGCTTCGGAGGGAGGGAATTCCACAATGTAAGACCTAAATAGGCAAAGGAACGCCCTCCCTGCCTAGCCTTTTGTATTTGGGAAATGACCTCAAAATTAAGATTGGAAAATATGGCTGCACCAGCGACCTTAGCTATAATAGTCCCGGCTTTGTGAATGTAACGCAGTGACAAGTCTGGGGATCGGCACTCATTAATGTCCTTATTTTAGTCTTAGCCAGTAAACATAATCCTCAAAGTATCCATAAAGCCGCTCACAAAAAATATCAATCTTAGTAGTTCATTCCAAGATAGTTTTAATTATCCAACGTCAATGCTCCACTTAGCTATAAGAAATCATGTCTCAATGATTTATATAAATCAGTCCAGCATAGTAACATAAACAATATTGAACAGATGGAGGTCGTGTTCCTGAGGCCTCCTCGGTGTCAAAGGATGATGGCAGCCGACACGTGTTTCGTTACTTACTGTAACTTCTTCAAGGCTAGAAATATCTACCTTCAGTCCTTAAGGACTCCCGCTATCCTAAGTAAAGAACAGCATACCAAATTATAGTGATAAATTCAAGGGACCCTTATGTTAAAAGATACCAGGATTTCAAGAAGTCATTTGAAAGATCCACGTGAGAACCGGGTTGGTCCCTGGAGGGTTCCGGTAAAAGTATGTCCAGATCCCAAAATTCAATCTGTATAAGTAGATCACTGTTGTAAAATAGTTGTCAAGCCTTAAGTGGTAGAGAAGTGTCTGTGTTCAGACAACAAAGTTAGTCAAACAACACCTTTAATTTGCACTATTTAAGAGTAGAGTGCACAAGGGCTGTGATATGCCCCTAATCCTCGGCGATCCCGCCGTATGATCTACTTATACAGATTGAATTTTGGGATCTGGACATACTTTACCGGAACCCTCCAGGGACCAACCCTGTTCTCACGTGGATCTTTCAAATGACTTCTTGAAATCCCGGTATCTTTTAACATAAGGGTCCCTTGAATTTATCACTATAATTTGGTATGCTGTTCTTTACTTAGGATAGCGGGAGTCCTTAAGGACTGAATGTAGATATTTCTAGCCTTGAAGTAAGTAACGAAACACGTGTCGGCTGCCATCATCCTTTGACACCGAGGAGGCCTCAGGAACACGACCTCCATCTGTTCAATATCGTTTATGTTACTATGCTGGACTGATTTATATAAATCATTGAGACATGATTTCTTATTGCTAAGTGGAGCATTGACGTTGGATAATTAAAACTATCTTGGAATGAACTACTAAGATTGATATTTTTTGTGAGCGGCTGTATGGATACTTTGAGGATTATGTTTACTGGCTAAGACTAAAATAAGGACATTAATGAGTGCCGAGGCACAGTGTTTTTCTGTATTAGGACACGGAAGTTCGGACGAATTACCGTGTAGCGACATCTTTGGTAGTGGGATGTTTTTGTGACCTTGAGAGGCACCAATACTGGGTATTTCTTACTAGTTAAAATATCGATTCAGGTTTTCTATAGGACTGATGTGCTGCTGTTGTTGCCACCACTGCCCCCTTATTTTGTTTGTACAAGTCTGGGGATGTGCACCCAATAAAAGTGCTGCAGAGATAAGCAGGGGTTGTAGTCAGGAGCCTATCTAGGCCCTCACTCAACCTCTGTAGCACCAAGGGGGACCATACAGTATTCCCCACAATCAGGCCTAAGCCTTCCCAGGACCCAACGCCTCCCTCATCACCCCCCACTCCCTTTCCAGCCAGGAAACCGGATGCAAGTATGCAGAGAGTGTGCAAGTATGCAGAGAGTATGCAAGTATGCAGAGCGTATGCAGACAGCATGCAAATATGCAGAGAGCATGCAAGTATGCAGCCAGCCACACCCAGAGCCTAGCCTCGGTCTACATCCACTCCATCACCTGCACTGAGAAGAAGATAATGTTACCCGTAAGTCGGCCAGTGCCCCCCCTGAACACGGGCACACTGCTTGCCTCCCACCCTCATCCCACAGCTGCGATGCTGGGTGCGAATCCGTACCCTGCACAAGGATGATGCCTAGGTCCACTGGCAGAACCCTGGGCTGATTGCTCAGTATGTCCAACCCTGCTACCCTGTCTGCAGGAGGATGGCCAATGGCCACAGGCAGAGCCTGGGTGAGTGCCCGCACCTGTCCAGAGCACAACCTCCCTCCGGACTGGCACTACCCTGCCCTGGCCTGCCATGACCCCACCACCGCAACCATAAAACCCCTTTGGCCACCCCTCTGATAGCTTCCACCCGCTCTGTTCAGCGAACTTGTCTGTTATGGTATGTCATGTTATGCTAGAAAATTGTGAAGCCCACAGTCCCACGAGTCCTTGCTGCGAGACCCCATTCCAGAGACAAATCTCTTTATTGCAGCATTTTGGTGTGGGACAGTGGCAGGAATTTCTGACCCTCCGGTATCCGACATAAACGGACTACGGCTATTACTGGGAGTAATCCAGGAATGTTGTGGGCATCCTTGGCTTAACGATGACCATGATTGGCATACAGTGAATCTACCTGACATCACGAAACCATCCCTACTACAACTACTACTAATAATAATACTTGCAGATAATATTATCATCATCATTATTATTTTTATTATTATTATTATTATTATTACCACTACTACTGCCACTTTCATAGGGTTCTTATACTATGCTGCTGCCATTTCTAAGCACCATATATTCCATTTGTTAATATTACTCCATTTAATAGTAGTTGACCTATCATCAACAGATGAGTGAAGAGCTAACTTTGCCTTAATGGAATCCCTAGGTGTGACCTGAAGATTTCAGCACCGAGAGTTTAACTCATTGCTCCATCCCTGGCATAAACAATAGAGTTTCTTGGCTGATTGGTTAATCATTGGCATGACGGTTCCTCACCCTGGACTTAATGTTGACCATGTGTGACACATTGTTGACATCAATGGCATTATGGAATCCTTCCTGACACAATGCAGGCCAAGGCAAAATGGTGCTCATGCCTGGATTATTGTGGGCATCCTTGGCATGATAGCATAATGCGGGCCACCCACTGTACATTGTGGGCATCATTGCCATTATGGTGCATGTGCCTGGCTAATGGTGCATGTTTTGCACACTGATGGTAATTTTTCACATAATGTGAACGTTACAAAAGCTGTTAGTAATAAGTAATAATAGTAAAGCAAAAATCAGAATTGTAAATAACTGCACTGGCAAGCAAGCAAAACCTGTCCTGGTTAATGAATTTACAAACAGCTCTGACTTCCTGCATGGATTTCCTGCTAGTTACACTACACTGCAGTTTAAATGCTGCCCAGTATTCTCAAGCTGGAAGGACACGATTATTACGGTGACGATGATGATGAAGTCTACCACTTCACAGATGATGTGTCGATGTCTACTTTACATTAGAGTCTATAGTATTAAAGCCCTATATACCCAGCTTGCAGTTTATTTGCTGGCACTTTTGCTGACCTTCAATGACACCTAGACAAGACTGATATGGTGGAATTTTATTCTGACATATTAAATAATCTTGCTGCAAGAAGCATTGTGTGTAGGAGACGGTCCAGCCTCATTTTTCTGTTTACACCATACAGTATCTAAGAGAGGAAGGCGGAGACTCTGCAGTGGCTTGATATGGGCAATAAAAGTGAAAGTCATGTGCCTACTGTTAGTAATCTTAGATCAGCTACTAAATATCTGATACTTTGCTTGACCTGGATAAATTCCACGAGTCTTTCTTATGCTAATGTTTTATAAATTGCTACTTCTGAAATGGAGACTCCTTTGGTGGCAGTCCTTAATTTGAGCCAGTGGTTTCCGGTGTTCAGCACCAGCACTTAATCATCAACACTGGCGCTTCTCATGAGCACCAGTTGAGTACACATTAATTTACAGAGAGATTAAGTGATTTGCCCAGACTCACAGGATGTTGAGCCTACTCCGAGACTCGAACCTGGTTCCCTAGCTCCAAAGTCGGCAGCTCTAGCCATTACACCACATACTCTCCCCACTTTCATGGCTAGTGGTTGGTACTGTTTTAGGCTGCACTAACAGGAGAAATGGGCTGGTGCAAGCTGCCTCCTGACGAGAGCCCCGGCACTTATTTTTTTACAAATTAACCACTGTTGGTAGTCCTACACTGCTGGCAAATGCAGCGACTAGGGCTATAATGAATGACCATTTCTTCCAGGATCTGGTAATTTGTTCTGGCAATTTTAATACCCACGTATGCATTGGCATAGGAGCAAGTCGGGAAATTCAGCAGGAAGGTGATTGTCGGCTAATTATTTCTCCACAGATGATTGCAAGTAAAAGTGTCCAGGGAGGGACTATCACTGTCAGTAGCTTGCATAAAGTAGAACTAAGGCAGCTGAATACTCGAAGTTCACTAAATAAACCAGCCAGAGCCACTTGGTCTTTAGGGTGGGGGGCTAGAATCGATGAATGATTATATATTTGTTCATGTGAGCTGTGCAAATGATGCCAAAAATTCCATATCAGGACTCTCCTAGAAAGTGATTGCCAAGATCCTCAGGCCATTGAAAATATTATCATAGGTGGCTCAAGTCCACTATAGATGTCAGAACTACGTTTAAAATGGAATGGGACAAAATATGAGAAGGAGAAGATAGATCGACCAGTAGACTCTAGTACTAGAAGAGAAAAAGGGCAAAATGTACGAACACATTTTCCCATAGACACAGAACGGGTACAACCCTTTGATACATCTGGCCCATAGTGATTGTAGATTGGTAAGCCTGGTATACTCATGTACAAAAACTAACAAGTGAACCAGAGAGAGTGAAATGGTTAGCATAATCTTGGGGAAAGAAGTGATCATGGACTCTGTGATCAGTGGCACTACATACTACAAGTCATAGGAAGAGTTAGGAGGAACAATTTACGAAATCAGGAGCTGGTTACAACTGAACATTTTCCTGTGGCCTTCAATGCTGACCGTGGGGATCCTTTTCACAAAGAATATACTGCATCTTGAACTGGCGACCTGGTGTCCAAGAAGACATTCCTGAAAGTTTGGAGATTTTAGGACCACCAGGAAAGAAGTTAGTACATTTTACCTAAATGCCCCGACCTCAATGACTACATTTCCACTTTTCGCCTGCTGAGAACGTCTGGCTGTGAATTTTAAGGCTGCATGGGAACATGAAAAACGGAACCTCCAGAATAGTTTCTAAGTCCAGAGGTAAAACATTTGACCAGGATGAACCGCCAACCATTTGCCAAACTCACTCCATTGCCAGCTAGCCACATAGGCTGACTAGGTCAGAGTCTGTTCTATGCACATCATTATTGTCTGTTGTGTCAGACATGTATGACTTCTGACCTTTGGACTTCGGCCCTCAACCTCTGACATCTGACTGCCTTTGCATAATGAGAAAAACAGGGGGTATGCAGTTCCTAGGAGTGAGAGAGAATTCAGGTCTTTCTAAAAAGTGCCCTCACACCCCCCCCCCGAAGGATGTCGTGCTTCATCATTGGGCCTGCTCCTCGTCGGGCCAGCAATGCAATGCCCGACAGGCACCCGCGAAGGGGCTCTTTGGCGGAGATCTTTTGTTGATGAAGCCGTAGGGTGAGTGCGGGTGTGTGGGCTAGGTAGTGCGGTGAGTGTGGAAATTAAAATAGGTCTATAGCAACTCTGTCTGATACTTTTATTTCAAGAGGGCACTAGCCTAACTAAAAGAAGTGAGCCCCACTGGATGTAATGATCCTACAGGGCTTGTGTGGTCGACATGTTTCATGCCAAGAGTAGCCCCTAGTGGGTCTGGTGGCACTTCATCAGGACCGTAATAAAGGGTTTAATTACACTCTAGCACTACCGCAATGCTGGTTCCAGGATTCGTTTGTTTGGATAGTAACCAGCTTTGCAGTAAGAAAACCGGGTCCAATTTGGCCCAGAGAATTGAGACCCCTAGGCAAGTAGGTCTGTGTTGACGGGGGTAACAGAGCACTTTGTTGCTCTGATAGCAAGGAGGCGTAGCAACTAGCTCTGGTCCTACCCTGACTCCAGTCTCCGTGCCTTTGCATAATGCCATATACTTTATAACAGCGTTGTGCTCAGGTTTGATTATTAGTACTTATGATAGTTAGCCTTTGCTCTATCTATATATAATGTCTACTAATCGTGCCTTTCATTGGCAACATTGTAAAAGGTATATGAAGCAAACATAAATGGCCAAAGATCGTTATATGTCAGTGTACCCCACTACTAGTTCTCATGCGACTTTTCTCATACAGAACATGATCACATATCACGCATCCTTGTGAGACATTGGTGTGCATCAAGCACTCCATAGCAGGTAGAGCAACAGCTTATCTATGACCATGCTTCATTGCTGGTAGGCCTCGGAGGGTGCAAAGGCCCAGGTCAGTCACACCCGCATACTTATATTCCTATTGTTTATAGGTAAAGGTTTTTTTTTTTTATAATACTGGATCTCTACATCCCATTGTCTTCATTTTGGTATAATTTGAATCATTACACTTTATTAGTTTTAACTAAATTTGTGGAGGGGGTGATTAAAAGAATTATTCCGTAACCGTAATGTTGTTTTGGTGTTGCGGAATAGGTATCACATGCAATTTTCTCAGAGGAAAGCTTTGCTTCTTGTGCCAAGCTGCAAAGGATGGCCCAGGCATCTCTTGTAGGCCTGGGCAGTAAACTCCGCTCCGCTCGCAGAGTTCGTGGAGTTTTTCCCACTCCTCACTCGCGTAGAAAAACTCTGCATAGCAGCGAAGAGCGGAGTTTTTCCTCTCTAGTGGCTCACCAACATTAAGACCACCACCACTCGACGAGATTTCTCAACGTGGGCAACGTGGCAGTCGCGGCAGGTCACTACCACTCACGTTCAGACACCTGCCGCTTGTGTTGAGGAAGCTGCCGCTCGAGTAGAACATCTACTCGAGCGACAGAAAGAAGTTGCGCATTCTTGAGCTGCGCGTGGTGCAGTTCGTGTTGGTTTTACAGTGCGAGACAAATGCCCATCGCTAAAAATCAGCACGAGCAGCGTGACTTACCTCACTCCGCCCCATGTGGAACTCTGCGGAGAGCGGCAGAGTTTTTTTGTCACTTCCGCGAACTTCTTCCAGGCCTAATCTCTTGTTGAATCCTGTTTACCTACTAGGATTTCAATATTTTGACTTGGAGGGAGCTCAGTCATGGCACACATCTAAACTCCAGCCTTTCTCTCTCTTGTCTCAGCAGTCTGTTTTCGTACACCACTGCTGTTATTGCTAATATACACCTCCAGAATCTGAAGACCTGGAATATCATTAGTTCCCCTTCAGCACTGCTTAGAAAACGTGAAGCATTTAGTGAAATGTATTTGAGAAACTTTATTTCACATCTGATTATCTGGTTCTGCCCACAGGAGTTCCTTTTCCAATATCCATTAGTGAGAAATTAGATTTTGCTACTTCCTAAGTTTCACATTTAAAGTCTGATAACTATAACGACCCCTGACCTTGACTGGTAGGTCGCTCCCCCACCACACAGCTCCGTCTGTGTGCCCTGCTGCTGCCCCTGATTGTGCTCGTTTTTCCTTTCTGTGCCCCCTTGCTGCCCCTGATTGTGCTCGTTTTTCCTTTCTGTGCCCCCCTTGCTGCCCCTGATTGTGCTCGTTTTTCCTTTTTGTGCCCCCTTGCTGCCCCTGATTGTGCTCGTTTTTCCTTTCTGTGCCCCCTTGCTGCCCCTGATTGTGCTCGTTTTTCCTTTCTGTGCCCCCCTTGCTGCCCCTGATTGTGCTCGTTTTTCCTTTCTGTGCCCCCTTGCTGCCCCTGATTGTGCTCGTTTTTCCTTTCTGTGCCCCCTTGCTGCCCCTGATTGTGCTCGTTTTTCCTTTCTGTGCCCCCTTGCTGCCCCTGATTGTGCTCGTTTTTCCTTTCTGTGCCCCCTTGCTGCCCCTGATTGTGCTCGTTTTTCCTTTCTGTGCCCCCCTTGCTGCCCCTGATTGTGCTCGTTTTTTCCTTTCTGTGCCCCCTTGCTGCCCCTGATTGTGCTCATTTTTCCTTTCTGTGCCCCCTTGCTGCCCCTGATTGTGCTCGTTTTTTCCTTTCTGTGCCCCCTTGCTGCCCCTGATTGTGCTCGTTTTTTCCTTTCTGTGCCCCCTTGCTGCCCCTGATTGTGCTCATTTTTCCTTTCTGTGCCCCCTTGCTGCCCCTGATTGTGCTCATTTTTCCTTTCTGTGCCCCCTTGCTGCCCCTGATTGTGCTCGTTTTTTCCTTTCTGTGCCCCCCTTGCTGCCCCTAATTGTGCTCATTTTTCCTTTCTGTGCCCCCCTTGCTGCCCCTGATTGTGCTCATTTTTCCTTTCTGTGCCCCCTTGCTGCCCCTGATTGTGCTCGTTTTTTTCCTTTCTGTGCCCCCTTGCTGCCCCTGATTGTGCTCGTTTTCCCTTCTGTGCCTGTTTCCCGCCGCTGCGCCCTGCGGCCCCGCCCCTCACTGCCCATTCGCTGCCCCATTCCCTGCTCCTCCCTCCCACCTCCCCATTTATGGCGGCCGCTGGCGCGCCGAAGGCGCGCCGAAGGCAAGCCCCTCTGCGCCGTGACCGCGCCCAGCGCCAGAACCCCAGGTCCGGGCCTCCCCCGCGCCCCCCACATCAACAGACGCCGATACGACGCCAGCACCCTCCACGCACTCAACCCCGGAAAAGATCACGCCTGCTACCAGGCCACCCCGAAGCGCACCCAAGGGCCCTTCACCTGCCGGAACTGCAGCTTCGCCAGCACCCGCCCCGCCAAACCACCGCCCAGGAAAGAACCCAACTACCTCAGATGCATCCTCCTCAACACCCGCTCCGCCCGCAAACACGCCATCGAACTCTGGGACCTTCTCGACTCAACCTCCCCAGACGTCGCATTCCTGACGGAGACCTGGCTGAATCCCGCTTCAGCCCCCGACATCGCCATTGCCATCCCGGACGGATACAAGATCACCCGCAGGGACCGCACCAACGGAGTCGGAGGAGGCATCGCCATCGTCCACAGGAACACCCTCAGAGTCTCAACCAACACCGACGACACCCTCAGCACCGCCGAACACATGCACTTCCAGATCCACACCGATCCCAACACCACCCTCAGAGGAACCCTCATCTACAGACCCCCAGACCCCGACCACAGTTCAGCGATTCCATCGCTGACTTCGTCAGCACACACGCCATCGCCTCCACGGACTACATCCTCCTCGGGGACCTGAACTTCCACCTCGAGAACAACAAGGACACCAACTCCACCACCCTGATCGACAACCTCGCCACCCTCGGACTCAGACAGCTCGTGACTACACCCACCCACGCCGCCGGCCACACGCTAGACTCCATCTTTTCCGCAAGCCCACACTTCTCCTTCAACCACACCTCCGAACCCCACTGGACTGACCACCACTGCATCCACTTCACCTACAGGAAGCCCACCACGCACCACCGCACCGAACAAATGCCTCGCCGCTGCTGGAGCAGAGTCACGGAAGACCAGCTAACCACAACCCTCGCCGTGAGCCCACCCGCCGAACCCTCCGACCCCGACACCGCCGCCCGCAACCTCAGACAGTGGATCGACGACTGCGCCAACACCCTCGCCCCGCTCAAGAATCCGCCCAACAGCCACATCAGCAAGAAAGCCACCTGGTTCACCGAAGACCTCCAGGCCTCCAAACGAACATGCCGAAAACTGGAGAAGATCTGGCTCCACGAACGGACAGCGGACAGCTACGCCGCCCACAAGAGCGCCACCCGCAGTCACCATCACCTCATCAGATCCGCCAAAAGGGCCTCACTCAAAGACCGCCTAGACAACAACGCACACAACAGCAAAGAGCTCTTCAACATCGTGAAGGAACTCTCCAACCCCAGCTCCAACACCAACGACATCCAGCCGTCGCGAGACCTATGCGACTCACTGGCCACCTTCTTCCACCGCAAAATCGCCGACATCCACGACAGCTTCAACACCACGACCGCCCCGGCAACCACCGAGACCACTGCCCCCACAACCACCAACCGCCTGCTCTCTTGGACCAACATCAACGACGAGGACACCAGCGAGATCATGAACACCATCCACTCCGGTTCACCGCTAGACCCGTGCCCTCACCACATCTTCAACAAAGCCAGTACAGCCATTGCGCCCCATCTCCGGAAAATAATCAACATCTCCTTCGAGACAGCAACCTTCCCGGAAAGCTGGAAGCACGCCGAGATCACCGCCTTACTCAAGAAACCCAAGGCAGACCCCCAGGACCTCAAGAACTTCCGACCCATCTCTCTGCTCCCGTTCCCCGCGAAGGTCACCGAGAAAATCGTCAACAAACAACTGACCCGCTACCTCGAGGAGAACAACATCCTGGACCCTTCCCAGTCCGGCTTCCGCAGCAACCACAGCACCGAAACCGCCCTCATCGCCGCCACCGATGACATCAGGACCCTGCTAGACAACGGAGAAACAGCACCCCTCATCCTCCTGGACCTATCAGCCGCCTTCGACACGGTCTGCCACCACACACTACGAACACGCCTTCACGACGCCGGGATCCAAGAGAAGGCCCTGGACTGGACCACATCCTTCCTTTCCGGCAGAACACAAAGCGTCCGCCTCGCCCCCTTCCGATCCAAGGCCACCAAGATCATCTGCGGCGTACCCCAAGGCTCCTCCCTCAGCCCAACGCTGTTCAACATCTACATGGCACCCCTCGCCCACGTCGCCCGACAGCACAACCTCAACATCATCTCCTACGCCGACGACACCCAGCTGATCCTCTCCCTCACCAAAGACCCTCACACCGCCAAAGCCCACCTCCACGAAGGAATGAAGGCCGTCGCCGAATGGATGAGGACCAGCCGCCTGAAGCTGAACTCGGACAAGATGGAGGTCCTCATCCTTGGTTCCAACCCTTCAGCCTGGGACGACTCCTGGTGGCCAACATCACTGGGAACAGCCCCGCCACCCACCGACCACGTACGCAACCTAGGGGTCATCCTCGACCCCACCCTCTCCATGACTAAGCAGGTCAACGCCGTTTCCTCATCCTACTTCAACATCCTCCGAATGCTCCGCAGGATCTTCAAGTGGATCCCCACCGAAACAAGAAAAACAGTCACCCAGGCCCTCGTCACCAGCAGGCTGGACTACGGAAACGCCCTCTACGCAGGAACGACGGCTAAGCTCCTGAGACGGCTGCAACGCATCCAGAACGCCTCTGCACGTCTTATCCTCGACATCCCCCGACGCAGCCACATCACACCCCACCTGAGAGACCTGCACTGGCTCCCTGTCAACAAGATGATAACCTTCAAGCTCCTCACCCACGCACACAAAGCACTCCACAACTCCGGACCAGCCTACCTCAACAGACGACTCAGCTTCTACACCCCCACCCGCCAGCTCCGCTCGACCAGCCTCGCCCTCGCCACAGTCCCCCGCATCCGGAAAACGACCGCCGGCGGCAGATCCTTCTCCCACCTCGCCGCCAAGACCTGGAACACCCTCCCCACCAACCTCCGACAGACCCAAGACCTACTGGCCTTCAGAAGACTCCTCAAGACCTGGCTCTTCGATCAGTAGCAGCACCACCCCCCTCTTCCCCCAGCGCCTTGAGACCCTCGCGGGTATGTAGTGCGCTTTATAAGTGACATGATTGATTGATTGATTGATAACTTTGTCTAGAGATTACAGCACTACACTTCAATGTGATTTTGAGACAAGATTTTAGATGTTTTTTTCAGGATAAGGGAGAACTTTAAAATTACATATTTGAGGACTGACTGACAAACATGTAAGATATATGACTCTTGAGTTATGCATGTGCTTAGATTGCAAGTGTCTCTATATCATGTATGTTTCCATGTAGTACAGGTGGGTGTTTCATGTAATTTACAGACGTACGTGCGCATATGGTATCCACATGCAATGGTGAATAATGTACCCATAATATTTGTCTAGCATTATTTTTAGTACACTGATTCGTAAAAATATATATTTGTAAAACTAAATAAAGAAATAACTGGATTGGCCATGCACTTTTGGAACAATTTGTGTCAGGTCCATTAGGGAGAAGAGGGGAGTCTTAAATGCCCCAGTAACTGTAGCAGGTCAATTTGTGAAAGTTTGTGAATTACCAGATAGGAATGGGTCTAACAAAATTTGAATTACATATTCTCAGCCACTTCTTAGGATCTCCCGTGTCCAAACTCTCACATATTTTACATATGTATGGAGTACACACGGATTGGGCACCTTTTACCAAAGAATCGTACACTTGCACATACAGGTTACATGTTGGCTTTCTTTTGCCAATCATCTATAATATACAAATGTATACTTTTTGCCTTTTTACTTTATGCTTTTTTACTTTACTGGTGGCTTAGTGGACTAATTCGTCCACTGTAGAAGCCTGTGTTCGAACTCATGGTCACAGGTTCAAATCCCCGAGGGTCCACTCAGCCTTTCATCCTTCTGAGGTCGATAAAATGAGTACCATTGAGTAGGGTAACTATAAACATCTGTTATTCAGTGCCTTGATACCCTTGGGTGATACGTGCGCTTTACAAATACACATGTTATGTTATGTTTGTGCCTTTTTTCTATAGCCATTTTGGCGCTCTTCCAACAAAAACCTTTGAGATTCATGTAGATATCTGTCTTTCATCACTAAAACTGACTGTCTTGCTAAAGTTCTCTGCCACTGGGGTCACCCCTGCCGTTCTGAGTCTTCTACACTGGCTCCCTGTTCAGGCTTGCATATTTTTCAGTGTTGTTTTTATGTTTATTACACCATTCATGGCACCTCTGTAGCAAAATAACCAGGCAAAATAAGCTGACGAGAGATGTGTGCTTCCCAAGAAGTCTCAGTTATATGAACCCGAGTGGAGCTGACACCGCTTTTCCCTCTTTTGAATTTGAGAGATGAACAGTTATTGATTTGGGTAATATCTGGGAAATATTAAGACCTATTAATAAAAGCGCCACAGGAGTAGTTAATTTTATGAGCCATGGAGCGCAGTTAAATGAAAGTGTGTGAGTAATCAGGAAACTTTTTGGAATCTAATTTATTTTCACCCATCATGCCCTGGCTGGAAATAATACCTCCAAAGGTCTCACAATCTCAGTCGAGGACAGGTGTTGGGGAGTTCTAAGGGCCAGATGTACAAAACCATTTTGTGGTCGCTAACAATACGATTGACATCACCAGGAGGCTGCTACAGCAAAATGGCAGTTAGCCACTTACTGAACCTCTATTGCAAGCTGTAAAAGCCTTTCCAACTCACATCTGGGGTTTTGCCAACCATTGAAAACTGCAACTAGGAGGTGGCACAAATAGGAGGGGACGTCCGTATGTATCAATGGTTTCTGGACGCAGTTGCGGCCACACACAGTTGAATAGTTACCAACACCTCAAAGGGGGTTGTAAACAGGGCTGGACTGGCCGTAGCAGGCACTGGTCGTTTCCCCGGTGGGCCGGAAGGGTGGGGGTCGGTTTTCAACCGGTGGGGGCTGTTTTTGTTACTGGGAGCCGGTTTTGCAGCAGTGCTGCAAAATCGGCCCCTTGTAACAAAAGCGCAGCAGCAGTGTACCCGCCAGCACCCCACCCTCCCCCGGGCTGGTCGGACGTAATTGCCAGGTCTGGTTTGCTATCCCAGTCCGGCCCTGGTTGTAAATAATTGGCAAAGGGGGCACTGTCCCTATTGGACAGCACAAGGGGCAGCTCCTCCGTTTTGGTGGAGGAGCGTCGTCCCAATCCTGGAACCAGCAGACGTATGTAAAATGAAATTATAATAAAGCAGTTATAAAACTCCTTTATTTTCATTTTATTTTACTCCTGCAGCCGAGTCTTGAGGGCGGGGCCATCAGGAGCAGGAGGAGTGGTGGGCTCAGGGCACTGCCAGTGCGCATGTCGGTTTGGCCGGCCGTCCTCACTTGGATATCTCCAGGCTATTGCTTGGAGATATCGGCAGGCTCAGGAGCATATGCTCCCAGCCCCTGCTGGAGCGTGGAATCAGCCTGCTCCGTCCAATCCCTATGCTTTTCTCATGCTGATTAATATCAGCATGAGAGTAGCGTCTGGATTGGTGCAGGGGTGTCTGGGAGCCCGTGTGAGCATCGGAGCTGAAGAGGCGACGAGGCAGCGGACGCCAGGCTGCAGGTAAGTTTTGTTTGTTTTTATTTTTTATCCATTCCCCCCCCACCCGCGCTGCCTCACCGATTTCCCCTGCCTGAGGCCACTACTGGACAGCGCCTCCTGTGGGAACACTTGGGTGACCTCAGGAAGAGCAGGCGATGGTCCAGGGGTTCACTGCCTGCTCTCCTCAATGTCTTTCCAAATGGGAAATGTTTTTTTGAAGCAGCACCTGTGTCTTCAAGGAGCATAAGCTGCTTTAAATTTTTTTTTTCCTGTCTGGGAAAGTAAATGCAGGGTTTGAGATCTGAGGTTCCTTGCATGCCATCGTCCCTGCGTTGGTAGCCAATAGCAGGGGGTCGCAAATAGTGGTCTGTCTAATTACTATTTATTAGGCAGATCATTCTGTGACCATGTCAGAATGGGTGTTTTGAGACGGAGACTATTGGGACATCGCAGAATAACAGACAGGTAGCAAAAAGTGGGTGTGTAATTTCCACCCGCTTTATACTTTTGGACCTAGATTCGGTTCGTCTCAAGGAGCAATTATCCAGGGTCGGACAGGCATTTTATTCAACTGGGCATTTCCCCAGTGGGCTGGGGCCCTGAGAGATTGTTTTTGAAAGCCCAGGGCCACTCTTGGTGCCTCTGTCACTTTCCCAGCTCTCCCAGATTAATTACATCAGGCAGGGGGAGACTTCAAAAGAGAGAGAAAGAGAGGGCTTGAAGAGGAAGGTGTAGAGAAGGTGATCAGAGTGGGAGAAAGGAGAGAGGAGAGAATGAGAGAGAGAGAGAGAATGGATGGATGGAAAGAGAATGATAGCGAGAGAAGATGAAGGTAGCAGGACTGGTTTGTGTATTTTTGCCAAGACTGCTCTTGGTTTCTCAGCACCAAGAGCAGTACTGTAATTATACCCGGAACTAATTAATTAACCAGAAGTCCTTTGTAGACTCCGATTAATAGGAGGCATGAAGTTATTGAAAAATGCAAATCATAGACACTGAATCACATAATACCGCTCACAACAGTTTTCAAAATTCAAGGCCCCAAATAAGGAATAAAGAAAATGCATGCTTTTCTGCTGCTCTTTTAAATTCACAAAAGGGTATTAAAATATTTTAGAATTAAATAACAAAAATGTACTATTTTTATACATGTTTTAACATTAAATTATATTTATTTATAGTTTTAACTACTTTAAATAATTTAATTTAATTTAACATTTTCTATGGGGTTTTAGTTTAATTTCATACCTCCATTATTTTCTTTATGAGGGTTTTGCTGTAGCAGTGCTTGTATATATGTGGTGCAATTTCTCTCGGATTTTGTGGCCAGACAAAAAGCATTAAACTTGCTCAAAACTGTAAATTACCCAAAAATCTGAGTTACATTTGTGAATCAAGCCTAGAGGGTTTTGATAGCATAGTGATGATTTGGTCAGAAACTAGTCTACCTCCTAATTTATTGCACGGGGGAAACCAGTCCAATCCATGACTTCCCTCCCCTTTAGGGGGCTCTGTTTCTGGGACTGAGTCAATGGCGGCCAACTAGCTCTAGCTAAGACTGAAAAATCTAGATTCACAACCGGCCACCAGCTGACTTTAAACACTTGGGTAATGAATTTTGCCTCCTCCTGATTCTACCAGCTAAAGGTGGTAGGTGTGGGTGTAGTCCACCTTTTCTTGAAACCAATCTGAAAAAAGGGTAGTGTGTGTCAGATCCATTCACAACTGGAATAGGGCACTAGCATTCATTTGGCAACAACAGAGAGAGTGACAAATAAGCTCCAGCTGTTCTTGAATGGAGCAGCACATCTATTTATGGGGCTGCAAAAAATATGGCCACCTTCCTGCTGGTTTGCATTACAAGCACTGGCAAAGACAGTAGGTTTCACCTTTGGAACCTAATCCCTTTGCTAATGGTTGTAGCCATACTGCTCAGCATCTCCAATGCTGTGCAGCATGGCAAAATAAAAAATTAAAAAAACCCTATGGTGCAACCAGCCGTCATTTTGTAGGTGCCTGCACAATGTAGGTGCGCGCCTACAAAATGACGTGGGCCCTTTTTTTCATTTTGTTTGCCTGCCAAGCCGAGTTGGATCAGTAAACAGGCAGAACAAATTTAGGGCGGGTGGTGGGGAAGCAACAAGGAGGGGAGAGGAAGCAACACGGAGGGCTGGGTGGGAGGCGTAGCAACACAGCAGCACAGGTTAACATGGAGGGTGAGGGTCTGGGGAAGCAACACAGAGTACAGGGGGAGAAGCAACACATGGGGACTGGGTGGTGGGAAGAACACAGGGTGCAGGAGAGTAAGAGGAAAATGGAGGGCGCTGGTGGGTTGGAGAGCAGAGGATTGAGAGACAGAGCACAACGTGGAAATAAGAAGGGAGAAAAAAATATTGCAGACGGGAGAAGCACACAGGCAGGGCAACAGCAAAAAAAGCGTGGCAGAAGGGAAGGAGTACACGAGGGAGACTGCGGTAAAACACATGCACTCTAGTCAGGTGCTTAAACTAAAAGAAAAAATGTTGGGCCCGAAAAGTGAGCAGTGTAAGGACGCAAGCTGTAGTTAATTTGAAAAAAAAGAAGTGCTGGGGCTCTCCTCAGGAGGCAGCTTTGACCAGTCCATTTCTCCTGCTGGCGCTGCCTAACACACATCCAACAAACTCTACATGTGGGAAGGGAGATGTGGCATAATGGCCAGAGCTGGCGACTTTGGAGCTGTGGAACCAGGTTCGTGTCTCGGCGTCGGCTTAATCCCTTAATCTCCCTGTGCCCACCAAAACTGAATTTGTACTTAACTGGTGCTCAAGCGCCGGTGTTGATGATTAAGTGCCGGTGCTGAGCACCGGAAACCAGCAGTTCAAATTAAGCACTGGACACAAGTAATACATGTGCTGTATCAGGCACAACCTAACAATGAAAAATGGGCCCTTTTTAAGGCAGTGACCAGGAGCGGACTGGGAACTAAAATCAGCCCTGGCAAATTTTGTCAGACTAGCCCCCATACTGGATGTAAGGAGCAAGTGGAGCGAGCATGCCCACTGCAAGTTGGGTTTGTGGGTAGTCTCTCCCCAGGAAATTGTTTTAAAAAATTGCAAATATGGTGCGTTTTACAACACATTTTTCAATAGGGAATATTGCTTAATCATTGAATGGATGGATGGAGATTGGAGACAGGGTTGCATTGCTCAATTAATGAATGGTTGGATGGTGAGGAGTGAGTGGATGAATTAATTCATGAATGGATGATGATGAATAAAGACCTTTATCTAGGTGGAGCGAATGGTCTCAATAAACTGAGCAAGGATGGGTGCTGTAGTTTTAACTTCTATATTAAAACATCACCCTCCCCAAACACTACCACCACCAATCCTTATGAGATATGTTTAGTCTGGATGCATTTAACACAGTGCACTGATTTAGCGCCTCAGAGAATTAAACCCAAAGAATTAAGCTTCAATCTAAAACGGGATAGAATGAAATAATGTTTAGTGGTTGAATTGCACAAAAACCTTATATCAATCCCGGCTTCTGCTTGATCACATTGTGTGACCTTGGCAATTATGGTTTCAACAGTGCCTCCTTTTCCTTCATCATTACATCAGAGCTCCGTAAAGTACAGTTCTGGGTGTGTGCTACACAAAAGCAAAAGACTATAATGTTACTCTATTGTAACATCCCAGGCCACGTTTAGAGGACCAAAGGCACTTTCCTCTTGGCTTGCTAATAGTATTGTTGTCAGGGTGTGGTGTGGCATGAGTGTTTCTAAGTTCATGATTAGAATATGTCACTCCTAACAATTGCCATTCAATGCAATTGTATATTTTGATAGGCTAAACTGCAATGCTTGCAAAGATCACATTATAAAGAAATACACTGCTTGGAATTTTGAAGAGTTTTTCTCATATATGTTCTGGACTCTGAGTCGAGCAACAACAGGCCTCTCACTCCCCTTGCCCCTGAAGCCCTGAAAGTCACCACTGCCTGTGGCGGCCCTGCAGGAGACAGGAACCACCTAAATAGAAAACCAAATGGTTTGGAAGCACACTTTAAAATAATTTGTTTTGCATTGTTTATTTATAAACACTGCTGGCTGAAAACACGTCCTAATCGTCCCAAGCAACAAAACTGGAACCTACCAGTAGTGATCAGGCCCCCACCCTGCCAGCTCACAGGAAAAATACCCGGTTCCTGGTAGTTCCAGTCTATGCCTGACAGTGACAATTGTCCATAAGTCTCTGGCGGGAAGAGGTCTTATAGGCTTATTAGAGTTTGACAGATGACATACTCTGTCACAAACATGGCTGATAACCCTTCCACCATATAACAAGTGCATTATAACCTATGGCAAGCCAAACCGCAAATAATTAACACCAAAAGTTGTTTGTCAGGCAAATCCAAGTGATATGTCCCTGTTGGATCTATTCATTCCTTTCATCAAAATTGTTTAATCACTCCGTGGATGAGACTGGTAAAAATGGGCGTAGGGCATTATCCATTTCGTAGCCAAAACCTTGAATTGTCTTCCTTTAACTTTATGCTTTAAAATCAGTCTTCTCTAGTTCCAAAAGTAAGTGAAGCTCTTACTTTTCAGTTAACAATATCCTAGTCAATTCAGGTTGTGGTAGAATATGTATTGTCGTAGCATCTTGAAGCTTATGTAGGTCTATAAATGAAATTACAAAACTGAATGCAATGTCTATTGCACCATGCACACTGCACTTCGTGTTGATTCCCAGTGTGCACCCTGTTATCTGAGCAGCATCTCACCCCCCTGTCCACTCATTGAATGAGTGCTTATCGTCTCAGGGAGCCAGAGCATCTCATAGTGGTGGCATCACTAGACACAGGCCTGCCTCTGGCAATTTGGGATGGACTGTTTCCAGGAGGGGCAGGGGCAGCACTGATTTACTTAAGGTGGACCTCTATCTAAAGTGGCACAGTGGGCGAAAAACAATAGATTGGAATGCTACCCGGAGCAATTGCTAGTGGTTAGGCTATTTGCAAGCAAACCTCCTATTATCTCTCGAGTGTTTTAGCCATAAAATCTGGCATGGATCCATTGTTGATTATCATTGGATGCTGCAGGTCTAGGCGATGCTCTACCACAATATCGAGTTGTAAATATCATCCTGCGAAAATACAGTATCCAGACTATTGACTACCACAACATCATGAAGATAAGTATGTGTGCGTAAGTGTAGATTTAAAGTTCATCAGTTTACATCTGCCTGCCTTGAAGATGTAAATATCAAGTATGTAGATGTGGAGTTAAGAAGAGTAAATCTATATTTACCTACTTCTCTATATGATATTGTAGTAGGCAATATTCTTGATATAATATTATGGCAAGAGACTATTTTGTCGTCTCCTGTGACATAAAGCCATCTAGGCATACTCAACTGCGTTTTGATTTAACCATTTCTTATGCAAATCCAATTTGAAAGCATCATTTGTACTTTAAAATGAGAAAAATGTATCATATTTGAAGTACTTTATAAATGGCATACGCATACATGTAAACTATTGTTCATTAATATTAATGCTGTAACTTTTGTGTTTTGTCAGATTTCTCACAAACTCTTTACATCCATCACGTCAAACTCTTAAATTACACCGAATTATTTTGTGAACTACTTTCAACCATTGAAACAGGACTTGACATCAGCAGACGCTACGATGTGCAGTTTGGTAGGCCCACCACAGTAACAAATGTCCGAAGTAAACTTGCATTTCGTTGCTGGTGGAAAGTAATAACAAGTGTTGGCAAAGGCAATAGATTTTGCCTTTTGGAACTATTGGCTTTGCCAATTGCTGCTGACAGTGCTGTACAGTGTCACATAAAAAAACAAGCATTTGCAATGCAATAGGTCTCGCATTTGCGAGAGTTTAAGCTATTGACATTGTAAATGACAAAGCCTTTTATTTATCTGTTTTGCTAATTAACACATCAATAAAATACATTGTCATTTACAATGCCAATAACTCAAACTCTTGTAAATGCAAGATCTATTTTCTTGCAAAGAAGCGGAAGCCATTGTCCCGGGCTGCTTGGAAAGTGAAAGCGCGCATGGTGCGCTGAATGTTGCAGGAAAGCATGTCGTGCTTGCAGCAGGAGAAACTCATTAAAGAAAATAGTGCTTACAGACTAAATAAGATATACTGTGTAACAACAGAAGTAAAAGGGCCAGTCCTCATGGGAGGTTACAAATGAAGACAAGACGGTACTAAGGAGGGACTAACAAGCCTATTAACAAATCAGAAGCTCACATTTACAAAGGTAAATGACACAAGCCAATGAAAAATATGGGCGGAGAGTGGGTGAAGTTTCAAGCCCATACTCTAACAAAGCATGCCTCGCAGAGCAGCGCATGCGCTGCCCAGGCTCGACCTAAAAAAACGTGAAGACAGTTTTTAATCATAAAACTGAAGTAAATGGCTTTGGCCTAGGTGGGTTGGTGGTGGCACTGCCTCCCTTACCTCAGCTATGCTGAACCTAGACTTTGATGCCCTGCTGGTAGACTTTTTCCTCTGAAGCAGCACCCACCCCCAAGGTTAAAATGAAAACAGTGACAGCAGTCTGATAACCAATGTCCATGATACACTGGGAGATTTCTCTGAATGTGTGGGACATTTCTGTGTTATTTCTGTCCAGGATGTCAATGATTCTCATGTTGAATGCAAACAGAACAAATGTTGTTGGAATGTTATGAGACATGGCCTCCTTAAGTAGGGTGGGCCGTCTGACACCATTCTCCATGTTCAAATCCTCCAGGAGAATTTTCCCTTTGGGAAGCAAGAGGCGGCTCTGCCATCAGGAAAGCAGTCTTCCCCTGACCTCTAAAAGAGTCGAGAAGCAGAGCTATGGGCTAACCAGACATGGGTGGTCAGGTGTGCGAGGAGAGGGTCACATAAAGCCAACCCATGAAAGTCCCATTTTGTAAATCAGCTCGACCTAGTCTTGATTGCAGAGCACATTGATACAGCTGTGTTCTACTGTGCCACTGAAATTTCTGCTTATTTTATGCATGCGGACGGTCGGACCTCAAACGCAAATGCGTCTTTAGGGCGGGTGGTGACTGCCAGAGCTTGTATACAGCGGGGGGAGGGATCTCACCATCCCTTGCAGGGGGAGGGGGGGTAAGCTTTCTTTACACCACTGACTAAATGGGGAAGAATTAACAATGCAAGGCAAGAAAAGGATGGGGGACACATCAAAGACAAACTAGTCATGGGTATGCAGTGTCATGCTGCGGATGTTCCTGTCTTAAATGGTGAATTAAAAATAGGGCTAGAAATGTTTTTATAACTGAAGCATGTGTTACTCAGGCAATGATCAACATTTTGTATTCAATGTTGTCACCTGCATGATAATGGGTATACAGGAACTGGGGAAATTAACCAAGCCTGTCACTTAATTAATTCGAGAAATAGAGACAGGGCTAAGAAGAGACTCAATTAATCAGTTGCAGGTGAGGCTGTTTCTAGTTAGAGAAACTGATTTGACCAGCATGGTGTAGGTGTTCATGTTTATACCAGGGCCAAAAAACAGTTGTGCTGTGGAATAGGCATTCTACAGATTTGGTCCTTTGAGTCACAGTAAATATTTTGATGGCCAGATTTAAGGTGTTCAATATAGGTACAGTTACAGAAATAATACTTTGGTTGCATTGAATAGGGATAGATAAGATTGCAGCAAGCTCTTATTTGTTTCAATTCCTCTGGATGATCACAAGAAAGACTCCGTTTTGTAAACATACTCAAGCTTATGCTAGGCTGGCACAAGTTCTTAACATAACTGTGCTGTATGGTTGGGTTGGGTTCAGGTCCGGACTGGGAGCACAAACCGGTCCTGGCAATTAAGTCAGACCGGCCGCGGGGTGGGGTGGGGGTGGGTGTTGTGGGTCAGAGGGGTGCTGGTGGGAAGCACTGCTGATGCTGCTTTTGATACAGGGGGCCGATATTGCAGCACCAAAGACAGCCCCCACCGGTCCAAAAACCGGACCCCACCCTTCCGGCCCACCGGGGAAACGCCTGGTGCCCGCTACGGCCAGTCCGTCCCTGGTTGTAATCAACAATATTCATTCAACAGTCTGTACACCAGACAAATGCCCTCTGAGCAGAGGAAGGGTAGTTCTGGCTTATCTTACCTTTTGGAGAAATAAGGAGGAGTACGTATCTAATTTCAATTCCTTCTAAAATAAGGCTCCTGAGAAGCACTGTGGTTACTCTGGGAGTCCACCACCGAGGGGTGAAGAGTGAGAAGGGGGTATAGAATACAGGTGAATTAAGCAAACTCTAACTCAGTGAGGATGTAACAAAAAATTCAGGGTGCTTGGTGTGGGTGTTGGTCATCATTAAAGTATCTGGATGCGAATAGAGCAGAGAAGTTTTAAGGCATGGGCAAAGTGGGCTCTGGCCCAGGGCCCCTGCCTTTCAGGGGGCCATCTGATAGAGCCACATCTGTTTTGCAGAAAGTTTTGCCCTGATGATCTTGAATAATTCTTCAACAAATTGTTTTAAATACCGTTTTCCTTTATTTTATTTTTAATGTGGGTGATGTGTGAGAGTCAATTACAGACATTTTGCAGAGAAATGTTGTGCTTATTTTTCATGCAACATCCATCACATATGAAAAATGGGAGGGTCTTATAGAGATTATTTGCAGTAATATTAATGAACTGCTGCTGTGTTACAATATTGAAAACACACGTCACTATCTCTGAACATTGCACCTGTTCACTGTCAGTGACCTAGCCAAAGAGGGCATGAAAGAGCTGAAATTGAATCATAAATTCAAACATGTCTGAACAGGGACCCCCAAAATAGGTTTGGGCCTGAGCCCCCGAAATCCATAAGATGTCCCTGGAATAGAGACTCAATACCAGGTTTTCAGAGCGACGAAGACAGCATCTCTAAGGTGTTATAAAGACTCATGAAATCGTCCCTGTGCTGCCACAGAAGCAAAATCACACAATAGGCAATTGAGCAATTGGCTTTTTAGATAGCTTAGTCATGAAAGTGCTTGGGTTTATTGCGAAATAAATGAATGTCCTCACTAAATACCACAGAGAGCGATCAAGTACCCTATTGGAAAGTCTAACATTGTTACCTTTCGTCCGGAGTGTAGCATGTTTTGTGTGTTTCGCTCAGACTGTTGGATCATCCAACACTCGTGAACTCTGGCTGCAGATTAGTGCATCACATTTCCACCCACCTATAGGTTTGACCATGATATCCCCGTCCCATCATTGCCAAGGTCTCCATCCTGAGGAAATGTCAAATGACTTTTTGCAGAATGTCAGACCTCCTCCCTTTATACCCTAATGCTCCTCCCAGAGAGATTCAAAGTACCTGCAGGCTCTCATGGGCTCCCTATCTTATAGATGCCTGGGGATTTTTTCAACTCTTCCTAAGGGTGACTCATAGACTTCTGCTGTAGAGGAGCCCACACACATTGGCCCAAGTGATGATGTTGCCTGCACCGGTGGAGGACCCCATTCACAGTATGCACCTGTATTGCTCCAACAGGCAAGGGAATTGCATGCTGGTCTGTGAAGCGAGTGACTAGTTACAGCAGCTCCCATCTCCATCTTATGATTGCATTGGAGTATTTAGCATGCTTGTGTAGATTTTGAAAGTACAGTAATGCAGAAGCCAGCAGCCCAACCATTGCTGCACAAGTCTAGTGAACATCTTTATTTATAGAAATTCGCTATAGCAATGTATTGAGACATTGGTCACTTCAGTGTGGTTCTCTCCTCTATGAAACCAAAATAAACTCAGTGTCCAGAGCTCGCAAAATAGTCTTCAGTTTTATCTGTCTCTCAAAAACCAGTCCTCTACTGCTCCTTTGACATCAGACAGAATGTCATCAATGCTTTCGGCACTTTACGACCTGCATATGCCGTTTTGTTTGTATTTAATTCTTTCTGTCCCTGTAACTCTCTGTATTTGTTCTTCACAGTTTTTTAGGTCTCGGCCTGCACCAGCGCTTGCGCTGGTCTGGCTGAGAGTTTTAGTAAGTGGGTTTTGGAAGTGCAAACACTGGCTTTCGGCTGGCGACCAGCTTGCGTTCACGATGGGCGTGCACGCGCGCAGCTGCCATCTGGGTTTCCTATCTCTTCCTCATTTCCTCGTCATGGCTCATTAACTCTCTGGACTCTGATGTTTCAATCGCAGCAGCAGCTCACATTACCAACTGACGGCCCTGGACTACAGTCACATGAAAAACAACAGCGATTAGCATTGAAATGCAAGCTTTTTTTGTCTAGTTAGAAATATTGCTTCGGTGGGTTGATTTCACCTTATATCGCTATTTGTTTTATATTGGGAGTCACAGCCTAATTACCAGTATTTTTGTCTCACTCTGTTTTTAAAAAAATATTTATTCGCGCAAAGCACAAAGCTATATTTAAGGTTACTTTTTCCGCGTCACTTCTTCACTCTATTTAAACTCCACACCCCCCACTCTTATTGTCTCTCTCCTTCTCTCTCTCTCCCCTCTCTAATTCTCTCTCTACTTAATTAACTCTCCCCTCTCTATCTTTTTTAGCCTTTCATTCTCTCTCACCCCTTTATCTGTTTCTCTTTCAAACTCCTTCATTCACTCTCTCTCCCCTTCTTTCTCTCTCTCTATCCCGCTCCACTCTTTATTCTATGTACACCCTTTCTCTCTCTTTCTCTCTCACCACCCTCTCTAATTGGGCATTATATCTTCACTCTATCTCTCACTCGGCAACACCACAGCATCACTCAGCGCAACCACAGCATCACTCAGCGCAACCACAGCATCAATCAGAGCCAGCACAGCATCAATCAGAGCCAGCACAGCATCACTCAGCACATCTCTCAACGCCATCACAGCATCACTCAACGCCATCACAGCATCACTCAACGCCATCACAGCATCACTCAACGCCATCACAGCATCACTCAGTGTAACCACAGCATCACTCAGATCAACCACAGCATTACTCAGCACAACCACAGCATCACTCAGCGCCACAACAGCATCACTCAGCGCCACCACAGCATTACTCAGCAGCACCACAACATCACTCTGCGCCACCACAGCATCACTCAGCACCACCATAGCTTCACTCAGCGACACCACATCATCACTCAGGGCCAACACTGCATCACTCAGCACCACCACAGGATGACTCAGCACCACCACAGGATGACTCCGCACCACCACAGGATGACTCCGCACCACCACAGGATGACTCAGCACCACCACAGGATGACTCCGCACCACCACAGGATGACTCAGCACCACCACAGGATGACTCCGCACCACCACAGGATGACTCAGCACCACCACAGCATCGCTCAGCACCACCACAGCATCGCTCAGCACCACCACAGCATCGCTCAGCACCACCACAGCATCGCTCAGCACCACCACAGCATCGCTCAGCACCACCACAGCATCGCTCAGCGCCACCACAGCATCGCTCAGCGCTACCACAGCATCGCTCAGCGCCACCACAGCATCGCTCAGCGCCACCACAGCATCGCTCAGCGCCACCACAGCATCGCTCAGTGCCACCACAGCATCGCTCAGGGCCACCACAGCATTGCTCAGCGCCACCACAGCATCGCTCAGCACCACCACAGCATCGCTCAGCGCCACCACAGCATCACTCAGCGCCACCACAGCATCGCTCAGCGCCACCACAGCATCGCTCAGTGCCACCACAGCATCACTCAGCGCCACCACAGCATCGCTCAGCGCCACCACAGCATCGCTCAGCACCACAGCAGTATAACTCAGCAAGACCTGAGTATCATTCAGCATCACCTCAGCATCGTCTCCGCAACAGTCACCACCACCACCACTACCACCTCAGCATCACTCAGCACCACCTCAGCCTGCTCTCGGAATCTGGCATATGTTGATTCTCCCCTAGCGTCTGGCCGCTGCTAGTGTTATAATACAGGTACTAGTTCCCAACCTTCACCCTCCGATTGTTTATGCCCCCTCAAAAAAAAGCTTTAACAAACAACCATTGCAATAGGCAGAAACAAGTTGCCAGCATTGCAAGAACAAAAAAAAACTGAGGACATTTTTTATTGTAAATACTTTTTTTAATATGGTCGTTCAGTTTTACATAATGCCTTCTTGGTCATATATAAAGTAACAAAAATGCTTCTGACACTTTTTTATTATAACTTTTCAGCATGCTGCACAGCAGCCACACTTCTCTACAGCACAGCTTGAAGACATTGGCAAAGTCAATAGCTCTGGCTAAACACTTATAAGGCCCCAAAGGCGAGACCTATTGGCTATGCCAATGCTTGTGTTATCCAGCCACTACTAAACTGATGGCAGGTGATGCAGGAAGATGGGGCCCAAGTATCATGGGCTACCATTTTATGATCCCTTTTGCAGCTGCCCTCTGTCCCTCAGTTGGTGAGTTCAGCTATTATTTACAGTCATTTTTTAACTTTAGGTATCTGCCTTCTCCCTGTTCCAGTCCACTCATGAGCGGATTTAGACGTGGTTCAGAGCGAAATGTAAAATGAGTTTATTGCAGCTGCTATAAGTTGTGAGATATGTAAATAGAAATCGACCATTCCATAGAAAGCCCACCCCAAAGGCAGTGCATATTGCCTTTGGGAGAAGATGAAATGGCTTTATCAAAGGCCGTGGGAGAAAAACTGTTCAAGGCAGGTCATTTAATATATCACAGGGACCTCATGGGCAGCATCGAGGTGTGGTTAGGTGGTGATAACAGAGCAAGAGAACCTAAAGTCACCAAATGATATCACATCATACGCAAAGACCCGGGTGCAGCAGGACCTACTTGGAAGTGGTTTTGGGGTTCTGCATGTCTGCATCTTTTCTATAGCTCTCAATGCTAGAGGTAAGGCTGCAACTGAGGGCTCCAAATTTGATGAAGGTGTGGAGAGATGAAGTGATTTGCCCAAGATCTAACAAGTTTAGCAAGTAGAGAAGCAAGGAGTGTAAACCAGGTCTTCTGGTTTCCATAGTTGACAATTTGCTTCTAGGTCATTCTTAACCAAGATGGCGGCTGGAAATAGCTCTGATCAACACCAGCAGAGAGCCAGCTGTCACATCGGACCTTACCCTGGCCCTTTACCATCAAAACGAACTGACTTTACATGCAAACTAATAAATACTACAGAAGGAAAGGTCCTTCCCAAGTACTGTTAATGTTCAGTATTCCACACTCTTCTCTCTGTCGCATAAACCATTGTAATTGCGTACAAATTACCGTAAGCTTGTTGCAACTGGGCATCTTTAAATCTGTTTTCTTATGTGCTTTCAAATCAGAAATTATGTTTTAGAAGTCAAAAGGAAAACAAGCATTGGCATAGCCAATAGGTCTCGCCTTTAGGACCTTATAAGTGTTTAGCCATGCAACAGTTGATGTTGTTGCACCAAGGATATTGTGCTGCATAACTAAATACTTATAAGGTCCCAAAGGCGAGACCTATTGGCTATGCCAATGCTTGTTTTCAATGATGGCAATGACTATTGTTAGGGATCCTTCTCCTTACCAGCAACATTAATAGCCCAAAATATTTATGGCCAGCACAACTCCAACATTTTGGCAATTTTTGATCTATCCCACCAGGTACATCACATTCACTACCTTTTGATGCTTCGTGTATTGATTCAGTGTTGTTTGCTTTTGTACCACTGAAGTGATATTTCAACATCACCTTTTCTTTCTGTAGTTAGAGTCTGTGTTTGTGGACTCCACGAACTAAACGCACAAATGGGAGGTAGTGAAAAATGAGGCCAGTCAGGAGGAGCCAGGATTCCCATTCCTAACTATTAGATGTGTGTACGTTGATACTCAACAGGAGGGTGATCAGTAGAGACCACTTAGCATGGGCAGCTCATGCTCTATTGCATCCTCTTAGCATCACTTATCCTTTTTGCTGCAGGCAGGCCTTCTGTGGATCAGCCAAAGGAAGAACTTGTTTTGCAGTCTTACCCTCTATAGCATGTTTCCCGGCACAAGAAGGCAGATCATAAACTCTTTGTGTTGTAAAACATTTCAGTAATAGGTGAAGGGCCTCATACGGCGCTTGTTGATGCCAGCTGCGGAAAACAAGTCCTGCCATGACATGTCAGACATGCTGTGGCTGTTATCCGCTACATACCACCTTGTATAGGCTTGGACGAAACAACTGGCATCTGTCACGGTTTTAGGGTCAGAAGGCAGCACAGAGACATGTCGGTGTCCAGATGGTGAAAGGGTCAAGTCATGCTTTTTTTGCACGGTGTCCAGGGTTGACATGACCTGGCATGCTGCCAGGAGTACCTATGTGTTTCTATTCGGAACCAAGAATTGTTGAATAAAATGAAGAAACCGACCTGAGACAAGGACTGCAGTGCTGGGACCAGACCTTGCCTGCATTGAAACCTGCTGCTACCTGGTAGGCCCGACTTAGGGTTTCTGTTTTCTGGTTCCAGTTGGACACCCACCTCCCCTCAATGGAGCAGATGTCTGGACCCACCTTCTGTGCACATATATTATGACTAATAATAATACTAGTGCTATGACCCCTTGACCTAGAACCTGTTCCCACTGGAAGGAAAGGCACATTCCACCGAGCCCTCAGTTGTGGGATTGTTTTCTTCTCGAATAGAAACAAACTTTGCGTTACCTCAGAGACCAGGGATCCAAGGGCTATTAAAAGCCATTTCACAAGGAGTTGGCTAATTTTAGAAGGTATTTTCCTGTCCGTTAAGCGGGTCGACGCCTTTGAGGCAGGCGGCAAGTCCCATCCAGCTATGAATGTAAAACAAACAGCCCCTTCACCGTGCTTGGGTGGCTCCAGATAGGAAATCACCTGTGTTAGGCCGGGCGCGGCCTTACAGGCCCGGACCCAGAAAGCGGGCGCCAAAGTCCGCTTGTTTGGAGTTTTGAAAAATCATTAACTTCAGTGAGAACCTTATGCGCACTTTAGACACCGTGATTAGCTCAGGCGCTGTTTCCACGTGTTTTGGAATCGCTGAAGGAGCTACTCTCCTCCAGGCACCTATACCAGATACGAGCACCGACGTGTGTCTCCATATGACCTGGCGCGCCTGACGCAGTTGCCTCTGTAACCCAACAGGCCCTGAGCTGTTGGACGTGTGACAACCAGGCCATTCATTATCGCGTGGAATCAAGCTGTTGCTTTATTTGATGGCAGACATGATCACAAGTCTCATAATTCACATTTATCGAGTCGTCCGGACGCCTCGGGGATTGCAAACATCAACATCAGCTTTGAAAATGACTTCACTGCTAAATAGCTCTTATCGCTTCATCTGTTCCCAGCCAGTTTTTGAGCACACAGACACATGCTGTTAGGGCTAGGCCTAGCAATTTCCTCGTAAGCGGCCTGCAGTATTAATAAAATAAATAAATAAGCGCGTCCGCTATAGTTAAAGCGGACGCGCTATAATTTAAATATATATATTAGTAAAACCAGAGGGCCAGCTGAGATGTCGTGGGTGGAATAGGGAAGATCATTAAAAAAAAAAAGGTGCTTACCGACTTATGAAAGAGACCGTGTAACGCCACAAGTAAAAGATCCAGTCCTCATGGGAGGTAACAAATGGGGACAGGGCGGTAGCAAGGAGGGACTAACAAGCCTCATTATCAATCGGAAGCCAGCATTTACCAAGGACAATGACACCAGCCAATCAAAAATATGGGCGGAGAGAAGACGAGGCTTCCACAGCATACTCGACTACTGCATGCCTCGCAGAGCGAGCAGCGCATGCGCGCTGCCGCTAGGCTCGACCTAAAAAGTTGCAATGGCATTCCACTGAAGCGCACTTGCGTCAGGACGCATACACACGCCAGCAGAATGACTCGGGCGTCATTGTCTTTAATGTTTTATTTAACTATCCAAAATGGCAAACGCCACTTGGTTTGGTTCATAAAAATACAAAGATTATTATAGCACAAATGAGCCAATTTTTGTGAAAAAAGGACTGCTGTGGTGCGGTGGGTTAAAGGAGGAACTGGTGGTGGGGATAAAAGGGAAAAGCAGCACACAGAAGGAGGAGAAACAAAAGAGAGAGAGTACCACAGAAGCAGGATCGCTGACAGAATATTGGAAACAGAAATATCATTTGGACATAATATTGTGTCAGAAATATCGAGGACCATAATATCAAGAATATAAGTGCAAATAAGTATAGATTTACTATTCTTAACTCCACATCTACGTCCCTTGAAGATATATATATATCATCAAGGTACACTTATGTGGAGTTATACATAGTAAAACTGCTACCCTATAGAAACTTAACATCACAATATTTGTGTCCTAGATATTCTTGACACAATATTTCTTTTGATGATATTCTGTTTAAATACCCAGAAGCACAAAGGCAAGAGGAAGTTACACGAATGTGGGGTGGGTGAGAGAAGAACAAAGATGAGTGAGCAGTGCAGGGAGAGAGAAGCACATGGAACGGGAGGGGAGAGAAGCACACAACAGAGACAACTGAAAAAACATGCATTCATGGCCTGTTTAATCAAAAAGAAACTAGTGAGAGCAGCGCAGGCATGGAGAAAAGCAGACAGACGAAATAGAGGAATTTGGAGCGGAGGAGGGAGAGAAGCACATATGGGAGAGAGCTGGAAAACATATGCAAAGCATCCAAACGGGAAAAGGGGAGAAACAAACAGTAGCGGGACATGGCAAGCCATTGAATAAGAAGTAAGCAAATGGGAGCGACAATAAAGCCAACAAATGATAAGCAATGGATGGGCTTTAGGCCGACTGTAAGATCTTGTAAGCTGCCAATAGGACTTTAGCAAGCAGACAGCGTGTGCTATCTGGTAGACTCCACCTAAAAACAGTGATACTTTTTCAGACAATGTACTTTTTTATGTTTTCGAAAAAATGTATGTCCCCATTTTTTTTTACCACATTTTATTTATTTTGATTATAAGAAAAGACAAAAGGAGAGATGTGGCATCTTTTACCCTTAGTTTCCAACAAACGTTGGCGTTGCCACCAACCCTCAAAAGACACTCAGTCCTCCAACCACAGCCCATTCCATAGTAATATTCAGTACAAATTATTTAACAGCAGAAAAGGTACGAATTTCGTTGTCTAAGGACCAGGATCTCTGATTACAAGGTTTCCGCTGGATAACCCTATTATGGGCCTAGTCCCTCAAGATTTTTCAGTGTTCTTGACCACATCCCCAGACCAAGAAAACTGGTCTCTCAAGGCTCGTGCAGTGATCTAACCCTCTTTTCCATCCCTCCTGGGATGGAAGGGCACTTATTTCCACCCTTGAGCATTGTTCCTCTTGGCGACCAAGAGTCCAATCCATAAGAATGCCAACTTATATCTAAGTTCAAGGTCTATGATGATATGCAACAGGACATTTTAGAGTTCCGGGGAGCTGCCATCCCAGTCTCTCCCCGTTGAAGAAAGCATCCCTATTCCAAAAGATGGCGATCACGTGTTGGAGCTTCAGGTATTTAAAAACCTAGATATGATGAAGGTCAAATTCTGCCTGCAGAGTGGAAAAGGATTCCATCATCGAACCCGCCATAATATGTCCTACTCTAGAGATACCAATTGAATCCTATTGCTGAATACCTTCAGTTGTGACACTTGGTGAAGCCGCGTCCCTGTGGACGTATAGCAGCACCCGGCGCCTTGAATATGAATGTGGAATTGATACAGGGCCGTCTTAACAGCATTATAGGCCCCCGGGCAAAGAAGTGCACTGGGCCCTGCCTACAAGACCACACTGCGGAGGAGCAATTCCTGGTTAAATTCTGGTCTGTGCATAGATTAGCATGGGGCCCCTATGCCCGTGGGGCACCCGGGCACCACCCAGCTTGCCCATGCGTTATGACGGCACTGAATTGATGACTGCACTTTGAAAACGAAAGCACATCTACCAGCATTAAATTAACAGTGTTCAACAAACCCAAATTGCAGATGACAAGCACCCCTAAAATTCGCCATGAAACCTAAGGAATGAAAGACTGTGATATGGCTACATTGGTACACTGAGTGGCAAAGGCAGAATACAAAAATAATTGAGATTTATGTCCACAAACGACAACTAAAGAGAAGCACTATCAGCCGGAATGTGAAAACTGCAGATTTAGTTAACTAGAGATTCTGTCCATGAGGTGTGGCCTATGTAGTTATGGGCATGGCTTAAAGTATGTGAATTAAAATCCTGTACTTCTTACAGCATGCACACTAAACAGTATTTCGAAGCCTTTCTGTGAATTTTTTGCTACTGCATAAAGACATGTCACACAGCAACCAACCTATATACCTAAAGCAAGCCAGACCAATTGCCTTTGCCAACTGTGAACTGTATCCGGTAAATGAATAACAACACTGATTTTGTTGTGAATAATTTGAATTGAAAATGTTTCAATTCAGGAAAAAAAATGAGACTGTCAATTAAACATCACTAAGGTCTGTGGAAGGGGGTAATGGCCTTCGGAATGTCTCAATCACTCTCGTTCTCCCCAGTTTCTGTCTCTCTTTCTAGACACCTATGCCCTTTTTCTTACCACAGTTTTTCAAAACCCTCCATTTGCTTATCTCTCACTTTCTCACAATTACAATTGGCACATATGCGACCATCCCTCTTTGCGCTCTGCAGAGGTCAAAGGCTAGATGTGTAAGTATTCTGCACATCTTTTGGATCATCTGACAGGTACTGTGAGAAACTTGCACTGACTTCAGCCTCAACTTCAGACCTTTCAATTGTGCGCTGTCATAACAGTGCTTAATTTGAGCCTGTGGTTTCCGGTGGTCAGCACCAGCACTTAATCGTCAACACCAGCGTATGTGACAGTCAGCCACAAGGTGGCGCGGTCTGGCTAATTTAGAGATGTCCACAACAACAGTTAATTATTAACTCAATACACATTAAAAATGACTACTACCTGCCGCCCAAGCCATTTTTATAGCTTTGGGGGCCTGAAATAGTCTGAATTGTCACACTTGTAGGAGTGTGATGGTTAGTAGTTGCATTGTTACCATCATTGGCAGCATGGCAGGAGCAATGTGTGGTGCAAGCTGCAGTGGCCTCCTGACGAGAGCCTGGACACTTTTTTTTTTGTTTACAAATTAAGCACTGCGTCATAAACACCTGCCTGCAACCTGAATTCACTCAGACACCTAGTGGTGACTCAGTTGAAAGTGTACACTACACAAGAGTCATGAGTTGCTTGAAAAAACTTTAGAAAACACATCTTGAAAAAAGCAAATACTCTTAGGGAGGGTTGAAGTAAAACATGTGGAAGGTGAGCACAAATTACATCACTGACACGGATATCTTATAGTGTCAAGACTGGTTTGCATATGGCTGGGTTTTAACTGGAATGGCATGGTGAGCAAAACATCTATGGATTTAGCCTAGATCTCTGTACTGGGGTGAATGTATGACATTGTTCTACATTCTGTCCATCAATTGTTGTTTTTGCATTTGTCACCCCGAGTGGGACGGGTATGCCCAGACTTGGGTCTCGTGCTCTCCATGCCACTGGAGTCAAGCTATCCTGGCTGATGAGGGGTGAAACCACGAAACCGGTCCTAGGATGCTTGTTTCCAGTCCAGGGAGGACCAGGCCTGGCAGTTCGGGCTGGACTGTTCCCATTGGGCACAGAGTCAAGACTGATTTGCATATGGCTGGGTTCAAACTGGAGTGGCATGGTGAGCAAAAAACGATGGATTTAGGCCCAGATCTCTGTTCTGGGGTGAATGTATGAAATTTTTCTGCATTCTGTCTATCAATTGTTGTTTTTGTTATAGTGTTTTATAGTCATAGATGAGAAATCAATCAGTGTTTTTGCCAGTAAAGTTAAGGACATGTATATAGAGCCAGATAGGGACATGTTTCAAGTCTGTTTTGTAATTACTGCCTGGTCTGAGACCTGGCCAGACCCACCTCACTTAAAGCCTTTCTTGCACGTAGAGGACCCATATGCAACCTTGGTTTTAAATTTCAGAAAGAGGGATTCTTTTATGTCCCACCTTCAGCGGGACAGTATTGATTACAGTGTCAGATGTGAACCTCAGTAAAGAGGTGACATGGTTTATATTGTATTTTCCAATATCCATGGAAAGTCAGTGGTTCTTTCTTTTTATCAATATGCTTTTATTACAGTAATTGGGAAATTTGTCATAGTCATGTATAGAAAAAATCAGAAGTTTGGGCGGCGGCCCCGTAGGGATACTATGAAATTACCATGAACGTGTTGTGGCAGAGTTAGATAATGAGCATTAACGCAGATAAATTATAACCGGGTCTGGTAGCTCAGTGGACTAATGTGTCCACTGAAGGGGCCTGTGTTCGACCTCATGGTCACAGCACAGGTTCAAATCCTGACGGGTCCACTCAGCCTTTTATCCATCAGAGGTCAATAAAATGAGTACCACTGAGTTGGGTAACAATAAACCTGTGTTATTCAGATGCCTACGGGGGAACGTGCGCTTTACAAATACTCATGCTATGTTATAATCAGCACCCAAATTTCCTCCTTATTGAAGAATTAATTAATTGCTTGCCGACTGGAGGGATTTTCTCAATGTATTAGAGTGCTTTAATCAGTGACGGGTTTTGGAGTAACTGTATTCTGAAATATTTCCACCTGTGCAGTGACCCCCTTACCTTCACATCTTTACATTTTCAGTCACCTTGAATATGGTGCAGGTATTTTTCTTATCAGTTCCTCCATTACCAAGTATTGAAGCTAAAGACTAGGATAGATCTACTCAAGCAATTTTCTAAGACTTTCAAGACCATTTGCGCCTCCTCCTAACTATGCTCTGTATGTAATGGCGCTGTTTACTTTCAAAATCAAAGGACTCCAATGTGCTAATGTTTTTTACAAGTCATTTGAAGAGCTCCCGCATGCGGTGGAGCCAGAGCGCTGTCAAATTCAAAGCCCCATAAGAAAATAAGGTTAATGCTTTGTCTAGGAAAAATGACAGATCATCTCAGATACCACATTAGTCACAGTGGCCATACACTAATAGACATCAAAGAAATGTTTCTGTTCTGCCCATGAGATTGTAACTGAACCTTTCCTATTGTGCTAGACAGTGGCGTAATGCAAAATGATGGGGGCCCCCCTAGAGACTTCAAACAGGGACCCCTGTGTTTCCAATTTCTCACAAATATTCATTGTCGTATGCAGCGGTCGAAGTGCATTAAAAAAAGTAGGGGAACTGTGATGCTTCGTGCAATGGGGGCAGGGTAAGTGAGTGTGGGGGCGGGATCAAATGCATGGCTGAAAGAACTACATATTCTGTAACTTTTTTCTGACTTTCACCTTCAGGTAACTGCATATAAAATAAGGCACAGCTTAAATAAAAAACAAATGCACTATTGTACATTATGAAACCACTATTAGTTCATGCACTGCAGAGATCTGTGTCTGTAACCAGAAAACCACAGAATTGAATCCTGGTTGGTGCAGTGGGGAATAGTGACTTGATTATGTTTAGTTTTACAAGGTCTAAGTCTGTGACAGAAAGAACTGTGAACATGTAAGTCATTATTTTAAACTTGCATTACACACAATATAAGATAGGCGGCTGGAAAATGGTTTAAGATAACAAAAATATAGATTTTATTAATACCCAAACTGTACGCAGTGCATTTTTTAATGCCTGTGCTTTTAAAGAACACACTTCACAGATCAGCCTTGCGATACCACTCAAAAAGAATAGATCTTAACATCAAGAAGCTTAACGGGATTCCATCAATTAAAGCAAAAACCGGCTTCCAGCACCCTTTGCATTTGCAGATTGGCCAGTTGTGGACATTTACATTTCTTTCAGCCAGCAGACACCCTGGCAGGAAGGCTTGTCTAACTGTCTGCCCCTCCCTCCATTTCACAGCACAGGAGACTCCCTGACTTTCGATTCAACTGAAGCATTTTAAATGTTGGAATTAACTGTCCCGGGACGGTTTCTTTTCACAAAAAGTAGGGGAACAGCTTTTCTTAAAATAAAAAAGTATGGGCAGGTCGTGCCCCTCAGATCCCACCCATTTCGACCACTGGTCCTATGGTTAATGGGGAACCCCTGAAGGGCTAGGAAGCCACCCTGAAGACTTGCCCAACCTCCCTCCCCCGCCCCCCTCCCGTCCCGCAGGGACTTCTGTCATGATCCTGGTCCTAGAGAACGGTACTATCACCATTTTTACTGAGGATTTGCTACTTGATTGTGTTAAAGACTTTTCCAGTCTTAAAATGGGAATTACTTTATGCCACACAGAACATTGCATTCATGATGTATCAAAGAATGTAGCCATCTGTTGTGGTCAAAAGAAGGGGTTCCGTGTAGCATAACAAACAGAGCGTGGCGGGTTCCTAAAGGTACCATCAAATGTATTATTAACATACACACATGGGTAAAAGGATACCACACCAGATCCAGTCTACTTTTGTGTCATACCAAGCTGAACAGGATGTGGCAAAACACACTGGAGGCAGACCATAATGCTATCATATCATTCCAGACAATAGGCTGACAATATTGTGGTATTGAAACACTGGTCCTTGAAATACATGCAAGGTCGGTTGACATGCAGCCACATCAAAGGTGCGAAGCAGAGCAGAAACGCACTGCCAGGAGTTGAGCTCTAGATGTTTCTGCAGACATGGCTTCTCCTTCAACTGTCCAGGTGCATGGATGTCTACAAGACCCGCAGAAAATGCTACCACTCATTAGATGCAGAATCCAGTTTGGGGCCCACTACTCTTCCAGCCGCATTCAGGTTGTGATCAACCTCCCACACCTGTGTCTGCTGAGCCAATAAACATCATTTGATCAAGTTTGTAGAGAATACACATCAATTTGTGACATAGAACATGCACATGGAATAGTGACAATTTGTGACATAGAACATGCACATCGAAAAGTGACAATTTGTGACATATAACATGCACATGGAATAGTGACAATTTGCGACATAGAACATGCACATGGAATAGTGACAATTTGTGCAATAGAACATGCACATGGAATGGTGACCTAGAATAGTCCCAGTTAAACAGTGGCAGAAATTATTCTCATCATAGTCTGGCAGATTCTAGAAGCATTTAATTGTGATATTTGACATTTCTACCAGCTTGTACCAGATACTATATCCGCCAAAAAATGCCTACACAAATGTCAGTCAAACAGTGTCAAAGATTAGGAGCATCTACAAGTACAAAGGAACTTGTCCGTCAAATGGTGCCAGAACGTACCCCCACATTATTGTGATGGAAAATCCTGAACAATGGGTTACCTGTCTATGCAGATGAAATGGTGTCTGAGAAGAAAGCACATCGTACTGTGAGGCACAGAGGCTTGCAGAACTCCTGCATATGCGAGTGACATAGCACAACCAAGCCCGCTGTGGAAGGTGACGGAGTCTGATAGCTGTCGTTCCATTTCAGCTGGCAGGCAGGTTGGGAAAAGAGGGAGCAATATTTTGCAGACAGCATCAGGCGAGTCTGCGGCAGGACAAGAGAAGGCCTGATCTTGCCGAGCACAGTAGCCTGCTTGCGATGAGTTGAGCTCCTGCTATGGCGCCTTATACATCTATGTGATTTTGCAGAATAAGCTGGTTGCCCTTTTGTAGCTGATCATTAGTTCAGTTTCATGTGTTTACCCTAGTAGCTATATCAGTACTTTGCCCCAGGACAAATGTCATCTATTTGCCTCATTGTGATATCATCCAGGACAAATTCATATTTTCTAGCACTAGTATGAGCCATTTGCCCTCTACCAGTAGCAACTATTTCCCACTGTTTCCTAGTGCCAGTGTTTGCTACTGCCCAATGCTCATATCAGATATCTCCCACTACCATTGACAGCTTCTTCCCGGTAGTCAGTGCTGCAAATGAAAACAAATACTCTAGAATTCCTTAAGGTGGGAGTCAAGGGGTAGGGGACAGGATGTGGTGTTACGCCCAGAGCTGGCCAGGGTTGAATCTCAGCATCAGCTCAACACTCTGTGATTCTGGGCAAATCACCTCATCTCTCCGTGCCTAAAAAACCTTGACCGTGTCTAATGTACCTGCTGCTCATGTAAAGCACTCGAATACCATCAAGTTTGTGTTATATAAAACTGCAAAAACAAGGGGTAGAAATAGAAAAGGGGTGGATTAGTGAGGAGCAGATTCTCTCAGTCAACTTATACTTTTTTTTTTTTTTTAAACTCTCCCTAAAAGAAATTGGAAACAGGGACACATATGATAGTAAATCTGTTCTGGTTCATTTAATTGGCCACAAACAATCATGGACGTCAATTAACCAAAATGCCAGGGGTAGCGGAAGTGACATCACATGTCATTTGGCCCCAATGACATCACAGGAAGTGAAGTGAAATGGCCTTTGACACGGTGTCACTTTACCCTCAACTGTCTGTTTCTCAATTGTCAGTCTTTTTTTTTAATCTCTTTCTGTCTCATCTCTCTTACCGACCTGTTGTTGTCTAATTATCACTCCTTCTGTCTTTTACTCTCTTAGCTGTCTTTCTCACTGATCTCCTTATCTCAAGTCTTTCCCCCTCACTTGGATTTCTCATTTGTTCTTTTCATCTCTCTTACACCTGCCTCCCACCTCTTACTCCTTTGTCTGTCTCTCTTTCAATTTCACCTCCATATTTCGCCTCTCCGTCCGTTGTTTACTTTTTAACCTGTCTCTTTCTTTTAATCACCACTTTCTCTCTCTGCCTCCCTTTGCCTCTCAGTTGTCTATCAGCAGCAGTCTCATTATCACTTTTCTAACACCTGCCTATCCTCTCTTTCTGCCTCTTTTAAAAAAAAAAAAAAAAAATGTAAGTCCGTTTTTATTATATAGCGCAGCTACTCACCCTTACGGGTCTCAAGGCGCTGGGGGCCATCGAGGAAATTAAGTGAGCTATTGCCCCGAGTCACATGGTGCTGAGCTGAGCTGCCGCCGGAGCCGGGGATCGAACCGTGCACCCTGTGCTCCGAAGTCAGCTGCCCTGGCCGCTGCACCACACCTCTCCACTTTTAGCTATCACTTTACATCAGAACTCTTATATAGTCATCTCCTCTCACTGTCAGCTGTCTCTTTGCCACCTATGTGTCTAACACCCTCACTCTCTTTCACACCTGCCTATATCTCCCACGCCTGTTACGTCTCTGTCTCTCTCCCACACGCACACTCCTGTTTTTGCTTTCCTGCTCTTCCTTTCGTTATTTTCTTCTCAGTCTTTTCCTTCTTGCCCCCTTCTTTCTCTCTTTCTCACACCTGTATTTCAAGATCACTCCACATGCTCAGACACCGAGACAGGTGCCTTTTTACTGGGATCCTCACATGATGAAGTTGAGATCACAGAAAGTAAACAAGGCTCGAGAGAGAGTCTTGTTTAACTTCTGGATATGACACTGCCCTTACTACCTCTGAGGCTAGGCGTCGCAAGGACCATGCCAGGGGTCGCAGGAGGCAAGGCAGGGGTCACAGCTGAGACCCCTGGCGACCCCTAAATAATGTCCATGGAATTATGTACCCCTCTCTAACTACAGCATAAAGCTTCTTGATGCCATTGTGTTTTTCATCTTGTATTCCTCAGGGGCTTTTATCATCGCTTATAATATAGGATTTTGTTGTTGATTTAAGGACCTCTCTTTCAGTACAAAGATGTATGTCCTCTGTAAATGCCTTTATAAATTGCTCAAATAAAACATATGATGGACATAAATTTCATAATGGATATTAGTCACAAAAAATGCTAAACTTCTATGAATCAGTCATGTACGTAGATTCAGCAAAATACTCTGGCTAGCAGGAGTGACATCACATGCCCTTTCACTCTAATTACATTACAGGATGTCATATCATATGACCTTTGCCAACCCAATGGTGACCCTGAAAGTGATGTAACATTACTTTTTAGACTGATAACATCACAGGAGGTGGCATCACTGAAGATAAGAACCGAGCAATAAGAGCATAGTCAATAAAAAGAAATAGGTGGTAGGGTAGCCCTTAGTTATTTCTTTAATTGAAATCTATATTTTAATAGAAAGCTACCAAATAATCCCAGAGGCACAGCCATCTCAGCCAAGGTGCTACAATCATAAGCATTTATGCAATTCATAATATAAATTTAATTTGAACATGTCATCTTGTCACCATCATTCATGTTAATCTGAAGGTGTTGTCTTTCGAATTAAATAAAGCATTTTAGTCTCTTGCGTCATTCATCCCATCTGGTCAAATAATTTATCTATAAGAGTCCTCTTTGGAGCAAAAATCAGGGGTCAGATGTGCTAAGATTGGATTCTCAAAAACAGTTGCAAATTATGCAGTGACCTTTTGCGCATCCATTGTGATTTTGCTAACCGACCTATGCAAAATAGGTCACAAAATAGATAATCACAGGGGGGGGGGGGTCACAGAACAACCAGCCTAATTAATATTTATAAGGCATTTCAAAATTTGCGAACCCCTGGGATTGATTACAGTCACAAGGATGGCTGACTTCAAGGGACAGCAGCCCACCATCCATGTGATTGCATTTTGAAATGGATCTTTTTGATTTCCTGAAAAGAAACAGGTCTGGTTTTTAAAAAGGTTTCCATTTTGAAAAACTTTAGTGAGAGTTGACAGTGGTTCCCTGTACCACTTCCTACTACCCTTGAAGTTGCCACTCTAATTCCCAAAGGGGAAGGGGTATAAAGTGGGTATCTGATCAATGGTTGGTACCAGAACGGCGGTTGCAGACCACTGACACATTCCTTACCGACTCGCAAATTGGAAGTAAGTCCAAAAAACACTCCCTTTCAAAATTGCAATATAATAGGAGTCAAAACCCCAATGCGATTCGGAAAAAAACTTTAGAAGGGGTTTAGAGGTTGCAAACCCTGGGATTTTTCAAATCACAGGGATTGTGACTGAAAAGTCCGTTAGTATATCTGGCCCCTAGTTTTGTCTCCCATAAAATGTCTACAGTATTTAAAATCTTAATTGAATGTTTTAGCTTAGATTTACATTAGGAGTAACCAATGATTACTTTGGGTCAAAATCTTTGTTTGTAATAAACATACCACAATTGCACAGTTAACATAGTAAAAATAAATTAGGTAGGTAATTAAGGTCCAAATGAGGCACACTGAATCAGTGCATGTGACAGGCCTGCCAGTATCTTCCTGCTAGAGCCCTGATGTAGCAGTTATCACAATGTTATGTCAGTGGGACTCTAGGATATATGTTTGTCAGGGATAGCATCTTGGCAGTGGACACTACTTCCTGTGGGACACAGGAAAAGACAGGAAGTGAAGAGGACAAAGGGAATTCCAGCAAGAGATATCATGGAGACAACACAGATGGAGATTAGCTTCCCAAGCAAGAGAAGAACAAATGCGATACGAAAGCCCTTTGGAATCATCCATTCATCATTTGATCATTAACTTGTCTCTGAGTTATTCCTGAAATTAGTGACTGAGTCACAACTACAGTCAGCTGGAAAATATTTGGGAAATGGATGGTCTGGTATTAATGTTACGGGCAGCCAATTCTGCAAATTATCTCACACGTTCGGACATGTTTTTGCTGGCCATTACCACACCACTCCATATGGCAATCAAATTTGCCATAGATTTATAAGATAATTGTAGTGATGTGTGTGGTATTACCATGACTTCTGCTTCCATACACAAGCCTATCATATCATTTTTGCAAATATTTCATATGTTAAGGTAAAAATATCTGGTAATTTGATTATTGAACATTTTTTCCATCCTGGAGCCTTATCGGTCAATGTCTAACAGAAGAGGCATGAGGATGGCTATCCTAAACTTAGCATTTACTTAGAACTAGGTGAGAGATCACTTTTGCATTGATTTTCGATTTTCAAATTCTTTGCATATGTTTTGCAAATTGCTATTTCTGTTCCTTAACGTGGCATTGCAAATATTTCACTTTTGTGCAGAGTAGTGGTAACTCTGCGAATGATTAGCATACTTTTGTAGATTCAAGAGGCGATTTTTGCATTTGCAATAGAATTTTGGAAATGTCTTCTTTTCCCCTTGTACATCTGAGATTATATGATTTCACTAGCTGCTTGGTAGTCTATTGCCTTCCTACACAAGAATATTGAGAAATGCTACTGCACTGCTATAAATGTTATAGTTATTTTATTAACTTTGTAAAACAATGTCACCCACGAGGTATTACAAAAATGTCACTTGGGCATCTTGCAGCACTATGTGAAAATTTGCTGGTACAAGGGATCGGATTCCTAGGAAAAAGTCTTCAATTTAATTGTGTAGATTTACTTATTTGTTTGGAGTACATTTCTCACTTGTGGAATTCAAAGGATTTTCAGGAGTAAACATTAGAAGCTGTGAAGCTCTCAGCATCCCTGGAATCGTTCTAGAATGCTTTTGTGAATTTCAGGTTCCTCTCATTGGATGCTATTTTTGCATGCATAAATGTAACTGGTGTACATTTGCACATGTGTAAATACTTTACAAAGCGCAGATACACTGCATTAGAACACATTCAAGACAAGGAAAATATTTATCCTTTGTAGCAACTATTTCACCTGCACCACAGCCAGATTTGGCAGTGTCCCTCTCTATTGCTACTCTTAATACATCCCGTCTCTGCTTTGTTGTATGGCAATAATGCTGTTTTATTGCCCAGAACACCAAACGCCCTTAAAACTTTGATCAATTCTTTTGTGACATTTAGGGATATTTTAAACTTGGAAACTAACTCTGGCAAAAGTTACTACGTGGTCTGTGGCAGATCCAACAGCAAGGTTAGAGCTATATCCATCAAGGGCAAGATCATGGGAAAGGTGGTGCATTTCCCTTATCTGGATATTACCTATGACTCTTCAAACTCATGGGCCTTTCTGTCAGTTGTGTAAAACTCAGTCAAGCTATATGTGACCTATTAAGTTTTTCTCAAAAGACTGGAAACAAATTGATCCTCCCTCTTCTAGAAATATACAATCGCAAATCTATCCCAAATCTGACCTATGGAGCGGCCATCTGGGGATATGGATCTACCATAACGTGCATGTAGAAGAGAATCGTTTTTGTAGACGGGTCCTGGGGCTTCCACCCAACAGCCCAAATTTTTTCCTGCATGAGGAATTAGGGTTGGGTTACGTAGAGGACAGTGTTAAAATAGCACCCGTTTTTATAATGGCTGCCTGTTTAGCGTAATCCTCATGCGTCACTGAACCACTCTGTTATCGAATTTTGTTTAGACTACGATTATGGTTTTTTGATTCCTTGGCTACAGCACATTAAAAAGTAGCCATCTTGCTTGGAATACCAAAATTATTTACTAGTCCGCAATGCATAGCACAAGCAGGTAAAGTATGGTCTAGGGAGAACTTCATAGCCCATGTTAACTATCTAGAGATGGGGAGGAATTGATGAAGTCATCTATACAGGAATGTGCAATAATTCAAACTAGACCAGGCCCGGAGCCGTATTTGAAACTTGTTATTAATCCATGGGAAAGATCTCTGCTTACCAGATTTTGTTTAGACTCCATCCGAAGCCTTTTATGCTTTCCTTTTGACCAACGCAACCCATCAGTGATTTTAACTTGCCCATGTGACAAATCCTTGCCCCAAACACTCTTGCTCTTTGCCTTCTTTCAAACTATATTTGATACCTGTGCTTAAAGGCAAGAGATTTTATTAAATGTAAACTGGCTTTGTTATATTTAAAGGCTTTAGGTTCACCAAGTGGATGTAAAGCTTTTTTTAACTATCTTTTATGTATCAGAGCATTGTTGCCAATGTTATACCTTTATGATTATTTTGTAATAATCTAATAAAGATTTGCCTGTCTGTCTACTCTTTATACAGATTTACTCCTCACTTGACAGAGGTGCATTTACAACTGCCCTGAAAACATATTGCTTGTATGGGTCTGTGGGATTAATAGCCGGAGTCAGACACAGAGAGTGGGATACAGGAAGACTTTTATTCAATCGTTCCTGAGACAGTTCGTTCGTTCGCGTTGCTCCGTTGTCCGGTTTGTGCGATGATACTGTTGTAGGTTCGCCCTCCGCTTCCGGTGAGTTGTGGTCGGGTTACCATAAAGGAAAAGAAAAGAGGAACACTTGTCACTCTCGTGTTCTATTCCGCACACGTGATAGGGAAAAAGGAGTGAGGGAATCACACCCGAACCGCCACCAATGCCACACAAGACGTTTGTGCTTTTATATACAAGAAGGTGCAGAAGACGTCTATCTGGGGTTTAACAAGTCAGGGTTTTCCTCCCTCCCCTGGGTTGCTGCTCTGTCAAGTACGGGAGAGCCCCTCCGGAACCAACCCCGCACTCGAGCACATACCTCTGGGAGCCACGCTCCTCCGTGAGCGTGGCTGGAGTTCTTGTGGTACCGGATCGGGTCCGGCTCCCCTTCGCCTGGTCGTCTCTGTCGGCTCCGTCGAGGTTCCGGTACTTCTTCCTCTCCACACCGCAACGGGACTTGGTCAGCGTCTTCCTCCTGTGCGTCGATTTCACTCCGGGTCCTCCTCTCGTGACGTCCGTAGTCCTAATGTGCGACTCCCTTTCCGGTCTCTTCCTGGTTGAAGAACCCCGCCTCTTCGCCAGCCGCTGAGTCGATAGGCGCATGTGACCCTGTCACGTGGGGCGCCTGTTTCTCCAGGAAGAGGGAAGGAGATGAGTTAAAGGGACCGCTACAGTCCGGACCAGGCGTATCCCATGGCGACTGAAAACAAAGCACAGGAGAGACGTAAGGAGGTAACTGATCACTCTCCTCCTCTCCCATCGGGTCTCGGGCAGGCATATCGTGACAGGGTCCGAAGAATAAATCATATTCATGCAGGAGGTAGATTGCTTGGATTAAGCTGCAGTGCGGCTGAGAAATTTCGGATCTGTTATCTCTAGGAAGGTCCATTAGACCTACTCGTTCTGTTATCTTTACTAAAATCTGTTTTCTGTTTTTTTGCTAGTTTCAAATGTAGTTTTGTACTACAGCTCAGTAAAGATATTGAGTAGCTAAGCACTCATTAGAAATAATATCAAATCAAAATCAAATCAAGATAGGACAAGAGGTAATAAAGCATAACATTCAGACAATAGTCAGAGAAATATCTCTGCTATCACGATGAATGCTGCTGAGCTAGTGAACAATAATTCATCGCAGAAAGTAGATCAGTACTTTGATGGGAAAAGGGACTTGATGTGTGAACGGACATGATAAACAAAAAGTTACCGACAGGTACCCGTTTCTGAACATGGAACTAGCTTACAAAGTTTGAATCCAGTGGCCTACCCTGTGAGTCCTGGAAACACTCAGGCAGAATTTGACAAAGCTTCCACAGGATCACTGCAGAAGAATCTACTGATTCTGGTTTGTAGGAGATTTCAGTAAAGGCTAATCCTAAAGATGTTGCTAATATTCAATGTTTAGTCTGAATTAAAGTGAAAAGAAAGGAACAAAAACATCAATATAGTTGCAGTGAAGAACAATTATCAATAAATGAAGATGGGCTGGGAGGGGTCTTAGTTTATTACACCTACAAGCAATAAATATAACAAATTTAAGATGTATTGGTAAAACACAATGTGAAACTGAAGTAGACAATCAACATAAATAACTGTTGAGCCTACCAATAGAAAGTGAAGTTTACAAGATAAGTTGTGCTAACTTCTCTTGAGCAGACCAAAATCAGACAATGCATCTGAAAATGACAGACATGAAGAAATTGAAACATTGAACTTGTGTAACTTGTGGGCTTATTCTCCACGTCTTTGTAATTCTGAAGAGGGTACCAAGGTACTGACTCAAGGGGTGCATTACAGCAGTGATGTCTGAAACCCTCCACAAGCATTTCTCAAATTGAAATAATGAGAATGTTATGAGGAAATAACCCCCCCCCCAATATTTTCGAGTTAATATCCTTGACTAAATAGATGTACTTCTTATCTATTGGACATTTACTGCTTTCAGACAAACTGCTGCCGCCAGGCTCCCCAAAGCCTTTGTTATAAATATATATATATATCGCACTACTCCTCAATCTGCAGATATTTTGCTAAGTAAAATGCTGGATTAGTATACAGCAAAACACACAAGATGATGGACGGAATGCTGCACATTGGCAAACATTCACCCCCAGTCACAGATCTGGGTTTAATCCATCGTTATTTTGCTTCACCACGCCACCCCAGTTCAGACATAGCCATATGCAAATCAGTCTTGACCCTGTGCCTCATGGGAACAGTCCAGACCGAACTGCCAAGCCATGTCTTCCCTGGACCGGAATCAAGCATCCTAGGACCGGTTTCAGGCTATCAGCCTTCATCAGCCAGGATAGCTTGACTCCAGTGGCGCAGTGAGCACGGGACCCACGTCTGGGCATACCCTTCCCACTTAGGGCGAATTGCAAAACACACAAGATGATGGACGGAATGCTGCACATTGGCAAACATTCACCCCCAGTCACAGATCTGGGTTTAATCCATCGTTATTTTGCTTCACCACGCCACCCCAGTTCAGACATAGCCATATGCAAATCAGTCTTGACCCTGTGCCTCATGGGAACAGTCCAGACCGAACTGCCAAGCCATGTCTTCCCTGGACCGAATCAAGCATCCTAGGACCGGTTTCCAGGCTATCAGCCTTCATCAGCCAGGATAGCTTGACTCCAGTGGCGCAGTGAGCACGGGACCCACGTCTGGGCATACCCTTCCCACTTAGGGCGAATTGCAAAACACACAAGATGATGGACGGAATGCTGCACATTGGCAAACATTCACCCCCAGTCACAGATCTGGGTTTAATCCATCGTTATTTTGCTTCACCACGCCACCCCAGTTCAGACATAGCCATATGCAAATCAGTCTTGACCCTGTGCCTCATGGGAACAGTCCAGACCGAACTGCCAAGCCATGTCTTCCCTGGACCGGAATCAAGCATCCTAGGACCGGTTTCAGGCTATCAGCCTTCATCAGCCAGGATAGCTTGACTCCAGTGGCGCAGTGAGCACGGGACCCACGTCTGGGCATACCCTTCCCACTTAGGGCGAATTGCAAAACACACAAGATGATGGACGGAATGCTGCACATTGGCAAACATTCACCCCCAGTCACAGATCTGGGTTTAATCCATCGTTATTTTGCTTCACCACGCCACCCCAGTTCAGACATAGCCATATGCAAATCAGTCTTGACCCTGTGCCTCATGGGAACAGTCCAGACCGAACTGCCAAGCCATGTCTTCCCTGGACCGGAATCAAGCATCCTAGGACCGGTTTCAGGCTATCAGCTTTCATCAGCCAGGATAGCTTGACTCCAGTGGCGCAGTGAGCACGGGACCCACGTCTGGGCATACCCTTCCCACTTAGGGCGAATTGCAAAACACACATGATGATGGACGGAATGCTGCACATTGGCAAACATTCACCCCCAGTCACAGATCTGGGTTTAATCCATCGTTATTTTGCTTCACCACGCCACCCCAGTTCAGACATAGCCATATGCAAATCAGTCTTGACCCTGTGCCTCATGGGAACAGTCCAGACCGAACTGCCAAGCCATGTCTTCCCTGGACCGGAATCAAGCATCCTAGGACCGGTTTCAGGCTATCAGCCTTCATCAGCCAGGATAGCTTGACTCCAGTGGCGCAGTGAGCACGGGACCCACGTCTGGGCATACCCTTCCCACTTAGGGCGAATTGCAAAACACACAAGATGATGGACGGAATGCTGCACATTGGCAAACATTCACCCCCAGTCACAGATCTGGGTTTAATCCATCGTTATTTTGCTTCACCACGCCACCCCAGTTCAGACATAGCCATATGCAAATCAGTCTTGACCCTGTGCCTCATGGGAACAGTCCAGACCGAACTGCCAAGCCATGTCTTCCCTGGACCGGAATCAAGCATCCTAGGACCGGTTTCAGGCTATCAGCCTTCATCAGCCAGGATAGCTTGACTCCAGTGGCGCAGTGAGCACGGGACCCACGTCTGGGCATACCCTTCCCACTTAGGGCGAATTGCAAAACACACATGATGATGGACGGAATGCTGCACATTGGCAAACATTCACCCCCAGTCACAGATCTGGGTTTAATCCATCGTTATTTTGCTTCACCACGCCACCCCAGTTCAGACATAGCCATATGCAAATCAGTCTTGACCCTGTGCCTCATGGGAACAGTCCAGACCGAACTGCCAAGCCATGTCTTCCCTGGACCGGAATCAAGCATCCTAGGACCGGTTTCAGGCTATCAGCCTTCATCAGCCAGGATAGCTTGACTCCAGTGGCGCAGTGAGCACGGGACCCACGTCTGGGCATACCCTTCCCACTTAGGGCGAATTGCAAAACACACAAGATGATGGACGGAATGCTGCACATTGGCAAACATTCACCCCCAGTCACAGATCTGGGTTTAATCCATCGTTATTTTGCTTCACCCACGCCACCCCAGTTCAGACATAGCCATATGCAAATCAGTCTTGACCCTGTGCCTCATGGGAACAGTCCAGACCGAACTGCCAAGCCATGTCTTCCCTGGACCGGAATCAAGCATCCTAGGACCGGTCTCAGGCTATCAGCCTTCATCAGCCAGGATAGCTTGACTCCAGTGGCGCAGTGAGCACGGGACCCACGTCTGGGCATACCCTTCCCACTTAGGGCGAATTGCAAAACACACAAGATGATGGACGGAATGCTGCACATTGGCAAACATTCACCCCCAGTCACAGATCTGGGTTTAATCCATCATTATTTTGCTTCACCACGCCACCCCAGTTCAGACATAGCCATATGCAAATCAGTCTTGACCCTGTGCCTCATGGGAACAGTCCAGACCGAACTGCCAAGCCATGTCTTCCCTGGACCGGAATCAAGCATCCTAGGACCGGTTTCAGGCTATCAGCCTTCATCAGCCAGGATAGCTTGACTCCAGTGGCGCAGTGAGCACGGGACCCACGTCTGGGCATACCCTTCCCACTTAGGGCGAATTGCAAAACACACAAGATGATGGACGGAATGCTGCACATTGGCAAACATTCACCCCCAGTCACAGATCTGGGTTTAATCCATCGTTATTTTGCTTCACCACGCCACCCCAGTTCAGACATAGCCATATGCAAATCAGTCTTGACCCTGTGCCTCATGGGAACAGTCCAGACCGAACTGCCAAGCCATGTCTTCCCTGGACCGGAATCAAGCATCCTAGGACCGGTTTCAGGCTATCAGCCTTCATCAGCCAGGATAGCTTGACTCCAGTGGCGCAGTGAGCACGGGACCCACGTCTGGGCATACCCTTCCCACTTAGGGCGAATTGCAAAACACACAAGATGATGGACGGAATGCTGCACATTGGCAAACATTCACCCCCAGTCACAGATCTGGGTTTAATCCATCGTTATTTTGCTTCACCACGCCACCCCAGTTCAGACATAGCCATATGCAAATCAGTCTTGACCCTGTGCCTCATGGGAACAGTCCAGACCGAACTGCCAAGCCATGTCTTCCCTGGACCGGAATCAAGCATCCTAGGACCGGTTTCAGGCTATCAGCCTTCATCAGCCAGGATAGCTTGACTCCAGTGGCGCAGTGAGTACGGGACCCACGTCTGGGCATACCCTTCCCACATCGGGCGAGTGCAAAACACACAAGATGATGGACGGAATGCTGCACATTGGCAAACATTCACCCCCAGTCACAGATCTGGGTTTAATCCATCGTTATTTTGCTTCACCACGCCACCCCAGTTCAGACATAGCCATATGCAAATCAGTCTTGACCCTGTGCCTCATGGGAACAGTCCAGACCGAACTGCCAAGCCATGTCTTCCCTGGACCGGAATCAAGCATCCTAGGACCGGTTTCAGGCTATCAGCCTTCATCAGCCAGGATAGCTTGACTCCAGTGGCGCAGTGAGCACGGGACCCACGTCTGGGCATACCCTTCCCACTTAGGGCGAATTGCAAAACACACAAGATGATGGACGGAATGCTGCACATTGGCAAACATTCACCCCCAGTCACAGATCTGGGTTTAATCCATCGTTTTTTTGCTTCACCACGCCACCCCAGTTCAGACATAGCCATATGCAAATCAGTCTTGACCCTGTGCCTCATGGGAACAGTCCAGACCGAACTGCCAAGCCATGTCTTCCCTGGACCGGAATCAAGCATCCTAGGACCGGTTCCAGGCTATCAGCCTCCATCAGCCAGGATAGCTTGACTCCAGTGGCGCAGTGAGCACGGGACCCACGTCTGGGCATACCCTTCCCACTTAGGGCGAATTGCAAAACACACAAGATGATGGATGGAATGCTGCACATTGGCAAACATTCACCCCCAGTCACAGATCTGGGGTGAATCTATGACATTGTTCTGCATTCTGTCCATCAACTGTTGTTTTTGCATTTGTCACCCGAGTGGGACGGGTATGGCCAGACGTGGGTCCGTGTCTCCATGCCACTGGAATCAAGCTATCCTGGCTGAAGAGTGAAGCCCGAAACCGGTCCTAGGATGCTTGCTTCCAGTCCAGGGAGGACCTGGCTTGGCAGTTCGGGCTGGACTGTTCCCATGAGGCACAGGGTCAAGACTGATTTGCATATGGCTGGGTTCAAACTGGAATGGCATGGTGAGCAAAAAACGATGGATTAGGCCCAGATGTCTGTACTGGGGTGAATGTATGACATTGTTCTGCTTTCTGTCCATCAACTGTTGTTTTTGCATTTGTCACCCGAGTGGGACGGGTATGCCCAGACGTGGGTCCCGTGCTCTCCATGCCACTGGAATCAAGCTATCCTGGCTGAAGAGGTGAAACCGAAGCCGGTCCTAGGATGCTTGTTTCCAGTCCAGGGAGGACCTGGCTTGGCAGTTCGGGCTGGACTGTTCCCATGAGGCACAGGGTCAAGACTGATTTGCATATGGCTGGGTTCAAACTGGAATGGCATGGTGAGCAAAAAAACGATGGATTTAGGCCCAGATCTCTGTACTGGGGTGAATGTATGACATTGTTCTGCATTCTGTCCATCAACTGTTGTTTTTGGATTAGTATACAGGACACTCTCATTGCTGAATTATGCTGAGCACTGCAAAAAATGCCTGTGTTGAGCCTTTTTACGTCTCTTCATATCATTGCAGCTATAAGTAAGTGGTGGTCAGATGCTCTCACTAAATGTAATCTAATCAAATTGAATTGAATCTAATTGAATCTAATCTAATCTAAACTGGTATTTCTAGAGCACAGGCTTAGTACTACCCAGTAGGAGGTCATTTGGTACAGTTGAAATATAACTTCAGAACAAGGGCAAAACACACTGGCAGGAGAAGTAAAAACAGGATGATAAGAGCACAATGTCGAACAGTTAGTTTTTCAGAATTTTCCTGAACTTGAACTTGTCATGCTCCATTTAAAGGGGTTGTGTTAGCTTGTTCCACTATTTTGGGCCGATAACTTGAAATGTTTTTCTGCCCTAAGTAGATTTCCTAAATTTAGAAATGGTCAGAAGGCATGGATTTTTCAATCTCAAATGATGAAAAGATTTGCATTTGTAAAATTTTGAGGCTAAGTTGGTAGGCGGATTCATATCATAAAGTTTGTGTACTATAGAGAGGGATTTTAAAGTGATTTGCTTGCCAACTGGCAGCCATTGAAGTATTTGTAGAGACTCTGCTATCTAACCAGATATTCTCAAGCGTCACCTTGGAGAGGTTTGACTTAAGGTAATTAAGGCAGATCCCATTTTTGATAAGTTCAAGGGCCTGTGGAAGTAAGACAGTGGCATCAGAACTGCTTTTTTGGATGTCTTGTAACAATTGATTGTCGTCTGCATAGGTTGCAAAGGTAATAAATTCCTGTAAAAGGAAGGTGATGGAGCAAATGTAAACATTAAACTACAGAGGAGATAGGGGCAAAGCCTGTGAAAAACCCCAGGGAATCTATCTCTTTTAGAAGATAAATGGCCAATCTACACCAAGATAGTTGTGATCGGAAAGAAAGGCTATAACCCAGGCCAGAGCAGACCTCCTGACCCCTACATTAAAGGGGTAGGAGAGCAAAATGTTATGATCGATGGTGTTGAGGGCAATTGAAAGATCTAAGAGAGTGAGGACCCCAATGTAAACTATGGCGGCCGATGCATATAAACAGTGGTTGGGCACATGGAGGGGGTGCGGGCGGAGCGTGGGGGGGGGTGGAATAATACAAAACTAAAAATAAAACATACCTGATGCTGCTTCTTCCGCCTCGTGCTACGGTGCTTCTTTGCTTCCTGGTCCCAGCAGACCCTGGGACAGCATCAGAGACTCCTTGTGCAATCCCTGCACTGCTCTCATACTGGATGAGAGCAGCACGGGGATTGGCCTGAGCGGGCTTGTTTAACGCTCGATCAGGCATAGGGAGTATCTGCTGTTTCTTCAACTCGGCTGTACAATTCACCTGGGTTGGAGAAACCTAACTGTGCATGTCTGTTTGGCCGGCCAAACAGACATGCACAGTTGGCAGTGCAAATCTCTCCGCCCCATTGCAATGGCCCGGTCCCGCCCATCCCCTCACACGCTGGCTCAGCCAGCAGCTGAAAAATAAAACGAAAATAAAATATTGTCTTATTTTTAAGCTGCTGCCTCTGAGCCTATGGGGGTTCACTAGAAATACCAGATTAGATTAGATTATAAAGAAGATACAGGGAACCCACTGGTAAATTCCAAATGCAGTTGATTGCAGGTACTCCAATAAGATACAGAAGAAAATAAAACGCAGCCACTGCTCCAGCAACAAGTTAACTGATGCCCACAGAATCCAGAGATCCCCAGAATCCCTAGATCCCAACATTCAGAGTGACATCGCAATGTTCTGTACGTTACCAGTAAGGCCTGGGCTGACTACACACTGCCACGCCGCCTTACAAAAGAAAACAATATACAACCACACACACACACACATGCACAAGAAAAAACTCACAACAGAATTGTCAACCACACCACAAAACAAACCCATCACATTATTTAGAATACTGCATGTTGCGCGTGCTGTGCCAGACTAAGGTCACCAGAATAACCCTGTCACTCTCCTCCGATCCTGACCACAATTCTGGAGTTGATGAACCCAAATAAGTCTCAACCACAGGTTCCCTATCCAGCAAGACTTAGTTCTGGATTTTGAATTAAAAAAAACACTGCTTCCATCTTCCGCCTTGGACCGTGGAACTGTACAGTCTATGGGCCAGATGTACGACCAGCAAAATTGCCCCTCGCAAATTGCGACTCATTTGCGAGTCGCAATTTGCGAGGTGTAATTTGCCATGTACAACAGTGTGTTTAACACTGTTTGCGATTCCCAATGGGGTTGCAAATTGCGAGGCTCATTAATATTAATGAGCCTCTCGCAATTTGCAAGCCCATTGGAATGACAGGCCCTCCCAGGGATGGTGGCCTGCTGGGTTCAGCAGACCACCATGTCTGGGACTGCTTTTAAATAAAGCAGTTTTTTTTTTTTAAATGCAGCCCGTTTTCCTTAAAGGAAAACGGGAAGCATTTAAAATAAAAGAAAATGAAGCGTTTTCGTTTCATTTTTTAAGGGCAGGCAGTGGTCCCTGGGACCACTGCCTGCCCTTAAAAAATAATTTTGCATGCATTTGCAAAGGGGAAGGGGTCCCCTGGGGACCCCTTCCCATTTGCGAATGCATTACCACCTACTTGAAGTAGGTGGTAATTGCGAGTGTTTTGCGACCGCAATTGTGGTCGCAAAACATTAGTACATGGTTTTGAGACTCGCTATTTGGAAGGGAACGCCCCTTCCAAATGGCGAGTCTCTAAACACTTTTTTGCGAGTCGCAATTCATTTGCCACTCGCAAAAATGTGTTGGTACATGGCCATGACAATTTTAGCATGCGCAAATGGGTCGATAACCCGTTTGTGCATGCTAAAATTGTTCGTACATCTGGCCCTCTGTTCAATAAGGAAACTCTTCCCAAATTCCAGACCTTGCCCCTTCCAGCATTACAGCGCATAACTACTTGGCAGTTCACTTGTCACATAGTCTTTGGGCCCAAAGTAGCTCTCCCACTGAAATGTTAACCATGGAGGACTTCTGCCTAGACTTATCCATATAGCACTTCATGTCCTCCTTGACACCAAGCATGTCTTCACGTACAACCTTAGCATCTAACTCAGTGACAAGACCCTCATGTCTCCACAACCAACACCGAAGCAACCTGCAACCAGGGTCAGGATGACACACAACTGGAAAGGTGTACAGTCAGTTGTTTAATGAATAGTAGTGTGATAAGATAGCAACATAGCATGAAGCTCCTTTTTCCAGCTCCAATCATAACTATGAGTCAACTAGATGGTATCTTTGCTAAACCTTTCCATCTGCCCATTTACTTCAGGATGGAACACAGAGGTCTTTTTGTGCAAAATGCCCAAATGCTCAAGATAACTTTCATACGAGTACTGGTGAATTGGTTTCCTTTATTGGAATCCAAACTCTCAAATATCCTTTCTCTCAGAAAAGCATCATGCAATAATCCTATAACAGTATCAGTGTCAACCTTAACTACCTTCTTGACCTCAGGCCACTTGGAAAAATAGTCAATGAGCACAGTTCCAAAAACCTCCTTCGGTGGCCCTTCATGTATGTTCAAGTCTGCACGTTTGTTTTCACTTATCACTGTTCAAATACACAGAGCAATGAAGAACCCAACTGGTCAGACCCTCATCCATACCTGGCCACTAGAATACTTCTCTGGCATGCCTCTTGGTGGCAGCTATGCCCAAACACCCATCATGGCATTGATCAAAACGATCTCTTGTAACTGTGAGGAGGACAATTTTGTCTCCTCATGCATCTTGTGCACTTTGTTCATCCTTTATCTTAAAGAATGCTTGCAATTCTCTTCTCAAATTGCCTTCCGCCATCCACCCTAATTTAATGTACTCAATGATCTTCAGCATACACACATCTGGTTCCTTATTACCCCTCCATTCTTCTTCCATTACAGATGTCAAGGATAATGAGTCACTATTTATCATGTTCTCTCCAGTAAAACCTACCCCACACTCCATGTCACCACTCACAACATCATCCAAAACTCCAAAAGGCAACCTTGACATGCCTTCAGAATGTATGTTGCATGCCCCTGCAACACATTCAATGACAATACCGAAAGCTTCAATTTTGCAACAAACCTAGCTAACCTGTTCAACAAGTTCTTTCCGCCACGAGACAGGACATTAACTAACGGTCACTGGTCAATTCTGATTGTAAACCTCATCCCCCAAACATTCTGAACTAGTCTGCAGCCCAGATGCATGCTTGGATCTCTCTCTCTCAATTACTGAATGCCTCCTTTTGGCCTCCTTCAGCATCCTGGAACCATATGCAACAGTCCATTCACTCTTCTTATTTCTCTGAATCAAAGCAGCACCAATCCTCGCACTGCTTGCATCTAAAAAATTTGTGTCAAACAAGGGGCATTTACCAATTCTTTTTTCAATTGTTCATAGGCTTCCGCTTGTTGAATGCACAATACATACTCTGGGCTTTATTCACAAAGGTAAACTTACACGTTTGTGTGAGTTATGCGCTTTCAGTTTTTGCAAAGCTGCATTTAAATAGTAAGTTTATGAGTGCGGAGAACTCCCTCGTAAACTTACTATTAAAATAGAGCTTTGTGAATACTGAAAAACTGTAAACTCACACATGCGTGTAAGTTTACCTTTGTGAATCAGACCCCATGTGATTTTCCTTATTAACACTCTCAAAGGCTCTGACTTTTGCACATAGTTCTCCAAGAATTTCAAATAAAGTTCAGTAAGTCCAGTGAATGATGTCACCTAATCCTTTGATCCTGGTGCTACAGCTGCTGGTATAACCATTACATGATCATTCTTTGGCCAGATTCCACCTGTAGAAATGCTGTGTCCTTTGTGGTCCACCCCTGTACAAGCAAAACATTTGTCCATTCTCAAGGTGAATCTCCTCATTTCCATCCCTCTCAAAACTACCTCAAGCTCTTGACATGTTCCTTCTGATTTTCTGCTGAAAACCAAAATGTTATCTGCTGCTTTCACACTCTCCACTAGCCTTTCGAAAACAGCAGCAGCACTTTCTAACCTAAGGGCATTCTTCTGTACTGAAGCAAACCCTCCGTGTTGATGAATGCTATCAAAAATGTGGTGTCTTTATGTAGGATCACCTGAAGGTAGGCACTTACAAATTCTAGTGTGATTGAAACTGTGGGTCCTGCTAAGGTAGACAATAGATTTGAATGTAGGCTATAGGGTGTTGATCTACCCAGATGACATCATTAACGCAGCAAAGATCGGTCCACAGTTGAAGCTCAGCAGAAGACTTCAAGAATATCACAACTGGCAAACCCCAGAGCGAAGCCTCTATTGGTTCAAGTGTACCCTTGCCACACAAATCCTGTAATATGCTTTTTAACTTTTAGCTGTAATTGACTGGTACGTTCCCAACTTGTGATATACAGGGAAAGTCCCATCTCTGAGTATGATTGTATATTTAAAATCTCCCAACTTATCTCTAAAAACATCTGGGAACTTGCTTTTCACAGCCTGAACTAAACTAGCAGCATTTCCTCCCCGCCATGTGATTAACTGATACACAGATGGAATAGCATGAGGATTCAATCTCATCCCTAAATGTTCTTGGTGCTGCCAACCTACAACTGACTCACCCTTGTCAGCAATAAAGGCCATTCCCTTTAAAACTTCATACTTTGAATTCTAATACAGCCCAAATGAATCTCATTGTTTTGATCTTATGGCCAGGGTACGCATAATTTCTTGCCCGGCCACAATAATCTGAACAAATCCTGGCCAATTGTTGAATACTAGGCACACGAGTCCACCATCATGTGTGTATTCACAAGGCTCACCTTGTTAATGGTGGACTGCATTTGCTCTTGGCTATCCTTAGCACAGGTAAGTGGAAGTAAAGTTCTTATGGTCTCTCTCTAGCAGCATTGATGAACAGGCTGTATGATGAAGGGGCAATAGAGATTGATGGGGTGGGCTGTATTTAGAGGCAGAGTCTCTGTCCTGCAGGCTCTGGCAGGCATTGCAATGCAAGCCAAAGAATCCCTGTCCCTCATCAGGTACCAGAAAGGAAGCAGGTCTCTGCTTGCAACCCACTAGTCCTCTCGCCTCAAGTTTAAAGGTGTTGGTGAATAGAAAACACCTATAACTGGGAATTATGAATGCGGGAGAAGGGTGGAAGGGTGAAAGAGAGAGAAATCAGTCATGAGCCTGGACTGGAGTATTCAGGCAACTCACACCTAAATCTGGAGTAGGACACACTTTCTCATAGAAAATACTTTGAGACCTGTCCTCTCTTCATGTGGAACCACATGGGGTTTGCTGAACACCGATAGTCTGCTACATTTCCATTCCCATTGAAGTGGTGACATTGAAGTTACCTAAACATTGGGCCCGGTCCACAATCCTCCATTCAGAAAAGTCAGAAATGTATGGTCCTTGGCTTACAGCTACATCTTGCTCACATACATGAACTTCTACACTCAGGGAAATGTAGCAAATCTACATTCTCACTTGTGTAAATGCAATACACGTGTGTTTGTAATGACTAATTTTTTTCTTAGTTTCTATGTGAGGAAATATTATTTTCTCCAAAAGAAACTCCATATCCCAAACCCATACCAGGTTTCTTTCCCCTCTCCCTCTCTAACAACAACTGTACTCTTGTCCTCAACAGGATTAAATCATTGACCATTTTCGGTGTGAAAACTAACTGGAAAGTGTTTGTGGGGCCTGCAGACCAATTGACTTGTGTCTGTTCATCACCATTTGTTGAGTGCCTGTACAAGAAAGCTCGCATTCAGACTGTTTTGAGGATGTACTTACACATACAATCCTAAAATATTAGCTGAATTTCAAGTGTGAATAGATCCATTTACGAGAAAAGATACAAATGTTTCTGATTCTGTGAGTTAGGAATTAGATTTTTAGCCTCCAAAAATTCTGCTCTTTGTTAGGTGTGGAAACAGCTTTGTGAATTGAGCCAACTAGTTTAATGGTAAAAATTCCATGATAAGAAAACTTCTCCTTAAAGGGACTTGGTCTAACACTCCCTCTCCTACATACTTTATATTCTATACAAATTCTCATCCACTACACATGCTATCCGTTGATTATAAAAACCCTGCGCGACATTATAACATCATCCTTACTTATCTATGTTACCGTTTAAGTTGCAGAATTTAAAATAAAAAAATTCGTAGGAAAATCCCACTATTTTCATAATAAGATTTTAAAGGTTTCTCACAATGTCTAATGGGCTCATTCTGAGTTCTGCTGATAATCTGGTATCAGGTGTAAAGAGTGCTTTGCGTTTCTTTGGAATCTGAAATAAGGGAAATTTGTGTTCTGTCCTTACACCCTTTGCATTTCCCTGCAAAGCTCCCGCTAGGTTTTCCTGGAGGAATTAGCCAAGGGAAAATAGACAGAATGAAGAAAATGTGCAGTTCTAACATGCTGTAAAACGGACACCAGAGGTTATACCCAATCCTACCTTAAAAACTTGGAAAGATATGCAAAAAAACAAAGTAAAGCTGCAATCATACGTTATACCTCGTTCTGATCTTAAAAACTCTGAAAGATTTGCAAAATGTCTTGCACCTGAAAATGTTGCAAGACTTAGAATGAACCAGTAAATATTTATATAATTTTTTAAAGATCATAGTATGTTTATGAACTAAAGTCAAAAAGATAAAGCTCATTGTTATGTCTGAATAATTCAAAATGAGAGCAACTCATCAACATTGGTAGAATGGTACTATGGCGTTAATTTAGAGTTTAGAGTTTGATGGACCAGGAGCCCTACCAAACTCATGGTTTCCTTGCCTCATTTAGTGGTGGGGTAACAGCCAGTTTTCTGAAAGAGCCTCAGCTGGCCCGGTCATTCGAAACCTTACACTAATGCTTGAGGGCTATTGATTTTATCTCAGAAACATATCCATAATACGGGAGAAGGTTTCTGAATAACAAAAACATTACTGAGCAGGCATGACATTTAGCCTGCCCGGAATTGATTTTTTTTAACAAATGCGTCTGCACTGTATGGGCAGAGTCACTGTCGGTGAAAATGTCCCACTAAAGCGGCAGGTTCTTTAAATGCAGCAGGTATGGACCAAAATGATACCTTCCCTAATAGTCTTAGAAGTGTAGTTAGTGGAAATTGGATCACCAATTTTTGAGTTATTGTTTTGCAAACAGCAGTATGAAAAATTGTGTTGGCTACAAGCCTGTAACTTTTCCCCTGTCAACTTGCATTCACGGAGATGGATTGGCAAACGTTTTAATTTGATGTTTTATGTTTTTATTTAGTGAGAGGGGTAAAGATATGAACAAATCAAAAATTGATTATATCCCTGACTACAGTATCTTCATCAAAGTTTACTATGATAATCTACAGTGATTGTGTCTTTACTCCCCCTATTTCTCCAGCCATTTACTTCCTTATCTTTGATTCATTTCATCTTTGCTTCTCCCATCTATCTATAACAGTGAAATTACTTTGACTGTAACATTTACTTTGTCCAATTTACTTTTTTCTACTGCTACATAGTTCCCTTTCTCTACCCTAAACCCAACAATGCTTTCTATTTCCTTATTCTGTTTAAATTTCATTTAATTACATTACATTCCATCAACACTAACTCTACACTGAATAAAATAAATGTTTAATTAATTAAAATATTACCTTCTAACAGTAACGCTAGACTCTTATTTATTGTAATAAATGCCTATGAAGCTTAATTTGATAAAAACATTTCGCTTGAATTGAGTTTACTTTTATATTGTGAATAACATTTATTTTGGATTTAATTTTATTCATTTTTCGAATACAAATCCTACCTCTAATACCAACTCTTAATTCATTTCAATGAAATTATTTTTTATTTTCAGTAATTCCAACTCTAACCAAAAATATGCAAAGGTACATTCATACAACTTAATTACGAATAATGTAGTATTTTTTTAACCATAATACTACATAATAACCACCCTAAAAATTATTTTCCTGTTGCTTACAGTGAATTGATAATGTTGTTCAGTAAATGCAGACAAAGTAAAGGTGCGGTCAAATTAACTTCACAGAAATAAATGTCAGGTAAAGTAAAATGACAGGTGTAAAGGTACGATACTTCTTGGATATGTACATAAATTGATCAATAAATAGCAGGCAGACACAAAGTAATTAATGTGTGGTTGCAGATGAATAGTTCATTTACTTATCGAGCCATTAGCTTAAATGGTAATGTGAATATTTCATTTCGATGAATTCTTTTATAAACATGACTTCTCTTTTTCACAGTTGCATCAAGTCATATCGATTGGCTGACCTGGAGACTGATGAAGAATTGTCTCTATCAGTTTACTTCATACCTGACTCCTCTGACAACAAGACAGAAATCCTACATGGTGGCATTACTCTCTTTTTGCCCTGGTTACAATGGTGGCATCTTTGAGATGGACAACTTCAAAAAGAAGTAATCTTGTGGTGTTCCGTAACCGCACCAAGTTAGTTCTGTATTACGCCTTCATTCAAGCAAGCCCACACATTCAAAGGTGGAATAAACACAGAAAATATGTATTTATTTTTTGAGCATTGTAATAGCTTATTAGCTGTATGTTGTGCTTTACATCTATTATTTATGTTTGGAAAGAATTTACTCTCATTAAAAGCAGAATTATTGAAATTAATTGTGTGTTCCATTTTTGCCCAGTTTGGGGAGACTTTGGATGGCTTTGGATTAGCTCTAACTGTGTTATTTATTTATTTGTATGTCTTTATGTGCCAGGATTACATAAAATAAATAAACAGATAAATAAATATTGTGGTAATGTCCACACTCCTAGGTGTACGGCGTATAGTTAGGGTATGCGTTGAAGGTTAAAAGTACATTGTGGACATTACAGTCCAGCAGGACGTGCAAAGAAATCCAATCTAACATTATTTGTTTCCAAGCCAAGGAAGTAGAATTCAGAAAAAGAACTCCTTAATGGAATGTAGTTTTTATTCATGTATTTGTTTTGTTTTATGTAATGACAAACATGGTGGATTACTAAAAAGAAATTGGTGTACTAGAACATTATGGTCAAGATGTAGGGCAGCCTGACTTAAGCAGGGTGAGGGGAATGTCCTTTGTTCAAGCCTTATTCTGTGTCTGCATCCAGTGCTTATAGCTAAGGATTGAATACCTATATGAACTTTGTTAGTCTTCAGCAGTTTTACGTAGTGCAGATATTTTGGCTATGTACTGAAGGATGGAAGTGAAACTTTACAGAGTGTTCAGATCTGGATTCCGGATGGTCTGGGTATTGTCTGACCTTAGATTTCTGGTTGTTGAATAGAGGGAGGCTTTTTTTTAACATTTATCTTTGAGCCTTTCCTTAAAAGGCCTTGTGTATACAGGAATTAAAGTTTCATATTTTTTCCAGAATTCCATACTGGGACAAGTGCATTTTTTTAAGTTACATTTTTTAATACTATAATCAGGAATATAATTATCTGGTTTTGTACTTGCTGTTGTTGGTCTAGTTTTTTTTAGGAAGACTTACATACATTATGTTGCAGGAGACGAGACTTGTCATGAATAGTGATAATGTGAGCTATACCCCATGATTGGCTTATTGCAGTGGGAGAAGGTTTCGTAGCCAAGACAGTAAAATAATGATACCATAGACCACCCTTCTTATTTGGTGGGTAAATATCATAGTGGAATAAGCTGCATCATGGATGGGATGAGTTTAAAAATTAATATTGAATACATTGTATTCTGTTGACCTCAACATCATCCAGCACCAGTTTGGTTTCTTTCAGGGTTTAGGTAGCTTTCATTCACCCAGTAATATATATGTACTTGGTTATTTGTGAGGGTTTCTTATCTCCTAGGTTGGCTTCAAAGGCACTAGCACATTTAGGTGGGTCCAGTGTACACAGGGAACTGCAATTGGTGTATTTAGGTAATCTGTGCAGCAATACACATATAGACATTGAAAAGTGAGTTTCAGAGAAAGGTAGCAAGAGTCATGGAACTTGACACATGTTTCTTGTAGTAAGTAAAAGATGAAATTGAGATTTACTGGTTGTGTCCTTGAAAGGGATCATCTGGAGAGTGAATTCAGAATAGGTCTCAGAGCCCAATCAGACATGGTTAAGCAGAGGAAGATTATGCAATGCCCTTTGTTGTTGATTGTTAGAGATGTGGGACAGGGTAAAAAAATATTTTTTCTCTACACTACATGGCTCCTTTGAAATCATCATTGGATTCACTCATTGGAAATTCCTGAGGGACAAACCCACTTTCTCAGTTGCTCTAACAAAGTCTCATTATCTGGCATGTCATAAGCTAAAGAAAGTTTGTAAAGTTTGGGAGCAGTGTTGGTGGTCTTCCTTTTTGGAAATGGAGTCATTAAAGATTCTTACAAAATGCCATCTCTGTTTTTCTGGTGGAGCTGAGTTTGGGCTGATGATCATAAACTGAGTAGCAGGATTCTTCAAACACCGGCTTGTCTCATCAATTTGTTTTCTCTCGCTACAATTCATCACACTGTGCTTCATATACCAATCAATTCTTAAGTAATGATTATTCAAAACCAAAGACCGAGTCACAAAGGCGAATTGCAAATTCCATTGCTAACGACTCTACTTCATTTTTGCCTATATCATGCAACCACATTTTCTTCAATATTGTCATGAAATATTCTTTTATTCAACATTGCCAACAAATGCTTTGTGTCTTCAGGTATGAAGCCTTTCTTTTAATGGCTGAATAGAAAGTAAAAGTGAACAATAAAATCATAGGGCCTGATTCACAAAGGTAAACTTACACTTTTGTGTAAGATTATTAATTTGTTGGTATTCACAAACTGCGAGTTTAATTTTACTAATAGTAATTTTACAACAGCGGATATTCCACACTTGATAAACCTGTCCTAGCTCTTAATGTGCAGAGTTCTTCATCTGACTCCGGAGTCTCCGCAGTTGTAAAATTGCTACTAGTAAAATTAAACTAGTAGTTTGTGAATTTCCAAAAAATAGAAAACGTGCATAAAAGGGTAAGTTTAACTTTGAGAATCAGGCCAGTTGTTGGAAGTATAATAGTGGCTCTTGTTATGGAAGAAATATTTTCAGTTAACGTCGTCAACAACAATATAACATGAAACACTATTTATATTTACGTACTACAGTCTGTAATGTTTACTTACTACAAGCCTGATTTGCTAAACGTGAATGCCCTGGGACTCTAAATTAGTCTGACTGGTCCTCCTATTAGCAGCACAAAAAAATGAAACTTGTTGTTTTGGAACATCATCGATGAGGCCTTTTCACCATCAGTGGGGACAGATGCAAATAGGCTGCGTGACCATAAGAAAATACATGTAGAAGCATGATGGTAGTAATAGGTGTGATTCATTCAAGTGTCTATGTATCACGACTATTATACTGGTATTCGAAACAAATATTAAGCATAAAATCTGATTTACCAGATTGTATTTAACCTAAAAGTGTTATACCGCTTCCTCAACAATGTGGGGGGCTAAGGCACACTTACCTCTCTTTCTTCCTACAGGTTCACCCTCACTTCATGTTGCATGGGTTCTGGACATCCTAAAAGGATTGGAGCAAGAGTCCTTTCTTCCTTCCGTTTATACCACAGGTTGGCTAGGAGAAGACTTGTTCATTAGCAGCATCTGCTGGATGGAGGACCATGTGACATGCAGGGATCATTACAGGAAGTAGTACTACTTTATATGGGCTTATTCCAATCCAAGATGTTGTGGGAATATTTCTGAGGTACCAAAGAACATAATCAGCACTGCATATAAGGTGGGTTGAAACTTAAAGGCCTGATTTATACTTTGATCGATGGTACTCCCTTCGTCAGGTTGGTGGAAGACAATACCTCCACCACCCTGACAGACTACTGTCCGTCAAATTTAGAAACGAACACCTGCCAAGCAGTCATCGCTGTACATTGGAAGGAACTGCCATAATTCTGATTCCTTTCAATGTACAAAACATTTGATGGACAGCCCCCTTTGGGTTTGACGGTCGTTAGTCAAACTTTTTCAAAGTTTTTGTTTTTCAGAAGCAAGCTCTCAAAGTGGGAGTTTGTTTCTGAAAAACAAAAAAGTAATGACCCCACACCCTAGAAGTTTCCTCCCAGGGTGTCGGGGACATGATTGCTTTTTTTCTGCTCCTCACTGTTATTTTTTTCATGGAGGTGATGAACAGAAAAATAAAGACATTACACCGTTCACCCTAATTTTGGAGGGCGTTGTAATGTTCTTTCTCTGATAACCTCTACTCCGTCGAGCTGTCAGTGGAAGTGTCTGTTGCGGGAGCCAACAGGAGCTCCGTTGATGGAAAACTTAAAGGAGGCCCATTTCTAAATAAGGCGTGCAGAACTATGGTTTGTCAGAGAGGAACTCTTTTTGCGTTTGTGATGGAGTATCCTGTCTGCCAAACTCTAAATTGGGTCCTTAGTTCCTTGCACCGCAACACTTGTGTCTCCTTCTTCATCACATTGCATTCCCCTTTGCAGCTCCTTCCCTTATTTATATTTGCTTGATGAGTTTTTGTTTTACATTTATCTGTTTGTTTTTTGGAATTTTACGTCATTGTGCTTTCTCTTTAAAAATTTTCTTTGAGTATTTGATCATTTTGTGGGAAGTTTTTTATGCCTCATTTTGTGTGAGGTTTTTTAGGCATTCTTGCTTTTTTCCTTTCTTAGGGTTATTCTACCTTGCTGTGATGATCACCTTCCTGGATGGTGCTGTTTTCTTTTGGTACTCTGTCTGGTGTTCTTCTTCGGTTCATCCAGAATTTCTAGAGAGCAGCAGTATTGCTGATTTACACAAATATACAATGGCAATGTATGTTATGCCCCACTCAGGCTCACACCTGAACTCTAACAAACCTAGGTATGCCAGTCATTTTGGGTGAGAAAATCTCACCTACATCTTGTGACATGCTTCATCCTTGTTAACCTCACTCCTCCCTAGTATGATGATACTGCCAAGGTGGACTCAACCTCAGTAAGAAGGAGTTATTTATAAGAAGTGTGGTAAATAAAGAAGGGGTCCAGATAAGATAAAAATACTTTAAGGTAGACTCAAGGAAATACTCTCTAATGGGTACCGCAAGTATATGTCAAAGCAGAAACGAGTGGATGAGAATTAGTTTCGGGGACCTGTGCATCTGCATCAAGCCAACATGTTTCTACCCTCTTCAGTGCCAAAACAGGTCAGGGCATAAGTCAGGGGGCCCTGTTTCTAACTCTATTGAGAAAACATGCACAATTGTCAGAAAAGATATTCCTACCTACACAAAAGGTGTGTATGGTAATCCCTAAATATGGGTTATTTGTACTTCTGGTCTGGCCGTAGGAACTACCCCTTGAAATCACACATTTGTCAAGGGGTGCAACTTCTTTGCCGCTGTGCTCCCGGCCGCACTCGCTAACTAGCATACCTCAGTTTGGAAGGGTTCAGGTGTGAGCCTGAGTGGGGCATAACAGATATCACCACTGTATATTTTGTGTTAATCTGTTGTCTTTTGGAGGGCACGTAATGGTATTATCTACAACACTTCCTTTTTGATTGGGGAGAACAGTAGTGTGGCATCTGAAGAGTGAAACCCTTATCACTCTTCCACCGGAAAGATGGAAAGTGTAATGAAACTGTAACCACAATTGATAAAATGGCATGCATTTCCCATTCCTCGTTAAGGAGTGTTTGACTGTATCCAAAAGTATTATCCATTGACTTTCCTGATTACATCCTTTCAGAACGGATCCATTGAGTATGGGTAGATGGCCAGTACCAGGAAAGGTAAGCAGAATTGTGGGCAGTGGCGGCTGGTGAAGTTTGAGAGGGGTGAGGCTGGGATTGGAAAGGTAGGAGTTCACATCAGGATAGCACTAGATTTTTTTGCGAGGCCGATCGTGATTCCCTGCGCAAATCTTGTTTTAAAACTTAAATAATGTATTTTCAAGAACAATATTTTTAAATAAAAAGAGCAAAAAAAAATAGCTGCTTTTAACTTCAATGGTTCCCAGGTTCCCAGGAAGTCATTAATTTGGCAGAGTTTTGTATTGCAGCAGTACATAAAGGAAATTAGCAAGGGATTGAGCACAACAATTGTTGTGGTGAGCAGAAGCAGAAAAATCTCAGTTGAAATGAAAGCCTGTTAAGAGACAATTTTTAATTAGGTGGCTGTTCAAACACCCAGGTACGAGCATCCTGCTGAGAAGGCATGGCAAGTGGGAAAAAAAAACTATCATGCACGCTCGGCACTGGAGGCGGCATAGGTAAAAGCTTCAACAGAGATATGTACATTAATTTTGCAATTAATGAAAGGTACTTCGTGTAGTAACCAAACGCAACAGTTATTTGCTCCAAAAAGAGAAGGGAACTCTGCAAAGCTAATTCATTCAGTGCTTTGTCAAGTTCAGATCTAGTTGTATGACCCCCCAAATCACTTGTGAAGGAATATCTGGATGCAGTAAAAATGAACAGTAAATACGTTTTTAATAAGTCAGTTCTGACATTCTCACCCTGTATTTCTTTGTGTGCAGCTTTTATAAAGGCCAAACTCAACCGAAGGTACTGGTGCACTTTACATGAGCACCAGTTGCACTAGACAAGGACACATTCATATTCTATAAGCACTGGGAGAATAAGTTATTTGCCCAGATCCACAGGATGTTGAGCCGACACCAGAACTCGATCCTAGTTCCCCACTCAAAAATCAGCTGCTCTGACAGTCTCCCGTAAAGAAAATATGCCAGTCATAACATCTGTCACAAGCACACCTCACAGGATCATTTTGTTTACAAGGACAACCAACTACTTAAAATGGCACCCCATATTAAACTCTAAGGGCCTGATTCACAGAACTAACTTACGTCAAAAACGTAAACGTAAACGTAAATGTAAACGTAAAGTTAGTACTTTTTAGGTATTCACAGAATACACTTACTCATTTTGGTATTCACAGAATAGTACTAACTTTACGTTTACGTTTTTGACGTAAGTTAGTTCTGTGAATCAGGCCCACAGAATGAACTTACTCATTTTGGTATTCACAGAATAGTACTAACTTTACATTTACGTTTTTGACGTAAGTTAGTTCTGTGAATCAGGCCCACTGGCCTGATTCACAGAACTAACTCACGTCAAAAACGTAAACGTAAACGTAAAGTTAGTACTATTCTGTGAATACCAAAATGAGTAAGTTCATTCTGTGAATACCAAAATGAGTAAGTGTATTCTGTGAATACCTAAAAAGTACTAACTTTATGTTTACGTTTACGTTTACGTTTTTGACGTAAGTTAGTTCTGTGAATCAGGCCCTAAAGAATTATAAATACGTTCCTCCCTGTATTTACAAATTACATTTATACAATAAAAATTCCTCCTACCCGATCCTCAAAAGAAACTTTAAGAAAATATGAAAACGATGTGTCCAACATCCAAATACAATACATTTATACATTTTATTGAGACCATAATACAGCAGTGAAGGTTGCTGGAATTGCTTACTTTACTTCCATCAAATAGGCCAGGCCCAACCGAGTCACTTACTCATTTCCCCAGCTGCAACGTTTTTTTCTTCTATTTGGCTGCTGGTCCACTCACAGGGTTCGGAGCTGAGAGGCAGCGTCCGAGGTGAAGCTTCAAGGGAAGCAAGGCAAGTTCTTTAATCTGATAATAACAGAAAATGCTAATGAGTGCAATGGACCAAATCAATTCATGAATAAAAAGAAAAATTTGCACTCAATTTAACGTGTACTGTGCTGCATCTGAATCAGGATTTGACCTTTGATTGTGACAACTAAAAAGAGGAACATATGCTCATAACACTTCTCCTATATGTCTTTTTGAGGCTGAGGAGGCCCAGAGCCTTGAGCCAAGTTCCTCCGGTACCCCTGGGATTCATATCCAGAGTCAGGATCTCTGGGCCGTCTCTTCTATCTTAAGTTCTTTAATCTGAGACTGCACAGGACATCTGCAGTGCTCACCTTCGCTCCAAGCCACGAGTCTGCAGGAGTTAGAAGTTGCATCCTAAAATAACTGCAGCGAGGGAAGCAGACACCTCGAGTCTGCGAAGTGTGTCTTCAAAAATCATGAAGACAAACTGCGCAGACTCGATTTCTTGGCTTCCCGGGTGGCTGTAGCCTTAACTCCACCCTTTCCTAGCACATCACAGGGTGAGGCCCACCCCACCCTGTGACGAGCTGGGAAAGAGTGGGGGGACCATGCTCTCCACTCACTGATTGACAAGAAGCTCCAGAGATACAGGGTTTCAGTGAAACACGCCAGGGGCTGATTTTATCCCCATGGCATCAGGGGGTGGAGACTGGTCGACAAGGCTATGTCTTTGCCGAGCTGATGACCTCACAGGCCTCAGGGCTGTGAGAGCATCAGCCCGGCAAAGACTTTGGGCATGCCCTGGGGCAGCATTTTAAGGAATGCTTGCTTCTGTCACGGAAGCAAGCACAGTGAGTGGCAGGGTGCATCAGCCCCTCAGCCAGCAAGCAAGCACAAAATGTGTGCACATTTTATGAAGAAAAAAAAAAGCTAAATGTAAACAAATTGCTTTTATTTAGTCCTGCCCTTGGGATGAAAGTAAAGGGGGCGGAGCCCTGACGCCCTCGAGCAGAAACCGCCACTGACTGTGGGTACATTTTGCTGAAATGCTGAGCATTAGGACATCTAGAATTTTGGGTCTTTGTTGCTCTATGTAATATATTCAGCGGCGGTTTCTGCTCGAGGGCGTCGGGGCTCCGCCCCCTTTAAATAAAAGCAATTTGTTTACATTTAGCTTTTTTTTTCCTTTATGCGTTATGACCTCCTAAGTGGTTGCTATGATGACACACTTAGGTGAAGCAAATTGGCTGTCTTAGGCCAGCAGCCTGTGACCAGAACACATTAGAGTACAGGCAATTCGCATCGCTGACCCAATTCAAGAAGGACCTCAAGACCTGGCTCTTCGAATAATCCTCCACACTCAGAAGGACCAGCAGCCCCCCCTCCCCCCAGCACCTTGAGACCCTCATTGGTGAGTAGTCGCGCTTTACAAACCCCTGATTGATTGATTGATTGATACATAGTGAATACCACTAGTTGTGGAACTGATGCTCTGCTGTACATCGATAACGGGCATTGCCTTTGATGGAGAACTCCCAACAATATCAGTAGTCAACAAGATCAAAAGGTGATCATGATTCAATTTCTGTACATCTATCCATCCATATCTCAAGGAGCACTGAAAATAAGAGACAGATGGCAACACCGGCTGCATAGAAATCACACTATAGATTTATAAAACAATAATCACATAGTCTAAAAAATAATACCTGGTTGAACTTCTAAAAATCTTCAAACACGGTCAGATTTTGCGTGGCCAGGGTACGACCTAAGGATCAGTATATTGCTGAGTTTCTTATTTTGAGCCCACAATGAGGAACTCTTAGATCTAGAGTACATTCCTTGCCATCGCTCAGTGCTTATGCTTTTGCTGATGTCTCTCTCCCAACCTTTCATGTTTGCCCACAAGTTCAGATTTGTGTCTCTGTGCAGTTATATGGGAAATCCTGAGATCAAACATCAAGTTTCCACAAATGTTTTATGTAAGCGTTCAAATTTAGTCAACGATCTGTAGGATTTTTCCTGTTCAGAGGGCGAGAGTTAAAATGAGTAAACCAAAAATTTGCAGGCGAGACTAACCTGCAATCGCAAGACGATCTTTGCCAATTAAAAATCAAATTCCAAAAGCTTGTTTGTGTGCAACTATTGAGGAAAGGGCAGGATGTCAGTGTCTGTGCCAAGTGCTTGTGAAAATCACTTAAGTAGAACACATTGAAAAGCACGCCAATATAAGCACACCACCATGACCACATCAGTCAGAAGAGAACTACAACAAACTACCGAGGACAAAATGACATGCATAGGTGCACACATGCAAACCTTGTGCAGCAAAAACAATTAAACCAAAAGAATGACCTACCATAACCACCAGACTGGCACAAATTATTGCCTTTCTCTTTTCAGGCATGTGTGCACAGCCGAAAAGCAGTTCAATATTGCACAAGCTTTAGGTTGCATTCCTCATAAGGCCCATCAGTCAAGGTCAAAATAATTTAATAGACCCAGAGCACTACAAAAAGTCTTTTGTTGGCCTGCTGTTGAAACAGGTCCAATGTTTTTGCTGAAGAGATCAAATGTCCAGTCGTGGTAACAATCTTTGCACATAAGAAGACAGCCAACACGTGTTTAGTCTTAGAAGTCTTTTTCAAGGCTGGAAGGTTTTGGAGCTGCTGAAGTAAACAAAATGTTTCTGGATAGTTTCTATAGGGCCATGATACGCCTGTGGTTCCCGTAAGTACAGTGCCGGCGTGTATGCCAACATGTGTCATGTTCGAATGCAAGTGTCAAAATAATGTTCATTGCACACATATTTCATTATTAACGTATATGTCTTGTAACTCCCTGAATCATACAATCAACAAGTAGCCAGGAAAGAAATAGAAAAATGGATGTTATCACCTGTATTTCTTCAGAGCTGACTTCCAAGCCACTGGAAGTCAAATACCACAGATGTCACTACCGTGCGATGTAAGTGCCCACAAGTTTAATGTGAAGCAAGAAATGGCACATGTAAGGACAAATTCAATACCAGCAACCCCTCTAATAGTGGCAAATGTTATGCCCATACAACCTGTCCAATGGCTTGCACCATAACATTTTCCAATACTGTCACCATATTGACCCCAGGACTGCAAGTGATCACCTAATCATATGACTATCCCTGCACCTCAGCCCCTAGCTTCCCCAGTTTCATTGCAAGGGTGAAGCTCTACGCCAAGGAAAGGCAGTAGCTGCCATAACCTGTAAGTCAACACCGTCCAAGCACTTGGCCACTCATCTCTTTACAAGACCTACACAGTAGGGACAAGTGTAAGGTAAAGGCATGTGCTATAATGAGTTAAAGGTACAGAAACAATATTTGACTGAATAAATTGGAAGTTTGTATTTTGAGTGCTACAAAGACTAAATTTAGTGCCCACAGTGCTACGATGATACAATTATTATGTATCCCACAATGAGGATCATTGATGTCTCAATATACTACGATGAGTGAAAGAAGGAAGACGATTTGATTGAAAGATTGAACTTCATAAAGTTGAAAAATAGAGAATAATAAAATAGGGGTAGCCATATACTGCCCATGTCCCTACTTTTATTTGCAATGGAAGTAAGGCAACCTCAATCTAAGGTGTATTTGGACTGAGTGTTGTTCAGAAAAGGCAGCAAAGACCTGACGGATGCCCTATAGACAATATCCTTTAATGTGAATTACCTGTCGGTATATATTCACTATCCTGCAAAAACATTTTCCAGAATGTTGAGCTAGAGCAATAATTCTGGGTTAATATCTGGGTTTAGCATCGAGACAAGCTTTCTATATTCCCACTTGAGGAAAATGGTCAAAGGATCATTGCCGGAGCTCAAATAACTTGGGTTCTGTTGGAGTTAAAATAAATGGAGATGCACATGGACTCTTAAGTTAACACAACTTTAACATAGAGACTATGAACGACTATTAATTTGCGTAGAGAACTACACATTTGAATGTATAGGAGAACAGAGGGGCCCTAAAGCAAATGCTGCTATTGCCAGGTTTATTACATACATTCCAAAACCAGCCATTGCCAGCACCACCACAAATGTAACTTTTTTTCACTTGCTCATCAACCCACCAAACAGTGAAGTATAGTCAAGTCTTTGAATAAGCATGAGGCAGATTTATGTAGAATGAATTTCAGTGAAGAATCGCTCCATTATTTGAATATTTATTGTTCATCCAGATAACTTAACTTAATGTTATAATCTGGTGGATCCACAAACTCCCAACCTACATCAGCAGGACTAATGTCAATTCACTGAGGAAGTGAAAGTGTCATTGCATAGGTGATGCAATTTAGGAGGGAGTCATCTGCTGTAAAATGGATTGGGAAAGCCCAGTTAAATGTTTTCCTTTGTGGTCTTTGAAAAACAAAGTGAAGGCAATCATTGTCACTGCACTATTTTTTACGGCTGTACGTTGAAATGCCGACTACAGGAATCGTGCTAACAAAAATATATATATATATGTGTGTGTATGTGTGTATATATAAATATATATATATATATATATATATATATATATATATAGATAGATAGATAGATATATATAGATAGATCGATAAATATATCTCTTCAAGGTACATAGAACTGGAGCAAGAATAATAAATCTATACTAACCTACATGCACTTACCTTCACAAAATTTGAGTGCTGTATATTTTGTGCTTGATATTTTAGTCTGGAGTTGATATTAAGGTAGGACGCCAGGTTGCTTGGTTGCACCGACCAAATGATTGTAAAGACAGTATAACTTGATCAGCGGGTAATTGACACAATAAAAGAAAAGCAAAGAAAGACTGCCAGTCCTACATCATTTTACGAAGAAGTAAAGAAATATAATGTGAAGGAACCAATGCTGGCTACCAGCATTCAAGGATCTATATCTTTGGCAGAGAAACAAAAGAGGCAAGTAGAACAAAGATGGATAAACTATGGTGAGAAAGAACAATTTGCCAGTAAATGTCCAAGAGTGCTGTCATAATTAGTCAGGTTCAGCGCTGAAGTGATCAGCAACAGTCCTTTCGTTTGAAGCAGGATTCCATAATCATGCATTTTTGAAGTTGAAATAAAGATTGGCAACTCAGTAAACAAGCACTGGCAAAACCAGTAAGTCTGATCTTGGCATGCTGGCACGACTGTTATGTTTCATTTTTTTTTATTACAGGTATATGCAATAAAAACAAAAAAGGCTGCCACCTTAAATTTCAGTGTTTGCAACTTTTTAAAAAATATATCATAATTAAATAAAATTTTAATAGAAAAGTAACAATGTTTCCAAACTTACTTTGAAAATGTACAGAACCCCTTTTTAAAGACGTTCTATAAACATCAAAAGAAAGTATGATTTTTATTGGTGCAAATAATGCGTTCTACTGGGTCAGAATTAATGCAACCTGAAGACATAGTTTAAACAAACAAGAATGACTGAAAATAAAATGTTAAAAAAGGATAAGCATTGCAAAATTAAAATTTTGACGCGTTGGGCCTGGCCCCGAAGTGCACTTCATTTTTGGTGTATGTGCACATTTGATCAGGCAAATGCCATATTGGGCAGAACAAAAATGTGATTGACAGTTAGGTTGAACAGCTGGATCGAAAAAACTAATTGGATGACGTGGGTTTATTCAGCACCACTCTAGCCTATGTATACACATATGAAACTATTTTTTATTTATGAGCAGCTTAGATAACAGGCTGGAATGAAGAATGTGGAAATGAAGAAGTGAAGATCATCTAGAAGAATAAAAATCTACTTATTAACCAATTAATTCCTGCTTATTCTTTTGCAATTACTTCACTATTTTCATACATATGCATAATAGATTGAAACTTTGGACCCAATTTAGAATTTGGCACACAGGGTACTGGACCACAAACCTGGCACCGTACCCTGTCCACCAAATTGACGGTCTGCCCGCTCTAGAGTGGGTGGTGTGCCATGTTTCTGCTGGAGGAACCCATGCTGGCTCTCCTGGCAGAAACCTTACACCGCTGGTCCGACGGTGGAAGCACATCAGACCATCTGCCCTAGTTAGAGTGGACAACACGATGCATTTTTTTCCTTTGGGACCCCCCGTTAAAAGCATCGCTGCATAGAAGAGAAAAGAATAAAAACTACCCCCACACCATTGGATAAAACTCGCAGGGTGTCAGCGACATTAGTTTTTTTGTTTTACTGAAACAAACTCCCAATTTTGGAGGTTTTTTTTGTAAAATAAAAAAATATAGCTGAGCAGCCACATAAAACACAGTGGCCGCTCAGCAAACAATCAATGCTTTCCGAGGATCCTCATTGGGGGAGGCCCCTCTGAAGGCATAGAGATCTCTTCAAGGCCGGAAAGATCTCTACATGTGGTGGGCGGCAGAATTGGCCACTTTCACAGGGATGAAAGTTATGAACCCCTCCCTCTAAATATCATTGGGAGTCTTTTGGGCTCCCAATCAGAGCAAGAACCAAGGAGCCTTCCAAAGAGGTCGAAGCCGGTGAATATTTGATGAGTGCTATTGGCCTGGCATGAATCAGTGTTACCAGTCGCGGCTGCTCCCCCCAATTGGTAGTGGGGTAGGGAGGGAGGGGGTGCGTGGGGGGGAGAGAAAATACAACAACAAAAAAACACTTACCTGTTGACCGGCCGTCTGGCCGGCCGTTGCCTCTCTTTCGTCCTCTTCCTGGCTTCTGTTGGAGCAGGAAGCAGGATAGGCTCCCCTAAACCAATCACAGCGCAGCGCCATCTACCTGGGGTACAGGCTGGGTGCTTAGTGAATTTGCTGGCGATTTTATATTGTTTTTAGCATTCTGTTCGATCAAAAATATCTGTTCTTAAACTGAATTTGAATTGTGTTTTTAAACTCACGCTGCTTTTACGGGCTGGGTGATTTGCACGAGGCACTTTACATACCGGCTTAGCGCTCGCAGGAGCAGGAGCAGGGCAGCCATTGGAGGTTAGCGTGCTAGTCTTTCCTGCCGCACCTACAAAGACGCACGCTGACGCGACCGCGCAGCGGGCGCGCCTAAGGCAAGCCCGTCTGCGCCGTCCGCGCTCGGCCCGGGCTCAGGGCGTGCCCCCCTGGATCTTTGAAGCCATATTTACAGACATACTCGAGGGAGTTCCTCCTAGGGCGGGATCCGAGGGGTGGAAAGGTGAGCTGTCCCAAATTGCTGCCTGATATCATTTCGGCTGATCACGCTACGCTATGCTCTAACTGCTCTCTACCCCTCCCTTGCATCACTGCCTACCCTATCAAAGGCTTGGTCAAGCAGTTAGGTAGTACACCCATACAAAGTGAATTAGCTCCTATAAAATGTCTACTTCTTAATGCCAGATCATTAATTAAGCACAGTATGGAATGCTCACTGCTTATAGAGCAGTACGATATTAAGCTTGCATTTATTACCGAGTCCTGGACCGATGACACATCAGGACCTGATATAGTTAAAGCATCCCCCCCAGATTTCCTCTGCCACACTCTGGATAGACCACATAGGAAGGGCGGAGGTCTGGCTGTTTTATACCACAATACATTAGAGCCCTCTTTCTCTATAGCCTCCAACGCAGCTTGTGAAGCATTGTCGTTAAGCATATGCATTTCCCCCCATGACACTTTCAGGGCTATCCTTCTCTATCGTCCTCCTGGCCCCAGAGGCGCGTTCCTAGACGCTATTGGTTCGCTACTGGAGGAAGGACTCTGCGCCAATTCTTTTACAGTCTTGGGGGATTTTAACTTCCATCTGGAAGAACCCACCGATCCTGATAACATGAGGCTGCAACAAGTTATGAGTGGGGGGGGCCTTGAGCAGCTGGTGGTAGGACCTACACATGTAGCAGGTCATACCTTAGATGGAATATTTACTAACAATTCTTGCCTCTCCTTTTCCGAGGCACTGCCTCTCCCCTGGACCGATCATGCCGCCATCCTATTTGAATTATCGCGGACTCCTCACTATCAACCTAAACCAGAGTCAAGGGTCAAGATAAGGGCCTGGAATAACGCTAATAGTCTCGCTTTAGGGAATCTCTTGAAAGACACAGCTCCCATCCTTCCGGCTGGAGTGGAGAAGGCTGCAGCTGTTTATTCAGGATGGATCGATGCTGCGTGCAATAAACATGTCCCGATCAAACTGTATTCCCCCAAGCGGGCCACCCCTTCAGCCCCCTGGTTCTCGGATAACCTTCAAGGGCATAAAACTGATTGTAAGAGGCTAGAACGAGCCTGGAGAAAAGGTTATAATGCCAGTGACAAAGTGGCCTATAAAACCAGTCTCTCACGGTATAAAAAATTACTCTTGGAAACTAAGAGGATTTACTTCTCAGAGCAGATTAATAAGGCAAAATCCTCTTCCAAAGAGCTATTTAAAACGATAAGTCTACTTACGAATCCTGTCAGGCCCAATGTACATACTAGCCCTGAGCTATGTGAAAATCTCGCCTCTTTCTTTCGGCAAAAGGTTGATGTCATCTTTTCCTCTTTCAGTCCTCAGCAGTCAGAGGCCAAGGAGGCCTCAGACAAGGCGGAGCCTACTGTAATTAAAGCCATATCTACTTTAGTTGAGTTTACATCACTAGAGACTCAAGAGGTTATCAAGCTCCTGACGGCGAGTAGATCCGGATCTCCCTGGACCCTTGTCCAGTTTCGGTGATCAAACTCTTTCCCAAGATCATTGGCCCGGTCCTGACCTCTATGATTAACTCCATTTTTGAGTCGGGCCAGTTTCCCACAATGTGGAAACAGGCCTCCATTCTTCCTTTGATAAAAAAGCCTAAACTGGACTCTAGTGATCCGAACAGTTATAGACCTATTTCACGCCTCACACTGCCAGCTAAAATTATTGAGAAGGCCATGAATGTCCAGCTTAGCACGTTCTTTCGTACTAACTGTTCACTGGATCCTACGCAGTTTGGCTTTTGTGCTGAACACAGCACAGAGTTAGCCCTGATTAAAGCATCAGAGGAAATAAGAGAGGACTTGGACCAAGGAGGCGCTGCGAATCTGATCATGTTGGACCTCTCGACGGCCTTCGATACGGTCCATCATGAAGTATTGATGGACCGGTTATCAACAGTAGGGGTTCAGGGCAAGGCCTGGAACCTTTTAAAATCTTTCCTGGCGGATAGAACCCAAACGGTGGACCTGGGCAGGGATAGGTCTAAGCCTTTCTCCTTTCCCTGCGTGGTGCCACAGGGTTTGTCTCTTAGTCCCACACTTTTTAATATATATATGTCCCCATTGGCGGCCCTGATCAGATCCTTTGGGTTCCAGTTGACGTCTTATGCAGACGTCACACAAATTGTGTTGTCCCTTCAGCCGGGTAAAGAAGCTGAGACCAGCTCGAGATGTCATGACTGCATGAAATCCATTGCAGGCTGGATGGCATCGAATTGTCTAAAACGTAATGCTGGTAAAACGGAGGTCTTGATATTTGGGAACAATGTCAACCTCTGGACACCTGACTGGTGGCCAGAGGAAATGGAATACCTCCAGCCCCCACTACGAGCGAAGAACCTGGGTGTGGTTATGGATAATAAACTAACCTTTGGCGATCATGTTAGTGGGGTGGTTTCTACCAGCTTCTTTCTCCTCAGAATGCTGAGGAAAATAAAATTTCTTCTTCCAAAGGATAGCTTTAGGACAGCAGTCACTGCGCTCGTTTTGTCACGACTGGATTATTGTAACGGTCTGTATTTGAGTTTACAAAAGAAACATCTTAACAGACTCCAGATCGTGCAAAATGCGGCAGCAAGACTGCTAACGGGCACTCCCAGGTTCGTCTCAGTGGGAAATGATCTTCGAGATCTCCATTGGCTTCCAGTGAAACAACGGGCACTGTTTAACCCTTTAAGTGCGCCCGGCCAACGGCCGTCGCGAGCACTACCTCGGTAGTGCTGCGCACGTCCGTTGGCCGACGCGGCCCCGCCCACATAATGGAACGCCCCGCACTGCCGCGAAATTATCGTCGCGGTAAACGGGTTAAAGCACTGTGCACGGTCTTTAAGGCCCTGGTGGGCAGTGGCCCAGCCTACCTGAGACAACGATTACATTGGTACGTTCCTGGAAGAATGCTACGTTCCTCAGAAGCAAAGCTAGTGATCATCCCCTGAGTCAAGAAAGCCAGCTGGGGAGGCAGGAGTTTCTTTTATTGTGCCGCCAAGGCCTGGAATGATCTTCCTGTGCATCTGAGAAAGGCCACGGATCTCCTTTCGTTTAGGAAGAGGTTGAAAATCTGGCTCTTCTCTGAATAATCTTTCTCTCAGGACACCCACTAGGTAGTGCTTAGCGCCAGGACGCCTTCGGGCAACAGTTGCGCTCTACAAGCTTCATTAACATAACATAACAATAAAGCGCTGTGATTGGTAAGCCCTCAGGCTCCCATGAGCCAATCACAATGCTGAAATGCAGTGTTGTGATTGGTCTGAGCGCTGTGGTTCGGCGCTCAGATGGGGAATGGAAGCTTGGGCATGTTCTCCATCCACGCTGTAATGCAGCCTGGGTGGAGAACATGCGAAGTGCGCATGAATGCTTGGCAGGCCCCAGAGGGCCGGCCAAACATTCATGCGCACTTAGGAGGGTGCCACCACTCCTTCCCCATGCGCAGCCTAGCCCCGCCCCACAAAACTGCCCCTGCACAGAGAAATAAAATGATAATAAAATCTCGTTATTATCATTTTCTTTTTTCTTTTTTGCCGTGCTTTAACCCCTTTGCTGCTAGGCCTTTTCCCCCCTGTGCTAAGCCTTTTTTTGGCTATTTGGGGTAGTTCGCGCTTAGGCCCCTGTAACTTTTTGACCACATAAGGTATCCACGCCAAATTTGCGTCCTTTTCTTCCAACATCATGGGGATTCTAAAGGTACCCAGGGTTTGTGGATTCCCCTGGGAAAAAAGGGCTACAGATGAAAGCGTCTGGTTTTTTCCCTGCAAATGGTATCAAAAAAGGGGTTGTGGTGCTGAAATCACCATCTTCTCAGCTTTCAGGGACAAGCAGACTTTTGTCAGAAAAACAAAACTTTTTACACAGTTTTGGCATTTTTCTGGGACATAGCCTATTTTTGCTATTTTTTGTGCTTTCAACCTCCTTCCAATTAATGGTAGAAATGGGTATGAAAGCAATAATGGATCCTGGAAAGCTATACATTTTAGGAAAGTAGACAAAATTCTGAATTCAGCAAGGGGTCATTTGTGTAGATCCTTCAAGGTTTCTTTATAGAAACTAACAGTTAAATATAGGAAAAATTGAAAATTAGTTGAAAAAAACAGCCATTTGTGTCAACGTTTTCACCTGTAACTTCATCTAATTATGACAGCTGTTTGAAAGAAATATACCGTTACATCCGCTGGACCCTTCTGGTTGAGGGGATATATAGGACTTGTAGGTTCACCAAGAACCCGACGAACTCAGAGCCAATAACTGAGCAGCGTCTTGCAATGTTTTTTTATTATGTACCGGGTATATAGCAATTATTTTGGGAAAATGTATGCATGGAAAAATCGGTATGAAAGACACCTATGTATTTCTGAAATGGGAACAAAATATAGAGTTTAGAAACAGTAGATATTTGCACATTTCCGAAATTGGGAGTACCCCTACTAGCATGAGAATTAAAGGTCATTTTTCAAAATGACTTCTTTTTTACACATTGTCTTTCATTTGGAAAGGCAGAAATGCATCGAAAGTCAATAGGTAATAACAGTTGCTCTACAATTCTGTGTTACCCTAAGTCTTCCGATAAAAATGGTTCCTCACTTGTGTGGGTAGGCCTAGTGCCCACGACAGGAAACGGCTCAAAACGCAACATGGACACACCACATTTTCACAATGAAAAATGACCCTTTTTTTGCAAAGTGCCTATCTGTAGTTTTTGAACCCTAGCTCTGCCGGCACCTATGGAAACCTAGCAAACCTATACATTTTTGAAAACTAGGTACCCAGGGAATCCAGGATGGGGTGACTTGACTGGCTCTCACCAGGTTCTGTTACCCAGAATCCCTTGCAAACCTAAACAATTGTAAAAAAAACAAATTTTCCTCACATTTCTGTGGTGGAAAGTTGTGGAATCTGCGTGGATCCACAAAATTCCATGCACCCCGCGTTCCCCAAAGTCTTCCAAGACAAATGGTACCTCACTTGTGTGGGTAGGCCTAGTGCCCGTGGCAGGAAACGGCCCAAAACACAACGTGGACACACCACATTTTCACTGTGAAAAATGACCCTTTTTTTGCAAAATGCCTAGCTGTAGTTTTTTAACCCTAGCTCTGCCGGCACCTAGGGAAACCTAGCAAACCTATACATTTTTGAAAACTAGACACATAGGGGAATCCAGGATGGGGTGACTTGACTGGCTCTCACCAGGTTCTGTTACCCAGAATCCCTTGCAAACCTAAAGAATTGTCAAAAAAACCACATTTTCCTCATATTTCTGTGGTGGAAAGTTCTGGAATCTGCGTGGATCCACAAAATTCCACCCACGCCGCGTTCCCCAAAGTCTTCTGAGAAAAATGGTACCTCACTTGTGTAGGTAGGCCTAGTGCCCGTGGCAGGAAACGGCCCAAAACACAACGTGGACACACCACATTTTCACTGTGAAAAATGACCCTTTTTTTGAAAAGTGCCTAGCTGTAGTTTTTGAACCCTAGCTCTGCCGGCACCTAGGGAAACCTAGCAAACCTATACATTTTTGAAAATTAGACACCCAGGGGAATCCAGGATGGGGTGACTTGACTGGCTCTCACCAGGTTCTGTTACCAGAATCCCTTGCAAACCTAAACATTTGTAAAAAAAAACACATTTTCCTCACATTTCTGTGGTGGAAAGTTCTGGAATCTGCGTGGATCCACAAAATTCCACCCGCCCCGCGTTTCCCAAAGTCTTCCAAGAAAAATGGTACCTCACTTGTGTGGGTAGGCCTAGTGCCCGCGACAGAAACCGCCCAAAACGCAACATGGACACACCACATTTTCACAGTGAAAAATGACCCTTTTTTTGCAAAGTGCCTAGAAGTAGTTTTTTAACCCTAGCTCTGCCAGCACCTAGGGAAACCTAGCAAACCTATACATTTGTTAAAACTAGACACCCAGGGGAATCCAGGATGGGGTGACTTGACTGACTCTCACCAGGTTCTGTTACCCAGAATCCCTTGCAAACCTAACAAATTGTCCAAAAAAACACATTTTCCTCATATTTCTGTGGTGGAAAGTTCCGGAATCTGCGTGGATCCACAAAATTCCACCCACCCCGCGTTCCCCAAAGTCTTCCAAGAAAAATGGTACCTCACTTGTGTGGGTAGGTCTAGTGCCCGCGACTGGAAACGGCCCAAAACGCAACGTGGACACACCACATTTTCACAGTGAAAAATGACCCTTTTTTTGCAAAGTGCCTAGCTGTAGTTTTTGAACCCTAGCTCTGCCGGCACCTAGGGAAACCTAGCAAACCTATACATTTTTGAAAACTAGACTCCCAGGGGAATCCAGGATGGGGTGACTTGACTGACTCTCACCAGGTTCTGCTTCCCAGAATCCCTTGCAAACCTAAAAGATTGTCCCAAAAAACACATTTTCCTCACATTTCTGTGGTGGAAAGTTCTGGAATCTGCGTGGATCCACAAAGTTCCACCCACCCCGCGTTTCCCAAAGTCTTCCGAGAAAAATGGTACCTCACTTGTGTGGGTAGGCCTAGTGCCCGTGACAGGAAACGGCCCAAAACGCAACGTGGACACACCACATTTTCACAGTGAAAAATGACCCTTTTTTTGCAAAGTGCCTAGCTGTAGTTTTTGAACCCTAGCTCTGCCGGCACCAAGGGAAACCTAGCAAACCTATACATTTTTGAAGACTAGACACCCAGGGAAATCCAGGATGGGGTGACTTGACTGGCTCTCACCAGGTTCTGTTACCCAGAATCCCTTGCAAACCTAATAAATTGTCCAAAAAAACACATTTTCCTCACATTTCTATGGTGGAAAGTTCTGGAATCTGCGTGGATCCACAAAATTCCACCCACCCCGCGTTCCCCACAGTCTTTTGAGAAAAATGGTACCTCACTTGTGTGGGTACGCCTAGTGCCCGCAACAGGAAACGGCCCAAAACGCAACGTGGACCCACCACATTTTCACAGTGAAAAATGACCCTTTTTTTGCAAAGTGCCTAGCTGTAGTTTTTGAACCCTAGCTCTGCCGGCACCTAGGGAAACCTAGCAAACCTATACATTTTTGAAACCTAGACGCCCAGGGGAATCCAGGATGGGGTGACTTGACTGGCTCTCACCAGGTTCTGTTTCTCAGAATCCCTTGCAAACCTAAACCATTGTCCAAAAAAACACATTTTCCTCACATTTCTGTGGTGGAAAGTTCTGGAATCTGCGTGGAGCCACAAAATTCCACCCACCAAGCATTCCCCAAAGTCTTCCGAGAAAAATGGTACCTCACTTGTGTGGGTAGGCCTAGTGCCCGCGACAGGAAACGGCCCAAAACGCAACGTGGACACACCACATTTTCACAGTGAAAAATGACCCTTTTTTTGCAAAGTGCCTAGAAGTCGTTTTTTAACCCTAGCTCTGCCGGCACCTAGGGAAACCTAGCAAACCTATACATTTTTGAAAACTAGACACCCAGGGAATCCAGGATGGGGTGACTTGACTGGCTCTCACCAGGTTCTGTTAACCAGAATCCCTTGCAAACCTAAACAATTGTCCAAAAAAACACATTTTCCTCATATTACTGTGGTGGAAAGTTCTGGAATCTGCGTGGATCCACAAAATTCCACCCACCCCGCGTTCCCCAAAGTCTTCCGAGAAAAATGGTACCTCACTTGTGTGGGTAGGTCTAGTGCCCGCGACAGGAAACGGCCCAAAACGCAACGTGGACACACCACATTTTCACAGTGAAAAATGACCCTTTTTTTGCAAAGTGCCTAGCTGTAGTTTTTGAACCCTAGTTCTGCCGGCACCTAGGGAAACCTAGCAAACCTATACATTTTTGAAAACTAGACACCCAGGGGAATCCAGGATGGGGTAACTTGACTGGCTCTCACCAGGTTCTGTTACCCACAATCCCTTGCAAACCTAAGAAATTGTCAAAAAAACCACATTTTCCTCACATTTCTGTGGTGGAAAGTTCTGGAATCTGCGTGGATCTACAAAATTCCACCCACCCCGCGTTTCCCAAAGTCTTCCGAGAAAAATGGTACATCACTTGTGTGGGTAGGCCTTGTGCCCGCGACAGGAAAAGGCCCAAAACGCAACGTGGACACACCACATTTTCACAGTGAAAAATGACCCTTTTTTTGCAAAGTGCTTAGCTGTAGTTTTTGAACCCTAGCTCTGCCGGCACCTAGGGAAACCTAGCAAACCTATACATTTTTGAAAACTAGACACCCAGGGGAATCCAGGATGGGGTGACTTGACTGGCTCTCACTAGGTTCTGTTTCCCAGAATCCCTTGCAAACCTAAAACATTGTCCAAAAAAACACATTTTCCTCACATTTCTGTGGTGGAAAGTTCTGGAATCTGCGTGGATCCACAAAATTCCACCCACCCCACGTTTCCCAAAGTCTTCCGAGAAAAATGGTACCTCACTTGTGTGGGTAGGTCTAGTGCCCGCGACAGGAAACGGCCCAAAACGCAACGTGGACACACCACATTTTCACAGTGAAAAATGACCCTTTTTTTGCAAAGTGCCTAGCTGTAGTTTTTTAACCCAAGCTCTGCCGGCACCTAGGGAAACCTAGCAAACCTATACACTTTTAAAAGCTAGACACCCAGGGGAATCCAGGATGGGGTGACTTGACTGGCTCTCACCAGGTTCTGTTTCCCAGAATCCCTTGCAAACCTAAAAAATTGTCAACAAAAACACATTTTCCTCACATTTCTGTGGTGGAAAGATCTGGAATCTGCGTGGAGCCACAAAATTCCACCCACCCTGCGTTCCCCAAAGTCTTCCGAGAAAAATGGTACCTCACTTGTGTGGGTAGGCCTAGTGCCCGCGACAGGAAACGCCCCAAAACGCAACGTGGACACACCACATTTTCACAGTGAAAAATGACAATTTTTTTGCAAAGTGCCTAGCTGTAGTTTTTGAACCCAAGCTCTGCCGGCACCTAGGGAAACCTAGCAAACCTATACACTTTTAAAAGCTAGACACCCAGGGGAATCCAGGATGGGGTGACTTGACTGGCTCTCACCAGGTTCTGTTTCCCAGAATCCCTTGCAAACCTAAAAAATTGTCAACAAAAACACATTTTCCTCACATTTCTGTGGTGGAAAGTTCTGGAATCTGCGTGGATCCACAAAATTCCACCCACCCCGCGTTTCCCAAGTCTTTCGAGAAAAATGGTACCTCACTTGTGTGGGTAGGTCTAGTGCCCGCGACAGGAAACGGCCCAAAACGCAACGTGGACACGCCACATTTTCACAGTGAAAAATGACCCTTTTTTTGCAAAGTGCCTAGCTGTAGTTTTTGAACCCTAGCTCTGCCGGCACCTAGGGAAACCTAGCAAACCTATACATTTTTGGAAACTAGACACCCAGGGGAATCTAGGATGGGGGGACTTGACTGGCTCTCACCAGGTTCTGTTACCCAGAATCCCTTGCAAACCTAAAAGATTGTCCAAAAAAACACATTTTCCTCACATTTCTGTGGTGGAAAGTTTGGGAATCTGCGTGGATCCACAAAATTCTACCCACCCCGCATTCCCCAAAGTCTTCCAAGAAAAATGGTACTTCACTTGTGTGGGTAGGCCTAGTGCCCGCGACAGGAAACGGCCCAAAACGCAACGTGGACACACCACATTTTCACAGTGAAAAATGACCCTTTTTTTGCAAAGTGCCTAGCTGTAGTTTTTTAACCCTAGCTCTGCCGGCACCGAAGGAAACCTAGCAAAGCTATACATTTTTGAAAACTAGACACCCAGGGGAATCCAGGATGGGGTGACTTGACTGGCTCTCTCCAGGTTCTGTTACCCAGAATCCCTTGCAAACCTAAAACTTTTTAAAAAACACATTTTCCTCACATTTCTGTGGTGGAAAGTTCTAGAATCTGCGTGGATCCACAAAATTCCACCCACCCCGCATTTCCCAAAGTCTTCCGAGAAAAATGGTACCTCACTTGTGTGGGTAGGCCTAGTGCCCGCGACAGGAAACGGCCCAAAACCCAACGTGACACACCAATTTTTCACAGTGAAAAATGACCCTTTTTTTGCAAAGTGCCCAGCTGTAGTTTTTGAACCCTAGCTCTGCCGACACTGAGGGAAACCTAGCAAACCTATACATTTTTTAAAACTAGACACACAGGGGAATCCAGGATGGGGTGACTTGACTTGACTGGCTCTCACCAGGTTCTGTTACCCAGAATCCCTTGCAAACCTAAACCATTGTCCAAAAAAACACATTTTCCTCACATTTCTGTGGTGGAAAGTTCTGGAATCTGCATGGATCCACAAAATTCCACCCACCCCGCGTTTCCCAAAGTCTTCCGAGAAAAATGGTACCTCACTTGTGTGGATAGGCCTAGTGCCTGCGACAGGAAACGGCCCAAAACGCAACGTGGACACACCACATTTTCACAGTGAAAAATGACCCTTTTTTTGGAAAGTGCCTAGCTGTAGTTTTTGAACCCTAGCTCTGCCGGCACCTAGGGAAACCTAGCAAACTTATACATTTTTAAAAACTAGACACCCAGAGGAATCCAGGATGGGGTGACTTGACTGGCTCTCGCCAGGTTCTATTACCCAGAATCCCTTGCAAACCTAAACAATTGTAAAAAAAAACACATTTTCTTCACATTTCTGTGGTGGAAAGTTCTGGAATCTGCGTGGTACCTTACTTGCGTGGGTGGGTCAAGTACCCGCTGACAGGCAAGGGCCCAAAACCTATTGAGCGACATCAAAATTACCTATCACAAACCAACCTGGTTTTGCAAGGAGGTCCCATGAGTTTTTGGCCCGGGCTCGTGCGGCCATCTAGGGAAACCTACCAAACCGATACATTTCTGGAAACTAGACACCCGGGGGAGTCCAGCGAGGTATGGCTTGCGTGGGTCCCCCAACATTCTCCTACCCAGAATCCCCTGCAAACCTCAAATTTCGCTGAAAAAATCACTTTTTTCCTCAAATTTCTGTGTGGGAAAGTTCTGGAATCTGCGTGGATCCACAAATTTCCTCCCACCCAGCGTTCCCCCAGGTCTCCCAATAAAAATGGTACCTCACTCGCGTGGGTGGGTCAAGGACCCATGACAGGCAAGGGCCCAAAACCTATTGAGGCGACATCAAAATTACCTATCACAAACCAACCTGGTTTTGCATGGGGGATCCCATGAGTTTTTGGCCCGGGGCTCGGCGGCCATCTAGGGAAACCTACCAAACCCATACATTTTTGGAAACTAGACACCCGGGGGAGTCCAGTGAGGTATGGCTTGCGTGGGTCCCCCAACATTCTCCTACCCAGAATCCCCTGCAAACCTCAAATTTCGTTGAAAAAAATCACTTTTTTCTCAAATTTCTGTGTGGGAAAGTTCTGGAATCTGCGTGGATCCACAAATTTCCTCCCACCCAGCGTTCCCCCAGGTCTCCCGATAAAAATGGTACCTTCCTCGCGTGGGTGGGTCAAGGACCCGCGACAAGCAAGGGCCCAAAACCTATTGAGGCGACATCAAAATTACCTATCACAAACCAACCTGGTTTTGCAAGGGGGTCCCATGAGTTTTGGCCCGGGCTCGTGCGGCCATCCCAGGAAACCTACCAAACCCACACATTTTGGAAACTAGACACCCGGGGAGTCCAGCGAGGTATGGCTTGCGTGGGTCCCCCAACATTCTCCTACCCAGAATCCTCTGCAAACCTCAAATTTCGCTGAAAAAATCACTTTTTTCTCAAATTTCTGTGTGGGAAAGTTCTGGAATCTGCGTGGATCCACAAATTTCCTCCCACCCAGCGTTCCCCCAGATCTCCCGATAAAAATGGTACCTCACTTGTGTGGGTAGGCATAGTGGCTGCAACAGAAATGGCCCAAATTGTACTGTGGAGACTTCAAAATTACCTATAACAAAACTACCTGGTTTTTGGGGGGGGGGCACCTGGGATTTTGGCCCCGGGCTCTGCGGCCATCTTGGGAAAGTACCAAACCCAAACATTTCTGAAAACTAGACACCTGGGGGAGTCCAATGAGGTATGGCTTGTGTGGATCCCCCAAAGTTTTCCTACCCAGAATGCCATGCAAACCTCAAATTTAGCTGAAAAAACCACATTTTCCACATATTTTTGCGTGGAATCACCGTGCCGGCACAAATGTCCTACCCCACAGCGTTCCCCTGAGTCTCCCGAGTAAAATGATATCTCACTTGTGTGGGTGGGGCAAGGGCCTGTGACTGGGAAGATCCCAAAACATAGGGAATAAGGGTATAGCACCGAGAATTCTAAGCGCTACATTTTTAAAAAAATACGTTTTTAGCCAATTCTGCATTGGACACCCACACAAGTGAGGTATCATTTTACTCGGGACACTAAGGAGAACGCTGTGGGGTAGGACATTTGTGCCGGCACGGTGATTCCACACAAAAATATGTGGAAAATGTGGTTTTTCAGCTACATTTGAGGTTTGCATGGCATTCTGGGTAGGAAAACTTTGGGGATCCACGCAAGCCATACCTCATTGGACTCCCCAGGTGTCTAGTTTTCAGAAATGTTTGGGTTTGGTACTTTCCCAAGATGGCCGCAGAGCCCGGGGCCAAAATCCCAGGTGCCCCCCCCCCAAAAACCAGGTAGTTTTGTTATAGGTAATTTTGAAGTCTCCACAGTACAATTTGGGCCATTTCCTGTTGCAGCCACTATGTCTACCCACACAAGTGAGGTACCATTTTTATCGGGAGATCTGGGGGAACGCTGGGTGGGAGGAAATTTGTGGATCCACGCAGATTCCAGAACTTTCCCACACAGAAATTTGAGAAAAAAGTGATTTTTTCAGCAAAATTTGAGGTTTGCAGGGGATTTTGGGTAGGAGACTGTTATGGGACCCACGCAAGCCATACCTCGCTGGACTTCCCCGGGTGTCTAGTTTCCAGAAATGTGTGGGTTTGGTGGGTTTCTCTAGATGGGCGCCGAGCCCCGGGCCAAAAACTCATGGGACCTCCCATGCAAAACCAGGTTGGTTTGTGATAGGTAATTTTGATGTTGCCTCAATAGGTTTTGGGCCCTTCCCTGCCACGGGTACTTGGCCCACCCACACAAGTGAGGTACCATTTCTATTGGCATACTTGGAGAAATGCTGGGGGGTTGGAAATTTGTTGTTACTTTCTGCAGCGTGAAAATTTGGGCACAATAATGCAAGGAAAATGTGACAGTCACATTTTGAGGTTTGCAGGACATTGTCGGTAAGATAACTTGTTGGGATCCACAAGAGAGTCATCACCATGTACTCCCATGGGTGTTTAGTTTACGACAATATCTACAGTTGGTAGCTTTTTCTTAGATGAAATGAACACCTTAGCAGAGAGACAAAAAAGACAAAGATTACTGCACAGCCATCTATTCCTCAAGCACACACACATACTGGTTGGATTTGGCACGAGGGCGAGTGATGGTTCAGTATATAAAATTTTATTAACAAGAGATTTCACAAAAATGAAATGCACTGTCAATAATTGAAAGGACAAAAAACTGAACCAGTGACTCGCAGCTCGTGAGCTGTAAAGCCACGTCAAGGCCCCAACCGCTTTACAGGCCATTCACACACCTTTCATACGTGATACACACAAGACCATTCACACCACCAGGCACGAAACCAACACATTACAGCATTCACAAAAAGGGACAAGGTTCACCCTGCTTGAGAGAGACAGAAAAGACAAATATTTCTGCACAACCACCTATTCCTCAAGCACACATACATACTGGTTGGATTTGGCATGAGGGTGAGTGATGGTTCAGTATATACAGTTGTATTAACCAGAGATTTCACAAAAATTAAATGTATTGTTAATAATTGAAAGGACGAGAAACTGAACCATTGACTCACAGCTCGTGAGCTGTAAAGCCACGACAAGGCACCAACCTCTTTACAGGCCATTCATACACCTTTCATACGTGTGACACATACAAAACCATTCACACCGCCAGCCGCGGGCCAGCACATTAAAACACTCACACCAGCAGACAGCGCCATTCAAGGAGCCCATCACTTTCACACACCCACATTCCTGACACAGCAACCACACCAGCTCACAGATTGCGTGGAGTGGCGTTTGGCTAGCAGTGTGTGTAGTGACCAGCAGCAAGTCACTACTCACACACCGCCAGCCAAGCGCCAGTACACGCACACCGCCAGCCGAACGCCAGTCCATGCACACCGCCAGCCAAGCGCCAGTCCACTCACACTGCCAGCCAAGCGCCAGTCCACGCATACCACCAGCCAAGCGCCAGTCTAGGCACACCAGCAGCCAAGCGCCAGTCCAGGCACCCCGACAGCCAAGCGCCAGTCCAGGCACACCGCCAGCCAAGCGCCAGTCCACGCACACCGCCAGCCAAGCGCCAGTCCACGCACACCGCCAGCCAAGCGCCAGTCCATGCACACCACCAGCCAAGTGCCAGCCTACACACACCGCCATCACATTTAGGATTTTTTTATACAAAAAAGAAAACACAAACAAATTGCAAATAGATACAAATCTACACAAAACACAAAATCTGAAACTAAATACATTGCACAAATGCCAAACTTGAAACTGAACAAAAAATATGAAACAATAGAGATCAGGCAGTTCACTTTACCACTCATGGATGCTCCCAAAAATTATTTTGCGTGTAGTACATTCTAAAACAAGCAGGCACACACAGCGCAGGGTTAGAAGGACACTCGGGGCAGTACATACGAGTCTCCTTTCGCGTACCTCTTCGCCAACAGACTCTACATCTCCTACTGGGAAAGTCTTTAGAGGGTGTGGGAGGAATGTGATCAGGAAAGTGGCGATCTTTCAATCTAGCCACATCCTCCACCACTCCAACTCTAGGAACACTTGCCTGTTCCACTACAACAAGGCTGCCTATTACAGACTCCTGAAACTTAGCAAAAGTCATCTTTGACTCAGGACAAGAATCCTTGAATACAACAAAAGCATTAAAGGTTACCAAGTGGAAAAGATGGATAGCCAACTTCTTATACCAAATGTAAGCCTTACAAAGAGCAGTGTAAGGTTCCAACCTCTGATCTACTCTATCAACACCACCCATGTGCCTATTATAGTCTAAAATGCACACAGGTTTGCGCGCTTCAGCAACCTGACCCCAAACAGTCACAGGTGCAGTGCTTTCATCATGGATGGTAGACAGCATGTAGACATCTCTCCTGTCTGAAAACTTCACAGCTAGAAGTTCCTCGCAACGCAACGCAGTGCACTGTCCCCGCACAAGCTTTTGACAAACAAGTTCTTTTGGGAAACATTTACGGTTAGAGCGGATTGTGCCACAAGCAACAGTGTCCACTTTGGCCAATTCCCTGAACAACCGCACACCAGTGTAGAAGTAATCTACATATAAATGGTGGCCTTTGTTAAAAAGCCCTCTACCAAGTTCCCACACAATTTTCTCAGTCACTCCAAAAGTGGACGGACAACCAGGGGGGTTACTCCTGGATTCCTTACCGGTGTACACCCTGAAATTAGAGACATATCCAGTCCTACTGTCACACAGCATATACAGCTTAATTCCATAGCGTGCCCTCTTACTAGGAATGTATTGCCTAAAAACAAAGCGGCCCTTGAACAAGACCAAAGACTCATCTACTGCTATTTCTTTCCCTGGGGCATAGATCTCAGAAAATCGATCTACAAAGTGATCAATGACAGGCCGAATCTTAAAAAGACGGTCACAATCAGGGTGATCTCGTGGCAACGCTAAACCATTATCGACAAAATGCAGCATCCGAAGCTGAAGCAAATACCTATCACGACTCATGACTGCCGGAAATATAGCCGTTGCCATCAAGGGACTAGTAGACCAATATGAAGACATTGATGGCTTCCTTAGCAAGCCCATCAAAAAAGTTAAACCCAAGAACTTCTTCATCTCTTCCAGATTTGTGGGAGTCCACCGGGTAGCTCTAGAGTGGGGCCTAAGGCTGGCACTGTTGTCCCTCAAAAACTGTTCGGCATACAAATTAGTCTGCTCAACAATCTCTGCCAAAAATACATCGTCCATAAACAACTGAAAAAAATTTATAGGCAAAAAAAATTCTGTATTCACTCTACACCCTGGAACACCAGTAAAGTCTGGCAATGCCGGCTGCACCATGCATGGGGCAACCCAGAGGTCATCACTTCCAACTGGAAGCCTTGCAGCCCCAAGCTGCAGCCCAGATGCTTCTTGCTGCACTATCAGCACATCAATGTCCTCCTCTAAAACAGGCACTTCATCCGCACTAAGAGTAGCTTCATCCGCACTGAGAGTAGCTTCATCATCCGATGATTCCATGTGGAGAGAATACTCACTGCCTGAATCTTCCCCTCCCTCCTCTGCCTCAGATGCAGAGTCAGTCTCTGAACCATGGTCAGAGGAAGACTCAAAAAGCATACCAACAACCTGCTGAGCAGTAATCCTGCGGCTAGCCATTATCCTTACTAACAAAGGAGACTGCACAAACAAGTCAACAACAACCAACACTGTGCAAAATAAGTAAGTAAAAAAAATGTGTGCCTTTATCACAAAGATCTATATACTCAAAAACTATACGATTCACTTGCAAGAGACAGCTACACTCACCAGCACCTACTCTGCAGAGAGACAGCAAAAACCAACGATATCCCACTAGAAAGAAAAAAACAAAACCAATTATTCACAAGCCAACAAAATACACATCGAGCACAAATGCAAACAGCTTTGACACTCAAAAAACAAAAGCCAAACATACTGCTATTATTACACCATTTGCAAAAAACACATTCATGCAGAGAAATGAAACCCATTTACATTGTACAAAAAAAAGTCTCTTACCAAACGCATGCAACTACACAAACAGCAGAACCACCAGTAACGAAACCGCAACCTGGAACAGTCTAAAGAGCAAAAGCCTTGAACTAGAACAAAAAGGGAGAAATAAAGCATTACAATTGCAATTCACAAGGAATAAAACAATTAACATTATAACACGCTATGTCACTACCCAAATGGTCAATCTGCCAGATGGGCCTTCAAATAGGGCTGAGAAAAATGGGGGGTGATCTTGCCCAAGGGATCGGGTGAGGTTGTCTGCCAGGCCGATCTGTCCCCCAGGTGGGGCAGAAAACAGCAGACAGAAATGTGCCCCCCTTGCAAAATAAATAAATCCCTGGTGCTAGTAGGGTTTTCTGCCTCCCCCCTCCCGCCTAGGGCAGAAAGGCCAAAAAAAGGGGCAGATCTGTCCCCAGGAGGGGCAGAAAAAACATTAAGCAAATGTTACCCCCTTGGAAGCAACCTTGTCGCTTCCATTACACACAAAACAAAATCCCTGGTGCCTAGTGGGGTTTTATGACCCCCGCCACCCCGCCCGGGGGGAGAAAGGACAAAAAAACGGGCCGATCTGCCCCCAGCGGGGGCAGAATACACATATAAAAAAATATGCCCCCTGGAAATTAGTCCCTGGTGTCTAGTGGGGTTTTCTGTCCCCCATGGGGGCAGAAAGGCCAAAAAACAGGCAGAATACACATATAAAAAAAATGCCCCCCCGGAAGCGACCCTTGTTCAAGGGGTCGCTTCCATTTAAATTTTAAAGAACTCCCTGGTGTCTAGTGGGGTATTCTGCCCCCCCCCCTGGTGGCAGAAAGGCCAAATAAACAGGCCCCCAGGGGGGGGCAGAATACACATTAAAAAAATATGCCCCCTGGAAGCGACCCTTGCCCAAGGGGTCGCTTCCATTTTATTTTTTTAAATATCCCTGGCTCTAGTGGGCTTTTCTGCCCCTCCTGGGGCCAGAAACGCCAAAAAATGCAGGCGATCTGTCCCCTGTGGGGGCAGAAAAGTCTTAAAAATAATGTGCCCCCTAAGGAAGCGACCCTTGCCCAAGGGGTCGCTTCCTTTAAATAAATAAAGAACTCCCTGGTGTCTAGTGGGGTATTCAGAAAGGCCAAATAAACCGGCCGATCTGCCCCCAGGGGGGGCAGAATACACATTTAAAAAAAATATGCCCCCTGGAAGTGACCCTTGCCCATGGGGTCGCTTCCATTTTGTTTTTTTAAATATCCCTGGCTCTAGTGGGCTTTTCTGCCCCCCCTGGGACCAGAAACGCCCAAAAAATTGGGCGATCTGTCCGCGGGGGTGGGGGGCAGAAAAGTCTGAAAATAATGAAGCCCCCTAAGGAAGCGACCCTTGCCCAAGGGGTCGCTTCCTTTACAGAAAAAAAACATCCCTGGTGTCTAGTGGGGGCATTCCTGCTGCACGATCGCGACGCTGTGCGCGATCGTGCAGCAGGAATGCCCTGCATTGAAACATCAGGGGAGAGGAAACACTGCTTCCTCTCCCCCGATGCCACAATGCGTGACGATCTGCCCCACCCGCCCCACCGGAGCACAGAAACTTACCTGTGCCTGCCCGGACGCCTGGAAGCAAATGGCTTCCAGGCGTCCCAGCGTTTCCTGATGACGTCGGCGCGTGCTGTGCGTGCTGACGTCACAGGATCGCTGAGGGGGGGGTCGGGGGTGGCAGCGGAAACTCTTCCGCTGCCATCCCTGCTTGGGGGTGCAGATGGGCTGCCCATGGGGGGAGCGCCAGCGCTTCCCCCATGGGTGGGTGCCATGACGGAGCGGTTCCGTCATGAGCACACGCCCACCGTGGCTCATGACGGAACCGCTCCGTCATGAGCACCGAAGGGGTTAAAGGCAGTGGGGCGACGCTCCTCCCCCTTAGCGGTTAAGCCGCTCCTGAGTGTTACGCCTCCAAGAAGCTTTCTCTGCTTCCTCTATATGTGGCTCATTCAGATTTGCCAGCTGATAAGTGTTCGGTATTGAATCAGAAATATTGTATTTAAAGCATCATGTAAAAACATAGTAGCCATAATATTGTTAACTAAAATATTGTGAAAATAAGTACATAGTGATAAGAACAAATTTACCATTGTTAACTCCACATATATGTCCCTGGTGAGACATAAATCTTCAAGGTGTGTTTAATGAATCTATTCTTAGCTTTGTATACTTACATGTTCTATATTTTGCGAGTCAATATATTGGCTATTATATTTTTGTATCACAATATTTTTCTGCGCGGCACTCTGACATGGCTCCCCACGATGCACAGGCCAAGAATGCAGTATACAGGGCTACCCTTCCCACCAACAGGATGCCCCCTCAGTTGGTCTGTACTCCCCCCTCAGTTACAGAAAGAAGCGTGTGAGACCCCTCCGAATCTCAGCTAATTCCCTTGCTGGGCCTGCACTTTCCACATGATATCACTATGGTGGATACATAAATTCCTACATTTATTCATCATATGGACCCGGGTTGTGTATAGCAGTACGGAAGCCTTCAAAAGACTGTAAGAGAGTGATAGTTTATGAGTCAATTGCGTAACAAAGGCCCCTGCAGCCCCCGCGGTGCGGGGGGCCCCCAAGCTCCAGGTGGCACCTCAGCACAGTACTCTGGCCAGAGAGCTCCTGATTGAGTCCGGAGAGGGCCCCTGCACGAACCTTACAGGGGGGCCCCCTCAAGTTTCATTACGCCAGTGTTATGAGTGTATGAATTGTTAGTCTGTGAAATTGTATCAGTCTTTATTATCTATGTACACAAAGATGACATCCAAAAGAAAGTCAACATTGATACTGTGGTGACACTACACATCATTGGTTACTTTATTATACCCAAAAATGATTGCTCTGTTGTGCATCTATCTGTTGACAGAGGAAATACAGCCTTGTTTCTATATGTATAGACTACAAGGACATCTACCTGTGGAAAGTGGTAAAGGCAGACTTTACACCACTAATGTTGATGATTATATGTATTGCCAGTGAGTGGAAATGCATCAGCTTAAATTCATTAAATACACTGATGACATTAGAAACGAAATCAGCAATGACATCACAGTAGACATTAAGCAACTATTACAAATCAAGTGCAAACCAGATCATGATAACCATCAACTTTACTAAAGTTATAAACAACTGCTCTCTTCCCAATATGCAAGCTAGAAGAAGAAATGGAGATTTGTTTCTGTGCACTGCGCCCAGAGGCTGCTGGGATTGGCCAATGACTGGGATGAGATGCCCATGGAGTTTGATGGGTGCAGGGCCCTGCATCCAGCAGACCCTGTGTAAAGAGTCTTGGGGCAGAGCATTGCCAGAGGACAGACCTTGCATCCAGAGCCTACAAGAAGCAGGTGAAGGTTATGCCCTGTGGGCTCTGGCACCAGAAGGACAGCCACACTCTGGGCCATGGGGTACGGTTAATGGCTGTGTCCAGCGAGCTCTAAGGACAAGAGCATTGGATGCAGGGCACGGATACATTTTATTCCCTTTCAACAGAGCTTGCTGTACCCGGCTGAAGACTGCACACATTGTGCTTTGGCATGAAGGGGACTGGGCACAGATTATGCCTGAAGACTTTACCCTGTGCCTCAGAACCAGCTCAGCACAAAAGCTCAGTGGTGTGAGCTGGGGCCCCTTGTCCACAACAGGTTCTGGCAAAAGGGGGTCAGCATCCAGGATGTGGGCAAAGTCTATGCCTTGCAGTAAGTGCCTACTGTGCATGTTTGAATGTTTTGCTCAGCAGGCACTAAGGGGCTGGGTTCAACTTGTGCTGAATTGCCAATTAACTTGTTGAATTGATAAAACTAGATGGCCTTCTGGTTAGACTTTTCTTTAGAATCCTACATATTGGAGCAGAGAAGGGGGAGGCATTCCATGGACCCTCCTCGTGGTAGCGGTACATGGCAAGTGCCAGATGACTTAGACAATGGTTCAGCCTCTTACTCTTTCCGCACAGCGCACTACTTTTCAGATTGTACCTCAAACCTATCTTACCACATAGTCCTATGTATCACCTTTATGTTCCTCTACAGACAAGTAGTCTGGGGTACTAGGATGGAATACCTGGGTTAGAGCGTACGAAGATTCATATACATTAACTTCAGAAAAAACCTGCAGGCCTATCTTGTCTGTCCTTGTTCCCACCTATTGCAGTAGCTAAAAGCCTTACTTTCCCTATGGTATTACCCAAATTGTGCTCCAATATTCACTACCCTTTCTTAATCTTGGGATTTTTACATTATATTACTTTGTTGACCACCACTTGTCCATATGCTTAATTTCACACTTTACACCTTCATCTGTCTGCTTGCCATAAAATGTTCAGATAACTTCAGCTCTGCACTTTCATCAACCACTCAAATCTGTAATGGGAACTTTCCTTGCCTTACCAGTCTTCTTTGTATGTCTACATGGTCATCATGTTTTGGGGCAGACTCTGGGGCACCTGAAGGTCATCCATCCAATTCGGCCTTCAGCCCTTCGATGCCAAAGGTGTCTGAGACCTCAACCCTTGCCTGCTTTAACTCATCACGAGACAACTACACCCAGGAGACTATCACAGATGCAGATGGCCAGATGTTCCTTGCTCATAACTGGGCTGACTGTTTGTAGCAAGGCTTTGGTGGGGATTACATCTTGGACTTATAGAGTCCTTATACCTCTTTACCAGTGAAATTTTCCAGGATGCACACTTGCAATAGTGACTGGACAGGTATCCTTATGTTAAGTTGACTTATAGAGCGCAGCTAATCACCTGTGAGGGTATTCGGGGCTTAAGGCGCTGAGTAGGGCACTTTAGAAGGGCTTTATTCCAGTTATCTGCCGTACATGCACCACCAGGAGGAGCAGTGACTACCATGCTCAGTTGCTCCATATCTATGTATTTTGTAATTTGTCAGTGTAGCATTCATCCTTCAATCAGGGGGTCTTGCAGGTATTGAGGCAGAGGGCGGTCTAGAAAGGAGTTGTTGTACTCAGTTGTCAGCAGTCCGGTCTGTATATTTTTTCTATGAAGGATAACCTGGGTGTCATGGGGGCGACACTCATATCTTTGTGAACTACTGGTCCGGAAGTGCAATGCACTGAACTGCTTGAGAATGTACCCTTTAGAAGCACGGAAGTCGTGGTATGCGCGGCACCTTGAAGAAAGGCTTCGCGTCTTCACTGACATGTGATGCAGCATGGCAGAGCTCAGTAAGGGAAACTACATGTGGCTGAAGCTGCAGTACCCTAATGCCTACATAGGCAACCCTCCCCACCTTTGCAGAACATAGCATGCACATTGGAATAAATAATCACACAACACAATCTTTGTTGGGAAAAGTTTGCTGCAGGTTTATTCCATACAAAAGTATGCCAACATGGTGGGTTAACTTACGGGGGATCCAAGGGCAGGCAGCGGTGACTGACCTACGCTGCCCTGCCCGCCTGTCGAGCCAAATTGCACCATGGCCAACCCAATCAGTGCGTGTCCAGATCAAAAGAGGGCGCCAGAAGGCCGGGGGCAGGTATAAATACCTCGTCCCAACCCTCTGTGCGCCGGAAATGACGCGGCCCGCGCACCGGACTGTGGGACTCCTCCTCAGGGTCCCATCGACTAGAGGGGTGTTGGTGTGCCTAAATGGCACTAAGGTGGCCGCCCTTTTAGGTGGCCCACTGCGTGAGCCGCGGGCAGCCTCATTCCTAAGGTTTGCAAGAGAGGCCGCTATTTTTAAGTGACAGACCTCTTGGTCCAGCGCATCCTTGCTAGGCAATTGAGACACATTGGCGCTGCCAGAGTCACAAAAAATCTTGCAAACTGTTGTTATACTTTTGTTTTCAAAGAAAGACATAACGTGATGGAGAAGTGTTTTAGGAAACTATTCCTGTTTAAGGATTTCTAAATAATTTTTCAGGAGTCATCCTTTAAGGTTCTAAACTTGTATTTCGCACACCTTGTTATTTGTTGTGAAGGAACGGAAAGGATCCTCGGCTTTTATAGACTTTGGTAAATATTCCTTCTTGACACTCGTTTGGTTCTAAGGTATTAATAGAGGTTGGGGAAGTGACTGCTTGTTGTCAGGTGAACTATAATGCTAATGGGCAATTTTTGTGTTGCAGGTTATGAGCAGGGGCGTAGCTTCGGGGGGTGGGGTGTTTGGGGTGTTACACCCCCGTAATAGATGTATTATTTAGTAAATATTTGGGTACAGGAGCTTTCAGTCAGGTATGGTAAGGTGTTTGTCAGATTTCACCTGGGGTTTTTAAATACTCACTCAGACAAAAACAAACACACACTTCTGTTTTGAAGTTCTTAAAACATGGGTACTTTACAAAATACTGTGTTTTAAGTGCCCCTCACAATCCACGCTCCTGTCCCTTTCCATTGGCCCTTAAGACCCCCTCATGCGCGGCTTCTCATATAATAGTTACCATGATATGCCAGCGTGATTGTCGGAAAATCTGAAGTTCACCCCCCCAGTCTTACTGACCAAGCTACGCCCCTGTTATGAGCCAGTCACTTGGAACATAATTCGAATCACAGAGCTGGTTCATATAATATAAAAGTTAGTTGTCTGTAGAGAGGGAAAAGCACAATAGGGCTTTATATCATAGATGATATTGTGTTTCAGGTCTAGGAAGCCACAGACTTCACCAGGTTTTAGAAAGTTGGGAGATACAGAGATGCACTAAGGATATATCACATGAAATCTTTGGAATTTGATGCTGTAGCCAGATTGATAAAAACATTAGTTTTCTTTACTTTAGATAGCAACACTTCACCAGTTGAAGGCAGTGCCCAGCTGTCTGGCCAATCAGGGTGGGGATAGTCAGTGTCTCTGTTTTCGCTCTCATCTCATACATCCTTCCCCTGGCCTATATCTAATCAACATATTATTGACTGTATAGTTGGCTGGGGATTTAGAGAGATGTGAAATCCGGACTACAAGATTAGTGAAAAAGTAAGTAAATTTTATTTGCATCAGTTAATAAAAACTCTTGAAATAGGTATTTACAAACATTCAGGTAAAAAAGGGCAGTTTAAAAGATAACACTAATGGTAAAAAAGTTGTTGAGATTTCTGTAGATACAACCGACTAAAAAGATTCATCATGTGATGAGCACAGGTGCACCATCTTTATAAAGTGCTCTTCTAAAGACAAGTGGAGCCAGGATGGCCTGCGGGTGTGGTGTGGGTCCTCTTCCAGGCTAGCAGCCGGGTCCCAGCTGGCTAAGTGGATTAATAACGTCATGGGCGCAGGTACACCAGCTTTATAAAGTGCTCTTGTAACGTCATATCATGCAGAGCCAGGATAGACTGAGGGTATGGCATGGATCCTCTCCCAGGCTCGCAGCCTGGCCCCAGAGGTTTTGTTCTATAAATAGCAGATTAATAGCAACGTAAGCGTAAGCACGCCAGCTTCATAAAACGGTCTTGTAGTGATATATAAAGATGAATTGTTCTGAGGGTATGGCATAAATCCTCTCCCTTCCTAAGAGCCTGGCCCCTGGAACAGGCATGGAGCTATTGTTCTCTACTAGTCACTGGGCACATGTTCTACTTAATTTTTGTTCGACCTCTTTTGATCCCAGGATTTTGATAGAATTCTCTAGGCAGTAGTGTGTGTTTAGTCCCAAGTGGCAGCCCAGCAGACCTGTTCCTGGCCTTCCTGAGTCTTTTCCTCTGGTGCTTAGGGACTGTGTGGACTCAGCTAGCCCTAGATTGCCTGGGCCTTGGGGGTGTAAGACATTTCCAGGCCTCTGTGAACTGGAGCGTACTCCTGTAGCGTTTGGCGCTCGCCCCTTAGAGGTTTAGCTGTTGATGTTGGTGATGCGGGAGTTACCTCAGGTTGACCTGGGGGGGGTCGTATGCTTAATCGTGGATTTTAAACTAGGGTTAAATCTTGCTCTATGTGTTATTCCTGGTTCTAATCCTGGTTTTTCAAGAACTCTGTCCTGGTTTGAGCCGCTGCCACATTTGGCCAGTATTAAAGGGGTTCAAGGGTCTGGGAGTCCTGGGAGGTCGATGGAATTTTATGGGGTTTCCTGGCTGCTCTCAAACATTTGTGCCAGAAAAGAAATTAGACATTTCTGGCAGAAGTTGGATTTGTTCGTGGATCCAGTTGTGGACACCAAGATCACCAATGACTGCTGGTCCAAAGCTCTAGGCCTAGTGTCCTGGCCCAAGCATTAATAACAGTAACTGCTCTGGTAGGAGTAGCCTGAGCCACCTTCGCTTGCCCCTGACGGCTCGGCCCTTGAGCAACGACCGCTCTCTGACCATGAGGAGAGTGTTATAGTTCAGCACACGCGCCTGAGGGCTGGGAGTTGGCTGCTGAAACTTTATCACTCCTACCATGCGCATACGCACTGCTTGGTTGAGGCTGGCTGCGTGGCAGTGCTTAATTTGAGACAGTGGTTTCTGGTGCTTGGCACCAGCACCTAATTGCCAGCACCGGGGCTTATGACAGTCTGCCACATGGTGGTGCTGCCTGGCTAATTTAGGTATGAGCACAACAATAGCTGTTTATTAGTTCAATTTACATTTACAATGACTAATACCTGCCACCCATGCCATTCTTATAGCTTTGTGGGCCTGGAATAGTATGAATTGTCACACTTATAGGACTGTGATGGTTAGCAGCTGTGTTTGTACTGTCAGTGGCAGCATGGCAGGGGCAATGTGTGATGCAAGCTGCAGTGGGCTCCCAAACGAGAGCCCCGGCACTTATTCTTTTACAAATTAAGCTCTGCTGCCTGATATTAGCTAGCGGAGGTCAAAGTAGAGCAATCAGCAGAAGAATAAGCGCTAAATACTAGGTTACTAAGGATTCCAAAATGCCATTTTCCGCCACACTTCACTGTGCTACACTGCGCTACACTGCTGAAGGACAGCTGGAAGATAGCACTTCCAACCACTTTCAAGTGCTTTCCAGGTGCCAGGAGCCCGTCCGACCCACAAGCTCCCAGAATGCACTGGTGTGGTGCTCCTCCTAACAGCCGCTGGGGTCACGGTCTTATGCACCTACCTGATGCCGCACGCTGTGCTGAAGCCAGGCTCCTGCCCTTGCTTCTGCTATGGATGCTATAACCTCGCAGCACCGCGTCAAACAACTGCAGACAGCCGCAGCCAGGCCCCATGCCATTGTCAGGCCTGGCTGTCAGGTCCTCGGTGTAATCCGGTGTAACGTTCAAGGGGGGATGTGGGCAGGGCGAGTAGGGTCAAGGTGATGATGTGCGGCAGCTGAGTGAAGCCTCAGCGTCACCATTTCATTTCATCTCGTAACATAGCGTCACCGGAAGAAGGCGAGGCTAATGTTAATGAGGAGTGGATCAAGGTTAGTGCTTTTTGGGACTGAGTTTTTCCCTAACAGAAAAAGGAGAGAATGCCACACCTGGCGTCTTGATGACTAATGGCGTATTAAGAGTTTGTCGGATGGGTTATTCTGTCACAAACCTGATGGATTTCCTGCCTGTCTTATTACAAGTGCATTATGTTCAGCTGTCAAACTTTAAATCAGATCCTAAAGTACCCCTTGTGAGTTGCCCAAAGCATAAACACAAGGGGATAGGGCTCAGGAAAACTATAAGTGGCCCGGTGTTTCTGGACCCAAATTACTGTAACACCACACCTTATTGTTGTAGAGGGCAGGGGTTACGACCTCAGGCACAGCCTGACTTGACACCTCCCACAAGGGGAGCAGACAAAGTTACCTCCAGAGAGGCGACAGCCTCCCCAATCTGCTCACTCTCCCTGCCCAACACCCTCCAATCCACAAGACCCCCCCACCCTGCAGATATTTACCATCTGTTCAGAGCAGTTAGTAAATATTCAAGTTAAACCTCCCAGAATTTGAGAAAGCCTGTGTTAAAGAACTCTGTAATTCTGAGTCCAGTGGGTTATTCCCCATTCTGGGGAGTTTAACTCATGATCACTGTTTACTCATGGGCAGGCACTATCCAGAATCATAATTTTGGCCTTGTTACCTCCTCATAGGAGCTTTGCCCCCCTTTTTAGGTCTCGCCTAGCGATGCAGCGCCATGCGCTGCTCGCTAAGCGAGATCTATTGTTGTCGACTTTCTTAGCGATGCGGGACAGGACATGTGCACGCGTATGGCAAGACAGGAGATGTGCACGCCTACGGCTCGCGGCGTTATTACAACTCCTGCTCTCACCATACGCGTGCACATCTCCGGTCTGTGCGCGCCGCGCTTACTGAACACGTGTGGACAGCTTGTTCTTTGTCAGCAGCAGAAGAGCACACGCGCCGGCAGACGGCGCAAAGAGAGCAGCGGCTCCGGTAGCACACAGTGTACTCGCCGTGAGTAGTACTTGCCTGGGTGAGCGCTCGATCCTCAGCTTGTTAGGTCTCGCCTAGCGACGCAGCGCATGCGCTGCTCGCCTTGGCGAGATCTATTGTCGTCGGTTTGTCGGCGGAAGGGGGACAGGAGATGTGCACGCGCGTCTCTTTTGCTCGCGTTAGCACAAGAGACAGCAGATGTGCGCGTAGGAAGGACAGGACATGTGCACAAGTACGGCGCTCCCTGTCTGCGTGTACGGAGGACAGGAGATGTGCACGTGTACGGGTCGGGGAGCGCCGTGCCTGCCTGCCTGCCTGCGGTGGACGAGAGAACTCCTGCCACATATAAGTTCATTTGCAGCATTCTGATACAAAGAGCCCGCGGCTAAGTACTCGCGTCGCCATTAATACGAGCATTACTTCCTTTCGTCTACATTAGTACTCGCGTCGCCATTAATACGAGCATTACTTCCTTTCGTCTACATTAGTACTCGCGTCGCCATTAATATGAGCATTACTTCCTTTCGTCTTAATATCTGCCTTTGTGAGGAGGGAGTCGGTGTCGTTTGTTCTCTTTAAGTGGATTCCATCAATAAACGACGCCGCGGAGATAGATCGCCGCAGCACTACGCGCGCGCTAGCCATAGACCCGTAAGAGCAAAAAGGATTTCACTTAGATGCTACATTTGATTCCATTGCAGCGCGTACTCTTATTCCTTTCTGGAGCATTCTCTGTCCAGGTCGCTGTCTGCCCTCGGCATCCAGGCTGCCATGCCGCAGCTCCACCTCCCTCCAGATCGACCAGGGAGCGGCTTAACAAAGGGGCTGCATCCGCCGATGGGGTGCTGCCGATAACAAGGGCCGCACTCCCCTTTCCTCTTGCCTTCTGTTTCATCGCGGGTGGTAGATGGAGCCCGGAGCAGCAGCCGTCAGGGCGATCCAGAGCACGGCACAATTTCCGACAGGCAAGTAACAGTTCCTGCTGTCCTGTCACAATATCGCACTAAGGATTACAAACAATAGATTCCTTAGCCAGCAGCGTCACCAACTGGCTTTTATGGGCCTTTCTAGCGACTTCGATCTGATAAACCGCACTAAATTATGGGAAATAGTGGAATAATTGGAGGTGGAAAAATAAATGTTAACGATGATAAGGCATTGGCACTGGGAAACTTTCTGTAATGGTCTGTTAAGGGCCCTCAATTTGAACACATAGAGGTGTAAGGCAAGGGTGTATTTTGCCCCCTTCCTCTTTCTGCTCTTTGTAAACAACCTTAGCATTTCTTATGCAAGCAGGGAAAGACATACCTAGGAAGTGCCTAATCCCCATTCCATTGTACGATGATGACTCAATCATTATTTCTAGAAAAGCTAATTGGCTTTCACTTCTGTTGGAATAATTGTTATTCTTCTTGGAGGTTTTGAATCGAAAGGTCAATTTAACTAAACAGTTTAGCGTAACCTGTGGCCCTGCGAAGTCAAAATTTAAGTCCCATTAGTTGGTGTGGTGCCAAGTTAGAAAGAACCAAGCCTTTTATTTATTTGTGGATTTTATTTAATTTGTCAGTCACATGGGTCCCTCTGAAACAGCAATAACTTAGTAAAAGTTGCATCTTGGCGCCGTTTCTTTTTCTTCTGTATAAGTGTAATCTAGGACCTCTTCTTGCCATCATGATTGCGGGGAAGCACTAGTGTGTTCCTAACCACTGGCGGAGCAGGGGCATGCTCACTCGGTGTATTCTGATAAGCTGGCTGTCTAGCTGCAAAGCGTGACATTAGTCTTTCTTCCGTGTAAACCGGAAGTTGGTCATTATATTCTTAGATATACATTGTTTTTTAATGTGGCAATAATTCCAGTTCACTGAGTTTCCTGGATACCAGTCTCTTTGTAGCAGTGTTACATATACGACATTAAAACGTATCAGTGTTAATGATGTACAAAATGTAAATGTGCAGAAATGTATACTGTATTTGGTGTTAAGCCACACTTTATTCAAAAGGCTTGCTTGGTACATGTTCTTGTGCAGGGCATGACAATTAAGTCCTGTAAAATTACAGTAAGCAGAAAGCTGCATACACCCAGAGGAATGTACTCCTTCATTGTAATATGCACCCTTTACTCATGTGTACTCACCTGTAGATTTGTTTCAAACTTAAATCGTTCATTACTATTGAATAGCTAAAATGATTCTTCAAACAGTTTTTTTTTTCTGGACCAGTGTGCCCTGTTTTTGCCCAGTGGAGCACTCCATAGGGCATGCACTAGGCTGACTGGAATCGTCTCTTATTTATTCCTTCTCGTTTGTTCTAGGTGACAAACTGAACACTATTTTTTTTTTTAATATGTCTTGATGAGACCAACACCACTGTGGGTTAAAACATCAACATTAAATACAGTAACTGGATACATTAAGATTGCCAAAATATCCTTACATAGACTAGTCCCTGTCTGTATAACCTTATTTAATAGGCACTTCTTATCACAGATTCCTTATCTTTGAATATTCCCCAGGTGTCAGGCTGGATCCGGAAATTTTTGCGCAGTCCCCTTGAGCGCCCAAAGGTGGCATTGTTCGTCTCTGCATGGCTTCATCAGAAGAGATGTATGCGATGCCTTTATAGGCACCACCCCAGCATGCTGACCTCAGTTACTTCTTTTATGCACCATCAGCTTGGATACAGATGAGCTCCCCTCAGTCATTTTTTGACTGATTTTTTTTACCATTTTGTCGAATTTGACTAGTGTGCCCTTTTTAGTTCAAGCCTTGGCAGCGCATGTGCTGCTCTGCAAGGCATGCTGTATTCAGGTAGGGACTTAAAGCTCCGCCCACTCTCCACCCATATTTTTCTTTGCTTGTCATTGTCCACTGTAAACTGTGGCTGTTCATTGGTCAATAGGGTTAGAAGTTCCTCCTTAGTACTGCCTTGTCTCATTTTGTAACCTCCCATAGCGACACCCCCGTTACGTGTGTTGTTACTCAGTAGGCTTTAATTACAGCCTCCGAGCACTATTTTCTCAAATAGCTTTGTCCTGCATGCTTTTGCAGGCAGCACACGCTCTCTCCCTAACGCTTTTTAATTTTTTTTTATAGCATGGGCGCCGAACGCATTTGCAATGCAATAGGTCTTGCATTTGCTATTGGCATTGTAAATGACAATGCCTTTTATTTATCTGTTTTAAAAACAACACATACATTAAAGGCATTGTCATTTACAATCCCAATAGCTCAAACTCTCGTAAATGCGAGACCTATTGCATTGCAAATGCTTGTTTTGAGAAGAGCTGATGATGGGCCTAGGCTGTGCATAGTGAATACTTGTTGAATTCAGGTGAGGATGAACTGTCCTAACCATCAGCAGTAATACACACACACCCATCAATGCATCATAAAATCCACAGGGAAGCAAGCAGGCCTACAAACTACAGACTTTGTAGAGCACCATGGCATGCGCATAGGACAGAGCGGAGGATGCCACAGAGAATATTGAGAATGGCGCGCGGGCAATGCAAAGTGACCCTTGGCGCTCTGTCTCCAGTAGCTTTGGTGCATGGAAATCGAATCATCCATGTGAGAAATGTGGAGAAAAACGAATTGAAAAAATCTGCAAATGCACTTTGCCCAAAACCATAACCCTGCAACACCTGTGAATATGGACAATCCACATAAACATCCCTTGGGAAATAGGACTATATGTGGAATCTATGATGTATAAGAATGTCAGAATGTACTCCTTGGGCTTTTGTGAGTCCCAAAAAAAAAGAAATAAATGTAGGCGTGTGGTAGGTGCAAGTTTACCATGCATAGATTTACTCATTTCTTCAAGAACTGGACCTGAATTTATTACCTATGTCTGTGTGGGCAAGTGACACATGCATGCCTTTGCGTCAATTCACCAAAAGGCCAGGGGTAGCAGAAGTGATGTCACACGCCCTTTGATCTTCACTTTCACACACTTAAACGTACACATATACCCACATTCAGGCATATGCACACTCACATTAACCCACTCTCATCAGTAAATACGCACACAACATATAATTAAAATAATTTTTTTACTTGCCTCACCTGCCAGGGAAGATCATATTCCAGCTAATTGTATTCCATTTTTTTACACTACTAGTAAATAATATAATATTATTCACTAATAGTGTAATAAAAAATTGACAGACAACAAGGAGCCCAGAGCCCCAAACTACGTTCATAAGGACGAGCTGTCACTGGTTTCCAGGCACAGATTTTGCCACCTCTCATGTCAGGGGTCACAAAGGCAGTACCAGGGGGCAAGCCAGGGGTCACAGAGGCAGTACCAGGGGGCAAGCCAGGGGTCACAGCAGCGACCCCTTGATGATGTCCATGTATGCCCCCCTTCCACATGTACAATACCAGTCCCAAAAAAGCTACCAATGCCCAGTGACAAAGCCAGTGTGTCACGGGCCCTAGAGCAAGGAAGGAAATGGCCCCCCTGGCTGCTGTTTGAACTCTGAAATACAGCAATAATCAGGGTTCAGGAGGCTCCTCAGGTCTCTGGGACCCGGTGCCACTGCACCTGCTGCACCAATGGAGCTACACCTCCGTTAATGCACCATTAGAAACTGGGTACTGAAAGCAACCCCACCTCCCATCTCTTTAATTGGTTCTTTAGGCCGTGTGAAATAAGTGTCTTCCATTTTCCTTTTGTGTCGTATGGTTATTTAACTAACAATACAAAAAGTTAAACCCATAACTGGTCACAAAGCTAGAACTTTCTGTGTGCTCTTAAGCCAACAGAGACTCAATTATTAAATGACATTAAGCAGACAACAGATCACATCCACTTCTACGAAAACGTATTATATGGGGTGTTCACAAAACATCATTGTAGGCACCGAGGACATAATTAATGTCCATTTTAAGCACGCCAAAATGTTTTGCATTCATGCTGGAGAGAAAGAGACTATTCCAAATCCTTCTAGGTCACGGACCTATCAAAAATAATTATGTGTTACTTAATACAGCACGTGGTTTTTGAAAGGTTGAACATATGTATGAGATGCGCACAGGTTCTGTCAATCAATAATAATTAGGGCTCCCGTTTTTATGGTATTTATATTTTTTACATTTCTGTCTGTTTTGATCCATGTTGATTTTTTGCTAATTTTATCTATATTTATCCATATTTATTTTGGGTTTTGTGAAAAGATGAAGCTGAAATTAGTATATTTCCACTTTTATTTAATCAATACATTTGATCTCATGTTTGAATGCCTAGCAGTTTTCAATGCTATGAACACCCACTGAAGATATGCTAATTTCACTATCAACCTTGAGCATATCTTACTGCTGTTTAAGCCTCTTTACTAAAATTTGTTTATTTTTAACCCATTTACCTATCAATCCACACAGCTTTTGGCCTGGCAGTCAGGACAGAACGTATTTAGAATCACTCAAAAAGCAACCAAATTTCCGTTTTTATCCAATTTTAAATATAAATACAGACACGTAAATAAATGTTTGTCTGTCTGTATGTATCTGTACAAATCAGTAAAAATGGAAAACAGGGAGCCTTATATATAATGCACAATTCAAAATGCAAGTGTCTTTTAAGTTATAACGGCTAGGTGTTGTCATTGTTAATTTTCAATATTTTATTGGTATCTTAGTATTCAAAAAGGCAAAAAAAGAAATTTTAAAACTTAATTCCATCCCAAACCTCACCTGCCACTCGAATAATGTTACCTATTCCCTTCACCTAACCATATAAGTCTCCCCTCTTCCCCTCTACGCCCAGGATTGTTCTTGACCAATGCACATGTAGCAGACAAGTAAGTGTCATCAAGCAATTGAGTTTAAGGAGCCCTTCTCTCATTTCATAATTCATAACCATCATTCTAGGGTGGTGCATCGTCCAAAATGCTTAGAAATGTTCTATTTCCTAAGGCAAGACAGCTCTTTAAAGATCGTACTTAGGTAATAAAGAAAGGACCCCCATATCTCTTCAACCTCTTTTCATCCCCTCCAAGGTATGCTCTGCCTCCATCCTCAGGAAATGCTGAATTCTCTTTGATCATTGCCAGATTCCCTGAGTTTGGCCCATTCCACACCTACTTAAACTCTCCTGCTTTGCCTCCTCATGTGGGTGAGATACTATTTTCCCATCCCATGTGTGGCCTATCTGAATAGTTGGGGTATCCCATCTCAAGATAACTGCTTCTGTTTTCGGTGGGACCCGCACACCTCTTAATTGTTTGATGTCTTTCTGCATCTGGTCACAAAAGTTGTGCATGAGTGGACAACCCCGAAGGATATGAGAAAATGTACCTTTTCCAACACGCGCTCCTGCGAGTGTTATCTGGAGGGGCAGCAATATCTTTGAAGTGGGGAAGTCTGCGATGGTTGGCCATGGGTGCAGTTGGACAGGGCAAAATAGTTCCTTAGCTCCAGGGCTCTCATCATCCTTGCAGAGTTTGTAGGAGAGGGCACTGTGTAAGAGTTCAGGTTGTCACAAGGCACATGACCTGGCTGTTCAACTGAACCCACTTAAAGCAACAAGACCCTTAGCGCCTGGATATTCTCATGGGTGATTAGCCGCACTTTATAAATCCGCTCGATTGAGTGATCGATCACCTGCCTCGCTTTCGGACTGAGGGCTGGTGCTAACATGCCAGTATTGGGGTCATTGCACATCAATATCATTGGAAGCTCATGACACAATGACCTTTTGTATGCTGATGAGCCAGTGCTTGATGAAGTTCTTGTCCTGAGAAACTGAAAGCAGCATGCTAAGTGACCCCGAAACAAAGGACTGCTCTGTGCTGAAGAAGGCCATACGGCATGAAACGTGTGCGCAAAGATGTTCAGGACTGGCTGCGCAAATATTGGATGGGGATTACTTTTGATTGTGAGAGCAAATATTACGGTGAACTGCACTGAGAGGACAAATTGCTAATGTCCAACCATTTGCTCCCACTCATTGAAAATGTAAAGTAAATGATCGACCGGGAGTCATTGGAAATGTTTTACAGCGTGGGTTAGGGTAACCCACAAACGTAGGCTTCCTTACAGTTTAAGGTCCCATGCGTAGCCCATTGGAACTTTTGAACTCGCTAGGCATATTGAAAAAGAAGACCCGAAGGTCTCTCGTCTACAGCAAGAAAAACATTAACTGGTTGCCAGCCGAACATAGGAAGCTAGTCCTTACCCCCACTCCAACTTGAATCTTTGCCCAGGACTATGGTCCAGGAATTGGGAAACCATTTTCCTGACTTCGCCACAGGGCGTTTTGGGACTATCACTGCTCTGAACATTACTTGCTTGATCAAGCCTGCTTTCAGAAGATGTGTGTGGGAAAGCTAAGAATGTCTTGGACCCAAAACTAAGTTCTGATCCCAGAAGAACACTGAACCACAAAGCCTGACTGACAAGAATTCGATTTGGAAGACCAATCAATGACTGTGGACTAGAAGGGTCTTGGGACTCTCGAATTCCCCCTGTGCTGGATGAAGCCTTAGATGGTTTATGAGGTGGTATGGATAACAGACAAGAGCGACGTGGTTGAGTGGTGCCGCTCAAATCATTATGCCAACAAGGCGAAGCCATAGAACAGAAATTGACGTTTGTTTGAGAATTGCTATAATTTTGAAAAATCTTTGAAATTATTCCATGACAACCCAATCAGAGGAGCCAAGTGTATCAGATGAGATAACTGACTTTGGCCAGTCTATCTGGCTTTCCAGTGACTGTCTGATATCCTTCTTATTAACAGTGTCTACTTACTGATGCCCTCTAGTGAATAAAATAAACATGTTTTTCCTTTATTTTATAACAATTTATATTTTCTCCCATATTTTGATCCATTTTGTTTTTGCTCACATAACGTTTGATCCTTTATTCTAACTCTTATTACTAGTCAAGTATTTTGTAATAGCAAACCATAAAGTTCTTCATTTTGTAAACACCATATACATTTTCTCTGTAGGTTGCTTTGATGCTCTGGCCTAGCTACCAACCCTAAGGGAAACCTTTTCTACCTCTATTGACTGAACTGTGGGATGCTGCCTTAAAGGCCGTCTTATCACACCTTCCATTAGACAGCACATGAAGTAGGAGAGCACACTTGACACCATTCATATCACATATGTAATGACATGGATAAATGCATAGAGAGGTCATATTAAACCACATGAATGCAGTTTTTACCATACAGAGTTTCACAGTTGGTATTTGGATGGCATATGTTTATGTTGGAACACTCTACAAAAAGGAACAACACAAAAGCTTGGTTTGTCAACTAGGAACTATGCAAATACATGATATTATCATGGTTTTTCACTCATGATTTAGCTTCCCTTCCATATAGATCCAAAATCTTAGCACCCTTATATTGTGATTAGCCTTTTGATGCATCTCCTTTGTGGTACGCTTGAAAGATACATATCTATTGTCTTTGTAAGTGGCATTCATTGAAATTCACTGGATACAATTGTTTTTTAAAGGAGATACCTTACAAAAAACACAGATCAATTTTTAAATGAGGACTACATCTTCCAGAGTTTGGGATTGCTCCAGCATCAAACTGTGCTACAGTAAAGCGCAGAATCAATTTGAAGCTCTTAGAGAAATGGACCTGTTTTGATGTAAATATCTGCCAAACCTCGATTATTTACCAGTAATCTTCAAGGCTTGGTCTTCCTTGTAAGTCCTGAATACCAAATCGTTCTGTCTAGTCATTTCAACCACAGGCCTTTCAGGGTCCTTGGTGTTTCTGGTAGGCCTGGCTGGAGTTCGCAAAGTTCTACTCCACGGAACTCTGCATAGTGCCGCATAAACTCCTCCGCGCTCCGTGGAGTTCCGCCAGCGGCGGAGTCTATTAAGTCGCGTTGCTCGCACTGATTTTAAGCTCTGGGAATATGTCCCGTACTGTAAAATCAGTGCAAACTGCACTCTGCGTTGTGCCAGAGGGCACTGCTGCTTTCTACCACTCGAGTAGACATTCTACTCGAGCGTCAGCATCCTCAACGCCAGTGGCAGATTTCTCAACACAAGTGCTCGCGACCGGCCGTGACCGCCTGCGTTGAGAAATCTCGCCTGGAGGAGGTCAAGCAATGAGTTTTTCGGCCGAGCGCTCACCAACTTAACATACGCGAGCTGCGCAGTTTTGTGGCTTTGCGGAACTCCGTGGTAGGCAAAACTCCGCAAACTCCATCGGCGGAGTGGAATTCTTCATCCACCCCTAGTTTCAGGAAGTGGGCAAGAAAAGTCCCTCTTCAAGGCAATGCATGACACCAGTCTTGTAAAGATTCCACGACCTACCTATAGTGAAATTAACAATTTTCGAGGTAACTTTCATCATCCATGGAGCCTGTCAAGGAAAAATAAATTCAAGGAATACAAACCAGTAGCGGTCCGTGGTAGGAGTGCCGGCCGGGCGGTGACGTGGGGCGGTGGAGGGGCAGGGTGGGGGGTAGTAAACCACGGATTACGGCCAAATACAGGTAAGTAAACATTTAAATAAATAAAACGAATTTCGTTGTGAGCGCTGTATCGCCAAATGCGATGCAGTGCGCGCAACGAAATTAGTTTTATTTATTTAAATGTTTACTTACCTGTATTCGGCCGTAATCCGTGGTTTACTACCCCCCACCCTGCCCCTCCCCCGCCCCACGTCACCGCCCGGCCGGCACTCCTACCACGGACCGCTACTGATACAAACAAATTATGGCACTTCTCTCCAGGCTTGCACCATGGTTTGTACTGCCTTGCTCTAAAAAACCATAGTAGACCCCACTTTCTCAGTAGAAGCCGCCAAGCTCCGAAACACACTGAAACAGCCAAGATTTGAAGTATCCAGGCGCACTTGCAGTCAGACAAAAGATAAAAACATGGCTGTTTACAAGATAACTAAATAATCCCACAGCCTTGAGCTAGAACCCAGAACAAAATCGATCCTCCAAATACAATCCAGAGACCACAGATATGTAAGAGCCTGACCGGTACACTCTCCTTATGTTGCCAAGCACTCTAACAACTTTCTTTGTCCAGGTAAGTTAGGAAGGGTTGACCTGTGTCTAGCTTGGGTATTAGATGGTAATGTAAAATCATACATACCCCTGCATGCCCTAACTAATACTAATAATGCTAATACCAATACTGCTATACTCAGTAGTTGTGCAGCTGATTTTAATTTAAACAAGCTGCATGATAATGCATATACTGCTTGGCCCTCTTACACTCACATAAGGCAGAACCACTGAAGGGCATGTCTATCGCACAGTATTTGTACCAGCCACAGCAACAAACCACCCACCATCATTACAATAGAGGTCCCAACTGACTACATACAATGACCGCTTCTTGACATCCCACAGTGACATTGATATGAAGGATGATTGTAATGAAGTCCATCCCAGCAGATCTCCTGACCATCTATACCTCTAACTTATGCTTGCTCAAGACCGTAAATGTAAACAAAAAACTCAGGATGGATAACCCGGTATGACAACCAGTTTAGTAGACTGTGATCATAAGAAATTTCATAAAGGGACTGCAGAGCGGATAAAAGTTGCCAGCTTACCAGTCACACTGCTAATCGCTGCATCCCATGACGTTATACCCGCACCTGGGTGGTCATCAATCATGAGATAGAAACCCTTCTAACTTAGGATCAAAATTAGCCTTTCCAACCATGCAGCCTAAACCAAGTTCTAGTGTATTACCATGTGGACAAGCAAACAGTGCCCCACATAGCTAGTACTTGCAATATGAATGTTAGAACACAATACAATATTAATACATCTGCAACTTTTCAGCAGATGTTTCGCATCACTCAAACTCTATATAAGAGTCAAAGGGCCATATGTGCAAAGCATTTTTGCGGTCAGAAATGGCTCGATCGGGCTGTTTCAAACCGTAAAAATGCTGTTACATATGTTCATAGCATAAACTGTGATTCGGTAACACATTACCAAATTGCAATTCATGTTTGCGATTAGATATTTGGATGGGCGTATTTTGGATGTTCCTCCCAAATACCGAATCTGAATGGGATGTATTAATGTTTTGCTACTGAATTCTGGTCGCAAAACAATAATACTTTTCCAACTCCATAGTATCCTGCACCGACGACACCCAGCTCATCCTCTCCCTCACCAAGGACCCCATCATCACCAGACTCAGCTTCTAGGAAGGAATGAAAGACGTTGCATTCTGGATGAGCAGCAGCTGTCTGAAGTTCAACTCGGAAAAGACTGAGGTCCTCGTCCTCGGATACCTCGCCCTCTGCATGGGACACCACCTGGTGGCCCACCACCCTCGGCAGCCCCCAAGGACCATGCCCGGACCCTCTGCATCGTACTCGACTCCTCCCTCTCCATGACCCGACAGATCAACGCTGTTGCCTCCACCTGTTTCAACACACTCTGCATCCTTCGGAAAACCTTCAAATGGATCCCCACCAAATCAAAGAAGACCGTCATCCACGCAGTCATAATCAGCAGACTGGACTACGGAAACGCCCTCTACACCGGAATCAACAAGTCTCTGCTCGGAAAGCTCCAGTCCATCCAGAACACCGCAGCCAGACTCGTCCTCAATATCCCTTGACACAAACACTTCACCCAACACCTGCGAGACCTCCACTGGCTCACCGCCGAGAAGGGAGTAACCTTCAAAATACTCACCCACGCCTACAAATGCCTCCACAACACCGGACCCCAATATCTCAACGAAAGAATCTCCTTCCACGTACCCAGTAGAAACCTCCGATCCACCTACCTCGCCCTCGCAGAAGCACCGCACATCTGCAGAGCAAGAACCGGTGGAAGATCCTTCTCCTACATCGCGGCTAAGACCTGGACCGAGCTCCCGATCAACATCAGATGCGCCCCCTCTCTGCACATCTTCAGGAGGAACCTCAAGACATGGCTCTTCGACTGACCGGAGCTGCCCCTCCCCCCCCAGCACCTTGAGACCCTCACGGGTGAGTAGCGCGCTTCATAATTCCTCTGATTGATTGATTGAACTCCTTGAAGGAGGTGGTAACCCATTCGCAAATGGGAAGGGGTCTCAATAGTACCCCTACCCCTTTGAGAATGGAAAAAAACATTTTTAAGAGCAGGCAGGGGTCCCACGGACCCACTGCTCACTCTTAAAAAATGAAACTTCAAGGTTTCAATTTTTGTTTTTAGACACATCCCATTTTCCTTTAAAGAAAATGGGCTGCATTTAAAAAAACAGCATTGTTTTATTAAAAAGCAATCACAGACATGGTGATCGGCTGACCTCAGCAGGCCATCATCCTTGAGATGGCTGTGATTCCTAATGTGTCACAAATTGCAACTTACCTCAATAATATTCATGAGGTAGGTCGATTTGCGACCCATTAGGAATCACCAGCTAAACTTTTCTTACATTAGGAATTGCGATTTCCTAATTACGATTCGGTAAGAATTGCAAACAGTATTGTATGTATCTATTAAAGAATAAAATCTGACAAGCTATTACACCAAGAATATTGCTAGTTCAGTGTGTTTTGCAAAATGAAGTGCGACTAGAAAAGTTCTGGAGACTCAGTAAATTATCACACCATGAGTACCTCACTTGAAATAGGTTAAAAAGGAGCAAAACAAAATGTTCCTGTCAGCTCTATGCAAATAGGATGGCTCTCACTGTAGATGGGAAATAAACACAGATCTGCTATTTAGAACGGAGCCATTAGGGTGTGAAAAGGTACATTTTATCTGAAGATTTGCTTGAAAAGTTGCATTAGATCATCAATAATAAGAGGCAAAAATAAACTATTGTACAGTCTGCGTATTCTCGTCGAACAAAGTGGTGTCAGGCGGTTTAGGTTGTCAGTTTGTTGTTCAACTTATTTTTATATTACTGGTTGGTGAGAGTAGAGCTTGCCTCCTCCCTGTGCCTGCTGTCTCTGTCAAGCCTTACAAAAAAACTTTCTCTAACAACAGTGCATCAATTTGATATCCCCCAGCCCCCTGCAGCTTGATGTTATCTATCTATCTATCTATCTATCTGTCTGTCTGTCTATCTATCTATCTATCTATCTATCTATCTATTGATTTACTCAAAAAACCAAAGATTACAGGGATGTTATAGTTAGGCTCACATTTCACTCATACAAAACCAGAGAAATTCAGCAGTTATAGTTACCTGAGTTAACTATAACTTATGCCCCCGCAATGCACTGCTTAGGTCCTCACATATTACATCACTCATGACATGGTCAGTAACATCACTGATGACATCACTGATGACATCACTGATGACGTCTCAAATGGCATCACTGATGACATCATCCAGTGAGTGCAAGTGTTTTCTAAATGTTTATGAGTGTTAAACATATATATTAAGGTACTACAAAAGTTAAATTAGTATATTTTGTGTACTACTAATGAGTGATACTATTTCTAACATTTATTATGTGAGTAGCTGTATGACTGTGTGTATCCATGTGTTAGTGGGTGTCTGAGCTACTGTTTGAATGTGTGAGTGTGTGTGAGGGGTTTTATGGGTAAATAAGTGGGGGTGTGAGTTGTATGGGTGAATAAATCGGTGTGTGAGTAGCTGCATGGGTGAGTGAGTGGCTGTATGAGTAGCTGTATTGGTGAGTGGGTGTGTGAGTGGCTGTATGGGTGAGTGAGTGTCTCCGTGAGTGGCTGAATCAGTGGATGAATGGGTGTGTGAGTAACTGTATGGGTGAGTGAGTGGGTGTCTGAATGGCTGTGACTAAGTGGCTGTGTGAGTAACTGTATGGGTGAGTGACTGGGTGTGTAAAAGGTTGTATGGGTGAGTGAGTTCCTGTTTGAGTAGGTGTTTGGTTAAGTGAGTTGGTGTGTGAGTGGCTGTATTGGAGAGTCACTATCTGTGTGAATGACTGTATAGGTGAGTGAGAGGATGTGTGACTGGTTGTATGGATGTGTGAATGGGTATGTATGTGGTTGTGTGGGTGTGTGAGTGATTTTGTGAGTTAATGTATGAGTGAGTGAGTGAGTGGCTGTGTTGAGAGGCTGTATAGGTGAGTGAGTAGGTGTGTGAGTGACTGTATAGGTAAATAAGTGGGTGTGTGAGTAGCTGTATGGGTGAGTGTATGGCTGTGTGAGTTGCTGTATGGGTGACTGGTTGTATGAGTAGCTGTATGGGTGAATGAGTGGTTGTGTGAGTGCCTGTATGAGTGAGTGAGTGGGTGTGTGTGTGAGTGGCTCAATGGATGAGTGAGTGGTCTCGAAGTACTTGTATGGGTCTGTAAATGGGTATGTGAGTAGTTGTGTGGGTGTGTGACTGGGTGTATGAGATGTTGCATGGGGTGTGAGTGGTTCTGTGGATGATATCATCAGTGATGTCAATTGAGATGTCATCAGTGATGTCACTGACCATGTCATGAGTGAAGTAATATGTGAGGTTATAAGCAGTGCATTGCGGGGTGTAATTTATATTTAGCTTAGCTAACTATAACTGCTGAATTTCTCTGGCTTTGTATGAGTGAAATGTGAACCTAACTATAACTTCCCTGTAACCTTTGTTTTTTCAGTGAATGTCTAAGGTTTTTTTAATTCCACTTCCTAACTATAACATCCCTGTAACCTTTGTTTTTTTCAGTGAATTTCTAAGGTGTTTTAAATTCTATTTCCTAACTGTAACCTTTGAAAATGAGTGTGTGAGTGAGTGCAAGAGTGACTCAGTGGGTGTGTGACTGAGTGTGTGAGTGTCTCAATGGGTGTGTGACTGGGTGTGTGAGTGTCTGAGTGGGTCTGGGTGTACCTGCATAAATGTCTCACTGGGTGCGTGAGTGTCTGAGTGGGTCTGGGAGTAAGGGCATGAGTGTCTGCCTGAGTGTCTGCCTGAGTGTTTGAGTGGGTCTGTGAGTGGGTGCATGAGTCTCTGAGTGGGTCTGTGAGTGAATGCCTGAGTTTCTAAGTGGGTCTGCAAGTGAGTGCATGAGTGTCTGAGTGGGTCTGTGAGTGGGTGTGTGAGTCTCTGAGTGGGTCTGTGATTGGATGCATGTGTGTCTAAGTGGGTCTGTGAGTGAGTGTCTGAGTGGGTCTGTGAGTGTGTGCGTGATTGTGTGAGTGTGTCTATGACTGAGTGTGTGGGTGTCTATGTGGGTCTGTGAGTGGGTGTGTGAGTGACCAGGTCACATTTGAAGGTGGGTTGAGGGCTGTGTGAGTCCCCTCTCCATCCCCCAGGGCCCTCCATAATTTGGTGGGGAAGGAGGGCTCAGGGACCCCCTCCCCAGGGCCCAGCCATAAATAAATGGGGAGGGGGTCACGTGGCCTCCCTCTCAGGCCAATTTCAGCCCCAGGGACCCCATCCCCAGGGCCTGGACTTAAAATATATATTTTTTAAATGGGGAGATGGGCCGCACGTACCCCCTTCCTGGGCTGATTTCGGCCCCGGCGACCAATCGCCCAGAGCCCGGCCATAAACATATAGGGGAGGGGTGCTACGTGTCCCCAGTCCCCGGGCAGTTTTTAGCCCCAGGGACTCCATCCCCCAGGGCCTGGCCTTTAAATGTATTTATTTTTAATAGGTGAGGGGGACTGCGTGGCGACCTTCCCTGGGCTGATTATGACCCCGGGAGTCCATCCCCGGGGCCAGGCCATCATTTAATAGGTAGAGGGAGGCTGCGCGGCCCCCTCCCTAGGCCAATTTATGCCCCAGGGACTCCATCCTCTGGGGCCCAGCCATGTCTCCTGGGTTTCCCCAAGGCACCTAGTGTGCTATGGGATTGCGGGGGGAGCCTCAAGGGCCCCACGGTCCCTGTGGGCTCCCCGCCTCTCGTGGGAGCCGGCATGGGTCTCACAGATAGGGAGCTGCTAAACATGCAGCTCCCTGCCTGTGAGAGCAATCGTTTTGTCTGTTTCCCTGCCCGCTTGACAGCGGGGTTAAGAATAGTAAATTTTATACTTACCTATTTGCAATTACCTTTTCAATAATCTTGACCTTGATATTTTTGACATGATATTCTGTCCACACGATATTCCCATTTCAGATATTCTGCCACTGATCCCTGCAGGATAGGATCCCCAGGGCCAGTACAGGCTCAGCCACGCGGCCACCATCCCCGGGCCATAAAAGGCCCCGGGACCCCATCCCTTTCGGGCCGGCTCTGATATATGTCTTGGGGAGCCCACTTCTGGTTGCTCTCTACAGGCGGGAGCAATCCCAGCTCCCGCACTATGCAGGGAACCAGCTGGGGTAGCAGGTGACCTGGAATCCCGCCGCATCCCCCAGCTTGAGGGTCATGGGTGCTCCAGGTGAGAACCAGGGCACCCACCTGTGGCCCTGGGGGATGGGGACCCCGGGGTAAAAGAAGGGTCAGGAAGGGGGGTTCCACGTCACCCTCCCCTTAATTATGGAATTTGATCCTGGAGGATGGGGTCTTCGGGGCTTAATAAGGCTTTAGGAGAGGGGCTGCGCTGCCGCCTCCCCATTTCAATGCCAAGTGGCCCCGGGGGATGACTGCTCTGTGGGTGTGGTTGACCAGAGGACCTTTGGTCAACTCCCTGCTGATCATTGGCTAAGGTTGTGCGCAGCGTGGGGTTGGCTGCCTGTGAGAGGTTGAACGCAGGGCCTGGTCACAGGTCAAGCTCTGTGGCCTATCCTCTGCTGCGCAGGGGCAAAGGCTGTGCGCAGCGTGGTGTTGGCTGCCTGTGGAGGTTTGGATGCGGCCAGGCCCTGCGACCAACCCCCCTGCTGCGCATGGCCAAAGACCCTGAGTCCAAACTCTGCTGCACAAGGCCGAAGGCCATGCACAGTGTGTGCTTGGCTGCCTGCAGGAGGTTGGGCAGAGGCCTAGCCATAGGCAAAGGCTATGTTTGGCGGGTTGGCTTTTTACATACGGTAGCAATATACTACTTTATGTTAAAAAAAACCATAGAAGTTCACTGAAGAAAACAATGTTTAGTCATGTTATAGTTAAGTGAAAATTTAAGAAAAAACGTAGCATTTTAAATGTTCAAAACCACTGAAATTCACCAGTTATATTTAGCTCTGGTAACTATAACTTGTGCCCTTGTCATGCACTGCTAATTACCTAACATGTTACATCACTCATGACATGTTCTATGACATCATTGATAATATCACTGCAGCATTTGCAATTAAATTATTGATAAGAAAACTGTGCATGACGGGGGAGGGTTTTGTACATTTTAATCATTACCGAGAGAGAGAGAGACAGAGAGAGAGAAAGAGAGAGAGAGAGAGCGAAAGAGAGACAGAGAGATAGAGATTGGAGAGAGAGAACCGAACTTTACTCAGAAAGCGTGCTTTTGTTTGGTGTACATTCGTTCACTAGTTTTAGAGATATAAGCATTTAAAAAGTTCCCAAACAGGCTTTAAAGTGATAACACTTTTTTATATCTCTGCTGTTTTAACACCAAAGTCATGACTTAAGACTTCTGTCGATCATATTTTTGGATGTAGGCTCTGAATTTCTTTTTTGGTCATCTTAAAACAGTCGAGTTGACAGTTACTTTCATATTGTGGAAAAGAATTGTACAGCCATGGGAGCCACCCTCAAAGGCTCCTGGCTCCATGGTAGGGGTTGGAGTAGCCAGAGGCATGGAAAACTCAAGACCCACACCTGGAAAATACACCAAAACTCACCAGTTATGATAACCAACACACACAACACACACTGTAATTTGCTGTCGTAAATGTGGACAATGGAGGAGAAAAGGGAGGGGACTCTACCTTTTTTGAACACTCTAAGCAAGAAATAACGATTTGAAGTGGTTGACTGATGGAAGTGAGGGAGGACTATTTGTTGGTCTGGGATAGGTCAATTGGATAGTTAAGGTTGGATTAGGCTCAGCCTACGCACAGAAACCTCCGGGACACCTATTGCATAACTGGGAGGGCAGTGATGACTTCCTGTGAGTGGTATTCTTGTATTTGGTGAAGGACTCCCACGTCTCTGTCGGGCTGGGGCAGGACCAGTGGCCAGAGACCTTGCTAGCAGAAGGCTCCCAAGTATTTGCTGATTGGCTTGCCTCAGACCTGTCATATCAAGCAATTCTCATTGACAATAATGGCGGCAAAGCTTTTTCTATTGTGTATTGTATCAGATGAGAGGGAGGTGCCCTGGTCTGTGTTGCTTGGGATTAAAGGAGAAACAGGCAATTAGAGGTACCCAGGAGCATCAGCTGGTACCCTGGTTTACCCTTTGATGCACTCAGCACTGTTCTTCATACCACTATCCTCAAGTAGGAGCCAGAACAGAAAGACAACAGGACTCACACTCTGTTTACATTCTGCAGTGTTGACTCCTTCGCCCCACCCTTGACTCTCAGCAGCAAATAGGCGGAGGCTATTGAGACTAGAAGGAGGGACAAGGGGTCAGTCCAGTAGGGTCCTCAGGGGTCAAACTCAGTGGGTTGGCATTCACGCTATCCCTGGCATTTTTGATCAATTGGTATCAATGCAAGGAGGACCTAAAGCCAGGCGCCCATCTCCTGAAGACAGGAGAGGTCGCAGAGACATGGCCTCTACCCCGGAACAGGGATGGTGGGCACTGATGCCAACGAAGAAGGCACCTGGCTGAGTGGAACTCGCTGTGTTTTTGGAATCAGCAGGATGCAGGTAAAGATGCCTACCTTGGTGGGGGGCCCTGGTTGTGACGGTGGCCACACCCAGAGCTGTGGCGGAGTTACAGGGCGTTCCAGAGGCTGTAAGGTACAGAGGGGTACCCTCTGCAGGAGCACAACAAGGGTGCAAAGGCCAAATATCCCCAGGGAGGTCCTCGCGTCGGACCCTGGAGGAGCGACGGCGCCCCGTTAGTCCGACGGGCGGTTGTGGACCTGAGCAACTGGGGGTTGCCTGGATCGCTCCGCCCCTTCGGGCCCATGAGTAAGGGGGTGGACTGGCGGACCACCGGCGGGAGGGGTTAGCCCCTCCCCCAAAATTGGGAAGCACCGATTGGGGACGGCCACGGTGTAATTTGGCTCATCAGGCGGGCAGGCGGCGGAGGGGTTGCCTGCCCTTGGATCGCCCGTAAGATAACCCACCATGTTGGCATATTTGTTATGCAAATAAACCTGCAGCAATTTTCTCCACAAACAAGGTGTTGTGTGATTTATTTCCAAATAATATTGCTGTATGTGGGATGGGGAGTGTTGCTGATATTGGCACTATGTTGGCTGCCCATGGTCACGAAGGGGACCCTCATAAGAGGGCGGCCGCCTTAGTGCCACATGAGGGCACACGAGACAGTCTAGCGTGTGGGACCCCCCACCTAGGGGTCCGTGCGCAGCGTCACTTCCGGTAGGGGGTGGGCGGGGATGAGGTATAAGGGCCTCTCCCCACCCACCTGGCGGCCTCTTTGCCGCTGCCCTTGACGCCGTTTCCCTCCCTACCGCTTACCCGGCATAAGTGCAAGGGTGGGGTGGGAGAAGTGTTCTAACTTGTTATTTTGTGTTGCAGGCGGAGTTACAGGGCGATCCAGAGGCTGTAAGGTACAGAGGGGTACCCTCTGCAGGAGCACAACAAGGGTGCAAAGGCCAAATATCCCCAGGGAGGTCCTCGCGTCGGACCCTGGAGCGACGGCGCCCCGTTAGTCCTACGGGCGGTTGTGGACCTGAGCAACCGGGGGTTGCCTGGAACGCTCTGCCCCTTCGGGAGCGTGAGTAAGGGGGTGGACTGGCGGTCCACCGGTGGGAGGGGTTAGCCCCTCCCCCAAAATTGGTAAGCACCGATTGGCGGGAGGACCTAAAGCCAGGCGCCCATCTCCTGAAGACAGGAGAGGTCGCCGAGACATGGCCTCTACCCCGGAACAGGGATGGTGGGCACTGATGCCAACGAAGAAGGCACCTGGCTGAGTGGAACTCGCTGTGTTTTTGTTATAACTTCATCACATTAAACCTAGGCTCACTTTATAAAGCAAGAGTAGTAACATTTAATCATCTGGAGTTTTCTGCTATCTGAGCATGAAAGGGTGTTCATTGCATCGAGTCTAGGAAGACTCCTAGGGCAGCAGCAACTTCTCGGTACCTGCAACAGACTAACTGTGGAGACGCCGAAATAGGAACACATGTTGACTTTTGTGGAAGCCCTGTATTCCCCAGCGCGCCTCGAAGGCAGCAGAGCGAGGAGAGCTCCTCCTTCCGACGGCCGCGCAGGGTCCGTGCGGGATGATGAGCTCTGTAAATCTTTGAGCAGCAACAGCAGCGGCAGGCCTCGGTGAGCAAACAGCAAGACGTGAGCACTCGACAAACACAGGAGCAAAGAGAGGCAAGGAGTGTGGAAAGCCTTGGTGGGTGTCAGTGAGAGGGAAAGAAGACAGACAGAAGGGAGAGAGAGGAAGAGTAGACAGAAGGAAGAGGAATGAACAGAGGACTCAGAAAGAAAGAGAAAGAGTGAGAGAAAAAAGAGAAAATAGAAAGGCAGAGAAGAAAGGGTGAGAGATACACAGAAGGAAGACAGGGGCACAGAAGGAAGAGCAATAAACAGAGGACAGAGAGAGAGAGAGAAAGAGAGCGAGAAGATTAAAAAGATTGAGAGAGAAAGACTAAGGTAGAAAAGAACGGGAGAGATAGAAGGAAGGAGGAACAGAAGGAAGGGGAATAAACAGAGGACAAAGAGAGTGATAAGGAAGAGAGGGGAAGAGAAGACAGAAGGAAGAGAAAAGAACAAAATACCTAACGAGAAAGAGAAGAGTGAGAGAATAAAGAGAAAATAGAAAGGCATAGGAGAAAGGGGGAGAGACACACAAAAGAAGAGGAGAGGATGTGGTCTCACGGCTAGACTGCCGACTTTGGAGCTGGGAAACCAAGGTTCGAGCCTCGGGGTCAACTCCACATCCTGTGATTCTGTGCAAATCACTTAGGGGCAGATTTACAAGCGCCTTGCGCCACCTTTGCGTCATTTTTAACATGGGAAAAGTGATGTACGGGTGGCGCAAGGGGCTTGTAAATAAGCCCCTTAATCTCCCCATGCCTACCAAAAAAAAACAACATGAATGTGTCCTTGTGTAACGTAACTGGTGCTCATGTAAAGCGCTCCAATACCTTCGGGTCGAGTTCGCGCTATATAAATCTTCAAAAAAAAAAAAAAAAGAGAGAGATGCACAGAAGAACAGAGGACACTGAGAAAGTGCGAGAAGGGTGAGTGGAAAAAGAGAAAATAGGAAGGCAGAGAAGAAAGGGTGAGAGACACAGAGAAGGAAGAGAGGGGCATAGAAGGAAGAGAAATAAACAGAGGACATAGAGATAGAAAGAGAGCGAGAAGATTTAAAAGAGAAAGGTAGAAAAGAACGGGCGAGATAAAAGAATGAGGCATAGAAGACAGAAGGAAGGGGAATAAAGAGAGGGCATAGAGAGTGATAAGGAATAGAAGGGAAGAGAAGACAGAAGGAAGAGGAAAGAACAAAATATCTATCAAGAAAGAGTAGAGTGAGAGAAAAAAGAGAAAATAGAAAGGTAGAGAAGAAAGGGTGAGAGACACACAGAGGAGGAAGAGAAGGGCACAGAAGGAAGAGAAATAAACAGAGGACATAGAGATAGAAAGAGAGCGAGAAGATTTAAAAGAGAAAGGTAGAAAAGAACGGGAGAGATAAAAGAATGAGGCATAGAAGACAGAAGGAAGGGGAATAAAGAGAGGGCATAGAGAGTGATAAGGAATAGAAGGGAAGAGAAGACAGAAGGAAGAGGAAAGAACAAAATATCTATCAAGAAAGAGTAGAGTGAGAGAAAAAGAGAAAATAGAAAGGTAGAGAAGAAAGGGTGAGAGACACACAGAGGAGGAAGAGAGGGGCACAGAAGGAAGAGAAATAAACAGAGGACATAGAGAAAGAGAGCGAGAAAATTTAAAAGACTGAGAGAAAAAGAGAAGGTAGAAAAGGACGGGGGAGGTAAACGGAAGAATGAGGCATAGAAAACAGAAGGAAGGGGAATAAACAGAGGACATAGAGAGCGATAAGGAAGAGAGGGGTAGAGAAGATAGAAGGAAGAGAAATAAACAGAGGACAAAGAGAGAGCGAGAAGAGTGAGAGAAAAAAAATAGAAAGGGTGAGAGACACACAAAAGAAAGAGAGGGGCACAAAAGACAGTAGAAAGAGAAATAAACAGAGGACACAGAGAAAGAGAGAGAGCGAGAAGGGTGAGTGAAAAACGAGAAAATAGAAAGGCAGAGAAGAAAGGGTAAGAGAGACACAGAAGGAAGAGAGAGGCACAGAAGGAAGAGAAATAAACAGAGGACATAGAGAGAGAAAGAGAGTGAGAAGATTTAAAAGAGAGAAAAAGAGAAAGGTAGAAAAGGATGGGAGAGATAAAAGAAAGAATGAGGCATAGAAGACAGGAGGAAGGGGAATAAACAGAGGACATAGAGAGCGATAAGGAAGAGAGGGGAAGAGAAGACCGAAGAAAGAGAAATAAACAGAGAGAGAGAGCGAGAAGGGTGAGAGAATAAAAGAGAAAATAGAAAGGCAGAGAAGAAAGGGTGAGAGACACACAGAAGGAAGAGAGGAAAAAAGAAGACAGAAGGAAGAGAAATAAACAGAGGACACAGAGAGAAAGAGAGAGAGCGAGAACAGTGAGAAAAAAAAGAGAAAATAGAAAGCAGAGAAGAAAGGGTGAGGGACACAGAAGGAAGAGAGGAGAACAGAAGACAGAAGTAAGAGAAATAAACAGAGGACATGGAGAGGGAAAGAAAGCAAGAAGATTAAAAAGAGTGAGAAAAAGAAAAAGAAAGGTAGAAAAGAACAGGAGAGATAGAAGGAAGAATGAAGACAAGAAGGCAGTAGGAAGGGAAATAAACAGAGGACATAGAGAGAAAAAAACAAAAATAAAGACTGAGAACCATGAGTGAGAGAAAGAGAGAAAAAAATAGAAAGGCAGGGTAGAGAGGGACAGTGACAGAGGGAAGACAGAATGAAGAGAGATGAACATAGGACATAGAGAAAAAGGGACAGGGAAGAATGATTGAGAAGAGGCAGGAGCAAAAAATAGAAAGAGATAGTGGAAAGGTAGATTAGAGATGGAGAGAGACAGAGAAGAGAGAGCAAAAGGAAACAAGACAAGTGCTAAGACAGAGAGTGATTAGCTGGGAGAGAAAGCATAGTGAACAAAGAAAGAGAACGTGAGAAGAAGACATATAGAAAGAGGAAGAGTGTGAGAAAGAGATTGATGAAAATAAGAGAAGGGATAGCAAAGAGAAGAGGAGATGGCGAAGAGGACCGCATGCATAGAGGTCAAGACGGGTAGCATGAGAAGACAATAATGAGCAGAGTTGAGAGTGCAAGACCGGAGAGCAAATCTGGTGAAAAACAGTGACATGTAGGCTGAGGAGAAGAAAGAAGTGAGTGAGAGTGAAGATGGTGCGGCACCACAGTATTGTAAAAAACAATTCTACAAAAATATTGCAGCAAAAGTTTCGACTATCAAAATATTGTCACGTAAGCATATACAGGTAAGCATAGGTTCACTATACTTAACTCCACATGTACTTTGACGATTTATTTATCTTCAAAGTACCTAGATTTAAACATAGTAGATTTATTCATACCTTGACAATATTTTGGTCGTTATTATTTTTGTGACACAATATTTATTATTTAGGAGATTCTGACATACAACCTGTAAAATAAGCTGAAATCTGTTGAAAACAACTCCTTCAAGAAGCTTAGAAAGAAAAGAAAGTAGAAATATGTCTGAAATTGGCAGGAGAGGAAAGGGAATCAAGGGTTTCTTAAGGACCATGGATAGTGTCACGTGCTGGGATTAACAAGGAAGAGAGATTATGGGGTACATTCAAGAACTCTATTTTACAGTACCTAAAGTAGTATTGCAGAAGTACTACTTACTTACTGCAAAATGCAATTCACAAACCTATTTATTTATTTATTTAAAGAGTTTTATATAGCGCGGACAAGACCACAGGGGGTATCAGAGCGCTTCACAGAAAGGTAGTTGTATAGTTACAAGGGTACAAGCAATAAGAACGACATTACAAGGGTACAAGCAATAAAAACGACATTAGAACAGGGAGGCCCGGAAAGGGACACCATCAGTCACAAGCGTAGCACATTTCAACAGGGGGGAGAGTAAGACAGCAAGCCCAAGTTCTTTCAGTGTACCCCTATGACTTTCTTAATAGAGGGGCAAGAGTTAATGTCACAGCTGAACAGGAGAGGGCCGAACTAAATGACAATAGCAATCCTTGTAGTACACTTGAGATAAGGGAAAAGCATCGCCTTCTCAAGTGGGCTGTGGGACTAGGCCAGAAATTTTTTCATCAGAATCAGTTTGACTTCCCTTTTGAACGAAGCTGTGGAATTATTCAGTCTTAATTCTGGTGGTAAGGAGTTCCAAATTCTAGGTGCAATACCTGAGAATGCTCGATTGTATGTTTTCATTTTATGGAATTTCTGTGGTTTAAGTAGTAAGGTGCTGGAGCCTCTAGAGGATCTGGAACCTCCTGAGAGCTCAACTTTTTGTGCAAGATATAGAGGGGTGTTGAAGTGTAGAACTTTGTGAGTTATGCAGGCAATTTTTCGATGTATCCTTGCCTCATATTGAAGCCAATTAAGCGCTTTAAGCTCAGGCGAGATGTGATGATAACGTTTGGGACCTGTGATAAGCCTTGCAGCAGAATTGAGAGAGGCCTTGAGTGGGGCAATCCTCGCTCTTGGAAGACCACATAGGGTTGCACTGCCATAATCCAGCTTAGAGATCACTAATACTTGCACCGCAGTTTTGAGGTCGTTGTGGGGGAGGAACGGTTTTATTTTCCTTAGGATGCTTAAATGGAAGTTTGCTCCTTTGGTGAGAAAACTGATGTGATTCTGCATGTTCAGGTGTCTGTCAAGTATTAATCCGAGTGAGCTCGTAGAGTCAATGATATTTGGCGAGCAGTTGAGGGCTGTCAGTTGGTGCATCCATTTTGCAATGACTGGGGACTGTTTGTCAGGGGCGATGAGGAGGAATTCAGTTTTGAGAGCATTCAGTTTCAGATGATTGAGTGTCAGCCACCTTTGTGTTTCTTGAAGCACTGAGTTGAGAGATCTGATGTCCTCTGGGGAGGAGATTTTCAGGTACAGTTGTGTGTCATCGGCATACATGTGATAGTGGATGTTGGACACTTTCAGGATTTCTGTTAGAGGTTCCATGAACAGGTTGAAGAGAGTGGGTGAGAGCGTGGACCCCTGCGGTGCTCCCAGAGTGAGCGGAGAGGGTTCGGACAGGGACTGATTAACCTTCAGCCTTTGGGATCTATTGTGTAGAAAAGAAGAAAAACAGTTAAGCACAGTCCCAGATAACCCCATCCTGTGCTCCAGTAGACCCATGAGGGTATCATGTTTGACTGTGTCAAACGCTGACAAAAGGTCAAGTAGGATCAAAAGGCATGATTCATTTTGGTCCAGCATACGTAGTGCATCATCCACAATGTGAATAAGAGCAGATTCCGTGCTATGACCTTGTCTGAAGACAGATTGGAATTTGCCAAGAAGTTGGAATTGTTCAATATGACTACAAAGTTGGGTGTGAACGCATTTCTCCAGGAGTTTTGCCAGTGTGGGAATGGTGGAGATTGGACGCAAGTTGTGAAGATTGGTCTGGTCAGCCTTTGGTTTTTTTAGTATGGGGGTGATCTGCCCGGACTTTAGGCAGTCCGGGAAAGACTCTTGGAGCAGAGAGGCGTTAACTATCTTCGTCCATAGAGGGAGTATGGATGATCTGATCTCCTTGAAGAAGTTTGGAGGTACGGGGTCATTGAAGTGGTTGGAAGGTTCCAGAGTAGCAAGAGTTTTCCGCATGGTGCTCTCATCAACGGTTTGGAATAGATTTCAAGAGGCATTGTTTTTGGGCAGAGGAACCAGACTTTGAGGGGGCATAACCAGCCCAGGGGACATAAAGGTGGCAGGTAGATTCTCATGGGCTGCCTGTAGATCCTGTTCAATCTTTGTTGTTTTATCCCGGAAGAAGGAAGCAAACTCCTCACAGTCTGGCTGCTGGTCTGGTCATGTGGAGGTCGGAATAGGTGTGCTGTTAGATTGAAGCTTGATGACCTCAAATAGCTTTTTAGGACGATTTCTTGCCTGGTCTAGTTGTTCTCTGAAGTAGCTAGCTTTAGAGCTTCTGATGCGTCTGTTATATACTTTTCTGAGAGCTCTTAGCTGTGAAAAGTGGTACACGGAGCGCGAGGATCTCCGTATACGTTCTGCAGGTCTTAGATTTCTTCTATCAGTATTTAGGTTCCCGTTGTACCAAGGTTTGGAGATTTTGGAGGGCATTCTTTTCAGTTGTAGTGGTGCCATAGCGTCTAGTATGTTGGACATCGAGTGATTGTAGTGATTTGTGAGGTCATCGACCACCAACATGTCCGGGGGGGGGGGAGGCAGGATGTTATCTGTGCGGCAGGACAGATCATATTGGTTAATATTTCTCAGGTTTCTTTGCCAGATTCTAGGTTTCTTCATTTGCGATTTAATGGTTCTCGCCGGTTCTGAGACGAGGAAGAAAATGCAGTGGTGGTCGGACCAGTCACATGGGAGGATAGATATAAGTTGAGTAAAGTTGCTCTTGCCAATAACCAGATCTAAGGTAGCTCCCTTGTTGTGCGTAGGGCTGTCACATATTTGAGTAAGGTTGAGGTCTGATATGAAGGTTTTAAGGCTATTGAGGTCTGATATGAAGGTTTTAAGGCTATTGACTGACGCGCCATTTAGGTCATTCCAATGCAGTTTAAAGTCCCCTAGGAAGATCTGGGTTCCGGGATTGATCACATTTGTTGAAATGATTTCCATGACCTGTTCTATAAAAGGGGATTGTCTCTTGGAGGGTGGTAGAGGGCGTGGAATTTGCAGGCCTGCTTGTTGTTGCATGAGACCTCGAAGCACATGTATTCGCACGAAGCCAGGGAATCAGAGTGCAGTTGTCTAACTGATAAATTGATACGATGAATGCAAGCGATGCCGCCACCTAGCCCACCCAGTCTATCAAGCCTGATAATGTTATAGTTGGGGGGCACTAAAATATCGATTATCGAACCAGCAGAATCGTTAAGCCAAATTTCCGTCAGCACTACAATATCAGGATCATTTGCAAGGATGAGGTCAGCGATGTCTGCAGCGTGGCAGACTGCTGATCTGCAATTGAGAAGTATGCATTTAAGCTGGGGTTTGGGATCATCTGAGGAGAGGGAGGTGGTGGGGACTACGGTGAGGTTGCTATTATTTAACGATCTAGTGTTAGCCGTGGGTTCTCTAGCCGGGTCAGAGTGGATAGTTTCAATTTGGTACATTATTTCAGTGTTCAAAGCAGGTGTTGCGTCATAAGATAGCAGAAGGATTCTAATATCCGAGTCTAGGAGTGGGACTTTAGCTCTGAGAGGCCGAGAGGGGTCATTAAGGAAGGGTAGTGTTTCCCAGCTTTAGAGAGGATGAGCCCCTGGAGGTGAGACATAGTTGGTGTGGTGGTGTATGCAGGCAGTCTAGCCCCAGACGTCGAGGGATGACTGTAGATGTGTGGCACAGTCTCTGAGAACCCCCTAGACTTCTTATTAACCGACTGCTCCAATTTGAGGAGAAAGAGGCTATGTACAGCTGCCTTGAGTTGTTGGAGTGTAAGTGATATAGTATCCAACCTAGATTCCAGACCAGTATGGGGGCAGGTTCTTGGTCCTCGAGGCCAAGTGCTGAGAGGGGTGGGATTCGAATAGACTAGAGGAGTGAGTAAGGAGAGTGGGGAAGTGAGGGGGGATTGGTATGCAAAATTGGGTTCTGAGTTTCAGCCCCAATGTGCTTAGGCGATTGGTGAGCCTGTTGGCAGGTGGGCGGGGGAAGGAGAGGTGTTACCTCGCCTGCCTATAGACTTGGGAGAGTTGCTATTTAGAAGGCCAGACCCTATATCCGAGCTAAGTCGGGGAGGGGTGGGGTCGCTATCTGGACTGTGAGAGAGCGTCAGTAGAGGATTAAGGGTATTGTCAGCAGGGGAAGGGGGATCTTGGGAGGATGAAGGGTTGCCCTTAGATAACGTGTTTTTGATGATGGGGAAGATGTAGTCGAAGATGCCTAGGTTGTGGTCAGAAGATTGTATGAGTATAGTTCCATTGTTGTAAAGGGAGATGGTGGCTTCAATTTTATAGGAGGGGGAGGGGGCGACTGAGAGTCTGAGCCCATGAGGGGTCTTCTTGAAGGTGATAATTTTGAGCATTGAGTAGAATGCCAGTTTCCATTTAGCCCGTCTTTTCGTGAAGAAGATAATGTCACTTACTACAGCACCTTTTTTTATGCGGAAGTAGGTATCTGAGATGAGGGTTTCTGGATGCGTTTTTAGGAGTCTATGCTTAAAGTTTTTGGATGTGTTTTTTGTTAGGTTGGGAGGGTACTTAATTGAGAAGGCGTTGTGTCCCGAAGATACCAAGTTCGACATGATAGGAGTACCTCCTTTGGGATCCATCCTCAGGATAGAGCAGCTGGAGTCGTGGGGTCAGGTGAAAAATGATGGCAGAGTTATATGAGCCACGAGAGCCTTCTTAGACGAGCCAGGCGTGTCGGGAGTGTGGTGACTGTATGGTAGGATGGAGGATCAGGAGATTGTATGGTAGAGTGGAGGAACAGGTGGTGAGTGGCAGGAGGGTGGGGGCAAGGCTCGCGGGGAGCTCAGAGACCATGAACATTTCTAGGACTCTCTGACCTCCTGGTCACTTCCATCGCAGGGACCACTTCCAAAGATGAGATATGCAGCAAAGCTGGAGAGAAAAGAAAAAAAAAGCCAGTGCATCTTCTATTTCTAGTGACACCAGCACAACTTAACCACAGGACTGAGTGGGAGGCATAAAATGGCTGTGTGTGCAGAGATTTTCACCCCTCCTACCTTTTCTATGCAGAGATCTTAGCCACGGGTGCAGACAGCTTGACACATAGGTCAACATTTTAGTAGTAAATTTGCAAGGGGCAGGGAAGTAGCTGGAAAAAAGGGGGAATGCTTGCATCCTGATGGAAAGGATTTAGGGAGGTGTAAGGAGAGGCTAAGGGAAGGACATGCAAAAACAAAAACCCACCCGCACAAGAGTAAGCCCAATGCTATTCACAAACTGCATTTCTAAAGTTACTACAGTCAAAAAGGTCCCAAAACAGTTGTACATGTACTCCTGCCCAGGCTCAGCATAAGTCCAGCATCACACATGGACACTCATGGTTACTGGAACACACTCACCTAGAAAATAATAGGGGCAGTGACTTAAAATACCACCCTATAGGAAATAAATAAATATATAAATGTTGCTTATTTAAAAAATAAATAATGAATAAATATTATGTTATTTATAAAATTAATAATAAAATAATTGTAATAATAAAACAATATACTTTTTTTAAATTATTTTAAATAAATATTAGTATTTGAAATACATTTTATGCATGCATTTTAATACTTTTTATACATATTAAATACAAATATAAAGTTCAATTTAGTTAGGATTTTTAAAGATGTTCTTTAGGGAGATTATTTTTAATAAATATATTTTAAATAATTCATTATTTAATACACATCTAAGTTAAGGTGTTGTAACATTGTATTTCTAGATCTAAACCAAAAGAATAACATAATTTTACATTAATCATTTATAATACAATGTTTTAATATGTTTTGTAATTTAAGAAACTTTAATACACTTTGCTATACTTTACCAAGGGTAGATCTCCACCTTTGTGAGATCTCCTTCTATGTGAAAGTTACAAGTAGTATTTTTACACTCATTAAAAATGTTCTAGAGGCTTCACCAGGGCATGGAGACATGCAAGTCTTCACCTAGGAGTAACTTTACACTAGGAAATGATGAATAGCAAAAAGTTTAACGTTACTTCTAGGTGCAGAACATTTTTTACATGTGAGTAAATCTACACATGTAAATTTATTTTGAGTTGGGCCCTTTATGAGGACATTGTGACATTCCTCAATGATAGCTTCACCCCTGATCTGATGTTTATCTTTTCACTGGTATTTAATGTGGAACCCCAAGAACACAAAATATGATGGCTGCGAAGAATTACTTTCCCGTACAAAAACATTTAGGGCCTTGTTTACAGCTTGGAAATTGGTTCGGCTTCCAAACCTCAGCTCAGTTTCCCAAATTTGCACCCTAAATCAGCAGGCATAGAGACCTGTTTCTTTTCCCAGTGCTTGACCACCCAAAACCCTCTGCCAATGACAAGTGTGAGCACAGGCCTCCATTTTATTGCCTCCTAAGACTAAGGGCCTGGTTTAGATCTTGGCGGACGCGTTACTCCATCACAACGGTGATGGATATCCAGTCCGCCAAAATATAAATCCTATTATATCCTTTGTGATTTATATTTCGGTGGATGGGATATCTGTCACCTTTGTGACGGAGTAACCTGTCCAACATCTAAATCAGGCCCTAAATCACTTGGCAATATACTTAGAGCATGATTCACAAACTGCGCTTTGTAGTATGTTTTGTAGTACTACAAAACTTATTACAAAACGCAATTCATATTTCGGGCGGAGTTTTATGGTTTCACACTCTCTATACTTATGTATGCGGAGTTGTACACCTCGACTGTGGAGTAAGTATAGGGAGTACAGAGTCGTAAAACTCCACACGTAGTTTGGGAATTTGGAGTAAATAGTAAATTTACTACCAAGTGTAAGTTTACCTTTACGAATAAGGCCCTCAGTGTTTGCAAATTCAGGAAGCATGGAGAGTCAGTCCAAAAATAATTTGTGAAAATAAGCCTCAATTAACTACCAGGTTCATAAACCACCGGATGTGATTGTCAGGAGAAGAAAAATATCACATACCCTCTAGCGTTGTCTCTGTTTTATGAAATGAGTATGAGCTATCAAAAAGCCTCTTTCTTGACAGTCCAGTATAGCAAAACTATTTAATTCCATGTTTGTGGTGATAGTTAAATCTCTACCAGCGTCCTAGGCACCCCTTTACTGCAGTGCCAAATAATCACTGATTATTGACATCAGGGGTGTCCAGCCCAGTTACAAGAGGGTTGAATTCATGATAGAGTTTTGGGATATCGACAAAAAGATAGATTTGTATACAATAAAACCCTGTGGAATTATGCAACATACTCGATTGTCCTTAAGATCTGGTAGGTGGTCAGCCTTCTGGACCTATGTTGGACACCCCTCGAGGAGCAAGAAATGAGGCATATGAAATGAGAAATTGAGAAAGGGGAAGTAAGGCATGAGGAATATGAACTGTGAAGCAAAGAATAAAGAATTAGAAATGAGGAGTGGGACGAGGATTGTCGAGCAAGGAATGATGCACTAGGGATGAGAACCGGCTGATTGATGAAGTGGGAAGTAAGCAATAAGAAACAAGGAATGGAGAGTGATGATTGAGGGAGGAAGAGGGAGTGAGGAGAGAGAAGGAGGCAAGAGAAATGGGGAATTACGAATGTGAACATGGGAATGGATAGTAAAGAATGAGGACCAATCAATGAGTAGTGAAGAAGATGAAGGGAGAGTGAGGAGTGAGAATTGAGAAGGATATTGAGAGGAGAATAAAGAAAGATGTCTTAGCATTTACAGTGTATGATCCAAGGGAATGTGGTGGAGAGAACAGTGATGTACAAGCAGATTGATGAGAAAGGAAAACACGTGCAAAATGCGGGGAATGGAGAAAGATAATTGAGAAGTGAGGATTAAAGGGGAAGAAAGGAAAACAAGTGAGGATATCTCAAAATGCACGGTGTATGAGGTCTGCATGAAGAGAAACAAGGAGAGGAGGTGTGAAAGGGGAACAGTGAGAGGGATAATGATAAATTCTTAAAATGGATGCTGCAGTTTGTGACTTATCAACAACATCCCTGCAGTGCGCTCACTCTGTAAGCCCACACAAGTGTGCTAAAAGTATGACTAGTTCCGAGAAATAACCCATTATAGGTCTTTAATAAATGCATTTGCCAAGAAGATAACGTTAAGTATCAATTCACTCAAAATATATCGCGAAATTTGTAAAACAAAAAAAAAACACTTTTTTAAAAGGATTATTAATCTTTGCGCGAAATAGACCATTATAGTGTTGTAAACTGAATGCCCTGCATTTTTCATGGATCGGCAATTTGTGGAATATTTCATCTTACACAAAACTAACACCTCAGTTTAAAAAAAAACATGTTTTATTTTTCAAGGTTATAAGCAGCAATACATCTTTGAATAGTATTCAACCAAATGGTTTAACACTCTTTTTGTACAATATCTACTCAGAATAAAAAACAAGCATTGAAAATGCAATAGGTCTCGCGTTTGATTAAGTTAAAGCCATTTGCTTTGCTAATGGTATTGTATAGCAAAGCAAATGGCTTTAACTTAATGAAAGGCGAGACCTATTGCATTTTCAATTCTTGTTATGTATACCTATACTTCAGCATAGGAAGACTCCACAGTCTGGATCGAGATCTCCTTATGGTAAAGTATGGGGAGATTTAAAAAGGTTTATTCAACTTTATACTTAGTAAAAAAAATAAAAATGTTTTAAGTAATGTACATAAACTGTATATATTGGCTTTAGAGAGAAAAAGCAACAGCACACTTGAATTTTAAATTTAATCTTTAATTTAAATATATGAAATTAAATAAAATATTTTTCGAAGTTTAAATTAAAAAATGATTTCCGACTTAAAGTAACACATTTGTTTAATGTTTAGCAGATTTGTATAGCGCTTTATCACCCGGGAGGCTATCCTGGCACTAAGCTGGTGAGAGCCTAGATGAACTAATTACAACCAGATGGCCCCAGCGCGCATACGAAAAATGTAAGTACGTGTGACTTAGCTTTGAATTAATTGTTTCCTTTAATTAGGCACATACAGTGCGAGCAAAAGTGCATCACCAACAACCACGCTTCTAGAAACATACGCAATTGCAACAATGTTTCCATTCAGCTTCCGAATCATAATGGAAGTACTCAGCTCAGCGTGAACCGGACGCCGAATGAACGGCGCGTATCATGTTTTCTTCAAGTAGTGACTACGAGCGGGTTTTTGAAATGCTCCGGAGGCTTTCCGAACTCCCGTCTGTTAACAAATCCATGAAAATTACCAAACTTCGCATACGCTACTTAACCACGTGCCTATGCGTGCATGTGTTGAATCTTCAGTAAGCGCGAAAGTGAAAGCATTTCACTCGCGCTTGGAGCTGAATGCCAAAGAAAAACAAGCCACGCCAGAGAAATGAAAGGCGCATCAGCCATTGTCGAAGATAAACGCGGTAATAGCAAAAAAAAAAGTGCTTAGCGGCTAATTAAGAGACACTGTCTCCCGCCGCAAGAAAAAGATCCAATCCCGGTGGGCGGGGCCAAAAGCGGACAGGGTGGCAACCAGGAGGGATTAAAATGCCTCCGGTGCAATCATTACACTGTGTTTTGCATAATCCATGACGCCAAACGACACGCACGAAAGAAAATTGCAGGCGGAGCACAGACACGACTTCTGGAACCGTATTGATTCCAAGAAGCTCTCGCATGGCGAGAGCAGCGCATGTGCGCTGCTAACGCCAGGCGAGACCTAAAAACCATAAAAGAATAGCGAATACATGTATATAAAATGATTTATTGGTATATTTTGGAACCAACTTTATCACATCTTGGGGCCTGAAAAAGTTCTGATCTAGCCTCGTTATCTGAACCTGTGTGGTCCGATGTGAGATGCTGTCTGTACTTTCTTTACACTATCTACTAAGAAAGCAAAAAATCTGGTTATTTTTGGGTTGTTGATATTTTAAGTGGGTGATATGTTTTAAATCAATGGATTCCATATTTTGACGAACACGACTGTTTGGCACGGTTCATGTGACTCTGGGCTTTCAGGGGGCCAGGAAGATGGTAAATTAAGTAGTAAGGTCAAAGGGAAACAGATTGGGCTAGTTGTTTCTCACAGCATCATTAACCCTTTAACACAACATCCCTCGTGTAGCTCCAAGAAGTCACTGCACTCTGCTGTGCACGCTTTACAAATATATAAACATTCCTTTATTTCCAACTGGCTGTTGCGAACACTGTAAAATGAACTTTCGGTGTGAGCCCAGCAGCAAGATTTTGAGGTTTGCAAGGTCCATGCTTGACAAGCTCACCCAGGCCAGGTTTTATTTTTGCAAACTTTGACTCGAAGTACTGTTCATTCCATTGTAAAATTAGGACCACAAGTCCCAGAATGCAAAGAAACCACTTGGACTGGACTAGCTACTAATGCATGTGCATTGGAAACTTGAGAGCTTTGCAGCAGCCCCTGCCTGGTTCTCAGGTTGTCCTCTGCCCTCTCACATTTTGAGCCTAAGCGAGAAGTTAGTTGCCCGATCCTTACTGAAATATTCAATAACACCTTAGCCACAGCCTTGGTCCACTTAGCCTGGAAACAGGCGCAGGTGCTTCCTCTTTAAAAAACATCAGCAGACCCTTCGATTTAGGCCAATTCTAGACCCATCTCTCATCTACCGGCGCATCTCAAATGCTGCAGAAACTGGTCAATGCTCAGTAGTTGGAACTTCTTGAATCCAATTCTCTCCTGCATGACACCCAATCGGGGTTCAGAGTCAGACCGCACCACAGCATGGAATCTGCCTTTCTATCAGTCTCTGAACCTCGTCATTAGATTCTTGACAACGGAGACTCTGCCTAACTAAAACTACTCAACCTCTCAGCAGCATTTGACACCGTATCTCATGCAGTTTTGCTCCATCAGTTATCCAATATGGGTGTAGGTGGTTAAGCTTTGAACTGGGGTCACTCTTTCATTGATATTCATTCTCAAGCTGTCTTTCTAACACATTTCTCACCTATCCCATGATCACTCCAGCATGGAGTCCCTCAGGGCTCCTCATTAAGGCCCACATTGTTTAACATACACATGTCTGTATGTGAAGTCAGTGCACTCCTGTTACAAAAAACTCAACTCTGCTTAAACAATTACCAACATGATTGCGTGCTACCCAGTGAGAGGCAGCCAGCCTCTTAGTGAAAATAACTTTTCTGGTGAATGATCACCAGTATACTGGATGCACAGCGTGAGTTTGAGAATCAACACTTAACAATTAAAGATAACAAACAATGAACTAGATCTTTCAATTGTTTTGCACATGAAAATTGTATTAAACTGAAAAACCATAAACAATTTTTTACTTGCAGCATAACATGCTGACTACTTAAATGTTCAAAATTGTAAAAAAAAAAAATTTGACTACAGAAAATCAATGCATGATACTTTCTCATCAAAATGACTGTTGCATCTTACAACTCTGTTGCCCAGCCCAGCCCAATGCATTTCGGGATTGATTCCATCCCTTCTTCAGGGGCCACTGTAAGAAAAAACATCATGTCAACCCTCTTGCAATTGATATTATTCAAAGAAACGACGTAATTCAAGTAACGCAGTTAATGCTCAGTGGAGGCCTACACATATGTTTGCAAACGGCAATGCAAAAAAATCAAATAAGTAAACAAAACAGTGAAGTGCGCAAAAACATTATAACTAGACGTGAAAATGATCATTTAGATGACAATTTAAAGCATAGTGGAATCTAAATGATGTGCTTAAAACCACTTCACCAAAAGAAAAGCCCGGGATGGATAAATATCGACCATCAAACGTGATAAAAGTCAACTAAATAATCAAAATCTGTTGTAACTGTGGGATCAACACTACACCTGTGCTCCAAACCCGCTGAGACTATGAGCTCAACCAGTGCCGATTCACACAAAAAAATAAACAATGCACACTTACTGTGAGCTGTAATAATGTAACCGCCACTATCAATAGAGTTTAAAAACGAAGAACGGTGTGAAAGAGCTGAAAAAGACAACGACAATGGCCCACTGTCACATGCCTGAGACTCTGGTGTTCATATATCACTAAATGAACAGGTTGAAGGGCCTAAAGTCTACTCATGTATACTGGGCACTTCCAATCACAATCTTGATAATTAACGTGGCACCAGACTTCTGCTATTGCATATGCATGCAGACCTACCCACTACCAAATTCAAAAAGAGGCTTACCCCTATAGTCCAAGTAGCAACCTCAAAGATGTGTTAATCTCTATTGTAGAGCCTCCGCGTTTTGATGCTCCGAGAGTGTTCGATCCTGTAACCAGAGCATGGGAGCCAATGTAAAGTCCGACTCATCATGTAAAGCTTCATTGTTGTTACTTAGCCACTTCACATTATTCTAATCTCAAACATGCGCTTACCCCAATGATATTCGTGTGTCGCCTTCTGGAATATGGAAATCTTTCATACAAAGCCACCACGTCTCGATGCTCCAAGGGTATCCCCTCCTGTAGCCAAAACACGAAATGTAATCTTAATCTAACTCCTAACTGTGTTGCTGCACTATCACTAATGCAGTCATGCACGCTACTCACCAAAAAGTCGGGAACTGAAGTTCATGAAGAATCCACTGAACTATTGCGTCCTCTGAACCGGCACGTAGCTTGCCGAGTTACCTGTCAGCTGGTATAAAATACATCTCTACAACGTTCTTCCGGGTGATAACGCACCCGCGTCTAGTGAAAATAAAAAGAGGACTGGCTCAAGAAGAACTGCAGTCGCCATCTTCAACTGGTTAGTGCTGAAGCTTTATTGAAAGTTAGAAAAAAGACAAACCAGAAATGCCACAATCGCTGTCACCGTCTGATAGTGACTGTACTAATAGATGTCGAGCCTGTGAACAACTGAATATCAATAATTAACGAAAACCAAATATGAAATGAAACTATACACACTAACTAATCAAAACGAGGCTGACCCTAATATGTATCCAATACAAAATGATGAGCAATGAATCAAGCTCGTGATTAAACAACTGCCAGTATATGTAATAACTACACTAATGATGGACGTAAGCGATAATGAATCTCCAAATATAATAGTGAAAAAGATGAAAAATTAATAAAATTAGATACCGTAACCTCAGTGTCAACAAACCATGCATGTGTATTATAAGCAAGGTGATCATAGTTTATAACCAGAGATGCCAGAATGAACCAAGTGAAAAGGAAAAAACTCAATAAATAATGACCACAGCAAGACCACCTGGAGAAGAACAATGAATGATAATGTAACAGTAAATTAAAAACATTTTTTGATTGCCGTACGAAAACCATGTATGTACAATCTGAAAGAATGGAGAAATGACAAGATACATTCATTAAAGAAAACACGACATTTCTAATTTGTCGTTAAGACCACCTGGTATCATTGTCTGCAACATTTTGATCCACCACACCTCCCTTCGCGATAACAATTTGGCATTGTCACAACCAATTTTGCACATCAATAACTCTAGCACGGTGTATCTCAATTGCGCTATTGTATGCTTGTACTCTAACCAATGTGATGCCAAATGAGATTTGAGGTTCTGAGTACGTATTGTGCTCTTGTGCTCTGATATGCGTACCTTCACTTTTCGTGTTGTTTTGCCTACGTACAATAACCCACACGGACATTTAATCGTGTAAATTACAAAACTCGAGTTGCCTTCTCCATTGTACCTTAATGCGATAGATTTTCCTGAGTGAGGATGGTTAATACTGTTGCCTGGTGTTACATTGTTACAATTGACGCAGTTGTAGCATCTGCGCATCCCCGTGTATTTATCAGGATTTAGTTCAAGTTTGTGTGACAGTGTTTCTTTAATGTTTTTACTGCGCGTGTATGCAAACAATGGCTCTTCAACAAACAAACCATTGAAGTCTGGTTCATGTTTGAGTAATTCCCATCGGGATTTAATGATCCTTTTAATAGCGGGTGATTTTGTCGAAAATTTAGATACAAACACGTGTCGATTTTGTGCAATCTTGGGTTTCGATATCAGTAACTCCTCTCGTCTCAGTTGTTGCGTTTTAGCCAACGCTTTGGTCAATGTTGTTTGTGGATAACCTCGCTGTTTAAACTTCTTGCATTGTTCTTCCAGAATAGATTCCAACTCATCCTCATGAGATACTATTCTCTTAATTCGTAACATCTGAGAGTATGGTAAATTTTGTAATAGTGATGGTGGATGAAAACTGGAAAACAACAACAAGCTGTTTTTATCCGTTGGTTTTGTGTACACAATCGTATGCAATTTATTATTCACTTTTGTGATTAATACATCAAGAAATGACAAACTCTTGTCACTGATATTGTAAGTGAATTTAATACGTTCATTTTTGGAATTCAGTTCAAGGATTTTAGATTGCAGACGTTCTTCTGAACTGTTCCAAATGAGAAAGATGTCGTCAATGAATCTGGTATAAAAACCAAATTGGTGCTCCATGCATCATCTGTGAAAATGTGATCGAATTCGAACTTAGACATGAAGGTGTTTGCGTATGAAGGAGCCCCAGAAAAACCCATGGAGGTTCCGCTTATCTGGAGATAAAAATCATCCTTCCATTGTAAATAGCTATGCTGTAAACAGAACATCAATAGTTCCAAAATGAGTACTTTGTTAACGCCAAGTTCAGGTAGTTGCAACAACGCCCACTCACACGCTTCTATACCTTCTTTGAAGGGTATCGAAGTGTACAATGCTGTCACATCAATTGTACACAGTATCCATGTCACAGAGCCCTGGTTTTCAACTGCATGAAGTTGTTGTAAGAAGTGTGTGGTGTCTTTAGTATAACTTCTCCATGTCTGGACGAACTTTTGCAAAAAATGATCCACGAACTGACCAACAGGTGAAAAAATAGAATCACAGCCCGATACTATCGGTCGGAACGGAGGCTTCCGTAAATTTTTATGCACCTTCGGGAGCATGTACACCTTAGGCCTCCTGGGATGAATTACACTCAGAAATTTGCGCGTATTGTTGGTGATCCATTGCATGTTCTCTGCGTGATCTAGAATTTGATTGAAGGTCTCCATAATCTTTAGTGTGGGGTCATAATCCAACTTGATGTAAGTTGTGGAATCTTGAAGATGTTGAAAAACACTCTGTTCATAAAATGTGGTGTCCATAATGACCAATGCACCCCCCTTATCTGCCATTTGGAATGTGAGCCTAGGATCCTTAGTCAGTTGTTTGATGACATTCATCTCACATTTTTTAAATTGGTTTTGACCGATGGCCTGAAGTTTAATTTGGAAAAATCATTCCGGATAAGAGTCTCAAACGAATCAAGGGATTTATGCGAGACGGGTGCCATGTATGTACTCTTTGGCTTGAAGGCCCTCAGCTCACTTTCTTGTTCAATATCGATAATATCAACAGATTCCATTGTAGGTACTATATTTGTAAAAAAGTGCTTCAAACGCAAGTTTCTCAAAAACTTAAAGGTGGAAACTTCAAGTTCTAATGCGTTAGTATGATAAACAGGAACGAAAGACGTGCCTTTATTGAGTACCTGTTGTTGTGCCTGCGACAATTCAACAGTAGAAATATTAATGATCAGGTCTTCGTTTTGCTCCTCAAATTTCGAGCCTTTGCCTCCTTTTCTTTTACTCCTCCTTGTTTTTTTGGATCTGGGGGTCGCCCTGTGCTCTGGCCGCTCACTAAAAAAGACGTTAGCTGTGCTGGTACACCTGCTCCACTTGGCTGTGTGTTCGACCCAGATGCCTCTTGTTGAACTTCTAGAGGCGCTCTTGTTGGTTCCAATTCTTGATCTGAAACTACCGATTCCTGTGAAGAAGTGTTGGGTTTTTGGAATGGACGCCTGCGGGCGTACACCTCTGCCCAGGTGTACACCTCGTTGAGCTTGTAGTCAATTGTGTCACGACAGAATTTTCTGAGTTTTCTCTCTTGTATATCCTTTCCGTAAGCATCCAGCTTGTTGTTGAGATCTTCCAGTGTAATTCTCCAATAATCTGCGTCACAGCGTGTAGATAGTTCAGATTTGATGACTTCTGCCTCTTCCTCCAATTCTCTAATCGTTCGGGACAACTCTTCTATCAATAGTAGAATCAAGTCTAGTGAACATTTATTGAGAATAGCCTGCCACTTTTCCATAAATGCTTTATTGAACTGAAATTTATATAGTAGTGGTTTGATAGGTAATCGCAATCCACGCGGGATTCACTGGACTTTATGATATTGTATAAGTGTTGAGGCGTGGAGGCGTTGACTCAATGCTCTTCGTGTGATGAACTCCAATTGACGTACTTGTTGCGATATTGAACCTCCCTGGACATTAAAAGACGTTGTGTCTTGAATCAAAGCATATATTTTGTTAACTTGTGTAGATGTATATGTGCGAGTATCTGCTCTATTATCAGTAAGATTAGATATACTTTCAAATGACATTGTGAACTACGGTCGGGTGCTCCTGACTTGGTAATTGTTTAAGCAGAGTTGAGTTTTTTGTAACAGGAGTGCACTGACTTCACATACAGATACGAGTTTATTGCCACTTCAGTCAGGAGCACCCGACCATAGTTCACAATGTCATTTGAAAGTATATCTAATCTTACTGATAATAGAGCAGATACTCGCACATATACATCTACACAAGTTAACGAAATATATGCTTTGATTCAAGACACAACGTCTTTTAATGTCCAGGGAGGTTCAATATCGCAACAAGTACGTCAATTGGAGTTCATCACAGGAAGAGCATTGAGTCAACGCCTCCACGCCTCAACACTTATACAATATCATAAAGTCCAGTGAATCCGCGTGGATTGCGATTACCTATCAAACCACTACTATATAAATTTCAGTTCAATAAAGCATTTATGGAAAAGTGGCAGGCTATTCTCAATAAATGTTCACTAGACTTGATTCTACTATTGATAGAAGAGTTGTCCTGAACGATTAGAGAATTGGAGGAAGAGGCAGAAGTCATCAAATCTGAACTATCTACATGCTGTGACGCAGATTATTGGAGAATTACACTGGAAGAGCTCAACAACAAGCTGGATGCTTACGGAAAGGATATACAAGAGAGAAAACTCAGAAAATTCCATCGTGACACAATTGACTACAAGCTCAACGAGGTGTACACCTGGGCAGAGGTGTACGCCCGCAGGCGTCCATTCCAAAAACCCAACACTTCTTCACAGGAATCGGTAGTTTCAGATCAAGAATTGGAACCAACAAGAGCGCCTCTAGAAGTTCAACAAGAGGCATCTGGGTCGAACACACAGCCAAGTGGAGCAGGTGTACCAGCACAGCTGACGTCTTTTTTAGTGAGCAACCAGAGCACAGGGCGACCCCCAGATCCAAAAAAACAAGGAGGAGTAAAAGAAAAGGAGGCAGAGGCTCGAAATTTGAGGAGCAAAACGAAGACCTGATCATTAATATTTCTACTGTTGAATTGTCGCAGGCACAACAACAGGTACTCAATAAAGGCACGTCTTTCGTTCCTGTTTATCATACTAACGCATTAGAACTTGAAGTTTCCACCTTTAAGTTTTGAGAAACTTGCGTTTGAAGCACTTTTTACAAATATAGTACCTACAATGGAATCTGTTGATATTATCGATATTGAACAAGAAAGTGAGCTGAGGGCCTTCAAGCCAAAGAGTACATACATGGCACCCATCTCGCATAAATCCCTCGATTCGTTTGAGACTCTTATCCGGAATGATTTTTCCAAATTAAACTTCAGGCCATCGGTCAAAACCAATTTTAAAAAACGTGAGATGAATGTCATCAAAGAACTGACTAAGGATCCTAGGCTCACATTCCAAATGGCAGATAAGGGGGGTGCATTGGTCATTATGGACACCACATTTTATGAACAGAGTGTTTTTCAACATCTTCAAGATTCCACAACTTACATCAAGTTGGATTACGACCCCACACTAAAGATTATGGAGACCTTCAATCAAATTCTAGATCACGCAGAGAACATGCAATGGATCACCAACAATGCGCGCAAATTTCTGAGTGTAATTCATCCCAGGAGGCCTAAGTTGTACATGCTCCCGAAGGTGCATAAAAATTTACGGAAGCCTCCGTTCCGACCGATAGTATCGGGCTGTGATTCTATTTTTCACCTGTTGGTCAGTTCGTGGATCATTTTTGCAAAAGTTCGTCCAGACATGGAGAAGTTATACTAAAGACACCACACACTTCTTACAACAACTTCATGCAGTTGAAAACCAGGGCTCTGTGACATGGATACTGTGTACAATTGATGAGACAGCATTGTACACTTCGATACCCTTCAAAGAAGGTATAGAAGCGTGTGAGTGGGCGTTGTTGCAAGTACCTGAACTTGGCGTTAACAAAGTACTCATTTTGGAACTATTGATGTTCTGTTTACAGCATAGCTATTTACAATGGAAGGATGATTTTTATCTCCAGATAAGCGGAACCTCCATGGGTTTTTCTGGGGCTCCTTCGTACGCAAACACCTTCATGTCTAAGTTCGAATTCGATCACATTTTCACAGATGATGCATGGAGCACCAATTTGGTTTTTTATACCAGATTCATTGACGACATCTTTCTCATTTGGAACAGTTCAGAAGAACGTCTGCAATCTAAAATCCTTGAACTGAATTCCAAAAATGAACGTATTAAATTCACTTACAATATCAGTGACAAGAGTTTGTCATTTCTTGATGTATTAATCACAAAAGTGAATAATAAATTGCATACGATTGTGTACACAAAACCAACGGATAAAAACAGCTTGTTGTTGTTTTCCAGTTTTCATCCACCATCACTATTACAAAATTTACCATACTCTCAGATGTTACGAATTAAGAGAATAGTATCTCATGAGGATGAGTTGGAATCTATTCTGGAAGAACAATGCAAGAAGTTTAAACAGCGAGGTTATCCACAAACAACATTGACCAAAGCGTTGGCTAAAACGCAACAACTGAGACGAGAGGAGTTACTGATATCGAAACCCAAGATTGCACAAAATCGACACGTGTTTGTATCTAAATTTTCGACAAAATCACCCGCTATTAAAAGGATCATTAAATCCCGATGGGAATTACTCAAACATGAACCAGACTTCAATGGTTTGTTTGTTGAAGAGCCATTGTTTGCATACACGCGCAGTAAAAAAATTAAAGAAACACTGTCACACAAACTTGAACTAAATCCTGATAAATACACGGGGATGCGCAGATGCTACAACTGCGTCAATTGTAACAATGTAACACCAGGCAACAGTATTAACCATCCTCACTCAGGAAAATCTATCGCATTAAGGTACAATGGAGATTGCAACTCGAGTTTTGTAATTTACACGATTAAATGTCTGTGTGGGTTATTGTACGTAGGCAAAACAACACGAAAAGTGAAGGTACGCATATCAGAGCACAAGAGCACAATACGTACTCAGAACCTCAAATCTCATTTGGCATCACATTGGTTAGAGTACAAGCATACAATAGCGCAATTGAGATACACCGTGCTAGAGTTATTGATGTGCAAAATTGGTTGTGACAATGCCAAATTGTTATCGCGAAGGGAGGTGTGGTGGATCAAAATGTTGCTGACAATGATACCAGGTGGTCTTAACGACAAATTAGAAATGTTGTGTTTTCTTTAATGAATGTATCTTGTCATTTCTCCATTCTTTCAGATTGTACATACATGGTTTTCGTACGGCAATCAAAAAATGTTTTTAATTCACTGTTACATTATCATTCATTGTTCTTCTCCAGGTGGTCTTGCTGTGGTCATTATTTATTGAGTTTTTTCCTTTTCACTTGGTTCATTCTGGCATCTCTGGTTATAAACTATGATCACCTTGCTTATAATACACATGCATGGTTTGTTGACACTGAGGTTACCGTATCTAATTTTATTAATTTTTCATCTTGTTCACTATTATATTTGGAGATTCATTATCGCTTACGTCCATCATTAGTGTAGTTATTACATATACTGGCAGTTGTTTAATCACGAGCTTGATTCATTGCTCATCATTTTGTATTGGATACATATTAGGGTCAGCCTCGTTTTGATTAGTTAGTGTGTATAGTTTCATTTCATATTTGGTTTTCGTTAATTATTGATATTCAGTTGTTCACAGGTTCGACATCTACTAGTACAGTCACTATCAGACGGTGACAGCGATTGTAGCATTTCTGGTTTGTCTTTTTTCTAACTTTCAATAAAGCATCAGCACTAACCAGTTGAAGATGGCGACTGCAGTTCTTCTTGAGCCAGTCCTCTTTTTATTTTCACTAGACGCGGGTGCGTTCGAACTCGGAAGAACGTTGTAGAGATGTATTTTATACCAGCTGACAGGTAACTCGGCACGCTACGTGCCGGTTCAGAGGACGCGATAGTTCAGTGGATTCTTCATGAACTTCAGTTCCCGACTTTTTGGTGAGTAGCGTGCATGACTGCATTAGTGATAGTGCAGCAACACAGTTAGCAGTTAGATTAAGATTACATTTCGTGTTTTGGCTACAGGAGGGGATACCCTTGGAGCATCGAGACGTGGTGGCTTTGTATGAAAGATTTCCATATTCCAGAAGGCGACACACGAATATCATTGGGGTAAGCGCATGTTTGAGATTAGACTAATGTGAAGCGGCTAAGTAACAAAAATGAAGCTTTACATGATGAGTCGGACTTTACATTGGCTCCCATGCTCTGGTTACAGGATCGAACACTCTCGGAGCATCAAAACGCAGAGGCTCTACAATAGAGATTAACACATCTTTGAGGTTGCTACTTGGACTATAGGGGTAAGCCTCTTTTTGAATTTGGTAGTGGGTAGGTCTGCATGCATATGCAATAGCAGAAGTCTGGTGCCACGTTAATTATCAAGATTGTGATTGGAAGTGCCCAGTATACATGAGTAGACTTTAGGCTCTTCAACCTGTTCATTTAGTGATATATGAACACCAGAGTCTCAGGCATGTGACAGTGGGCCATTGTCGTTGTCTTTTTCAGCTCTTTCACACCGTTCTTCGTTTTTAAACTCTATCGATAGTGGCGGTTACGTTATCACAGCTCACAGTAAGTGTGCATTGTTCATTTTTTATTGTGAATCGGCACTGGTTGAGCTCATAGTCTCAGCGGGTTTGGAGCACAGGTGTAGTGTTGATCCCACAGTTACACCAGATTTTGATTATTTAGTTGACTTTTATCACGTTTGATGGTCGATATTTATCCATCCCGGGCTTTTCTTTTGGTGAAGTGGTTTTAAGCACATCATTTAGATTCCACTATGCTTTAAATTGTCATCTAAATGATCATTTTCACGTCGAGTTATAATGTTTTTGCGCACTTCACTGTTTTGTTTACTTATTTGATTTTTTTGCATTGCCGTTTGCAAACATATGTGTAGGCCTCCACTGAGCATTAACTGCGTTACTTGAATTACGTCGTTTCTTTGAATAATATCAATTGCAAGAGGGTTGACATGATGTTTTTTCTTACAGTGGCCCCTGAAGAAGGGATGGAATCAATCCCGAAATGCATTGGGCTGGGCAACAGAGTTGTAACATGCAACAGTCATTTTGATGAGAAAGTATCATGCATTGATTTTCTGTAGTCAAATTTTTTTATTGTTTTACAATTTTGAACATTTAAGTAGTCAGCATGTTATGCTGCAAGTAAAAAATTGTTTATGGTTTTTCAGTTTAATACAATTTTCATGTGCAAAACAATTGAAAGATCTAGTTCATTGTTTGTTATCTTTAATTGTTAAGTGTTGATTCTCAAACTCACGCTGTGCATCCAGTATACTGGTGATCATTCACCAGAAAAGTTATTATTAACATACACATGGCCACGTTGGCCACTGTAGGTCAATCTTTTGGCTTGAAATTAGTCACATCTGCTGACAATGCTCAGCCTATTGTCACCATATCAGAGAACACCGTTCTGAGACAAAATTTATTCAAGGACTGTCCTATTACCTTACCTAAATGGATGAAGGAAAGCTGTCTGCAACGCAATGGGGAGATGATTGAAATCCTCATCTTAGGTTAGCCCCAATTTTTGGTTATACACTTGGTGGCCTCTTTCAACTGGAAGTCCCTCCGCTGTTGGTGAAGTTGGCCAGAAACCTGAGGGTCAAATTTAATCAGGAGATCTCCTTTGGCTCTAGGATTTTGCCAGTCTCACCTTATAGCTTTACCCTCCTCGGCTCTCTCAGAAAAGTATTAGACATCTTGCTAACTTCCACTCACAAAGATGTGGTGCAAGCTCTTGTCACATCGAGACTTGATTATGCCAATTCTCTTTACTGGGGGCCTCCAAAATGAATAGGCCACATTACAACGCATGTGATACATCGCATGCCATTACAACATGGTAATTAAAATGACCGCGTTGTTACATCGCATACCAGTACAACGCAAGTCGTTACAACGACTTGCTGTAGGGGGCGCTGGATGTTGGAATAGTATAATTTACTATTCCAACTCCAGTCTGTGCAACAGTAGGGAAGGTGTTGGATTTTAAATCCAACACCTTCTGCCCCCTACGCAAGTCGTTGAAACGACTTGCGTTGTAATGGTATACGATGTAACATGCGGTCGTTGTAATGACCGCATTGTAATGGCATGCGATGTATCGCATGCGTTGTAAACGATGTTTCGCCTCCAAAATATCTGATTAGGAAGCCTCAGTTGGTGCAAAAAGTGGTGGCCCACCTGATTTTGAATATCCCATGCTGATAGCCAATTCCCTCTTAGCACCGTAAACTTAACTGGCTACCTGTACAGAAGAAAATCCACTACACTCTTTTGGAGGTAATGTGATAGTCACCTTGTTTGGTCAGGGCCAGAGTTGGCAGCAGTTCTTTAAGAGTTCTGGCTCCCAAGCTCTGGTACAACCTACCTCCTGATCTTCAAAATGCTCTATTGGTGGCTCATTTCTGAAAGCACCTTAAGACCTGGCCGTCCAATACACGTTAGTTACACTTTAATTATTCTCTCTCTCAGACTGTTTGAAGACCCTTGTTCTCTAGTGCCGCAATGTCCGACTAGGGCAGTTGTTAGCATTCTGTAAGCCAGCCATTTGTTCATTTTCCATGATTTAGATTTGGGCAGTAACAGCAAATCCTTCGATTGTTGGAGAAAATGCGAAATCCAAAGGAGAATTCACCGGTGGAATTTCCTCCACAATATTGTTCCTATCTTGGATAAAATGCCATCAGAGGATTCTCATTTGGAATTAGCGCTTCCTCCAAAAATTTAGAGTAGGAATCCTAGAAAACAGTATTACAGATGTGTGTTATTAACTACGCCTTTAAAGGAGTCCTCCTTCTTATCCTCTCTGTGTGGCTGTCTGTCTCTATTCATCTGTAAATGGTTCGTATACTTTCTATTTTAGGCTTTAGTCTGAAGAAGTCTTAACATTTCTTTTTTTAAACTTGTGTAGAATATAATTAGGTGAATTACCATCTATTACTTTGAAAGATGAGACAATGCTTTTGAATGTGTTCAATGTAAGTCTAGATATTTGCATTATTCATTATTGCTCATACATTTTTATGAATGGAAATAACACATTAAAAGAAAAATCACTTGATCAATGGTGAAATAGTCTTTATTAATCTCACTGTGAGAGATTGGATCAGACAACATCCACATTTAAATTAAGACTGAATGGCAATCGAGGGTGCTTTATGAATGACCAAGCGGTGTTCCCATTTGGGGTGTCCAAGGTACTGTGCCCAGCATCGCTATGGCCCTGAACCAACCCTCAGAGGCAACAAAGGCTGGTCCCAATGGTAAACTCCTTCATCCCTTTCTTCTTCTATTTCTTTTTATTTCCAACATTTTAATTATGTTTATCAATGAGAGCATCCATTGAAGACAGACCACCTCAATCACATTCTATGAGGCTCAAGCTATTCCAGAGCCTTATATGATCCATACTGTTCAACGTAAACATACCTCAGCCGTGTGGCCTTTTCATATTAGATAGAAACATTATAAAGGCAAGGACAGAAAGAAATATAAAAAGAGATATAAAAAAGAAGGAAATGGTAGGCAAAGAGGTAAGAGAGCTTTTATAGGTAGCAAACTGTAGTATTTACAGTCCACAAGCGTGCAGTTTCAGTTCAATTGATTTATTTATCGATGTACATGTTCAGGAGTAAGTTACGTACCTCCAGAACCTACAGGTCCTTCCTGCTGTGACTGTAACCTCAGGACCTAACATGGAATAAAGAACTGACCAGACCTCCTGCTTGAATGGCTTCTGACTGTTGTATCAAGACCCTGCCCTCCAACTACAACACAAACCCCATCAAAAAATCAAAATGTATTTAGGAGGCCAGATATTGATGCACGATCCTTAACCCAAGTTTGAGTGCACAGCTTTGCAACCAGTTTCCTATGCTGTTATATTTCCCCATCATTCCTAATTGTACATGTAAAGCATTCTGTGTAATTCAAATCATGTTGTCTTCTTGCATCTTTTCCATTTGCAGAGATCACAAATTGCAGGTTCATGTGGCGGCTGGAACTACATTTACATAATGACTTTTCCATACACTCCACTCCCAGAAGCATTTCCACTGAATGATCTTCACATAATATTATATATATGCAGAGATCTTGATGAGGTGATCTTGATTATCCTATCTCCTAACTTGTGGACACCAAAAGTGTCATAGATCACACCTTCTACCAAGATGAGTTAGTAACATACCCAACCCCCTGGCTTTTTGTCCTTTCTCAATTTCGAAAGGACCAGTTTGTTCGCAGCACAGAATCTTAAGGGAGCCATTCAGTGAATGAAGCCACAGCTGGGTACCGCTCCCTCACAACTTGATCACAACTGGCCAAGTGTTCACGCACCCAGTTTTCCCAGAAGTTGTAACACCAGACCCTGTTTTACCAGCAGGTAATTCTGGCTGGCAAAATCGCATGAGGCTTTGGCTGCAACAGTAACCAAGCATCTGTTCCTATCCCTGCTCAGGCATTTTCTTGGCAACTAGCCAGGGCACAATTTGTCCCTTGCCTCACCTGCCCTCCAACCCTCCAACCCTTTGATCCACCCAGTGCTTAATTTGTAAAAAGTTAAGTGCCAGGGATCTCGTCAGGAGGCTACTGCAGCTTGCACCACAGTTTGCCCCTGCCACCACTGCTAATGATGGTAACAACACAACAACTCACTGTCACACTCCTACAAGTGTGACAATTCGGACTATTTCAGGCCCCCAAAGCTATAAGAATGGCTTTGGCAGTTCATATTAATAGAAATGTTTATTTTTATTTTACAGAGTTTTATATAGCGCGAACTTGACCCGAATCGGGTATCAGAGCGCTTTACATAGCACCAGATGCATTACATGAGGACACATTCATTTTTGTTAGACACTGGGGAGATTAAGTGATTTGCCCAGAATCACAGGATGTTCAGCGTCATTGCCGAGACTCGAACCCAGTTCCCTAGATTCGAGGCCGACCGCCCTAGCCGTTAGGCCAACTCCTGATGTATATTGAATTAATAATTAACTGTTGTTGTGGTTATCTCTAAATTGGCCACACAGGGCCACCTTGTGGTGGCAGACAGCACAAGCACCGGTGACAATTAAGTACCGGTGCTGAGCACTGGAAACTACCAGCTCAAATTAAGCACTGGATCCACCCCAGCCAAGCACCTGCCCCGCATCTCACATTCGCCACCGGCTTAAAGCAGGTATTAAATGTGAGCATCAATCCACCCAAAACATGGAAAACTGTGTAGAATTTCGCCTGGTAAAGCTGAGTCGACAAAGTTTATTCCCTGTTCTGGGGATAACCATGTAATTGCATGGTACTGTCGAGTGTTACCATAAGATAACGTTAACTTTGTGTGTATGGTTTGCGCCCCACCAGTACCATGCAACTTGTGATGAGGGCCTAAGTCTTAAAATCCAAGCCACCATCATCAAACAAAGGAACAGAATAACTTGAACTGTTATTGTTGGTGACTGTTAAAGATGCAGAACTGGGACCTCGCATCTGGGAACTATCTTATCTGGGTAAAGAGAACTGTTGTTTTTACCATGCACTGGGTGGAACCTTTAAAGCCACTGTCTGTCCTCTCGTGATTTTCTTCACTTTGTAGCAGTGAGAACAGCTTCTAAAACTTGATCTGTCCTCTGGTGGCTACGAGAAGGAACTAAAAGTATATGATGGGCTGTTCTCACAAAGAATGTGTATAATTACCACATAAATACAGTGTTTATGTAGTATTATCTAGTTCATAGAGTTGACACACACACACGGACGTACGCATGCGCGCACGTGCGCGCACTGGTCGAGTCCCAATGTGTATAATTGGCACATACATACAGTGGTTATGTTCGAGTTCATAGAGTTGGCACATGCACACACATGCACTGGTCTAGTCCCATTAGGTATGATTGGAACACATATATACTGGTTGTGCCCAAATACTTGATGATGCCACACAAGGGTTGTGTCACATTGTATAGATGTCACACTTACTACACAGGCTGTGCCCTGGTGCAAGTATTTGGGATGCACATCCATACTGGCACTGCCCCCTTCCATAGACCTGCCACTCACCGTACTGGGTGGTGCGTGCTGTATTACATAGATTTTGCCATGTGCACATACACTGGTTGTAGCCTGCTACATAAATATGGCACACGTTCAGAGTTTGTGTCCATTTGCTTAGATTTGTAACTTATACACAATGGTTATTTCTCATTATTATGGCACTTTACACTGGCTGTGACCCAATTCCTAGACTTGGCATACACCTGTGCCCCATTGGCAGGTCCATACCAATGGTAATACAGGGATATGCAAATCTATGCTAACAGAGCATACATGTGTGATCCTTTGCATAGATTAGGTGCTACATACACTGGTTGTGACACATTGCATTGATTTTGTACTTACTTCCACTGGTTGTGACTCACTGCATTATTCGAGCACATACCTATAGACTCAGATTTGGCACATACATGCACTGGTTGTGACTCACTGTATGCATCTTGAACATACTTATAGTCTAGTGCCCCACTGCAGGGATTAAGCACATATATACGCGTGTTGTGCCCCGGTTGCATAAAATAAACATAGATCTGGCAAATGCATTCACTAGTTGTGCCCCATTACATAGATCTGTCAGATACATACCCTAGCTGTACCCTATTGAATAGATCTGTCGAAACATACCCTAGCTGTACCTGATTACATAGATCTGGTGCATACAAACCCTAGTTGTACCCCATGGCATAGATCTGGTGCATACATACCCAAGTTGTGCCCCATTACATAGATCTGTCAGATACATACCCTAGCTGTACCCTATTGAATAGATCTGTCGAAACATACCCTAGCTGTACCTGATTACATAGATCTGGTGCATACAAACCCTTGTTGTACCCCATGGCATAGATCTGGTGCATACATACCCAAGTTGTGCCCCATTACATAGATCTGTCAGATGCATACCCTAGCTGTACCCTATTGAATAGATCTGTCGCATACATACCCTAGCTGTACCCTATTGAATAGATCTGTCGCATACATTCCCTAGCTGTTCCTGATTACATAGATCTGGTGCATACAAACCCTAGTTGTACCCCATGGCATAGATCTGGTGCATACATTTTTTTTTTTTTAATTCTTTATTTTTCGATTTTGCATGAAAATGAAAAGGTACAAACTAGAAGAGTACAGATACCAGCAGACAATTGCAATCGCATAGGTTGACCAAGTTACATCATTTTGGAAAAGTTTCAAGTCTTACACACCATGCTTCAGTTAACGCAACAAAGTTTTACCATTGGGGCTGATGGCGGCTTGCCAAACGTAACAGCCGGGGACATAGGGCATTATCCATGAAGCATTGCTAGATTGTCCAGCTTAAAGGTCTACTACGTCCCCTCCGCCGTCCCCTCACCCCCGGGCTGCCTGGAGCTGCATTCTCTTCCCCTTCCTCGACAGCCTGCTCCTGAAGGTAAAGTCGTAGCGGTTCCCAAATGTTTCGGGGGCTTGATGTTGGTGGCATTAACTCCCCATATGTGGTCAGTTGTTCCTGACAATTCGGCCAACAGCGCTTTCCTGAACCTTAGACTACTGAACAAAATAAAACCCTTCATCCCGCCCAGTGATCTCAAACAAGCCACCCAAACTCTGGTACTGTCAAGACTGGACTATGGGAACGCAGTCCTCTCAGGAATCCCAAAATCACATCTGGCTCCCATCAAAACAACGCTGCATGCGGCAGCCAGAATGATCACCGGTATCAAGAAATTCGACCACATTTCTCCTGCTCTCAGGGAACTTAAGTTTCTTCCAGTAGAAATGCGGATTAGCTTCAGAACAGCCTGCCTCACGCATAAAGCCCTACACACCGGCAAACCCGAATATCTGGCGAAAAAACTCAAAAAAGCCGGCCAGGCCAGGAACCTAGGAAGCTCAAACTCCCTCCTACTCATCCCACCAAAGACTCGAAAACAAAAAACTGCGGATCGATCCTTCGCCGGCAGCGCCCCAAAAATCTGGAACTCTATTCCCCCTCACATCAGAACCATTCCCTCCTTTGTAAAATTCAAAAGTCAACTCAAAATCCTGTTCCTCAACCGCTCCCTAGGGGTTGGATAGGATCAATCGGAGCAGCTAGCTGACCCCGCGCACTGCTCTAACTCCAAGGTTTCGAAGGACTCCGAAGACTGAGACTGTTCCGACTCTATTAATGTGTTGCTCTTCTGTTTTGTGTTTTATGACTCTATTCAATGTATCTGCTGTAAAGCGCTCCGATACCCTAGGGTCAGGCCAGCGCTATATAAAACTCCCTAAATAAATAAAATAAATAAAATAAAACAATGTATTAGATCCTCCAGCCAGACCTTGAACTTGGGCGCTCTCCCCCTCCCCCATCTGCAGGCTATCCTGTGTTTAGCTAGCAGTAGGCTTAACGATGTAAATTTCCTAAAGGATGCTTTAAATTCCCTAGTGTATCCCACCAGTGTAGTAAGAGGGGAAGTTGGGACGTTTTCCCCCGTCATCCGACCAAGGGTGGCCGTGACCTCCGACCAGAACACCAGAATTGGGGGGCATTCCCATGCTAAGTTGGGGAAATCTGCACCTTCTTTTCCGCATCTATCGCACTGGTCGTGTTCCCTGAGTCGGTAGCGACAGAGTCGTGCAGGGGTATAGTAAAGGCAGTGAAGGAATTTGAAATGGATTATGCGCAGTCTGCTACTGGCCGAAGTTCTCCCCGTTTGTTGGCAACAATAGATCCATTGTTCGTCAGTGATCGTGGCGCCCAGTTCGTTTTCCCATTTGGTTTGTGCTTCGGGGGCCCTGTGTTGGAGGTTGGTTTGAGTGGTGCGATAGAGCAGGGACACTATGTGAGTGGGGGGGTTGCGTTGCAATAAAGCATGTAGTGGAGCAAAACTGGGGGGCTCAGCGGGAAATCCTGTGGTGGCCGATTTAACGTCGAGGCGAAGTCTCACGTACATAAACATTTCCATAGTAGTCGGTGAACAGTCCTTAAAAAATTGGTCCTGTGTGCGAAAGGTGCCGTTCTCATAGAGGGCTCCCCAAGTGTGTGCATCATGTTTACGTAGCATTTGTTGGCATCTCCCTTCACGCGTAACCGGGATATCCAATTTGCCGACTAGTGGCAGAAGGGGGAATACAGCGTGTCGACGTCCATGCGGTGGGCAATAGCTCTCCACGCTCTGTTAGTGCATTCCACAGTAGTTGGATCTGTGTCTTTGAGATTAATAGGCGCACTGATATATGCGGAGTAAGGGGTGGGAACCATGGGCCAATGTTCTATCGCTAAGTGCGGCATGTATGGTGGCGGGTGCATCCAGTAGGATGCAAATTGCGCCTGGGCACACCAGAAGTATAATTCCATGTCGGGGACCTCAAAGCCACCCCTATCAAAAGGCAGGGTGAGCACCTCCCATTGCAACCTGGGTTGCTTGCCTCCCCACAGCAAGCGAATGAGTTGTGATTTGAGGGTTTTGAAGAAGTCTTTACTGGGCGCATATGGGATACATGTGAAGAGGTATAGTAGTTTAGGAAGCACGACCATTTTGATCAGCGCTATTCGGCCCGCTAGAGAAAGTGGCATTGTTATCCACCGTGTTATGGACTCTGTGAGCCTATCCAGCACCTTGCCGTAATTGGCTCTCATAAGTTGCTTCCGATCTCTGGTGACCACTATGCCAAGATATGTTATCTCGTCGTCGCACCAGTATAGCGGGAAGTCCGGGGTATACCTCCTGACACTGCCCGTTAGGGGAAATATCTGGGACTTGCCCCAGTTAATATTGATTCCGGAGTAGCTCCCAAACAGCAGGAATGCCCTCAATATGGGATTCAGGCTTTCCTCAGGGTCCCGCAGGTACAACGTGATGTCATCAGCATAAAGCGATATAAGGATTTGTCTCTCCGGGTAGATGAGCGCATGCTGTCGATGATGTTGTCGTAGCGTAGCCGTGAGTGGCTCAATGGCCAGAGCAAATAGGAGAGGGGAGAGCGGGCATCCCTGCCTCGTCCCCCTCGTGACTTTGAAACTGGGAGAGCATACGCCGTTGATGAGCATTTGGCACGTGGATTAGTGTATAGGAGCTGAATCCATGCAAGGAATGGGGGGGGAACCCCATTCTCACCAGGACACTGGCCAGATAGTCCCACTCCAAAGAGTCAAACGCTTTGGTGGCGTCTAAGAAGACCGCCACCGCCGCTTGGTCTGGTCGATGTCTTGCATTAGGGCGAAAAGGGTGCAGAGATTGTGTGATGTTGCCCTTCCGGGAATAAAGCCCGACTGGTTGGGCAACACCGGAGCTGACATCAGAGGGCTAAGCCTGTTGGCTAATAGTTTAGCCAAAATTTTTGCATCGCAGTTTATGAGTGAGAGGGGGCGATAAGAATCACACCTATCTCCTGGTTTGCCTGGCTTGAGAAGCGATATTATAAGGGCTTCCCGCATTGTGAGAGGGAGTGTACCGGTCTCCCGTGCTTCCTCGTATACATACTTGAGAACTGGGATAAGGATATCGCTATAAGCTTTATAAAATTCGGCCGGTAGACCGTCTGGACCGGGAGCGCGGCCAGATTTCAGTTGCATAATGGCTGCACGTATCTCCTCGTCCGTGAAGTTCACCAGGAGGTACTCCCTCTGACCCTCTCCTAACCACCCCAGTGCAATGTTGTCAAAGTATGGCACAAAGTCCAGCGGTTGAGTCCTATGCGTTGTGTAGAGTTTGGTGTAGAAGGCAAGGAAGGTGTCAAGTATGTCTGGGGTGTCTCTACATATCCCATTGTCGGGATCTATGATTTCCATAACAGTATTAGAAAATCTGGGCATTCGGGTGAGTTCGGCTAGGGCTTTGCCAGGGCGTTCCCCTTCGCCATATTGGCGGGCTCGGTGGTATTTGCTACGGAACCTACATTCTCTCTCAGCGGTGTCTTGATACTCCGTCAGTTTCTCCCTGAACTGTCCCTTCAGATGAGGACTCGAGTCAGTGTGTATTTGGTCGTCAAGGTGTTTAAGTTCGGTTTCTAGTCTGCGGAGTGTGGAGCGTATGTCCCTCAGTATGCCTCCTCCTTTCGCTATACATATCCCACGTACTGTCACTTTGAAAGCCTCCCAAACCGTGGAGACCTGTGGGACGGAGTCTAGATTGCGCGGGAAAAAATCAGTGATTTCCTGCCTAAGCTCCGTTAAAAACGGAATATCAATCAAGGCGTTCGCCGGCAATCTCCAGTTTTGGTAGGGAGACAGCGGGCAGGGTGGTTCCAAATTGAGGACTACTGGCGAGTGGTCCGAGTATGTTCTCGGCAGGTGTCTAGCAGATTTGAGCCATGTGGTGAGCCCCCTAGAAATGTGCCACCCATCTATTCTAGACCACGTGGAATGGGTAGAGGAGTAACATGTGCCCTCTCTAGCTGTGGGGTGTAAACTACGCCAAGCATCGGTCATGTCGTGCGTAGAGAGAATGTCAAGCAGTTGTTGTTGGGCAGCTGTGTAGTGGTGCGGCTGTGGACGCTGTCTATCCATCATTGGGTCGGGTGTTAAGTTAAAGTCCCCTCCTAATGCCACATGAGTAGAGCCAATGTCGATTATTTTCCCCCATAGTATATTAAAGAACGTGGGGTCATCTATATTAGGCCCGTAGCAGCAGGCAAGCGTGATGGAATGAGAGGACAATTTTCCCCATGTTATGCCATATCGCCCCTGTGGGTCAGCCAATGCGCCTTGCGGGACGTAGGGGACGTGTTTTTTGACAAGTATCACCGTCCCCCGCGCATATGTTGAGTACGTCGAGTAGCATCTGTACGAAGCCCACCGAGATGCAAATGTGGCCAGGGACTTGGGGCCCATGTGTGTCTCTTGGAGCATGGCAACATGGATGTTGTGGCGGTCAAGGTAAGCTAAAACGTGCCGGCGTTTCCTGCGATTCCCCAGTCCCCGCAAGTTCCACGTGAGGAAGTTATAGTTAGCTGAAGTCGGGCGCGCCATGAAGTATGCAGTAATCATGCATCAGATGGTATGGTGTGTGTCGCATATAGGAATTGCAATATCAATGTGTAAGGTCTGCAGCAAGTGTGAATGTACCTATCCCCAACTGTCCCTCCCCCACCCCCTGTGCAGTAAAGCATTTGTACCCTCCTCCCACATCAGCAGTCCAATCCTGCCGTGACCTACATTACCTCCCTCCCCTCCCTCCCCAACGGCATGCAAGAACAGAGTACCAATTCCCCTTGCTAGGGGAGATTGTGAGAACATAGGGGAAAGGTGTTGAAAGAAAAAGCCAGTAAAACAGTTGGCAACAAACTTGTTAGGGTTGACCTGTCGGGGAGTCGCCAAAGGGCACTGCAACTCCTCCTCGCTCTAGACGAGGGTGCCCAGCGCAAATTCTTTTCACCCAATCCACCCTGTAGCTTGATAGATCAAATGCATGAGACAAAATTACGTTCTTCAGTGTCTACGTTGTGGCAGCTCCATGCTCCAGATAGACTCAGGAGTATCGGATGCCTGCGCTCAATGCAGGACGAGACAGATCCTTGATCCGTAGGCCTGTGTCACCGTATCGCAGCACAGCAGAATAATAGAGGCCGCTGTGGTGGCCGGGTGATCCAGCCAATCATTCTATGTCAGATAGGGCAGCATTAGAATGAGGAGAACTTGGTTCTGGGTCGTGTCGGGGGGACCTCCGCAGGGTGTTTTTTAAGAAGTCTGCCGCATGTTGGGGATTAGTAAAAAAGTGGTGTTTGCCTAGGTGAGTGATCCGCAGCTTCGCTGGAAATAACATAGCGTACCGGATATTTATTTGTTGCAGTTTTTTCTTGACTGGAAGTAACTTTTTCCAGGCCTCCTGTACCGCCATTGTAAAATCCGGAAAAATAGCCAGTTCGGATCCCTCATAGGCTAGTGTTTTCCGCTCTCTTGCCAGTCTAAGCACGGTATCCCGATCGCGGTAATTAAGAATGCACGCGATGATCGGTCTAGCAGAAGCTCCGGGTGGGGGCCGAGCGGCCAGGGAGAGGTGCGCCCTTTCTATGATGAACATTGTGGAGAACGCGCTTTTGTCAAACACTGTCGTGAGAAGCCGCTCTACAAAGTCCTCCATGCGACCTGTATTGGTGGACTCGAGCACTCCTAGTATGCGTATATTGTTGCGGCGCGACCTCGATTCAAGGTCCTTGTTTTTGCCCGCAATGATCTTCAATAGACGCTCCATTTGTAATAATTGTTCATTTATCCCAGCAGATGTATCTTCCAGGGTTGAGACGCGTTGTTCTGCCTCCGTGAGCCGCTCCTCATGTTGATCAATTCTGTGCGTGACTTTATCTATGCGGGCATTCATAGCGTCAATTTTATTTTCAAGTGAGGTGAGGCTGTGTTTCACAGTTAGGAGCAGTTCTTTGAGGTCATCCGTGGAGGTCTGGGACACAGGGCCCGAGCTCTCCGCCATCGTATGTTCAGGTTTGGTGGCTATTCTGGAGGATTTCCGCACTTCGAATGGCAGTTTCGCTTGTTTGCCGTCAGGTTTGCCCATAGCTCCCCAGTCTGCGGGCTGGAGTCCTTCTGTGTTTTCCCACTTTTAGGGGTTGATCACCTCTCCCCCTTCACGATAGCTGCCTGTAGCGCAGTTCCAAACCTGTGCGCTCATTATTGGGCCGGTCAAGCTTGCCGAACGTGCCTGTGGCGAATCCCTTCAGCCGTTCCTCAGAGCCGCTGCTTCCAGTTTTGGGTCCCTTGGTGGTCGGAGCGACCCCGCTTCAGATTGGCATGGCCGTGCTCTTGTACAGAAGTAGAGGCGCCGGTGTCATTGGTGTTGTAGGCCGCCGATTCCGCGTTGCTCCCTTCGACCGGAACCGGCGTCCACAGGGGTCTCGGCCCGGCTTTAAACAGTGAGCGGCGAAGGCCCTACTGTGCAGCGTGTCGCCGGGCCGCGCAGACCAGGCTCCTCAGCTTGTTATCTGTGTGGCTTTATTGGGGGTCCAGGCTGGGATGTCAGGCACGGTATGGTGGGTCTGCACACAGGGTGCCAGTGCACCAGTGTCAGTGAGTCAAAGCACCCGGGGCACCCCGGGGGGACCGCGTCCGCACACCCAGGATTCGGAGCCACGGTCAGTTTGTGATGGCGTCTCTTCAGTGGAGGGGTCGCTTGTGTGGAAAGGAGCCAGCAGAGTGTGTATCAGGCCACTCTGTTGCTTATGGGCCCAGCTGTTTCTGCTCCGCAGGGCGCGACCGCACCTCGGAGACCTCCGTCCTCAAGGTCCCCCTCCAGCAGCAGGCCCCTCGGTCACTCGCCGCGGTAGCTCCTGGCTCTCAATTCGTGATCACAGCGCCGCACTGAGTGGGGAGCGCTCCCCACAGGGGCCGGTCCCCTGTGCAGGATAGTGGGCTCATCCGGGATGCAGCCCAGTCCTCTTGTCCCGGCCGCACGCTGGGGGCCCTCTCGGGGCGGTCGGGACGGGTGCGGCGTGTCTCGCGCAGCAGCAGGTACTCACTGGGCCTCTCGGCGATGGCCAGCCGCAACGAGCAGGATGTCTCTCTTTGGGCCGCCCCGTCTTTCACCCACCGGTTCCCCAGGTACCCAGGTTGCTGGGGACCGGCGCCGAGTTTCAGGCGAAGAAGGTCTGCCAGGCGGGGGAGGAGGCCCGTGTCCAGCCGCGCCTAGGTGCACACGGCGGTTGCAGCTCAGCCAGGTCCGCAGGCGCCCGCCATTTTGTATAACGAGCGCAGAGCGGCCCAGCAATAACTCTCTGTTAATTGGCCTGTAGCTCGATCTCACCACTCGTTTTGCCGCTGTTTAGCTGCCAGATATGTTCCGCTTGTCATCCCTTGTAGTTTGAGGGGTTGTTGGGTGAGATTAGGCAGGATGCTGAAGGATTTAGGCTCCGGGCTGCAAGGAGCCTCATGTACGTGCGGCCATCTTGCTTGCGCGCCCTCTAGCACCCCCAGATCTGGTGCATACATACCTAAGTTGTGCCCCATTGCATAGATCTGTCAGATACATACCCTAGCTGTACCCTATTGAATAGATCTGTCGCATACATTCCCTAGCTGTACCTGATTACATAGATCTGTTGCAGGCATACCCTAGCTGTACCCTATTGCATAGATGTGTTGCATACATACCCTAGCTGTACCCTACTGCATATATCAGTCAGATACATACCCTAGCTGTACACTATTGTAGAGATCTGTCGCATACATAACCTAGGTGTACCCTATTGCATAGATCAGGCACATGCATACCCTAGCTGTACCCTATTGCATAGATCTGGTGCATTCATACCCTAGTTGTACCCCATTGCACAAATGTGGCACATACATTCACTAGTTGTGCCCCATTGCATAGATCAGTCACATACATACCTTAGGTGTACCCTATTGCATAGATCTGGCCCATATATACCCTAGTTGTATCCCATTGCATAGTTTTGGCGCATACATACCCTAATTGTGCCCCATTGCATTGATCTGGCACATACATAACCCAATTGTTTTCTATCGCATACATTTGTCACATACACTCCCAAGTTGTTCCCACTATATAGATTGGCACGTACCTACCCTAGCTGTTTCCTATTCCATAGATGTGTCACATACATTCTCTACTTGTTTCCCACTGCATACATTTGAACATACAAACACACTGGTTGTACCCTAATGCATACATTTAATATCCACATAGACAGGCGGTGCCCCGCTGCTTTACACAATCCATATGAAATGCATATGCCCGCTAGGATTCATTGGACGGACGAGTGCGTAAGACAGCACGCACTGAGGTAAACATAACAGGAAAAGGCACTTCCTGGAGTGGGACGCCTTACCCATGCAGGAGAAGTCCAGGCGGGGGCACTGTGGCCCGGGACCACCAACAATGCCAGGGCATGCATGGCGCAGGTCAATGCGAGGGTGAGGGCGCCAGGCGGAGCAGGGAAGCGCTGCACGTGCCTAGAAGCAGGCCACTTCACCCCAAAGACATTTATACTGAGCCTAGGGACAAACTAGCAGGCTGGGGTGGAGACTACGCATCCCTGCTCAATGGGGCTATTGTGGTAGGTTTGATGGACTTGGAGAGGCGCGTGACCTCAAGGGGCATCAAGGTGGCCTCTGGATAAATCATTGAGGGACCCCCTCCCCCTTCTCTGCCTACAACTCGTCACTGGGGTTTTCCTGCCCTTGTGCTCCATATTCGTGTACAGAAAACAAGGGGTTCCAAAAAAGTAATGACCAGAAACTAAATATTTGGATTCAATCAGAGACAGGTGTTATCAATTCAACTATTTGTCTCGACAAAAGTAGCCAACAAAGTGATGGTGCTAAAGGCTAAAAGTCGATGGATATTGCAGTGGCGGCTCCACCACTGCTTTCAAGCAATGCAGAAGCAAAAACATAAAATGATAATAACTTTCAGTTATTATCATTTTATGTTTGTGCTGCTTTGCGGGTGGGCGGGTAGGCGGGGCTGCTCTGCTCTCGGAGCAGGGCGAACAGGAGTAGTTTGCCCACTCCTAAGTGTGCAATGACTGTTTGGTCGGCCCTCTCGGGCTGCCCAAAACAGTCATGCGCTCTTTCCCCGTTCTCCATGCAGGCTGTATTACGGCCTGCGTGGAGAGCATGCCCAGGCCCCCATTCCCTGGTTGAGCGTCAAACCAGGACGCTCAAAGCCAATCACAATGCTTCATTGCAGCGTTGTGATTGGTCAGGGGATCCTCGGTGCCTACTAATCACAACGCTGCATTGCAGCGTTGTGATTGGTCAGTGGAGCCTGGCTGTGCTTCCTGTTTCTTGAGGAGAGCAAGAGCAGATATGCGGGACCCGGCGGGAAGGTAAGTAAATATATATTTTTTTTTCCTCACGCAACCCCCTCCAACATCCCCCCGCGCCTGCCCCCGCCCTGCCACCCGCGAGCCATGTCGGCCACCACTGGGATATTGGCTGGCCAGATAGAGCTTTATAGTAGTCCCCTGGCAAATACATATATAATTGTGATTAATATATACATCCAACCATGGAATGCAGTAGATTATGCGTTGCAGCTAGGGCTCTTAGAAGAAGAGTTAGAGGCAATTTGCACAGAAAATCCATCTCAACTGCTATTGATTCTAGGAGATTTTAATCATAAGCTAGACCCAACCTCTAGCTGGCCATTTTTCCAAGAACCTGTGGCTCAGCACGTAATGAAGGCCTAGTATAGTTTTTAGAGTGTATAGGGCTGTTTTGTGGAAATGGGAAGGTGGATACCGATTGCCCTGCTGCTCAGACCTTTCCCGTAGGAAATCAGGTCTGTCCAATTGACTATGTTTTTATCAATGCCTGGCACTTTTCCTTATTGGAAGGGTTCAAAGTGCTGCGTACCGATAGTAGTGATCACAGGCCCTTGAAGTGAGTGTTTAATGCCGGACAGTTTGAGCATAGAGACCAAGATGTACCTCTACAAGTTGAGTACCCTAGACACTTAACAACACGTATATCAGATGAATGCCTAAAAGTACTTAATGATTTTATGTTAGATCATACGGTGCCAGACGCATTGGAGGACCAGCGTGACGTTTTAACATGGTATGACCAATGGTAGAGAAGGTCATTAACTGTTTGAGGGGAAGATTCTGCCTGAGAGCCCGGAACAAGGAACAAGAGCATGACTTCAGGATAAGAGAAATGTCTGGTTTAACAAGGATTGTAGGAAGTTAAAACTAAGGATACGAAAATGGGAGATATTGTTTAAGAAAAAGCACAATCCGGTACTTGGTGGTAACCTTCATTCTGCAAAAATTGAATATAAAAGCATGTTGAGAAAAAGGAAATCGGATTTTATAAGTAAAAATTGGCGAACTATGTTTAATGTGATTGGTACAAATTAAATCAGGAAATTTGGGCAACTGGTCTGGGAAGGGAGCGGATCAGGGAAAATGAGATGCCTAGTAGGTGAAGATGACTGGGTTAATCACCGGAGTAATATATATGGCAGTGATGATGAGGAGATGGGACCGAAGAAAAAATTTGAGGTGGGTGATAAGACTGGGTCACATTTCTCACTCAAGAGGAAGAAATAAACTATCCAGGCCCTCAAGTTAACTAAGGCAGCAGGACCAGAAAACCTCCTGGCAATAATAATAAAATACAATGTGGACTGGTAGACAAGCTTTTATTATGTCATCTTCCAAAAGGTCTTGCCCTCAGGCCTTTCCCAGAAAGTTGAAAAGGTGCAATAATTAGACCAATCTATAAGAAGGATGATGCCAAGTTGCCTATGAATTGCTACTTAATTAGCCGACTAGAAGTGGGGGAGAACGTTTTCTTCAGGGTGTTAGGCCTAATGAAGTCTTGGGTGGGAGAAAATAATATAATTCTTATCAAGCAAGGTGGGTCCAAGGAAGGCCACTCAACCATCGATCACTGCTTTAGTTTATGGGCAACGGCAAGGAAGTCAATAGATCTAAGGGGGCAAATGAGCAGTTGTTTTGTTGACTTCCATGCGACCTTCGACCTAGTGGACCGAAAGTTATTGTGTGAAATGGTGAGGAGGCTTGGAGTCCACAAGGAACTCCTCTTACTTTTCCAGGAGCGACATAGACAGAATTGTGCCCGGGTGATATTAGACTCTGTTGGGAATCAATCGAAGAAAATACATATTAAGAATGGTCTACGACAGGGTTGTGTCCTGGTTCCCGTATTATTCTCCCTGTTTTTGGCCAACTTACCAAACACGTTAAAGGAAGTAAGAGGCCTTTGCCCCAAGATGAATGGTACCCATGTCCCATGCCTACTATACGCTGATGATGTGGTGATAATGGCCATGACAGAAGTAGGGCAACAAAAGAAATTGGAGTCTTCCAGGATTTTTGTTCAAGTAAAAGGCTCACTATTAATCTAGACAAGACTAAGATAATGGTGTTAGGGAAAAAAAATGGAGGGTTTCATTGGTAACTGGGTGAGAACTAAGTGGCTGTGGTTGAAAAATATAAATACTTTGGCATGTGGTTTGATACAAAGTTAAATTGGAGCGATCATGTTGAATCTCTAAAAACTACTGCATTGACCTTAGTACGGAGCTTAAAACAATTTAGTCGGTAGTATGGTGGGCTCTTCTTACGCTCTATATTGTCTGCCTATAATGCAATGGTCTGCCCTCAATTCCAGTATGGGGTAGAAGTATTACCCTTAGGTGGTAAACTGGACTTTAACCATGAAGAGGGTAAATGTGTGAAAAGACTCCACATATTACCACCTTCAGCTATGGTTCAAGCCATAAGGGTAGAGAGCCAGTTTACGGCCTCCAGTTATTTGGGGTTCGTAGCCACACTGAGGTTGTGGCAGAGATTATCAAGGGAAGACACTCTTAAAATATCACACCTCTGTAAAGATGAGGTCGAGAACTGTGAGCTGAAATGGGCTGTCCAAGTAAGACATATGCTAAATGAAATCTGTAATAGGTTGACAACACAGCCGGATCAGTGAAAGCAGGGGCCGCGGATCTCCAAACTTGAGCTATGCACAGTCGCTTTTAACTGTGCTAGAGACAAGGATCTATGATATTTGAAGGAAACACCCTCCACTCAATTTCTGGTAAAAGGTTGGAGCGATGATGACAGCCTCCCATATAATTGAAGCCTTACCCAACCCTAAACTCAGGGATGCAGTTTTAAAATTTAGGGTTGGGATAAATCCATGTTACGGACTCCAGAGCGGAAGCCCGTACTGCCGCCCGTATATGCTGGTAACCTGACTCTGTTTACTTACTCCCTAATCACTCTTGCTGGGCACTGCTGCGTTTTGCAGGGTGCTCAGTTGTGCTTTCCCTACGGGGTCATACTTGCTCTTTCAGCGGCCTGATTTTTATGCTTTTAGCCTGGCTGTGCACTGCTGCGTGTTGCAGGGTGCACAGTTCCTTATTTTTAAAAGTAGGCAGTAGCGTTAAAATATTTTTAATACTTTTGGGCATTAATGAATCCTCCTGATTCTTCTCTAGAGGCACAGTGGGGCGTGAAGAGGTCCCGCCTGAGCGCCATCTTGACTCTCGCCGATGGTGAAATCTTCCGCCACCATCTTTAGGGGGTTAGCAGTCCAGTTCTTTTACTGGCTCCTATTTAATCGCCACGGCGACGCGGACGCGGACGCGCGCAGCAGGCGCTCCGCTGGCGCACCAAAGGCACTCCAAAGGCAAACCCGTCTGCGCCCGTCCACGTCCGGACCGCGGCCAGCGCCAGTTAAGCTGCCCAAATTGCGACAGACTGCACGGTAGGTTGGGGCAGAGATGAGCTACTAGCGATTAGGCCCGCTATTTGCCCTGGCTCTGCCTGTGCCTCACTAGGAGAGGGGGGCAGGCCCTTTTGCTGCCCTTATTGTAACTTCACCCTCAGTCCCAGTCCCGCTAATCGGGAGGCTAAGGAGTCGGGTCATGCCCCTCCTAGGTCCTAAAGGTCCGCTGATTTATAAGCCTGTCTTATCAATTGTAGATCGCTGCCTAAACACGCACTCGATATACACCAATCCCTAGTTGATAATGATTGGGACCTAATGTTTCTCACCGAGACTTGGTTGCGCGAAGACACCAACCCGGCAGTTGCCCTAGCCATCCCCCAGGGCTATAGCATAGTCTGTGCTAATAGGAGGGACAACAGACCGGGGGTGGTGTGGGGATTATCCATAAAAACACTTGGGAGACGGCCACAACCAATTTTGGTCAGATAGGAAGTATAGAAGGACTCCCTTTTTGTATAAAACTGTCCCCCACTGCCTCCCTAGCGGGGCTCCTCCTCTTCAGGCCCCCCTGTTGCTGCCACAGCTCTACACCTATTTTGGCAGACTATATCGCCCAGTTTTATACCCGCTACTCTAACTTCACGGTCCTAGGTGACCTTAATCTGCATGTTGACGACCCTTCCTGTTCGCATAGCACAAACTTCATCTCGTCGCTTGCCGGTTTTAACCTTACCCAACTGGTTTTTGCCCCTACTCACAAAGCGGGCCACACGCTTGACCTCATTTGCTCTAATCTGCAGGAGGTAAAAGTGAACAAAACTACACAGGTGATCTGGTTGGACCATTATTTGGACCCCTTCCAATTGCACCTGAAGGCCACTGCTAGGGTCAATGCCCCCCCTAAGGAAACTAGGAGGAACTGGAGCAGGGTCTCATCGGAGTCTTTAGGCCCTCTCCTGAAGGATTCTGAGCCCCCCCTTTCGAATAACCCTGATGACAGCATTGCGAACTTGAATGCTTGGGTCAACGAGGCCCTCGACAAAATCGCTCCCCAGAGACCCGTCAGCTCTTCCAGAGCTACCCCCTCCGCTCCTTGGTTCTCCGAGGACATCCGAACTAAGAAAAAGCGACTGCAAAAAACTGGAGCGTGAGTGGAGAAAGTCATGCGCACTTGAAGCCAAAATTAATTACAGGGTAGCTCTGAAAGAATATCATAAACTACTCAACAACAAAAGAAGAGATTTCCTGGCTGCCCGCATCGCGGGTGCTAGTAACTCCTCCAGGGAAGTATTTAGGATTGTGAAAACCTTTACTAACCCCACGGCGCTGAGGCACCCAGCTCTTCCTTCTCTGGAACTGTGCAACAGCCTTTCGAACTTTTTTGAGGATAAAATCTCACAGATCTTTGCCTCCTTCCCTGCGTCTCCCTGCCTCAGTGCGGAGGATGGCTCTCGCGGCCCTGCCCTGAACCAGCCGGTGTTCACCGAATTTTCCATGGTCCCAGTCGAGGCTTCACTCGAGGAACTTCGGAAATGCAAATCCGGGTCACCGGGAGATCCCTGGCCAGCTCGACAGTATAGCTTATTAGCCGAGTGGCTTAACCCGACCCTCAACTCCATCTGGAATTCCTCACTTAGGTTAGGGATTTTTCCCTCCGCCTGGAAACATGCTTTCCTTTTTCCTATCCTGAAGAAGCCCAATGCCGACCCCGATGTTGCCAGTAATTTTAGGCCCATCACTTGGCTGCTGCATGACTCACTGTCCGGCTTCCGCACTGGCTACAGCACGGAATCAGCACTGATTGAAGTTGCTGATTCCATCCGCTGGGCGGTTGACGGGGGCTCCGCGGCCATGCTGGTACTCCTCGATTTGTTGGCAGCGTTTGACACGGTGTCTCACCCCATCCTGCTTGACAGACTTAAGCAAATAGGCATCCGAGGGACGGCACTGGAATGGATCACTTCCTATCTCCACGGCCGAGACCAACAAGTCTTTTTCCACCCCTTCACCTCCGCCGCGAAACCACTCAGATGGGGGGTGCCTCAGGGCTCCGCTCTAAGCCCACTACGCTTCAACATCTATCTGACATCATTGGCGGATCTCATCACGAAAATGGGGGTCAAGGTGATATCCTATGCGGATGACACCCAGCTGATGTTCTCCTTCAGAGATGTGTCGTCATCAGTCTTTGACTCTTTGAGAGACTGTCTCAAAAGCATTGCCATCTGGATGAACAATAACTTTTGAAAGCTCAATGCTGAAAAGACAGAGGTCCTATTTTTCAACCAAACTGCGCCCCCCCTACAGTCCTGTGGTGGCCTGCAGAACTCGGTGCTCCTCCGGTGCCTAAGGATTCGGTTAAGAACCTTGGTGGCCGATGTGACAAAGACCTGTCCCTTTTGGCCCATGTCCAGCAAGTGTCTGCGGCCTGCTTTGGTAAGATGAAAACGATTAGAAAATTCATCGACTTTCTGCCGGAGGAATCCTGAAGAACTGTTGTGCATGCCTTGGTCACCTCGCACCTCGACTATGCCAACGGACTCTACCTGGGCCTGCCTAGCGGCTTGATCAGAAGGCTGCAGATAGTGCAGAATGCTGCCGCGAGGATGGTCTGCAAGGTTCCACTCCGCAAACATATCTCACCTCACCTCACCTCAGACAACTACATTGGCTCCCAGTCGCCAAGAGAATTGAATTCAATGCCCTCACATTCGCATTTCGGGCCTACCAGGGCAGAGGCCCTAATTACCTGAGGAAGAGACTTCATCCTCACCAGCAGGGTAGGTCCTTAATGTCCAACCATAAACGCTACCTCGCCGTCCCTCGCTTCGCCAAAACGAGGCTATGGGGCAGATCGTTTGAGGTTGGAGCCTCCAAACGCTGGAACGACTTGCCTCTTCAACTACGTGTGCTGAACTCTGAACTGGAGTTCAGAAAGGCTTTGAAGACCTGGCTGTTTAAGCATAGGGATTAGCACTTCGCTCGCTCTGCTCTGCTGTTTTCCGCCCTAGCGCCGGGACACCTCAGCTGAGGTAGCTGTGTGCTTTATAAATGTCTTTATTATTATTATTATTAAGAGGATAAAATCAGCAATGAGAGATGAGCAGGGCACGTGCACTTGTGGCATGAAGACAAAATGTAATGGGGCACACATTGTTTGGGGATTGTCTATGGTTTTTAGATGGGCAGAAAGTATTTTTAAAACCAATTTTTATCAAATATGGAATTACAAATCGTGATCAACCCCTTAGCCTGTTGGTGAACATGAGGTTTTTGGATATCACGTGTGCATTTTTTTATGAGATCCCCAACCTCGCTTATTTCCTTTACCACATTTTATGTATTATTTATTGGATGTATTCTTTTAACCCTTTCATTGGATGTATTATTGTAGGATGTATTTATGGTGGTGTTTATAGACTACAGTCTATCAGTCATGCTCAAAGTATGGCCCGGGGGCCGCCTGTGGCCTTCCTGACCTCCACATGCAGCCCCCGGTGTAACAGCAGCACTGGGCTGCTGTTTACTTCAGAGAGCACAAACATTCAGAACGATGTTAAATAAATGGGGAAGCTTTTATTTACAAGCTAACTGAAGTAAAAGAAAATAATCTAATAAAGCATCCTGCCACATTTAACCACCCACAAAGCCCCACGCCCATCCTGCTAGCATCAGTGTGACCCTCGGGCTCACCACAGACCATACTTTGTGGCCCCTCGGAAGCTGTTTGTGAGTATCTATGGTCTATATAAACAAAGCTTTTTGACTGGCTGACTGACAACTATTAGTCCATAATTTTGCCCTAACCTTTAGTGCTGTTTACAGCCCTGGTAGCTTCCGGGTGCGCTCTTGTGACCTCGCCCTCCTCTTCCTGTCTGCTGGGCACCGCATTCTTATGTCACATATTCACAAAGTTGATTATTTAGACATAAACAGAGCATCAGGATAGATGGATGGATGGGTAGATGAATAGATGGATAGATATATGGATGGATGAAAGGATGGATGGATGAATGGATGGATGGATAGATGAATAAATGGATAGATATATGGATGGATGAAAGGATGGATGGATGAATGGATGGATGGATGGATAAATGGATGGATGGGTGAATGGATGGATGGATGAATGGATGGATGGATGGATAGATATATGGATGGATGAAAGGATGGATGGATGAATGGATGGATGGATAGATGAATAGATGGATAGATATATGGATGGATGAAAGGATGGATGGATGGATGGATGGATAGATGGATGGATGGATGGGATGCATGGATGAATGGATGGATGGATGGATGGATGGATAGATGGATAGATATATGGATGGATGAAAGGATGGATGAATGGATGGATGAATGGATGGATGGATGGATAAATGGATGGATGAGATGCATGGATGAATGGATGATTGATGTATTTATTTGATCTCTTGGAGGAGCACAATTATGTGCACTCACAGACAGGGTCTGATCGATAGTGCCAGGGCGGCCTTATCAATATTTGTGATCTCTATAAAAATGTTAAAAAACCATTGGATGGCTTGCTGTCTGTATAGATGACTGACAGACGGATACATTGGTGAATGATAGCGGATAGACTGATATATGATTCGGTGGGTGGATAAATCAGTGAACTACTGAATGAGGGTGTGAATGCATCTGATTACTTATACTGAGTCAGCATTGTTCTCTGTTGGCTTCCTGGCATCTGACAATATTTAAAACACTAATATCTCATCAGCATTTAATATGTTATGAATATGCATTTCAAAAGTGTCCTTGCATATGGTAATTAAAGGACATTCCCAGTTTTGAAGAAATCTATGTACTAGTAAGTTGAGGCACGGGTATTCTCTGAAAGTCGGTATTCTGTGGAGTCAAGCGAGGCCTGGAGACATTACATTGTGGTGTAAAACCGGATCTGTGCACACAATATCCTGTTCTCAGAGTTTAATCATCTATAGACCATGGGGGCCAACTTCAGCCCTTGAGCCCCGGTGCCAGGCCAGTGTTTCAGGACGTGCAAAAGCGGTACATTTATACAGAAAAGTGGCAAACAATTCCATAATAAGTAGGAATAACCATAATAATGTCGCAAAACCAAAAGCCCTGGCCTTAGCAAGCAGGTGAAATTATTATTTTTTATTTGCATGGCAAGCAAATGCCTCATAATTGATAAGAAGAAGAAAAAGAAAACAGACAGCCACATAAAAGTAGCGGCCTCATGTTTGAAATAAAAATGTAACCCAGAGGTGCTACATAGCAAGTAGGAGTGCTCTCTTCAGTTTTAATGAACATCGCATGAACATAGGATATTGTGCAAAGAAAATATACTATTGGCTTTGAACTACTGTAACCTTAAGACAAAGTCTAAACACACAACGATGACTAAAAATACAGATAAAGAATAGAAAGATACAAACATTGGCAAATAGTGCATTTGTCTGAAATACATGAGGGCGGCGAGATAACTAAAGCTATTCCTAGGCCAGACCTTAAAACATGAGTTGAATGTGGCCCTCAGGGATTCAAATTGGATATTGCTCCTACACAGAACAAGCACTGGCAGAGGCAATAAGCCTCCCCTTTATAATGCAAGTGCTTTTTCAGTGTTTATAAAGCACTGTTTAAGAAAGTAAAAGAAAAACTTATCAAATACTGTTTACTCAGGAAATTCGGACCAGAATTAAAAAAGAATACAGACGTATCAGAATGTGAAGGGAAACACTTTCCAAGGCCTGATTTACTTTCAACAGAATTCAGACATTTGCTTCTTTTCTTTGGTAGCACAGGGAGCAGATCTATGGGCCTCTAGAAGTGTCATGCTAAGTAGACCTTCTGCCTCCGAGGCCTTCTCAGTGAATGCAACAGATGACACTTCCCCCAGCACCATTGTGTGTCAAAGCTTGTCCTTGTATGGAATAATGTGAAATGCAGAAGATGAAACAAAACCAACCTTTCAAGTGTGGTTTTAGCCATTCTCCTAAAAATATAACACTGTTGTGCTTTTACAGACAAGCTGGGAGCGGTGGTGAGCAACTGAGTGGAATGTGGGTATTTGAGGGAGCAAGAGGCTCACGAGGTAGAGAGCTAGAAAACACATGCACTGTCATGGAGTGCTGAAAGATAAAATAAAAAGTAGTTCCCTAAATGTGAGCAATGGAAGGATACAAGTCAGCCAATCCAAAGGATAGTAATGAGGCTATGATCGAGTGGAGGGACAAACACAAGAAGATGAAGGCCGAAATCGAATAAGAATCAAGCAATTGAGAGTGACAATAAACCCAACCAATGCTATGCTATGTAAGCCCACTGTAAGTCCACAATAGGTCTTTCTTCTTTCTTAACCAGACAGCTTATGCTGTCTGAAAGGCTCAACCAAAACAAGCTAGAGATGGTTCAGGACCCTGCCCCATCTAATGCCCCATCTTCTCTTTTAACATGACAAATCATTTTCAAGGCTGGCCGGTCTGCTGATGTGAAGATCGGCGTGACATTTTTTACCCGGGCCCTGCAAAAACTTCTGACATGCCTGTGTCTGAATATGGCCACTGCTCCACAGTCGCCTCCACTCAGGATTTGGCAGTCTGGGCCTGTCTCACTCTCTGTGACAATGACTCTTCTCCCACACCTATGAGGAAGAGATCACAGTGAGCCAGGCCCAAGGAAGGTATTTGCAAAAATAATTATGAGCAGGTGGCTTTTTAAATAAACTCCAGCAGGTGCAGAGTAGGCTGGGCCCCTCCTACTCTTGGTGTCACTGCACTGGCTGCACCACTGATAGCTAAGACCCTACATTGGTATTAAATATGTTAACCCTATTGGATCACATGAAACAAATCCTGCAACTTCCAGAATGTACCTATTTGTTTAATCAATGCCAAGGACTGGAAACTTAGGCCCAAGTTAGAGGGTGACTGGCAGTGTGCCAGTTCAGCAGAGGCCATGCCCTCTGCTCCCTTGGCTGAGTACCACCCAGCAGATTTAGAGATCCCTGCTTGCCTGGCGAGCATGTCTAAGCCTTCAGAAGTTTATGCCTGTAAGTGGGGAGACATTGAACAATTTTCCAATCCAGGCAGGGAAATTTAGTGATAGTCACCGCCATAAATAGGGCGGGATGAGTGCCAATGTCCCTTGGTTGCTCAGTGGCAGACAGACCACCATGTCAAAAGTTTGTGCCAGTGGAAAAAAAAACAGCAGGTGAGCCGCCTGCAAATAGTTCAAGGGAATCACAAGATAGGTGAGGGCTGGAGGCACAACCAATCTGTGGTGGTTCACCTGCTCCACGAAACTCTAAATGACCTATTTAGGGCATCATCATATAGACCCAGTTGGAGGCATCCCCAGGGGCATGTGTAGTCTATGAGAACACCCCGGAGGATTCCCTGGGTCTCTTCGTGAGGTAGAAGCTGGGCTACTACCAGCTATGACCAGTTGGCCAACATCATGCCCAGCACCATCCTTCTGCCCCAAATGTCCAAGTCAGAATCAGGTGGCAAATGTCACAGCCTGATCCTGACAAGGTGGAGATTGGTTGGATGGAATGGATACATTGCCAAGTAGATGGTGCTATCCCCACATTTGCCTCTGACATGAAATCCGCAGCTGGTTGGCGAGTGAGGGAACCTTGGAGAATAGAAGATACCACCTACCTTTGCCAAAATCTTAATGAGGCTTAGCGTTCATGTCCCCTCTGGTGGTCCTGGGTGGTCACTGTGCATTAATACAACTTACAGAGGCACGGCAGTCCTTTTCCTTGCTACACTTATATGCTGCACTGGCAAGAATATTTCCGAAGATCAATGAGGTCCTGGGGGTCCCATCATGGTGCAGTAGTGACCGCATCCATCCCCACTCTCAGAGGCGAAGGGAATTTCCTGGGATTTCACCTTACCTACTTCACTTGTGCGGTAAGTCAGTGGGGAACCCATGTCAGAACTGGATGGTGAATGCGGCCCCTTGGGGTTTGGTTGGCAGTGGCACAGACGGGGATGAGCAAAATCCCTTCTAGTTTTGGTTCTCCCCGCTTCCACCCCGCCTTGAAATTTGCAACCAGGTTGCAGGACCTTGATGGAAGGAGCTACCTTCTCCTCCCTTCGGCAATGTTTACATGAGACCCTCAATCTTTAGTGGGCATATAGATATCTGTCAACGCTAGTTGATTCCTGGAGTTTGCTTGCTTAAACTGTTCCACATTTTCTTCATAAAATGTACATATGGTATTTACTATAATTATAATTTCATTCAATCCCCCAGTGGCAAAAGCCTGGTACCCATCCCTATCGTGTTGGGCGCAGGCAGAAAGTGTAGCACTCCGTTGGGAGGATGCCATGGGGATACGGAAACAGCCAGTGGTGGCGGCATGGGACGCAATACTAACAGACTTCCGATCATGCTGGCAGGATCGATCAGAAGTGTCAGCAGATGAACCCGAAAGTGACGAGGGGGTACATAGCCGAGACTGACATACAGTGCACGAATGGTAGAGTGGCAACTAACACTCTACTAAGGACACCTACATCGGATAGCGAGTGGACCGTTATTCCCCCCCTTCCATCCCAAGCCTGCTCCGCTTCCCCCCCTCCTCCCCCACTTCTTTGCAGGGCCCCCATTTTGTCCTCCCCTGCCTCCTTCCCATCCACCAATCCAGATGTACACGGAGCCCCCAGACATTGCGGTTAACCATGCAACTTGTATACATTGGGCATTGGCATACACAAAAACTTAAGAGCGCACCACATATTGTTGGAACGGGTGGTTGGGATAGCACAATGAAATGCAGGGAATAATAACCGTACTACATATGATGATCTATGGATGTAGTGCAAGAGTCTCAGGAGGCAGGGCAAACTGTTATGTGTTATTTGAGTTAAGTTGACTATTGTTAAAATCCGAACGTTAAGGCACTACACCAAACAATGTTACCCTAAATCTGTTAACACGTAATAATTGTTCGGATTGTCTAACGTAATGATGGCATTGTCGGCACAAAGTTACAGTATAATTTGAATGGACTTCCAGAAGTGTCAGATGTATTGAAGCCTACAAAACAAAACAAAAATAATAAAAACAAATTTAAACAAAAAGAAAATGATAATTTCATTCAATTTCTTTCCTTCTTTGAAGATAATTTCCTATTTCAGAGAACATGTTGCATATAAAATAAATGTTTTCTTTTCCTTTTAGTCTTCTTGCTTTGAAACTTTGTTAATATGATTTTATGTCACGTAGACCAGAAGTGTCCCAGAAATGGAATTATTCTGTTGAGCCTTTAAGGGTGAACTACTGAACCACCGTGTTGGGTTGTTGGTCAGTCAGGGTTGTAATTCTGAAATTCCAAGGCACACAGTTTGCCTGCTGTACTTTCTACTTGCTATACCTTGCTTCTTACTACCAGCACCACCAACAAAAACAACATTAGCAGAGTGCAACATCTAAGCTTTATATATATTGAGTACAATTCTTTCTTTCATTCTTCTCTCACTAAGCCAATCACAATGCTTGCACATTCCACTTGTCAAGCCTCAGATCATTGAATACACCCAAAATGATTTGTCAATAATGGACGCCACATGTAAACAGGAAATTCTGTAAAGTATGTAAACAATAATACCAGCGACGGCTCCTCCATTAAGGCGGAGGAGCGTTGCCCCACCCCTCTGCAAGCAGTTTAAAAAGGAAAACTAAAATGATAATAACTAATGTTATTATCATTTAAATGTTCCTTCCTGCTTAGGTGCGGCGGGACTGGCCAGAGCAGGGGCCATGGGGAGGAGTGTTAAGACCATTCTAAAGTGCGCATGACATTTTGGCCGAAACAGTCATGCGTACTTTGCTTTTTCCCCACCCAGGCTGCATTACAGACTGGATGGAGAACATGCACAGCCTCCCAGACCCCTGCCTGAGTGACAAATCACAGCGCTCAGACCAATCACAACGATGCTGTAAGGCAGCGTTGTGTTTGGCCAGGGGATTCTGTGAGGTTGTGTGGTTCCTGTTTTGAAGACGACTGAGTAGAGGCGGCGGTCGGAGGCACCCAGGTAAGTCCTTTTTTTTTATTTCACCCCTCCGCTTCACCCCCGCCCCACCACCCCCATTCAGTAGCAGCCACTACTGAATGATACTTGTATAACCCAAACCTAGCTGGAAGCAATGGAGTGCTGATAAAGTTTATGTTTTGAACTATGGGGCTGATTTAAATCTTAGCTGTAAGGATGCTCTGTTGCCACAGTGACGGAGTATCCGTACCACCAAGATGATGGTCCACCCGCTGTCTTTAGATGCAGGTGGTCTGTGTTATGGTCCATAGGTGTGACCATGGCGGAGACTTCATCGCAGCCATGGTTACACCACTCCGATGGATTAAGGGATGTGAGAGGCTGACCTCTATGTCCACCAACCTAATTTAGATGGGCAGGTACATTTTCACTGCCCGTCACCGCCAAGAAAACCCTGGTGGCAAGGGGCTGTGAAAACTGTCTGATGCCCACACCCCCAAGGGAGGTAACTCCCACGGCGAGTGGGGGGGGATTCTTTTTTTTATTTTCAAAAAGAAATCACGCTTTGATATTTTCTTTTTGAAAATAAAAAAAACAAGTTTGACGGACGGCTCCATCATGTTGTCGGAGCCCTAAAAAGCATTGACAGAAACCACAGTGAAGGCAGTTAGTGGCAATTCTTTCGAAATGACCGCTGGCTTGACCGTCATTTCTAAATTTGGCTGGTGGAGTAATCTCGGCCTAGTGGCCATTAATTCCTCCGACAGGCCAACGGAGATTACCCCATCTGCCAAGTAATAAATCGAGCCCTGTGTCTACAACCACCTCTGAGTGCATTCTTGTTTTTTGAAACCCCCTGCCACTTCCTCCACCCACTTGAGCCCCCCCCCCCCCCGCCCCCATCATGATTTGTAGGCGTCACTCCAGCCTCTAAGTACAGGCCTTTGTGGTTCCTAAACGTGAAATGAAAATGATTCCGCAGTTCCCCTCTGTTCAATTATTTTGTAATTGGTGTACAGGGCGCAATGCCTTGAGTATGGCTAGAAAACTCATCGATAAAATAAAAAGTAATTAACCAATGCAAAGGAGAACAAGCAAAGATGTGTATGTGTGCTGCTACTTACACTTAAGGAAATCTCACATAAATTATGTAAGGTGTTGCATTACAATTCTGATACCTCCAGGGCACAATTTTACTTTTCAATTTCTTTGCTTCCAGCTTGAGGGACTTCATGTACCTTTCATTTAATAGTAGGCATTGCTAATATCTTTTCCAATGATTGCTTACATCTTGAGAAGTCCCTTGACACCACAGTTCGTCTACATTTACTGCTCATCAGAAATGAAAAGTGCGATGAGTATTTAATAGTCATTGGAAAGTAAACGTGAAAAGGGTGAACTTCAGATACCAGAATGCACTGGGCTTGGACCATGATAGTAGTCAACACCTGATAAATACTGTGAAAGGCATGTTCATATGTGAGTGCTCCCACATCCCTGTGTGTAAAACAAAATGCCACGGGTGATCTACAAGTGAGTGAACAATGTTCTGTAATTGTTCAGTTGCTGGAATTCCCAGCTAGATAAAGGTTAAGATACAGGAAAGTTCTTCCATAGGATAGAAATGAAAAGGGTATTTGTGAATATTTTTCAGAATGTAAAAACGAGGACAATGCACTTCAAAAAGTCGAAGCTGCAGGCAAACCTTTTTAAGAGTCAATCATTGGTAGGCAGGCGAGGTGGACCTGGTGAAGGACAGTTCACATTTGTGACAACCCACAACTTTGTTGGGTACACATCAACAATCAGCTAGTCAGAGATGGAATCCTGTGGATGCAGACTTTAAATTTCTTTTGAGGTTCCTGCCTTTCACCCTCTTCCTGGCTGAGGTGAAGACTACAGGGAGAAATTAAATCCAAAGTCTACAAACCGAGTGACAGGAATGGTTGAACATGAATTAGGGGCCAGATGTACTAAGCATTTTAGCGGTTGCAAACCCTGCGATTTGCAAAATGTGTCCCAGTTTGTGACGGCTAAATGTTATTGTGCTATGTACTAAACCCATTTTCGATTCGTAAAATGGTTACAGAATCACAAAATGGGTTAAGAAATGCATAAAGAATTGCAATTTGAAAGGGGCGTGTTTGAAATCTGAGTCACAATACAATGTACGAAATGTTTGTGTGGGGATTGAAGTGTATTATATGGTATGGTTGTGCGACCTTACTGTGTAATAGACGAGCTGGAGTAAAGCATTTGGAAGCACCAAACAATGAAATAAGAACGTAACACAACACGAAAGAAATCCGAAACCAATTCAGAAAATTGCTCACCAAGTTGAGCAAAATCCTTCGGAGGGTTCCGGAGATATATATTTAAAGTAAAACATAAATCTCAGCTTTTTAGTCCAAAGCGCAAACAAGCACTGGTAACTGTAAAGTTAAGAAACTTTTGAAAAGTTTGAAAGAGTTGTGCTCGACTACTCTGGCCTGAGTGGGGTGATCAAATCCAGCAGGGAGAAGGTCAGGCGGCAGTGGTGGCTAGTGACATTTGAAAGTGGTGGGGCATAAAAGTTAAGGATGACTTAAGTAGAGAGCGAGCACTGCATTTTCTTTTACGTTCGCCTTGTCATTAATTTGAAGACTGTGTACCCCCATGATGGGGGCCCCATCACACCCATTTGCACAGAATCAAAATTACAATTGTAATACGTACGACTGCCCTGTGCTTTCTTTGCAGAGAGGCCAAGGATTGGATGGCCATTTATTCTGAGCATGTTTTTGACCACTGACAGGCACTGTGAGAAAGTCACAGAGCCTTCAGCATCAGTTCCAGAGCTCTCAATTATGGCATAAACACTGGTGATGGTGCGACTCGGTTCAAAGTATGGGTGATCAAAAATGAAAAACTGCTCTGATGCGGTGCAGCCTGAGATGTTACGTGAACTGGTTATTAAGGCAGCTGTATGCTACATTTCACCTTTAATCTTGCCATATAGTAATATAACTTTTTTCATTTTTTTTTTTTAGATTCGTCCGATTCAGGCATTAGTTTCACTGACACCTGGAGTTGCAGGTAACTGTTGTTACCTTTAGTTCTAAGGCGATCAAAAATCAGAGCAAGATAAAAACCCATACCAGATACTTTGGTTGCATCACGATTTTTATATTTATAACGCGAACTTGACCGGAAGGTGTTGGACCGCTTCAAATGGGCACCAGTAACATTACACAAAGTCACATTCATTTTTGTTTTTTAGGAGATTTCCCCAGAATCAAAGGATGTAGTGCTGATGTCGAGACTTACAGATACTGCAGTCCAGTCTGGGATCTCATTGTGATCGTGATGGTGTGTTCCGAGAGCAAGCCAAGCGCCTTATCCAGTTCCAAAGGGAGGGAAGGTGGTTGACTTTCCTTACAACAGCCAACGAACCTAACCAATCATGCTCTCATGCTGTGTTTAATAGTAATCAGCGTTAGAGAAGCACCATGATTGGTTAGAGCAGGCTAACCCAGTGATCTTTTTGAGAGTGGGGTCCTGTGTCTTCAATCAGCTCATATTGGCGCGGTCTCAAGTAAGGCCGTCGCAAGACAGACAATCCGACATGCACACTTTAAGCTTCAGGCAAGTCGTCCATGCTGCAATCAACAGGAATAGCCCTACCCTCACACTTGGGCTGGACCACGGCACATTATAATATAATGGTAATTACCATTCTATTTATTTGCATTTGATGTGGCGCTCGCAGCATGCGGGGTGACGCTCCTCTGCCCCAAAGGAGGAACCGCCACTGTCTGGAGGGCCACTAAGGAGTATTTGGACAGGCACATGGTCACCAAAGCAGTCTCAAGTCCAGTTCTATGCTTTACATCAAAACCTCCATTGACCTTAATGGAATGGTCCTGATGATGGGAATGCAGAATGCTGACAGTTCTGCCGATGCTCTGGGTGCTATGTGGTTGACGGGGGTGTCCTTGCAGATATTCCTCGTTCCATGGATGAGGTGGGTTGACTTTAGCCACAGGGGTCCTCGAAGTCCTCTTTAAGCCAGTAGAAGGTCAGCTGCTGCTGGGCTATTGGTCTTCGTACACAGCAGGTCCAGCGATATTCTTTGGTCTAGGCTTGTGTCCCTTGGAGGTGACCAACCTGGACTCAGATGACTCAGATGAGACTCTCTGATTCAGCGGACTCAGGTGCAACGTTTGGCCATTGAGGATCGGTCTTCCAGGGTACCCAGGGGCGGTTGGCAAGGATTCCAAGAATGTGGCTACCAACTTTTCGAATGGGGCTTCTTCAGCTTTGATGACCCTGGTGCTGGTTCCAGGGGGTCAGTCGACACTTTACCTTGATCCATTAGCCACAGGCACAGTCCTCTCTTTGCCAGCCCAAGTTGAGATAGGTGCAGTCCAGCAGATGGTGCAGCTGTTCTTGCCATGTCCAGGGGTCAGCAGGTCAGTCCTTCTTCGGTCCTTTCTCCAGTTCCAGCATGATCTGAGGTTCAGGTTGCCAGGGATGCCATATGCATGCTCAGAAAGTGCCCTGGAGGGATGATGCGGTCACTACCCAATGGGCTACCAGGATCCCCCGCCCTGTGACGACTTCCGGCTATGTGTGGCATCAGCAATCCCAGAGTAAACTATTCCGCCCTTTCGCAAGATGTCTGAACCCTTCCTTGGATATTAGGAGTTGGTAGCCCACCCTAGAGGTGTGGCTATCTTTGGGCTACATGCCCACGGAAAACCGGTTTGGACACTGGTTGTGCGATTTGCGACTACTTTTTGCAAATCCAATGTTCGTACATCTGGCCCAGGATTACCAGTGCCCTTAGCGGTCAGTGACAGAGTCACACCACCCCATGGTTTTTCTACTGGCCTTTAATAGTATCTAGGCTAAGGTTAACACCTAATATTTAATTATGAACTTTAACCTCTGAACATTAACCTTATAAGACATACCGAAGCCCACTCAGCCTTTTAGTTCCATTGGTGGAAACTGGCTGACTCTGATGTTTCAGCCACTGGCAGATAGTCCACTCTTGGCTTGTTGATCTCTAGGAACAGTTAGGCCTCCAAACCTCAGAAACACAACCTCTTACAGTGCATACCTATTTGCACATATATAACCATGCTGCACACCACAAAAGAGCTTGTCTCACTCCATTCCAAAAGGGGGATTCCCCCACTGCCATCTTCAGTGGTGGGCCAGATGGGGCCTGTGCCCATGCTCTATTTCTTCTGACCCCTCCTTGAGTCCCACCACCACAGCTGTTGAATGTGCCAGAAGGTGGCACTGCAAAACAAACAGACACTGCACCTTGCCACACACATTGATTTGTTAAGGTATCTTTCACTGTAAATTCGACCCTAAATGTATGTGCGTACACATCTAAATATATTGCACGCTACGGGGAGAGTAAGGGAATTTGGTGCACAAGACACAGTACACAAATATTACAACGTTGTTATATGAGTGCGGTGCTATACAGAGAAGGGATGTCACGCCTGCATCCTTTGATATATAGGTAAATTGGTTGAGACAAGTCTCTAAGCACACACAAGACTTGTCTCACATCTAAATATATACCTAGAAAGATAGATATATACACACATACAAAGTCTGATTTGAATATTTTAAGCAGTCCTCACTCCCTTATATTTTCCCCGCTCTCTCTTCTTCTTCCTTTTCCATGCACTTCCCTTCTCTATCTTTTCTGAGGTCTCTCCATTCATCTGTCCTTGCTGCCATCCTTACTTAGGCCTGGGCGAAAATTTGTTTGCGTCGGAGTAAGTGGGGTAATTTCAGTAATTTTGCATCACACTTTTGATGTAAAATTAACAAAAATTACGCGATTGTGCCCGTTCACATAATTATGAGTAATTTGGCATAAACAAAACGACTGCAGGAGCACAGGAAGAACAAATTTAGCGAAAAACTGCTGGCTGCTGTTGTTTCGTGTTCTGTGTCATTTAATGCTAAAATACATCCTGAGGTCCTTTTTGGATGTGAGAGTGCATTTTGCGCTAATAGAGCTAAATGCTGGGTTACGCTCCTCTTGTAGTTCTGTGTAATCTTGCATAATTTTTCTATAATTTTGCGTAATTGCACAAGAAATTACACAAGTTACGCCTACCCCTAACTTTATTACGTTTCTCACTGCCCTACCCTTCCATCCCCCACTGTCCCTCTTTTTATTCCTGGTGAGATAGCCCGGTAGGTTGATGCAGTCATCGAGAGATCTGTGTAACCTGATGTTTACAGACTTGAACCCAAGCCTGATTGACCGACCCTGCATCTTTCTAAAGTTCATAAATTGACGAATTGAATGGGGTAATAAACTCTGTTCTTCTCCCTTGTGTCTCTGATCTCTTCCCCACACTTTCCCTCCCAGCTCTTCCTTGTTTGTCTCTCTTTCCCATCTTGATATTTGCTCAGCAAGGCAGCTTTAGGTCTTTGACTCTAAGGCAACCAAGCGCTGAGGCTGTCCAGCCAATCAGAGCTGGAGCCGTCTTTTCCCTCATCCCTTGTGGGCATTGAAGCATTTCTTAGGGGGTTTGCAAAATGTGAGTTTTTTAAATGAAATTCTCAAAATCAGGATGTTCTCTTTTTTTTAGATCCTCACCCTCAAGCACACACAGAGCCACACACACAGGGATTATTTGAGCACAAACAGTAGATGAATTAAAAATACACGGATCAGACAGGAAGAGAGGGTGTTAGGGTAGGGTGCAGCCTGATCTCTGAGGACCTTCTAAGGCAGAGCTCTTTAAGTTTCCCCATGGGCGTCGCTTCCATTGGTGCAGCTGGTGCAGAGTCACCGGGGCACAGAGGCCTTTGGAGCCCATTAAACCCTGATAACTGCCGTATTTTACAAGAGGGCCCACTTCCTTCCATGCAAGGGCCCATGACACACTGGGTACCCTACTGAGTTTCCCAGGTCCATGCATGAGTAGCACACCCATTTCAGGTTCCCTATCATGAAAAGCTGCGCTGGCTCAGCTCTGAGTTGAGTGCCTGTTTCCTTGCGTGCGTGCGTGGTGTCTAAGGTTTACACAGAAAACTCAGAAATGTTCCGAATTAATATATCGGCGTAGCTACCATTGGTGCAGCACGTGCAGTGGCATTGGCACCCAGAGCCCTGGGGGGCCAATTGAACCATGATAATTACTGTATTTACTAACCCAACAGCAGTAAAAGGGGCCATTTTAGGTCTCACCTGAGCCAGCGCATGCGCTGCTCTGGCCGAGACATTTAGTAAGTGGGCTTTTAAAAGCCCGACCACACGCTTTTGCTGGCCTCAAGCTTGCGGTTACGCGCGCGGGCACGCGCACAGGCGCCATCTGGCTTTCCTCTCGCTCTCGCAGACTGCTCTCCCAAGTGCGCGCGCCTCACTCCGCCTCTCTGTCTTGCTCGCGCTTCAACGCTCCTCCCCCTCCCCCACCACAGAGCGCGTCTCGCGGCCGCGCGTCTTGTTATTCCCCTGGTATTAGCGCAGAGCAGAGGTTCCTAGAGGCGCTGAGTTTCAGCCTTCCCGCCAGGTGCCCGCGGCCAATACTTGTTTCAATACTCGCATGCTCTTTCTAGGCACAGTCTTTGTTTCTAAAGTGACTCTATTTAGGGTAGTTTTCTTATATAACCATGATTTCTCGTGTAAAAAGTCTTCCTTTCTATTGGCTAATATGTATTTCAGTTCCTCCCTTTTCTTATTTCTTACCACCCACAGAGCAGCGCCTAACTTCTGGTAACTTTCGCCTAGTGTGTTAAAGTGTTTGGTCTTGGAACCATTTTCTTCTGTATTGCTTCTGTTTGTTGAACATAGTCGATTTGTGGCAGCGCCTCATGCCTTCGAATTTGATTTGTCAGTGGCTGTTATCGCTTCATTTTCTTCATTTGGTGAATTCCCTTCAGACCCCCCTGCCTCCGAATAACCAAGGACTGTTGGCTTTTGAGACATTTGAGCGCTTTCCTTCGGCTGACAAACAGAACACTGTGGAATGTGTATAACTTCTGACAGCTCCTCTTTGCCTTGACTTTTAAGTAGAATTTGGCAGCAGCTTTTTTATGCTTGCTTTCCACCTTGCCTCTAAATAACCGAGGGCTCTTGGCCGATACGTTTTGTTAATTCTTTTTAAATAATGGCTTATTTATGTGTCTTGTTAGCAGTTTTTTTTGTGTTTTACATGTATTTCATTTATATGTCATAATGTACAGTGTGTGCACATGTAAAATGTGTTTTTTTCATTATTGGGACGCTTAGGACGTCTTGCCTGTTCAATAACTACTGTGCCGTCGTTTATATATGCGTAACACCCCTGAATATTTATAGCATTCGCCCATCACCCCCCATATCAGAAGCCTCTGGTTCTCCAAACAAAAGCGACAGCTTGCCCCAGACCTGCTGGCTCGTTGCACATGCAAAAGTAATGATAAATGCGCTTAAAACTGAAGCTGCCTTTTAACAGGCTAACAGACTGAACACTGCGTATTAATTATGATGATTCAATCATTTGCAGGCTCAAAGTATAAGCTGACTTTTGGAAGGTTGTCAGATGGAACTCCACAGATTAATTAAAATCCAATTGCAATTTTCTGATTGGTGCTAAAGTACCTTTTGTTGGTGGATTTAATGGGTTTAACAAATACATCGAAATAAGAAAAGTTGTTGTGCAGAGATCTACTTTAAGCAAGAGTAACAAAGGATATTTGTGCTCAGACTCGGTAGAGTCACATCATGTCCTCCTTTCTGCCAAACCTCCCCTGCAGATTCAAATTCAATTACAGCAATATAGTAGTTGATGAATAGGTTTTTATAGATTTTTTTGCCACACAGTTCCAATACAACAGATATAATTACACTACACACTACATACACACAGTACATAACACATGGGTAAAAGACATTGTCATTTACAATGCCAATAGCTCTAACTGAAACTATTGCGAGACCTATTGCATTTTCAATGCTTGTAGAGTAAGCTTCTTTCATGGTCGGTGCCAAATGTTTTGGCTTACTCGGATTTAGTCTTACTGTCTACGTTTTACTCCATCTAGACAGATGCTCCCACTCCTGTATTCTTCTACTCTTACTATTTACTCCGATTCATACTCCCAGACATACTTTTTATCCTATGTACACCTACTCTTACTTACTCCCACAATTATTCCTACTTATGCCTACTAGTACTCATACTTAAACATATACTTTCTTTTAATTACTCCCACTCTTACTCTACACATATTCCTAATCGTACTCCTACTTCTACACCTCTGTACATTGGATCTTACTCCTCCTTTTACACTTATTTCTCGACTTATTCCTACTGTTGCTTCCAGGTACTCCCACTCTCACTCTTATACTTACTTTTACTGACTCTTCATCTTACTCCTACTTACTGCTACTCTTACATATGTATACTTACTCTTAAAAACATTTGCTCTTCTATTCTTACTTCTAAATACTCGTACATTCATCCACTCACCCACATATTTCCATCAACCCACGTAAACCACGTAGGCATACATCCATCCACTAACAAGCAAACACTCATTTATCCACGGAGACCCAAGCATTCATCTATTCACTCACTCTTTTATCCACCCAGCAATGCATCAACGCCCTTCTATCTACACATCCTTCCACCCACCATCGCATACACCCCCAGCCAGCTGTCCATCCCTCTATAGCACTTCACAGCCATGATTTTAAGCATTTTTCCAACCAACATCCACCTTCATCTGCATGTGCTGCTACGTGTGCGGTCCGATTGTGTGTACATGTGCGCTCAAGTGCACATCTGGGCCGTGTCTGTAGGCAAATGAGCACCTGCACGTGCGGTGTTTGTCAATGCATTCAACATAGAACCTGTACAAATGTATCAAGACCAGACCTATTGGCAAGGTTGGTTACTTTTTGACTTTCATTCTTACTTTGCATATATTTATATATTCTGAGACATTACTAAAGTGATGTATTTTTATATAAAATAAAACCCTCGCAGGACATTCACAGTGTACTGCCGCTGTGATAAATATATAGCACCACTGCACTACCCCTCTTCTAACCCTCTACCCCTCTACCCTCTTCTACCCCTCTTCTACCCTTCTACCCCTCTACCCTTATACCCCTCTACCCCCTCTACTACCCCTCTTCTACCCCTCTTCTACCCTCTACTACCCCTCTTCTACTCCTCTTCTACCCCTCTACCCCTCCTCTACCCCTCTACCCCTCAACCACCCCTCTACCCCTCTACCCTTCTACCCCTCTACTACCCCTCTACTACCCCTCTACTACCCCTCTACCCCTCTTCTACCCCTCTAACCCTCTTCTACCCCTCTTCTACCCTTCTACCCCTCTACCACCCCTCTACCCCTCTACCACACCTCTACCCTTCTACCCCTCTACTACCCCATTACTACCCCTCTACCACCCCTCTACTACCCCCTCTTCTACCCCTCTACCCCTCTTCTACCCCTCTACCCCTCTACCCCTCTTCTACCCCTCTTCTACCCTTCTACCCCTCTACCACCCCTCTACCACACCTCTACCCTTCTACCCCTCTACTACCCCTCTTCTACCCCTCTACACTTCTACTACCCCTCTACTACCCCTCTACCCCTCTTCTACCCCTCTACTACCCCTCTACTACCCCTCTACCTCTCTACTACCCCTCAACCCCTCGTCTACCCCTCTACCCCTCTTCTACCCCTCTACCCCTCCACCCTCTACCCCTCTTCTACCACTCTACCCCTCTTCTACCCCTCTTCTACCCCTCTACCCCTCTTCTACCCCTTTACCCCTCTTCTACCCCTCTACCCCCTCTTCTACCCCTCTACCCCTCTTCTACCCCTCAACCCCTCTTCTACCCCTCTACCCCTCCACCCCTCTACCCCTCTTCTATCACTCTACCCCTCTTCTACCCCTCTTCTACCCCTGTTCTACCCCTCTTCTACCCCTCTACCCCTCTTCTACCCCTCTACTACCCCTCTACCCCTCTACTACCCCTCTACCCCTCTACTACCCCTCTACCCCTCTTCTACCCCTCTACCCTCCTACTACCCCTCTACTACCCCTCTACCCCTCTTCTACCCCTCTTCTACCCCTCTACCCCTCTTCTACCCCTCTACTACCCCTCTACTACCCCTCTACCACCCCTCTACTACCCCTCTACTACCCCTTTACCCCTCTACTACCCCTCTTCTACCCCTCTACCCCTCTTCTACCCCTCTTCTACCCTTCTACCCCTCTTCTACCCCCTACCCCTCTTCTACCCTTCTACCCTCTACTACTCCTCTACTCCTCTTCTACCCTCTACCCCTCTACCCCTCTACTACCCCTCTTCTACCCCTCTACCCCTCTTCTACCCCTCTACCCCTCTTCTACCCCTCTACCCCTCTTCTTCCCCTCTACCCCTCCTCTACCCCTCTTCTACCCCTCTACCCCTCTTCTACCCCTCTACTACCCCTCTACCCCTCTACTACCCCTCTACCCCTCTTCTGCCCCTCTACCCCTCTTCTACCCCTCTACCCCTCCACCCCTCTACCCCTCTTCTACCACTCTACCCCTCTTCTACCACTCTACCCCTCTTCTATCCCTCTTCTAACCCTCTTCTACCCCTCTACCCCTCTTCTACCCCTCTTCTACCGCTCTACCCCGCTTCTACCCCTCTACTACCCCTCTACCCCTCTACTACCCCTCTACCCCTCTACTAGCCCTCTACCCATCTACTACCCCTCTACCCCTCTTCTACCCCTCTACTACCCCTCTACCCCTCTACTACCCCGATACTACCCCTCTACTACCCCTCTTCTACCCCTCTACCCCTCTTCTACCACTCTACCCCTCTTCTACCCCTCTTCTACCCCTCTTCTACCCCTCTTCTACCCCTCTACCCCTCTTCTACCCCTCTACCCCTCTACTACCCCTCTACTACCTCTCTACCCCTCTACTACCCCTCTACCCCTCTTCTACCCTTCTACTACCCCTCTACCCCACTACTACCCCTCTACCCCTCTACTACCCCTCTACTACCCCTCAACCCCTCTTCTACCCCTCTACCCCTCTTCTACCCCTCTACCCCTCTTCTACCACTCTACCCCTCTTCTACCCCTCTTCTAACCCTCTTCTACCCCTCTTCTACCCCTCTACCCCTCTTCAACCCCTCTTCTACCCTTCTACCCCTCTTCTACCCCCCTCTACCCCCCTTCTACCCCTCTTCTACCCCTCTTCTACCCCTCTTCTACCCCTCTACCCCTCTTCTCCCCCTCTACCCCTCTTCTATCCCTCTTCTACCCTGCGGTGGACTAAGTGGCAGCCGGAGCCTGATAGCACTGCTTGTCCTTTAAGAAGAAAAAAAAGCATTGGCATAGCCAATAGGTCTCGCCTTTGGGACCTTATAAGTGTTTAGTTATGCAGCACAATATCCTTGGTACAACAACATCAACTGTTGCATGGCTAAGAACTTATAAGGTCCCAAAAGCGAGACCTATTGGCTATGCCAATGCTTGTTCTTGCTTGCACCAGAGCCCATGACATCCTTGCTTCGCTACTCAAATAATGTATGAAACCCAGACAGTACGAGTCAGAAGCAGTGAGCAGGGGTCGCGTCTTTTTTTGACGAATTGTGCTCAAGGCCACACTGGAAAACCAAAGCAGCCCTGGCAATTTTTTGGGACCAGCCCCCTGAGGGGCGGGGAGAGTGCACATGTGAAGCACTGCAGCTTTTGTTACTGGGGGCCGATATTGCAGTACAGCTGCAAATCCAGCCCCCAGTAACAAAACCAGTGGCAGCCGCTGTAGGTAAGCACAGTGGGGCAGTGGGCAGGGCGGGGGCAGGGCCGGGCGGGAGGGAGGGTGGGAGTTGACAGACGACGGAATAGGGAAAGTTAAATAAATAAATCATATTCTGTCATCTGTCAACATCCCCCCGCGCGCCCCGTCCCACCGCCACACCGCGATTACCTGCACCGACCGCGGCTGAATAAAACCGGCCCCCACCCTTCCAGCCTCCCAGGGAAATGCCTGATGCTCGCTACAGCCTGTCCGCCCCGCTTGTGCTGTATGAAGTTTGTGTATTAACTCGAAGAATTTCTGAGTTAATTAATTTAAGACACCTCAAAAATTTTAAAAAGCACACAATTGACTCTGTGCTGAGTCAGGGCAGCTCATTTATACCGCCCCAGTTGTTTCTTTCATTTGTGGTGGAATAAACAGGACTACACATGCCAGCGAGCAAAGGAGAGCCTGGGCTAGATGAACTACAGTCGAAAGGCCCTGGACTGTGGCATGGCATCTTAGGAGCTTTGTCTTTTGGATTGTCTGCAGAAATGGGGGCTCGGCACCACTCGGCATGCCCTATAAGTGGAGAAGTCAAGTGGCAATTCTAAGTTTTTCCTTTAATTTTCAGGGGCGTAACACAGGACCCTGCACCCCTGGAGCCCCTGCAGCTCTTAGGAGCCTCCAACCTTTTGGTAGGGCCCTATTCAGCCCAAGGCCAATGAATATCTGTGAAATATAGAGACTCAGGGGCCCCTCGTCACATTCTGCAGGGCTGCTCTGTAATTTTACCTTACCCCACTGTTAATTTGGTGAGGATTTCAAGCATTTTTCCAGAGCTCTCAAGTCTACCTATGCCATGTGTGAGGTCACCAAGTACAGATTTTGGACTCGATTATTGTGAGACTATCAGAGAATGCAATCCAGGGCAGGATGAAGTACTCATGCACAGATCTGGAAACTCTGAGAATTGTGTATAGCATACAATGATTCCCTCTTGAAGGACCCCAACTTGAACAGTCTTCTAGAGTGTCTCACTGCCTCAGTATTCATACCACCAAGGCTAAATGTGGGTCATGGTGCAAAAAGGAGGGACACATATGGCAGTGCAGTGTTCTGCAATAGAGTTACCATAGCCAGCTCTCGTCATCAGCGGAATCTTGCACATTTCCGCTTAATAGATCTTTCGGACGTGGGTGCTAATGAGCAGATGGTCCTCTCACAATGTTTAGGGTTACCATTTGGCTCCATGTTACTGAGATCCAAAGTATACACTCCTCATCTTTTGCTTAACAGTTTATGGTAGGTGATTGTTCCATTGAGGCGAGCCAAGACAACATCAGCCAGAATGCTTTACTATCTTGAGCAAAATCCCAGTAAAAGAAATAGGATGGACTGGTTGACCTTGAATCATCTGGTAATCCTGACCATGCTGCATGGCCAAGCTGCCAGTGACATTTGTTGTGATTTTGTTGCAGTGTTGTGACTGTGTTCACACTGTTGTGTTGTGGATCTGTATCCCTTTTATGGCCCTCAAGTTAGGTGGGGATGGGTAAGGGCAAACGTTACAAATGTAGGAACTTTCATATTCAAGTACCAATCAGAAGAGGGAGAAGCCTCCTCATTGTGTAAGGAATTGGATAAGAAGGGGGTGTGGCTGTAACTGGAAAGTACAGTGACCTGTGTTAGGGCGATACTACTACTCTTCTAGATCTGTGAACAGGGTTCCTAACACAAGCGTGTGATTTACATGACAGAAAATGAGATAACTGATTAGCTATTAAATTAAAGTAAAGTATAAGTACACATCACTGTCTTTATCTACTATTCAGACAGCTCAGTAATTAGGAATTGGTAGGTTAACAGGTCTTGTCAATTCAGCAGTAGTGGCCATACCAAAACCAAACCAAACCCTGAATCCTCTCATACCAATAGCCCAGCAACAACGATCACTAATCCAAGGATTACCACCACCACCACCACTCTGATCACCAGCACACCAACAGTGATGACCATCAGCACTACAAGTACGACAACTACAACCAGGGCAATTATAACCCCAACCACTGTAAAAGCCATCACCATTCCAAGAGCAATGATCACCACTACTCCACGGACAACCACTACCACCAGGGCAACAACGAACTAAACCATGGCAAAGGCCGCAACTGCTCCAAGGGCAACGATCACCACAAATCCATCAATAACCACCACCACGAGGACAACAACACCCTCAGCCACTGTAAAGGCTACCACCACCTCAAGGACAATGACCACCACAACTGCACCACCAATTACCACCACCACCAGGACAATGACAACCTCATCCACTCTAAAGACCACAACCACTGCAAAGACCATCAATTCTCCAAGGACAACAATCACAGCAACTCCATCAACAACTATGAACACAGCAAGGACAAGCACCTTCACTCCATCAATCACCACCACTGCTCCCAGTGATGGAAAGAGCTCTTTTCTATAGCCAGAAAGCGCAGGTCTGTTTGTTGTCATGCACTATGGGGTTTAACTTGATCTATTTTTACATCCCGAATTTTTTTTAGAGATTCTAAAACTGAGCTAGATTATCAAACAAGGGCTTCACTAGAGGTAGCAACAAGCTAAACACATACCAAATTGTATTCAATGCAATACCTCAATAATGCCATGAAATTCCTGTCTCCAACAGGAATACCTAATATAATCATAAACATTTTACATGGCTTCTTTTTTCCTCCATTTTATTTCTTTCTAATAATGTGATTTTTGTTTCTTGGGTAGAAGGGCTTAAACAGGCGTCTTCGTTAAAAGTGAATGAATGAGTGAATTACTATTATACCTTTAAAGTGCAAATGGCATCTTATTGCTAGAATAATCTTAATGGTGAAACTGAGAGGCAACCAAAGAAAGAAAAACTTTGGAAGAATAAATGAAAAGGTTTAGGAGCTTTGTAGAAGGGCAGCAGGATTGCTGAATCTAATCATCCACCACCGAAGAACACTCTCTAGCCATCAGACTCAATTACTCAATAACCAGGCCTGAAGGTGCATGGACTGCAACATGGTGGCCGGAAGCTGGGGATCCATCAGCGGTTACGGATGACAAGGAATCTCCCAATGCAGCTAGACAGCCATTTCCAACAAGTGGGGGTACCACAGGCGCCTCTGCCACCCGCGAACCACCGGAATCACCAAGGCCTTGTCTAATCTGATCTTCCATAGCACTTTGAGAATCAATGGAACTGGGGGATATACATACAACAGCCCCATCTGCCATATGAAAGACATTACGTCCATCTGCCATGCTGTCTGGCTAGGAATAATTGTGCAGAAGCATGGCAGCTTGGCATTCTCCTCATAGGCGAACAATTCGATTCTCGGAAACCCAAATCTCTTCTGCAGTTGCAGGAACACATTCACCATCAAGGACAATGAGCCCATCGAAGGAAACACACGGCTGAGCCGGTCTGCCACCCAGTTCTCCTTGATTTGATTTGATTTGAGATTTATGGAGCGCAGCAATCACCCGAAGGCATCAAGGCGCTAAAGACTAGCCGTCCGTAAGAGCATCACCATGACACCATTACATCCACCCCAGCTGAGGAATTAGCCGGAGAATAGTCATGTCTTAAGAGCCTTCCTAAATGGCAGAAGAAGAGGGATGGCCCTTAAGGTAAAAGGAAGAGAATTCCAGAGTTTGCTTGCGGCCACAGAGAATGCTCTATCGCCCCATTTCTTTTTTTTGGTTCTCGGTACCGCAAGCCGCAGTTGGAGAGATGAGCGGAGGGGTCTACCAGGGGAGTGCCAGCAGAACATGGTTTTTAATCTTGTAGGGTAAGGGAGATAAAGTGCCTGATGTAGCATGCAGAGTGATTTAAAGCAAATGCGTTTATTGATGGGGAGCCAATGTTTCTAGTCCCTTCCCAGCAGAGTGTTTTTTAGGAATGTCCAGGACTAGTCTCGCCAATGCATTCTGCACCACCTGGAGTTTATACTGCGTGTTCTTGTTCGAGTCCAGGTACAGCGAGTTACAGTTGTCCAGTCTGGACATTACTAGGGCAAGAGCTATCTGTTTACGTGCCGGCCGTTGGATGAAGGGGAAGATTTTATTAAGCATCCTTTTAATCCAGGTGCAAGTGGAGATGGTACAATTCGTTTGGACGTTAAGGTTAAGTTCAGTGTCCAACAGTAGAGGTTAGGCTGGGGTTTTTTAGTTAAGTCAGGAAAGTGGCGCTCAGGCTATTGCGTGTACTAACTAAAGACCTGTATTGGTGCGGTGCTACCAGGTCAGGGGAGTAACCCGATAACCCCTGGGGAATGTGTGAATCGCAGGATCCACAATTAAATTAAGCGCAGTCCTGGGCACACGCGGTGAGGGTATTCGTAATATAACATTCAGTATTGATGCGTTATATAAATGCAGTGGTCGACATCAGTATTGGTTCAAAAAGTTTCTTTATATTTCAACAACGACTATGTTGAATACAATAAACCAGCCGACACGTGTTTCGTCACTGGGAGAGGTCCCGTGACTCATCAGGGCTAAACAGCGAAAACTACTGGAGGAGTGCTGGACCCCGGAAACCGGTGATACTTCCAACCCGGTAGGGGGTCAGCGGGAGACGGGAGCAACTGGGCAGACAGGCGCTGGAAGTAGCGCCACGCCGGAAACGAGGGTAGGAAGGAAGGGGACCGCGGGCTGGGGTATGCCGGCGGCGGATATGAAGATAAGGCTGGGGCGGGTAGCGCCACGGCGCTTGGAAGGTGGAAGGAACCTGGACTGACAGGAGGAGGCTGTCCAGTGTCCGGCCGAGTTGCAGGTAGCAGGGAGCCAAACAGGCGGGGTGCGAAAACAAGGCCCGGGTTCGGGAAAATTAAGGCGGTATCAGGTTGCGCGTTTAGCAGGATAGTGCAGACGCCTGCCTGGGTTCCGGAGCGAAGAGAGATGAGGAAACACTGGAGCCGTGTAGAAAGGAATGTGTCCAACAGTACTCCAAGATTCTTGGCCTTCTTGCCCGGGGTAGGACAAGATCCTAAGGACTGGGGCCAGCACTTGCTGTTCCAGCTTGATGTCCCTGATCTGAAAATCATAACTTTAGTCTTGTCCCCATTCACTTTCAAGAAATTACATGACATCCACTCTGCCACTTTAGTCATGCAACCGAGAATATTCTCTGATGCTGAACACGAACCCTTGGGGATTGACAACATGATCTGCGTGTCATCTGCATATGACACTACCTCCAGTCCAAAGGAGTGAATCATAGCCGCTAGGGGTGGCACATAAAGTTTGAAAAGTGTGGGGCTCAGTGATGAGCCCTGCGGAACACCACAGGGCAAATCAAAGGATTCAGAGTGGAAGTACTGTAGTTTCACCCTTTTAGATCTTTCCATCAGAAATGAGGACAGGAGGGCTAGTGCTTGGTGGGAGATGCCAAGACTCTGGAGTCTGTCCAGCAGCAGTATAGGCGAGATGGTATCAAATGCTGCTGACAGATCCAGGAATATCAGCACCACCCCTGTCCTGCATCCACAGTGCGCCTGATATAGTCGGTGGCTGATTTTAGGGCGGTTTCAGTCCCATGGTGTTTCCTGAAGCCGAACTGAGAGTCATTGAGCCAAGGTTGCTGTTCCGCAGTTTCCATCAACTGGCTATTAAGATGCATCTCCAGAATCTTTGCAGGGACTGGGAGCAGGAGATAGGGCGGTAGTTCTTACAGTCCCCAGGGTCTAGGTTAGATTTTTTTAGAAAAGGCCTAATAATGGCTTGCTTCTAGCTCCGAGGATAGGATCCGGATAGGATCACATTATTCATAAGTTTACAGAGAGGTTCTGCTATGATGTTGACTGCCATGTGGAGAACTGCTGGTGGGCAGGCTTCTAGGGGTGATCCTGCATGGGTTTTCATAAGATATTGTGCGACCCGTTGGGATGAAAGAGGTAAATAAATTGCAGACAGAGACCATAGCTCCTGTTCCGCCTAGCTGCAAATATCATGATTCAGCTGACTGAGGGACTACACCCTGCAACCGCCCTGGTGGTTCACATACCCCATGACCACCCTGTTGTCAGAATGGACCTGAACACGATGATTCACCAAGTGAGGGGAAATGCTAGGAGATCCAACTAAACTCCCTTCAATTCCCGGTAGTTGGAAGAACAGGCAGACTGGAGCCTCAACCATTTCCCCAGAGCAGACAAATCCTCCAGTATTGCACCCGAGCCCTGCATGCTAGCATCTGTGGAGGGTACTATATGGAAAGGATGCCCCTGTAACAGATTCGCATTGTCCAACCACCATCCCAAAATCTCCCTCACACATGCTGTCACCAGAACTCCCTGAGCATACTCCTGTGTTCTCGACAACTAGTGGGAGAGGATGTGACTGATCAATAGGTACATATGGAGATGCGCCCAAGGAAGCACCATAAGGAAAGCAGACGTAAGGCCCTGGAGTCTTAGCCAATGTTTCACTGGGGGACACCGCTGCGCAAGCAACTCTCGAACCTCCATCACCAGGATCAGCTTCTGGTCCACAAGCAGTAAGACCTTCCCTACCAATGTCCTGAAATGCACCCCAATGAAAGTCAGGTCTTGCGCCGGGTCAGACACGACTTCTTGAGGTTCACCAAGAATCCATGATACTGTAACATAGTGCAGATCTCCTTGAACTGCTGTTCTGCCTTAGAGAAAGAAGAAGCAGACATCTGAATGTCATCTATATAAGGAAGATCTTAATCCCCTTCCCATGCATGATACCAATAAGGGGGAGTCAATACCTTAGTAAAAACTCTAGGTGAAGAGCATAAACCAAATGGCAATACCTTGAACTGATAATGGCGACCCAGAACACAAAATCGAAGAAACCTCTGCGACGTCAGATGCACTGGTACATGCAGATATGCATCCTTTAAGTCTAGGGATGCCAGCAAGTCCCCCTGGTAGATAAAGGGCAGAATGTTTAACACAGATAGCATTTTGAACATCACATTGGGTATGAACTGGTTCAACCATTTCATAACTACCACAGGCCTGAAATTGCCGGAATGTTTTTCCACTAGAAAGAGAATAGAATATACTCCCCTTCCTCTTTGTGAAGGACGCACAGGAATTATAGCCCCTTTTGTCAGGAGCATCTGAATTTCATCTAGTAAAGCCTGTCGTTTTACCCCTGCACTGGACAAGGAGTCACCCGAAAAAGATCTGGTGGGGAATCCACAAAACAAATCTGAAACCCCCTCCCTTACCACTTGAAGCACCCACGGGTCTGTCACAGTCAAGGCCCAAACCTTGGAGAACAGAGAAATCTGGCCTCCCACCTGGGTGACCACCTCAGTAATACAGTCAAGGTTTTAGAGTGGGCTGAACGGAGGCAGCTGCATGCTGAAACCGGGATTTTTCGTTGAAGGGGCACCCCGGCCTCGACCCCCTACCATGAAAGGGCTGGTTGGGGTTTCCTTGTCTGCCCGTCCCAAAAGCCCTCTTGTTGCCAAAATATTTCTGCTGCAACAACCTTCTCAGGGGCCAACAGCTTGCGATCCTCAGCAGATTTCTTGATCATGTTCTCCATGGGAGGCCCTAACAACTTTACCCCAGAGAAAGGAATCTTCAACAATAATGCGTTCTGTGCAGCATCAGATTTCCACGACCTTCACTACAAATAGCATCTGGTCGCTATGGAAGAACCCGCAATGGACGCAGCCACACCCAGGGAGTCTAAAGAAATGTCAGACAACAGCCTAACCTGCTGTTCCATCACGGCCAGGGTAGGAGTGATGTCCTCACCCTGGTTCATCAGCTCCGCCAGGGATTGGAAGTCTTTCAGTAGAGATTGAATGCCATATGAAGAATAGCAAAATTAGATGCTGCAAAGGTACCTTTTACCGCCACATCCACCCTCTTATTAACAGGGTCCGTAGGAGTGGCGTTTTCAGAGATAATCACCCCATGGGATGCTAAATCTGCCATCAAATAATCTACCTTTATGGAAGCCGGGAATTTGTCAGCGAAGTTCTGAAATGGAGGCCTCTTGGCCAAGAATCTAGGAAAGGCATGTTTGTCCACCTCCCTCCATTCATTCTCCATCACCTTCTGTATAGATGAATGGAGCGGCAGGGATTCTGGCTCCTTACGCTGGTACTGGGAGGAGAAATCCTCACTATCCTACTGCAAAACCAGCTCAGGAAAAAACTGCAGGACCTCTTTTAATTCTGGACCTTGCACATACCTCCCCGTAAGGTCAGTATCTGAGTCTGCAGAGGCCACAGCCTCTAAACGAGGCCCATTAGGAGAAGCAAGCAGCTCCCTCTCACGAACAGCAGCAGCCACTGCTGCCTGGATCATCTGCTGTAATGCAGCCATAAAAGGAGCCACCCCTTGAGTCCCAGGCTCCTCCACATCTTCTCAGTAGCTTTACGTCCAGTCTCCATACTGTAACTGCCACAAAGCTACCCTAAACTGAAACTTCCCGCTTTTATGGTCGCTAGCCGACTCACATGACAACTGCAAAAACCGTCATAATCTCCTTGCAAACAATTAAAAACGTACCCAGAATGCAATGTGCCACGTTGCAGAGGTGTCTAAAGCAATTAAACAGTGTGCACGCTGACACACCATTTGCCCGAAAGCGCCCGCTTATGCAGAACGATTCTTGACAGTGGACAGAAAAACACTATACATATGTGTGTGTGTATGAATGATGTATGTATGTATGTATATATGCATATATATATTTGTGTGTGTATGTATGATTTTTTTGTATCTATATATATAAATGTATAACCAAATTGCCCTGCAATGAAGACGCACTCGACAGTGTAAGTTCCATCCGGATTTACTTATAAAAAAAAACAACGTTCCGCATTCTTAGCCAGTTTCATTGCCTAACGCGTTTCGGAGTTGTTTCTCCTTAATCATAGGCTTGACTGTCAGGACACAGGAATACACACACACAATTTCACTCCTCCGCCTCCTGATTGATAATTACCCTCAGGTGGGCCTCCTGGTGAGTTCTGTCATAGGTGCATCGTGGGAATTGTAGTGCGTATTCATAAGTTCTCTTCCCTTTAGTAGGTTCAATAAATGTATATATATATATATATATATATATATATATATATATATATATATATATATATATATATATATATCATATATATATATATATATATATATATATATATATATGTGTTTGACTATATTTAGCCCCTGTACCAGTATATAGTCCACGTCTCCTATGAGTCAGTGCTCCTGATTGGGCCAGCTGTGTGGTATCTGTATTTTTCAAAAACTGTCTCTCCAAGAAATGAGCTGATAAAGTTCAGGAGCACTCAGGAAACTTTTAACTCACAGGTAAGTTTTTTGTTTTGCTATGTCTCATACCACTCCGGCTACCTATGACGCATTTCGCTCCACACGCAGCCCTTTGTCAAAACCAGAAGTGCAGTGCTTTTCCACTTTTTCTTCAGTTTCATGGCACTGTCACCAAAAAAACAAAGGTCAAGGGCTCTCACTCGCTGACTTCCAGAAACATGTAGATACAGGAATTGTGAATCATGCAACCCAATACCACTGTACCTGCCAAATAAACCTACAATACTTCCTGCTCAGGGTTTTGATCCCTTTGGTTACATGTAGCACCTTTCCAAGGATTGGAATTGTCACCTTATTCATGCAATGTGTGGGATGATTAAACTGAAGAATTTCAAAATCATTTGTTGGGTATCAGGGTCTTTGAACGAAACATCTCATGCGAATGTGCCAAATCTTTTCAATGTGATTGCCTTTGGAACATGTTTTATATTTATGGCCTTCATAACCTTAGCTCCATTGGAATACAGGGTGCCCCTTCTTTTTCTCTGAGGTTGTCTAAGCAGTCACCCCTCAATCGTTACCACATGTTGGTATTGTGGTAACCTCTCTGGAAACTGGCTAAACCTCCCAATAATGTCTCTTCAGTCTAGATTGTTGATGACCACCATCCTCCTACAACAATGGGTCCACCCAGTGCTTAATTTGAGCCAGGGGTTGCAAGTGGGGGGCACCGGCACTTATTATTGGCAGAGAGGTGAGATGAAACTCCCAACATAAAGAGTGCAAGAAAGAAAAATTATACAGACGGAGGAAGAGAAAGATAGAAAACCCATCACAAAAGGAGAAAGCAGGAACCTGCAGGCGTGAAATTAATGGTGAGAGAGTGTCTGGTAGTCGAAAAAAGAGGTACGAGGTGCTTTAAAACTACCGCCTTGGTACTCCACGCGCCAACGTTGAATGGCACCGGCCGCGGGCTTCTGAGCAGAGTTTTGGGCACCGGCACTCTTATATTCACAAATTAAGTGGTGGGTCCACCTCTCCTCTTACAGCCCTGCATTGTTGTATGGTTTGAGTATCTAAATCCAGGTTAGGATTCCAGAAACCTGGGATCTTCACCATGACTTGTACGAGGAAGGTCCCAGGTTCCACCATAAGACGATTTTCATGTAGGTTCTTCTTAGGAGAAACTGTGCGCAGCTCCTTCCAGATCCATGCTCAGTCCCTCTGTTCTGCCTCTCCATCAGTCCATTCTCAACTCACTCTCTGAAATGACAACTGAAAACGACCTCTCTCAACCGTTAATTCCTTTCAAATAGGCTTCAAACATACACCAACACTCTGGGGATGACATTGTCACTGGCTCAGATTGGGCTGTTCCTGGAACACTCGCCACCTGAGCACACGCCCACACACACACAAAGACACACACATCAGTCACACAGATTACACCCTAGCAAAATGTTTACACTCCAGGCACACAATATATAGTTTGAATGCTGAGAAAATACCCAGACTGAGAAAAATAATGATGTAGAGTGTTTGCACTCACCATCACTTCTGCCAAATATCTTCCCTAGTAGTGCCTCTTAGGCGCTACATGAATGATCACAGCAGCATTTTACTATAAAAAACCGCAGGTGTTCGAAAGAAATGGAGGTGAGGACTATCAAGGGTGGTGGAGAGGAACAGGGAGAGGATATGGTCTGGAGGAAATTATATTGTACGATCCTTTGGGGCCAGCTCATGATGAAAAACACATGATCTGAATTTTAGCCTGCATAAGTTACAGATTTTTTCTACAGCTCATTTACACCCTGAAGGGTTTCATGGCACTATGAGAGAAAGCCCAATTGCCATCTCTAGTACAATCTTTCCTCCTTAAAATTGAACTTTAGCGCTCTTTGAAAAAGAGACAGATCTTAGATACACCTCACAAAATGTGGAATGGGTCGGTGCCAGTGCAGAGAAGGGGTGTCCTTCCTGTCTCTGGCGATGATATTCACTGTCAGGGTTTGGCACCAGGTCACAGTGGCGGCTCCTCCGCTAAGGTGGAGGAGCGTCGCCCCACTGCCAGGAAGCAGCAAAAGAAAGGAAAAAATAGACTGATAATAACGTAATGTTATTATCAATTAATTTTTTTCCTCCTGCTGCGGCAGTGCATGAGGGGGCGGGGCGGAGCTGCAGGGGAGGAGTGGTAGAACACTCTTATGCGCAATGTCTGTTTGGTCGGCCCTCTTGGGCTGCCCAAAACAATCATGGTCACTTTCCCCCTTCTCCATGCAGGCTGCATTACAGCTTGCATGGAGAATATGCCCACACCTACAGTCCCTGGCTGAGCGCCGTGTCACGGTGCTCAGACCAATCACAATGCTGCATTGCACCGTTGTGATTGGCTTAGGGGTGGGAGCCCGACCTGGAGTCGGACACAGGCAAGCAGGAGAGAAGACGCGTGACCCGGCGGCGGCAAGGTAGGTGTAATTATTTTTGATTTTTTTCAATGCAGCAAGCACCCCTCCCTCCCTCGTGTGTGAGCCTCCACCCATGAGCCGTGCTGGCCGCCCCTGCACCAGGAACTTTTGAACGATCAAAAAAGTAAATGTCAGAGAGGCAGAACGTAATTTAAGGTTTGTGGGCGGGCGTGAAAAAACATCTGCATGTCATTGGCAGAGAGGTGAGATGAAACTCCCAAAATAAAGATGATATCACCTGAGGAGCAAAAGTGCAGCCAGAAGAGAAATAGAAAAGGACATAGTCTTGCGTTAACTGCAGCGAGATGGGGGCTCTGGATAATTTCACACTATGATATCAGACTGTCCCAGTTATCCAAGATCAGACCATTTAATAGATCAATGCATTGGGGATCGCCTTGGTCTTCAAGTTCAAAGGTGGCTGAGAGATCAAGCGGAGTGGGGCTGATGCAGAGATGGAGTGGTGGTCTGTATGGATGCAAACCTCAGGGGTAGAGGATTCCATTGATGGTTCATACAGAAGTAATCTGAGCTCTCAGGTTTTCTGAATCCATACATGAGTAGCACAATCTACCCATGTGTTTCGTTGGATTCTGGCACTTGTGGGTTTTATGATAGGAAAACAGAACCACAAGTACCAGAAAGTAAATAAAAACCTGCACTAGATGAGCAACTAGTGCATGGAAATAGGAAAACTAAGCGCTCTGCAGATAGTATGTGAGGCCATTGAGGAAAGGCCACTGAAGGTCTTGGAGAAGAATTGGGGGCATAGCTGCCAGGTTTTCAGTCTACATATGTGTGGCTTTTCCACACTTTGAGTGTGTCCGTGTATGATGTTTGATGGCTTGTGCACCAGTCCTCTGTTTTTTCATTGTATTCAGGAACTTTGTGTTTATATTGAAAATATCAAAACTACAAGTAAATGCAATGGAAAGAGAAATGACTGGATGAACTACTGACGTGATATGGGACAGCTGGCCACGTCATGTAGAGATCTCTGAATATATCCCATGTCAGATCCCAGCCTACTTTATTGTTTCTATCTTACTTTTGCTTAATTTGAGCCGGTGCTTTCCGGTGCTGAGCACCGGCACTTAATTGGTTTCCGGTGCTCGGCACCGGCACCTAATTGTCAACACCACACTTAGGGCAGTCTGCCACAAGGTGGCACTGTTCATGTAATTTAGACATGAGCAGTATAACAGTTGTTTAGGAAAACAATATACATTAACAAATTGCTAATACCTGCCTCCCCAGCCATTCCTTTAGCTTTGGGGACCTGAAATAATCTGAACTGTCGCATTTACATGCGAGAGAGATGGTTAGTAGTTGTTTTGGCAGCAATGACAAGGGTGATGGGTGGTGCAAGCTGCAGTGGCCTCCTGGTCAGAGCCCTGGCACTTAATATTTTACAAATTAAGCACTGGAGATATCCCACGTCAGGTCCCAGCCTACTTTATTGTTTCTATCTTACATGCATCTGGAGATATCCCACGTCAGGTCCCAGCCTACTTTATTGTTTCTATCTTACATGCATCTGGAGATATCCCACGTCAGGTCCCAGCCTACTTTATTGTTTCTATCTTACATGCATCTGGAGATATCCCACGTCAGGTCCCAGCCTACTTTATTGTTTCTATCTTACATGCATCTGGAGATATCCCACGTCAGGCACCAGCCTACTTTATTGTTTCTATCTTACATGCATCTGGAGATATCCCACGTCAGGTCCCAGCCTACTTTATTGTTTCTATCTTACATGCATCTGGAGATATCCCACGTCAGGTCCCAGCCTACTTTATTGTTTCTATCTTACATGCATCTGGAGATATCCCACGTCAGGTCCCAGCCTACTTTATTGTTTCTATCTTACATGCATCTGGAGATATCCCACGTCAGGCACCAGCCTACTTTATTGTTTCTATCTTACATGCATCTGGAGATATCCCACGTCAGGTCCCAGCCTACTTTATTGTTTCTATCTTACATGCATCTGGAGATATCCCACGTCAGGCACCAGCCTACTTTATTGTTTCTATCTTACATGCATCTGGAGATATCCCACGTCAGGCACCAGCCTACTTTATTGTTTCTATCTTACATGCATCTGGAGATATCCCACGTCAGGTCCCAGCCTACTTTATTGTTTCTATCTTACATGCATCTGGAGATATCCCACGTCAGGTCCCAGCCTACTTTATTGTTTCTATCTTACATGCATCTGGAGATATCCCACGTCAGGTCCCAGCCTACTTTATTGTTTCTATCTTACATGCATCTGGAGATATCCCACGTCAGGCACCAGCCTACTTTATTGTTTCTATCTTACATGCATCTGGAGATATCCCACGTCAGGCACCAGCCTACTTTATTGTTTCTATCTTACATGCATCTGGAGATATCCCATGTCAGGTACCAGCCTACTTTATTGTTTCTATCTTACATGCATCTGGAGATATCCCATGTCAGGTCCCAGCCTACTTTATTGTTTCTATCTTACATGCATCTGGAGATATCCCACGTCAGGTCCCAGCCTACTTTATTGTTTCTATCTTACATGCATCTGGAGATATCCCACGTCAGGTCCCAGCCTACTTTATTGTTACTATCTTACATGCATCTGGAGATATCCCACGTCAGGTCCCAGCCTACTTTATTGTTTCTATCTTACATGCATCTGGAGATATCCCACGTCAGGCACCAGCCTACTTTATTGTTTCTATCTTACATGCATCTGGAGATATCCCACGTCAGGTCCCAGCCTACTTTATTGTTTCTATCTTACATGCATCTGGAGATATCCCACGTCAGGTACCAGCCTACTTTATTGTTTCTATCTTACATGCATCTGGAGATATCCCACGTCAGGTCCCAGCCTACTTTATTGTTTCTATCTTACATGCATCTGGAGATATCCCACGTCAGGTCCCAGCCTACTTTATTGTTTCTATTTTACATGCATCTGTAGATATCCCACGTCAGGTCCCAGCCTACTTTATTGTTTCTATCTTACATGCATCTGGAGATATCCCACGTCAGGCACCAGCCTACTTTATTGTTTCTATCTTACATGCATCTGGAGATATCCCACGTCAGGTCCCAGCCTACTTTATTGTTTCTATCTTACATGCATCTGGAGATATCCCACGTCAGGTCCCAGCCTACTTTATTGTTTCTATCTTACATGCATCTGGAGATATCCCACGTCAGGTCCCAGCCTACTTTATTGTTTCTATCTTACATGCATCTGGAGATATCCCACGTCAGGTCCCAGCCTACTTTATTGTTTCTATCTTACATGCATCTGGAGATATCCCACGTCAGGTCCCAGCCTACTTTATTGTTTCTATCTTACATGCATCTGGAGATATCCCATGTCAGGTCCCAGCCTACTTTATTGTTTCTATCTTACATGCATCTGGAGATATCCCATGTCAGGTCCCAGCCTACTTTATTGTTTCTATCTTACATGCATCTGGAGATATCCCACGTCAGGCACCAGCCTACTTAATTGTTTCTATCTTACATGCATCTGGAGATATCCCACGTCAGGCACCAGCCTACTTAATTGTTTCTATCTTACATGCATCTGGAGATATCCCACGTCAGGCACCAGCCTACTTTATTGTTTCTATCTTACATGCATCTGGAGATATCCCATGTCAGGTACCAGCCTACTTTATTGTTTCTATCTTACATGCACCTGGAGATATCCCATGTCAGGTCCCAGCCTACTTTATTGTTTCTATCTTACATGCATCTGGAGATATCCCACGTCAGGCACCAGCCTACTTTATTGTTTCTATCTTACATGCATCTGGAGATATCCCACGTCAGGTCCCAGCCTACTTTATTGTTTCTATCTTACATGCATCTGGAGATATCCCACGTCAGGTCCCAGCCTACTTTATTGTTTCTATCTTACATGCATCTGGAGATATCCCACGTCAGGTCCCAGCCTACTTTATTGTTTCTATCTTACATGCATCTGGAGATATCCCACGTCAGGTCCCAGCCTACTTTATTGTTTCTATCTTACATGCATCTGGAGATATCCCACGTCAGGTCCCAGCCTACTTTATTGTTTCTATCTTACATGCATCTGGAGATATCCCACGTCAGGCACCAGCCTACTTTATTGTTTCTATCTTACATGCATCTGGAGATATCCCACGTCAGGTCCCAGCCTACTTTATTGTTTCTATCTTACATGCATCTGGAGATATCCCACGTCAGGTCCCAGCCTACTTTATTGTTTCTATCTTACATGCATCTGGAGATATCCCACGTCAGGTCCCAGCCTACTTTATTGTTTCTATCTTACATGCATCTGGAGATATCCCACGTCAGGCACCAGCCTACTTTATTGTTTCTATCTTACATGCATCTGGAGATATCCCACGTCAGGTCCCAGCCTACTTTATTGTTTCTATCTTACATGCATCTGGAGATATCCCACGTCAGGTCCCAGCCTACTTTATTGTTTCTATCTTACATGCATCTGGAGATATCCCACGTCAGGTCCCAGCCTACTTTATTGTTTCTATCTTACATGCATCTGGAGATATCTCATGTCAGGTCCCAGCCTACTTTATTGTTTCTATCTTACATGCATCTGGAGATATCCCACGTCAGGTCCCAGCCTACTTTATTGTTTCTATCTTACATGCATCTGGAGATATCCCACGTCAGGTCCCAGCCTACTTTATTGTTTCTATCTTACATGCATCTGTAGATATCCCACGTCAGGTCCCAGCCTACTTTATTGTTTCTATCTTACATGCATCTGGAGATATCCCACGTCAGGCACCAGCCTACTTTATTGTTTCTATCTTACATGCATCTGGAGATATCCCACGTCAGGTCCCAGCCTACTTTATTGTTTCTATCTTACATGCATCTGGAGATATCCCACGTCAGGTCCCAGCCTACTTTATTGTTTCTATCTTACATGCATCTGGAGATATCCCACGTCAGGTCCCAGCCTACTTTATTGTTTCTATCTTACATGCATCTGGAGATATCCCACGTCAGGTCCCAGCCTACTTTATTGTTTCTATCTTACATGCATCTGGAGATATCCCATGTCAGGTACCAGCCTACTTTATTGTTTCTATCTTACATGCATCTGGAGATATCCCATGTCAGGTCCCAGCCTACTTTATTGTTTCTATCTTACATGCATCTGGAGATATCCCACGTCAGGTCCCAGCCTACTTTATTGTTTCTATCTTACATGCATCTGGAGATATCCCATGTCAGGTCCCAGCCTACTTTATTGTTTCTATTTTACATGCATCTGGAGATATCCCACGTCAGGCACCAGCCTACTTTATTGTTTCTATCTTACATGCATCTGGAGATATCCCACGTCAGGTCCCAGCCTACTTTATTGTTTCTATCTTACATGCATCTGGAGATATCCCACGTCAGGCACCAGCCTACTTTATTGTTTCTATCTTACATGCATCTGGAGATATCCCACGTCAGGTCCCAGCCTACTTTATTGTTTCTATCTTACATGCATCTGGAGATATCCCATGTCAGGAACCAGCCTACTTTATTGTTTCTATCTTACATGCATCTGGAGATATCCCACGTCAGGTCCCAGCCTACTTTATTGTTTCTATCTTACATGCATCTGGAGATATCCCACGTCAGGCACCAGCCTACTTTATTGTTTCTATCTTACATGCATCTGGAGATATCCCACGTCAGGTCCCAGCCTACTTTATTGTTTCTATCTTACATGCATCTGGAGATATCCCACGTCAGGCACCAGCCTACTTTATTGTTTCTATCTTACATGCATCTGGAGATATCCCACGTCAGGTCCCAGCCTACTTTATTGTTTCTATCTTACATGCATCTGGAGATATCCCACGTCAGGTCCCAGCCTACTTTATTGTTTCTATCTTACATGCATCTGGAGATATCCCATGTCAGGTACCAGCCTACTTTATTGTTTCTATCTTACATGCATCTGGAGATATCCCACGTCAGGTCCCAGCCTACTTTATTGTTTCTATCTTACATGCATCTGGAGATATCCCACGTCAGGTCCCAGCCTACTTTATTGTTTCTATCTTACATGCATCTGGAGATATCCCACGTCAGGCACCAGCCTACTTTATTGTTTCTATCTTACATGCATCTGGAGATATCCCACGTCAGGTCCCAGCCTACTTTATTGTTTCTATCTTACATGCATCTGGAGATATCCCATGTCAGGTCCCAGCCTACTTTATTGTTTCTATCTTACATGCATCTGGAGATATCCCACGTCAGGTCCCAGCCTACTTTATTGTTTCTATCTTACATGCATCTGGAGATATCCCACGTCAGGCACCAGCCTACTTTATTGTTTCTATCTTACATGCATCTGGAGATATCCCACGTCAGGTCCCAGCCTACTTTATTGTTTCTATCTTACATGCATCTGGAGATATCCCACGTCGGGTCCCAGCTTACTTTATTGTTTCTATCTTACATGCATCTGGAGATATCCCACGTCAGGTCCCAGCCTACTTTATTGTTTCTATCTTACATGCATCTGGAGATATCCCACGTCAGGCACCAGCCTACTTTATTGTTTCTATCTTACATGCATCTGGAGATATCCCACGTCAGGTCCCAGCCTACTTTATTGTTTCTATCTTACATGCATCTGGAGATATCCCACGTCAGGTCCCAGCCTACTTTATTGTTTCTATCTTACATGCATCTGGAGATATCCCACGTCAGGTCCCAGCCTACTTTATTGTTTCTATCTTACATGCATCTGGAGATATCCCACGTCAGGTCCCAGCCTACTTTATTGTTTCTATCTTACATGCATCTGGAGATATCCCACGTCAGGTCCCAGCCTACTTTATTGTTTCTATCTTACATGCATCTGGAGATATCCCACGTCAGGTACCAGCCTACTTTATTGTTTCTATCTTACATGCATCTGGAGATATCCCACGTCAGGCACCAGCCTACTTTATTGTTTCTATCTTACATGCATCTGGAGATATCCCATGTCAGGTACCAGCCTACTTTATTGTTTCTATCTTACATGCATCTGGAGATATCCCATGTCAGGTCCCAGCCTACTTTATTGTTTCTATCTTACATGCATCTGGAGATATCCCATGTCAGGTCCCAGCCTACTTTATTGTTTCTATCTTACATGCATCTGGAGATATCCCATGTCAGGTCCCAGCCTACTTTATTGTTTCTAGCTTACATGCATCTGGAGATATCCCACGTCAGGTCCCAGCCTACTTTATTGTTTCTATCTTACATGCATCTGGAGATATCCCACGTCAGGCACCAGCCTACTTTATTGTTTCTATCTTACATGCATCTGGATATATCCCACGTCAGGCACCAGCCTACTTTATTGTTTCTATCTTACATGCATCTGGAGATATCCCACGTCAGGTACCAGCCTACTTTATTGTTTCTATCTTACATGCATCTGGAGATATCCCATGTCAGGTACCAGCCTACTTTATTGTTTCTATCTTACATGCATCTGGAGATATCCCATGTCAGGTCCCAGCCTACTTTATTGTTTCTATCTTACATGCATCTGGAGATATCCCACGTCAGGTCCCAGCCTACTTTATTGTTTCTATCTTACATGCATCTGGAGATATCCCACGTCAGGTCCCAGCCTACTTTATTGTTTCTATCTTACATGCATCTGGAGATATCCCACGTCAGGCACCAGCCTACTTTATTGTTTCTATCTTACATGCATCTGGATATATCCCACGTCAGGCACCAGCCTACTTTATTGTTTCTATCTTACATGCATCTGGAGATATCCCATGTCAGGTACCAGCCTACTTTATTGTTTCTATCTTACATGCATCTGGAGATATCCCACGTCAGGTCCCAGCCTACTTTATTGTTTCTATCTTACATGCATCTGGAGATATCCCACGTCAGGTCCCAGCCTACTTTATTGTTTCTATCTTACATGCATCTGGAGATATCCTACGTCAGGTCCCAGCCTACTTTATTGTTTCTATCTTACATGCATCTGGAGATATCCCATGTCAGGTACCAGCCTACTTTATTGTTTCTATCTTACATGCATCTGGAGATATCCCACGTCAGGTCCCAGCCTACTTTATTGTTTCTATCTTACATGCATCTGGAGATATCCCATGTCAGGTACCAGCCTACTTTATTGTTTCTATCTTACATGCATCTGGAGATATCCCACGTCAGGTCCCAGCCTACTTTATTGTTTCTATCTTACATGCATCTGGAGATATCCCACGTCAGGCACCAGCCTACTTTATTGTTTCTATCTTACATGCATCTGGAGATATCCCACGTCAGGCACCAGCCTACTTTATTGTTTCTATCTTACATGCATCTGGAGATATCCCACGTCAGGTCCCAGCCTACTTTATTGTTTCTATCTTACATGCATCTGGAGATATCCCACGTCAGGTCCCAGCCTACTTTATTGTTTCTATCTTACATGCATCTGGAGATATCCCACGTCAGGTCCCAGCCTACTTTATTGTTTCTATCTTACATGCATCTGGAGATATCCCATGTCAGGTCCCAGCCTACTTTATTGTTTCTATCTTACATGCATCTGGAGATATCCCACGTCAGGCACCAGCCTACTTAATTGTTTCTATCTTACATGCATCTGGAGATATCCCACGTCAGGCACCAGCCTACTTTATTGTTTCTATCTTACATGCATCTGGAGATATCCCACGTCAGGCACCATCCTACTTTATTGTTTCTATCTTACATGCATCTGGAGATATCCCACGTCAGGTCCCAGCCTACTTTATTGTTTCTATCTTACATGCATCTGGAGATATCCCACGTCAGGCACCAGCCTACTTTATTGTTTCTATCTTACATGCATCTGGAGATATCCCATGTCAGGTACCAGCCTACTTTATTGTTTCTATCTTACATGCATCTGGAGATATCCCATGTCAGGTCCCAGCCTACTTTATTGTTTCTATCTTACATGCATCTGGAGATATCCCACGTCAGGCACCAGCCTACTTTATTGTTTCTATCTTACATGCATCTGGAGATATCCCACGTCAGGTCCCAGCCTACTTTATTGTTTCTATCTTACATGCATCTGGAGATATCCCACGTCAGGTCCCAGCCTACTTTATTGTTTCTATCTTACATGCATCTGGAGATATCCCACGTCAGGTCCCAGCCTACTTTATTGTTTCTATCTTACATGCATCTGGAGATATCCCACGTCAGGCACCAGCCTACTTTATTGTTTCTATCTTACATGCATCTGGAGATATCCCACGTCAGGTCCCAGCCTACTTTATTGTTTCTATCTTACATGCATCTGGAGATATCCCATGTCAGGTCCCAGCCTACTTTATTGTTTCTCTCTTACATGCATCTGGAGATATCCCACGTCAGGTCCCAGCCTACTTTATTGTTTCTATCTTACATGCATCTGGAGATATCCCACGTCAGGTCCCAGCCTACTTTATTGTTTCTATCTTACATGCATCTGGAGATATCCCACGTCAGGCACCAGCCTACTTTATTGTTTCTATCTTACATGCATCTGGATATATCCCACGTCAGGCACCAGCCTACTTTATTGTTTCTATCTTACATGCATCTGGAGATATCCCACGTCAGGTCCCAGCCTACTTTATTGTTTCTATCTTACATGCATCTGGATATATCCCACGTCAGGCACCAGCCTACTTTATTGTTTCTATCTTACATGCATCTGGAGATATCCCACGTCAGGTCCCAGCCTACTTTATTGTTTCTATCTTACACGCATCTGGAGATATCCCACGTCAGGTCCCAGCCTACTTTATTGTTTCTATCTTACATGCATCTGGAGATATCCCACGTCAGGCACCAGCCTACTTTATTGTTTCTATCTTACATGCATCTGGATATATCCCACGTCAGGCACCAGCCTACTTTATTGTTTCTATCTTACATGCATCTGGAGATATCCCACGTCAGGTCCCAGCCTACTTTATTGTTTCTATCTTACATGCATCTGGAGATATCCCATGTCAGGTACCAGCCTACTTTATTGTTTCTATCTTACATGCATCTGGAGATATCCCACGTCAGGTCCCAGCCTACTTTATTGTTTCTATCTTACATGCATCTGGAGATATCCCACGTCAGGTCCCAGCCTACTTTATTGTTTCTATCTTACATGCATCTGGAGATATCCCACGTCAGGCACCAGCCTACTTTATTGTTTCTATCTTACATGCATCTGGAGATATCCCACGTCAGGTCCCAGCCTACTTTATTGTTTCTATCTTACATGCATCTGGAGATATCCCACGTCAGGTACCAGCCTACTTTATTGTTTCTATCTTACATGCATCTGGAGATATCCCACGTCAGGTCCCAGCCTACTTTATTGTTTCTATCTTACATGCATCTGGAGATATCCCACGTCAGGTCCCAGCCTACTTTATTGTTTCTATCTTACATGCATCTGGAGATATCCCACGTCAGGTACCAGCCTACTTTATTGTTTCTATCTTACATGCATCTGGAGATATCCCACGTCAGGTCCCAGCCTACTTTATTGTTTCTATCTTACATGCATCTGGAGATATCCCACGTCAGGTCCCAGCCTACTTTATTGTTTCTATCTTACATGCATCTGGAGATATCCCATGTCAGGTCCCAGCCTACTTTAGTCTTTCTATCTTACATGCATCTGGAGATATCCCATGTCAGGTCCCAGCCTACTTTAGTCTTTCTATCTTACATGCATCTGGAGATATCCCACGTCAGGTCCCAGCCTACTTTAGTCTTTCTGTCTTGGATGCTTTTGGCTTATTGAAGGTTTGAGAGGCGGGCCGCCAAACTGCTCAGGCAGTGGAGGCCCTGCCTTTTCCAGCCTTGCGGCAGCCTACCATCCAAATATGGGCCCAGGTTTACAGAGAGTTCGCGTTCGTTTTTTTAATGCAACCTGAAGCATAGTCTTGTGCTGAGATTTACAAACCAATGCAAATCATGATTTCCTGCATTCTGCAGCACACATGCAAAGAGGAAAATTTGTTCAAGCATAGTTTTGGTGCAGGAAGGGAACCCTTTCGGCACAAAAAGTATGCTGATTACAACACTGATACCCTTGGTCATGGCGCAAGGGTGCCTGCATTGGCCGTGGCAGCGACAAGTGCGCAAGCGCACGAAGGGAGCAGAACTGCACCACTTCTAAGTAGATATGGTGCAGTTCTGCTCTCTCCCGTTCACAGAAAGCAGCGCAGCAACTTTACTTGCTGCGCTGCATTGAGCAAACTCTTTGTGCGTATGCCCTTAAGAGTTTTCCCCCATGTTTGGAGCACATTTTGCCGAAATAGATCCAGTCGGCACGGCGGGAGCACCTTTGGTGAAATTGTAATGCTACTGTCCCCCCAGATTATGACATGACATTGCTGTATAGTTCCCACTGAAATGCCGCTGTGCTGGACATTCTCTCCCTAAACATCAGGGACATTCCTGCAGTTTCCTACTCGAGACCCAGCAGGAAAAATCAGTGCTGGAATCAGTGTTGGAATGCCCGCCATAAACTAGATAGACATTGACACTAACACGCCGATGACCATGTGACGGCTGGCCAGCAACTAAAAATTTCCAACAGGGGACACAGCCTCGAAATGAAGCGGGTGAGCCTTGTGTATGGGCGAAGTTGAAGATCTGCCGGGTTATGCCGAACTGAGCCTCTTACCTCTGGACGGTACTCTCAAAGTCAGGTTTACTTGCTGAGGCATAACACCTTGGTTCGAACTTAGACCCTATCTACAACACAAGGATGCAGCGCGGCGCCGTAAGCCATTTAGCTGCACCGTGCTGCGTCATTTTCAAACCACAGTGATACGTCGTTTTAACAACAATACGATGCATCCCTGTGCTTTCCCCTGCGCTAGCACAAAATTGGCAGCGGTGCACAAAAACAATCATTAATGCCATTAATGGCATTGAATGCAGCACGCATAGAAAGAGGAAAAAACGAGGAGAAATAAAAGTATTTCCCCACGTTGCGCCACTCCTACGCTTCCCCTGGGGAGGCATAGGATTCTGACGCATTCCCAGTTTTACAAAATGTTGTGAATCTGGGAATGCGTCAAGTTCCATTGATGTTGTGTGGGAACACCCACAGCAACACCCATGGAACGCCCCTTTCACTCACAGGCGTGAAAGGGGCCCATTTTTACAAGGCCATGAAAAGTCACGCAGGGTGACTTTATGTGGCCTAGTAAATATGGGCAGGCACACAGCGCCACCGGTGCGTCAAAAAAGTGACGCTCTGGCAGTGCAATCTGCTTGTAAAAAAGTGCCTTAGATGTCTGCCCCATGAATTTATTTACTGCTTCTCTGTTCAGCACTTCTGCTGAGATGATGTCCCATCCATCCCCTGCTCTCTAACTGAATCTAGGATTTTCTTTATCCCCTCCTCTCTCTCACGGTCTCAATAGTTTCTGTCCTGAATGCCGATGTCCCAAGTTCCTTCTCTGGGGTCCCCTGTCGGGTGCACAGACATAACATCGAGTTTTTTTTCGACGTACAGAAATATCGAGTTGTAAATATTGGAGGGACAGAATATCGACATCAAGAATATCGGTGACCAGAATATCGACCTGAAGGTAAGAAATATCGTTTTTGTTAATATCGAAGTTAGTAATATCGTTTGCAAAAATATTGTTGTTAATAATATCGATGTTTATATTAGTGTTATGTATTTTAGTATGTATTTTATATGTATGTGCTCCACATTTTTTGTTATGTTTTGTATTTTTTTTTAATATATGTATTACATTTTTAGAAGTTAGTAAAAAAATGTAAAGTACATGTTGCGTTTTAGTACCATAGCGGGTTGTGGGTTTATAGGGAAATAGGGTGGGAAGTAATTTAATTATAGTAAATTAAATAATAATTTTTAGAAATTATTAATTGTTTTTAATTAAATTTTGTGTTTTAGTTCCGTAGCGGGTTGTGGGTTTATAGGGGAATAGGGTGGGAAGCAATTTAATTATAATAAAGTAATTATTCATTTTCATTTTTTGGTATTGATAATTAATTTATTGTTAATTAATTGTTAATTGGTAATTAATTTTTATTAATTGATTAATTGATAATTATATTAATTGTGTTCATTTTTTTTCAGAGTGGGTTGTGGGTTTATAGGGGAATAGGGTGGGAAGTAAATTAATTATAATACATTACTTATTCATTTTTATTTTTTGGTATTGATAATTAATTTATTGTTTATTAATTATTGATTGGTAATTAATTTTTAGTAATTGATTAATTGATAAATATATTAATTGTGTTAGTTTATTTTAGGAGCGGGTTGTGGGTTTATAGGGGAATAGGGTGGGACGTAATTTAATGTTATTAAAGTAATTATTGATTTTAATTTATTGGTATTCATAATTAATTTATTGTTAATTAATTATTAATTCGTTATTTAATTAAAAACATTATTTAATTGATAAGCATGTTAATTTTAACCCTCTGCTATCCAACACTTTCCCTACAGTTATACTCTCTGGAGTGGGAATAGTAATTTTACCCCTACGGTATCCAACACTTTCCCTACTGTTGCACTCTCTGGAGTTGGAATAGTAATTTTTACCCCTACGCTATCCAACACTTTCTCTACTGTTGCACTCTCTGGAGTGGGAATAGTAATTTTTACCCCTACGCTATCCAACACTTTCCCTACTTTTGCACTCTCTGGAGTGGGAATAGTAATTTTTACCCCTACGCTATCCAACACTTTCTCTACTGTTGCACTCTCTGGAGTTGGAATAGTAATTTTAACCCCTACGCTATCCAACACTTTCCCTACTGTTGCATTCACTGGAGTGGGAATAGTAATTTTTACCCCTTCGCTATCCAACACTTTCCCTCCTGTTGCACTCACTGGAGTGGGAATAGTAATTTTTACCCCTAACCTATCCAACATTTTCCCTACTGTTGCACTCTCTGGAGTGGGAATAGTAATTTTTACCCCTACGCTATCCAACACTTTCCCTACTGTTGCACTCACTGGAGTGGGAATAGTAATTTTTACCCCTACGCCAGTGGTTCCCAAACTGTGCGCCACGGCGCCCTGGTGCGTCATCAAAACCAGCCAGGGGCGCCGTGTGCTATGCTTGTGCCCTGCTGCATTTTATCACAGGCCCCCCTCCCCTATACGACTGCCTGCCAAGGATTGCATGCAAACACGTCTGTGTTTCACGGCCTTTGCCTTGCGACTTATTAGGACGGGCAGGTTCTCCTACAAGTTATGAATTTTAGGTAAAACAATATTTAACAAAGGGGTTATTAGTGAACAAGGCACGTCTGCTATATTTATCACCTTCCTGGAATGTTCCGTGTGAGAAATCTGCGCGGGAGAGGAAAGCACCACAATGACATTTTAAAAAGTCACAAGAAATAACTGTTGCAAAAATCTCAGCATACACTCACTGCTAATTTTCTGTGCAGTGTACACACACGAAGCTCTACAATAGTTTATGTAGTAACTTAGGGAGAGCTTCTCGCAGGAGCCTGGGTATAAATAGGTGATGTGGCTAGAAACTCGACTCCTATAGCCCATCTTTTGCAAAGGTATGAAGACCACATTCAAATTTCAATTATGGAAGTGCAATATATGTATTTGTCTGAGCAGACAGAAAAACTGAAGTTTAAGTTGGCTTGAACTCAAAGGGCAACAAAAATATGCAGACTGCCAGGATACTCCGGATGAATGCTTTTTGCCGATTTACTTGGAGAGGTAGGGTCCTAGAGTTTTTTCTGATATTACATCACACGAATCTCTGAAAATCAGGAATACATTTAAGTACCCTGTCTCACATGCCCTTGATGCTTCAGAGATCTCTTCAAAATGTTCATGCATTTCTTGTGCCTGCCCGTATTTTCTGAATTCCATCAGAGTTTTTCAATTTATAAACGCATTAATTGCACTAATCATCAAAATTTAATTAAACTCTTAGACAATGTTACCAGTTGTGTCTCACATTTGCACAATTGCTTGACCAAGAATGTGCTTTAAATAGATGAATGGCGAGTAGCTGGAGCTCCTATGACCATTGTGTGTATTTCTGGGAATTGTCAATCTGGCCCTCCTACCTTGGTCTAAAGCCAGTCGCTGTCCCTCATGTGAAAAAAAAGTGCAATAAATTCGACACTGAACTTTGTATGCTTAGTCAAATCACTACTATCATCAGTACTCGTTTTTTCCAACTTTGCACTCAAAAACATACCCAGTAGCTGTTCTTTTTCTCCACAAAAGTGCAAATTCGAAAAGGTTTTATTGCAACGGTCTGGACTATTGTAATTCATTCTACCTGCACTTGTTCAATTCACTGAGGAGAAGCTACAAATTGTGCTGCCAAGATAGCAATGGGTTCATATTTCTTCCTCCCTTGCTTCCTTACATTGGTGGCCTGTTAAGGAACAGGTTTTGTTTAAGTTGGTCTTTCTGGTGCAGAAGGAGATATCTATCTATCTATCTATCTATCTATCTCTATATATATATATGTATGAGAAACAGCTGCTCCGTCTTTGATATTCACGATTTTCTTTTTAAATCATGGCAGACAGATATTACGCTTTTCGACTATGGGGAGTCTTGATAGATATAGATATAGATATATAGTGCTACCCATCCTAAATATAGCCTTGTTTTATCCACATTACATCATTGCAGTACTTCATGTTTTTAATACTTTCATCGGCTTCATCCCAGTTATTTTCAGGGAGAAAATGGAGGTACTCCCAAGGCCGGATTTACATTCCCCACCCGCCCCAAAAAAAGTAACATAATGGGGAGCCGCGGCCAACAGCCTGAATAGGTCAAGGGAGCCGTGGGTTGAAAAAGTTTGGGAACCACTGCCCTACGCTATCCAACACTTTCCCCTACTGTTGCACTCTCTGGAGTTAGAATAGTAATTTTATTCCCTCCGCTATCCAATATTTTCTCTACTGTTTTAGTTAATGTAGTGTATAATTTATTTTTAAAAAGATTAAAAATATTGTCATTTTCTAATTTGTTATATATATTTTTATTTATATTATTGTTGTATGTATATATGTATTTATAATTTATAAAATGTTTTTAACAATTTATAAGTTATTAAAGTAAATATTTATGAATATTATTAAGTAAGTATATATATTATATTTTATATGAAAATGTTTAATTTATTTTACATTATGTTTTTTAACTTTAAAAAAAAACGATATTTTTAACAACGATATTTTTGACAACGATATTTTTCTCTCTATATTTTTGTACTTACCATGATGTAGATAGGATGTCGATATTCTTGACTTCAATATTTTTGTCACAATATTTTTGTACCTCGATATGGTGGTAGTCGATATTTTGTCAGTGATTCCCCTTGGTGTCGGCAGTGAGAATCAGGATTCGCGGTCCTGCCTGCAGAGATACCAGCTGCATGGGCTTAACTAGCTGAGCCACATGGAAATAGTTATTACTAAAGGACATAATGGTATGGAAGCCTGGATGGGACCCAACTGGCGAAGCACAGGGAGAGTCCATATATGTGTATGCATTTATGGTACACAGCAGATTTAGCTCTTGCAATGATAGCAAAAAGCTTTGTCATGTGGCATACAGAAGGGGAGGGCTATCCCAGCTTCACTGTCTCACAATGATTACAAATTGGCCCAAGTTGTGCCAGAGTCTGGAGTTTGCTGCAAAATGCTGGGATAACTGCAGAATGTGCCAGTTTGCACAACCAGGTATGTGTGAATCCACGCACATTTGTACAGAATTCCTCATTCCAAGGTGTCAATCTTAGAATTGGTGCAAATTCCATAAATCGCTAATAGCACACCTTGTGGTAGCTGTAATTGGTGTTTGCGCAATTTGCAACTGTGATTTGCACGCTCAACGTACTTGAGGCCTATAATCAGTTACACCATTTTGGGCATAATGAGCTCCTGTTCGCACCCAAAATAGATTACAAATTGATTGCAGATTATGCCCTGCGCTGGAGGTTGCCCCAACAATTTACAGTTTCTAAAGTCTACTACAGATCGGGAGGGGGGAGGGTGGTGGATAAATTGCTCAGAATCCTGGTTTCACATCCAGGAACACTGTGAATTTATGCACAGTTAGTCGGTGTGTACAATTTGCACCCACAATTTGTGGGCGAAACAACGGCCTCATTTTTAGGCGGTACAGTAAGTTTAAAATTGGCTTAAACACTATTTTCATTCTGTTTTATAATTGTATTGTATTCCAGCACTTATATAGCGCTTACTAACCCTATGTGGGGTGCTGAAGCGCTTCCCTAAGTGGGTAGCATGCTACACTGTGTAGGGTGTGTAGTCAGAAGGGTGTTGTCTTTGGTTTGATCTTATGTAGGAAGTGTTTTTGTGTCATACGTGATGACCACCAAGGTGCGGATATCATGTTATGAGACACAGCACTCAGCAGTGTGGTGGACGAAAAGGAGTGAGAGATAGACACACAATTTATGGTTTCAGTAAGCTGGCAGGTTTGAGCAGCTCTGCAGGTCCCTTTATGGTATTTCTCATGTTCACAGTCCACTTAGCTGGTTACTGCTCTGGGTTGTTCATTCTGAGATATTTTGTTTAAAGTTTATGGTCCTGAGTAGGCATTGGTTGGTTGGAGGAAGAGGTGGTGGGGAGATCTTCTGGGATGTACTTTGCTAATAACATCACATATCTGATTGTCATTGTGGAGTGTCATGAAGCGGTCCTGGTATGCATCTTGTTGGGACCTACAGTGGTCGACTAAATTAGAAATCCTGTTGGCCAACGATACGCGGCAGATCTCTTGAGAAATCCCACGTCTGTTCAGTTGATGAAGGGTAGTTAATGAAGTGCACCGGTACAATACTGGGTGATGGACATGACCCTTTTCCTATTACCTAGTCATTCCAAAAACGAACTAAACTGGACCATTACTGAAAAGGATCATAACAGCTTGAACATATCCAAGGAACTTTTAGAGTGCGAACAACACGGGGTCTATAATCCTAAAACACACTTTACTGGTCTCAATGACGATATCCCTTGGAATCAAATTAATTCCTTTTAATATGACACTCACTCAACAACACAATTGGGATGACAGCCCAGAACCATGTCCCATAGTGCACCAGGCAAGTGGGGCTACCATGACCTAGGCCATACCATCTAGTGTAACAGTACACGCCATTTTTCCCAGTGAAATAAATAGCACTCTCTCTCCATCAGAGGACCTGACCATTGATGAACTGATACTGATGCCATTTCTTGCCTCTTAACGGTTATGTTCCCAAAATAGTTTTTTTACTCTTTTGCAGGAAACCATATCTACCCTCATCTCGACTGCATAGGGAATTTGCAGTCCAGCACTAGTAGTCAACTACCGGAAGCGGATAAAGTTATGTCACCTTTTCTATAGTATGGTTGTCAGGGAAACTTCCTTCTTTTGTCAAATAAATCCCCGTTTGGCACAAGTACTATATATAATTTGCCATATATTAAATGATCTCGCCTATAGTCTCTCAGTTTTCCATTTAGCTTAAGCTGTCACTCCTTCAGTGAGTGCGGTTAGTCGAAGACAGGCTTCTCCAACGAGCAGCTCGTGAGCCACTGGTAGCTCTCCACCTCCCTTTGAGTAGCTCTCCTGTGTGCAGCCCACTCTACTAAATTAGAAGGTTGGCTGATATAACATATTTATACCAGATTGAAAAGTGTTTATTCGAGATACAAATGTATGTATTTTCAGTGCTCATAAGATGATGTTTGGAAAAAATGGTTGAATTTCCAAAATACTACAGATGTTATGTACTAACTATGTAAAATGATTCCAAATTGAGAGACTTTTAAAGTTGCTGCTGGGAACCCTGCCTGATGCACTGAGATGATCACTGCGGGTAATCTCGAATACCATGGCCACTAATCTAATCTTGTCTGATGTGGTTGCTATTTGAAGGCCAACAACATTAGTAGCTCTGGAAGATTTTCACTGAACATAAGTAGCTCTGGTTAAAAATAAAGGTTAGAGACCCCTGGTCTCAGACTACATTAGGTTTTGAGGAAGATGCCCACCCGCTGACCAAAGAAACGTGGACACCAGGCTTTAAGTGGGGTGGGTCCTGCCAGTGCTCAGTGCTGGCAGGAATCAAAAACACACATCAACACGGGCCTCTTCCATGTTCTATATTTATATCCTTACCTTTACAAGTACAACACTCTATTTATCGACAATGCAAGAATTAGTGCAATAAAACAAGTCAGTGATGAAGTCCCTGTTACATCTCACAAGTTTACTTCATTTTTCATGCTTTGTGTATCCCTACTTCCTAGGAGCATTTCATTTTCCCATTTGTGTTTCTCTAGTTTTTTTTTTTTTCCTGCAAGGTACTGGAGTGTTCTATAGCACATGCTGCAACCTGAGTTGTTTCTGGGTGTTTGGGTGAGTTCAGAATGTGGATGGGTGTTCATGATGGGGCAAGAGTGAGAGCTCTGAATTGAGGATGGAAACAGCATGGGTTTCTCACCGTGCCTTCCACAGCGTTAATAGTTTTTCAGACTAAAAGCCCATCCAGTGCTTGGCCTCTCTGCAGAGTGTAATGAGAGATGATCACGTGTGCCAATTGTGTTTCGGATTCTATGGGACAATGTGAAAGAGGAACACACCTGTCTAAATGTGTATGTGGGAGTGAAAGGGCATGGTGACATAGAAGAGACAAAAGGAAATACACGCAGAGAGAGTGAAATAACAAGCAATAGAGAGGAAGGAGTTCAGAAAGAGATAAAGAGAGAGAGGGTGTAAGTGACTCAGAGAGAGAGAGAGAGATTGTAGAGGAAATTAATATGAAGGGACAAATAGGAGCTGTTACTCATTTATCTGATGTTGAATAAAAATCAGTCCTAGCAAGCATTGGTAATGCCAATAGGTCTGACTAGTTTAAGATGTGTGTTCTTTGTTGTGTGAATTACTAGTACGTACTGACAGCAAAATTAAAAAAATGCGCAGCAGCATCCAAATGTTGTTCAGGAGGAACACGGTGTCAAGCACAGGATTGTATTAGGACACAGGGTGTTAGGATGCAGGATGTTTTAGGCCACGCCCCAAATTATGTGAACCAATTGGACTGGATACTTGTAAAAAGTGGCAGGTACGCTGAAGGCCACGGGTCTGAAATGGGTATGACTTCTGAGGTGAGTGCTCTGGTAACACAATCTGAAATGCAGCCGTAACTATACCTGGACAATATGAGGTGCTGGAGGAATGGTGGGCATCCTTAAGGGGCTCCTAGCAGCAGGTGGATTCGGGCCCCCTAGGTAGAGACAGAATCACTGACCATCTTGCACTCTTTGATCCGTGGTGCTCATTCTCCACTCTGTGATTGTCTCAAGACTGCTTTTCTGCATGCTTACAATGTCTCAGAGCACTGTGATGTGCTGTAGAATGGAATGTTAAAACTACAAAACACTCCTAAAAACACAAGCAAGCAGGGCCACGCTAGGCTAGGTCAGCTGGTTCAGGGCTGCAAGAGCCCCTCCCCCTTCCCCCTCAAAAGACTGAGCTCATAGTACAATCAGTGTTCTGCAAGAACAATCCCATGTGTGCTGTCACACACGTTGAACTGAGAGGCTCGGAGGGCCTGAGAATCTATCCGATCATTGGATGAGATGCTGTCCTACTGAACTGTATGTGCATAAATGTTACTTACAGGACATCATGCACATAAACAAGAATCAATGTGTGTAGGCATCTGGCCTGGGAGGCGTTGGAGCATATTTATTAAAAGTTCATGCAGCGCGAGGCTGCAAGCAAAGGTGCTGCGCTGCATTGCGTGAACGGGAGAGAGTTCAACAGCACCATTTCTACTAATAAAATGGCGCTCTCCAGCTATCTACCTGTGCTGGTACGCTTGAAGCTGTCTAGCGCCAAAACAGGCACCCTTGTGCCATGCTGCAAGGCAGTGGCGTAGCAAGGAGGTTGCGGGGGCGGAGTTTTGGGGGCGGTGATCCCCCCCGCTCTTACCTGCAGCCGGCGTGGGGCGGGAGAGCAGGTATCGCCAGCACCCACCCCTTACCTGGCCGACGCGGGCGGGAAAAGCAGGGACAGGCAGGATTGTGTTTGTGAACGAAAGGACACCTTCCTGCACAAAAAAACAATCCTAGGAGGCAATTTCCTCTTTCTATGTGCGATTCAGAATGCATTCTACATAGACACATATGTCTCCTCGTTACACCTCTCTGCAGGAGGGGCACCACTTTGGTGCAATCCCAGAATTACTACCTTTAGCATATCTGGGATTGCATCAAATTCCATGGGTGGATGCGTGGGAACGCCCATGCTCCACCCATGGAATGCCTATCACAACAAGATGTAGCGCGGCGCAAACCGCTGCGTTGCACTACATTTCTTTAAAAAGTCACGTAAGGTGGCGCAAATAGCCCCATGTGTGGTTTTGTAAATTCCATTTAAGGACTTGCGTTGCCTTGGAACGACTTGCATCACGCAAGGTCATTGGAAGTCCTTAATAAATCTAGGTCTTAATGTGCAGGTCTCATTGGAGTGAAGCCCAACACATACCATCAGCTTCTTTTCTTACTAACAAAAGTGATTCAAGCCTTAGACATACAAGTAACAGCCCATGGTTCGTCTGTGGCTTAGCTTCCCACTCCTTCCCCAGGTACAGCTTAAGCTAGTATAAATGCTGGTAATACCAGTGCAGGATACATATAATATGAGAAATTAAATATTGATTTTAAACTGCTAAACGATTTTGATTCCTAAAAAAATTTAGGATGAAAACATTGTTTTTCAATGCTTTGTTGCTTTGGGTCTACGTTCACGGTATATATCTCTCTAAATATACACATATACAATCCATGATTTCCATTAAACAAAAATGCTTTTTCCAAGAAATTTGTAGAAAAGCAATATTTTATTAAACTATCGATTTCATAAGAAAAACACAAAATAAAACTTTAAATAACACAATTACAAGGCATTTTTCCATACAATCTACAATAAGCGATGCAGAAGCGTTGGAAGTAACGCAGCAGATGCTACAAATCCATAAAATGGACAATTCTCTTCTTTGGAAAAGGAGGCACCAAGGACTGTCCTTGCCAAAGTCCTGGCCCGTTGTCACTTGTCACATGACGGTTTTTTTGCACAGTGCAGCTTGTGGTAGTTATTCTAGAACAGAAAATAAAAACCAGTTAGTGTTGTAAAGTCTTTCTTTCTACCTCCTCTAGCAGGAATCAGAAATACCCAGAGTAGATGGAAGAAAGCCCATGAAAAGATCACAAGCTGCTCAGCCCAATGTCAGGTATGAACATGCGAGAAAGTCCAGGCTCTTGTTTACTTTCTGGTACTTGTGCCTTTGCTTTTCCCAATACAGGGGGGGTCTACAGGCACCCACTCCCGCAGCACAGAATGACAGGCAGCCTGGAAAGTGGAGCGAGGGACCCTGCGGATTCCCACCATCCATAATGCCTCCCCCACACCTGCAGTGGTTAATTTGTAAAAAAAATAAGTGCCGGAGCTCTCGTCAAGAGAGGCAGGTTGCACCAGCCCATTTCTCCTGTAAAGCTGCCTAAAACAGAGCCAACTGTTAACCATTAGGTGGTGAGAGGATGTGGCGTAATGGCCAGAGCCGCCGACTTCAGAGCTAGGGAATCAGGTTCAAGTCTCGGCATCGGCTCAACAACCTGTGTGATTCAGGGCAAATCACTGTGCCTACCAAAAACGAATGGGTCCTTAACTGGTGCTCATGAAACTAAAGCGCCGTTGTTGATGATTAAGTGCCGGTGCTGAGCACCGGAAACCACTGGCTCAAATTAAGCACGGGCCCCGCCCACTCAATACCTCCCCAAAGCAGGCCAATGGAGAAGTGCACAAAGGTCTTGACCAAGCAAAGGCTCCTGGGGTGGTGTCGGCCTCTGCAGTGCAGACGCTTCCTGGATCCATGTTTCACCCCGGCAGGTCCAGAATGCAAACACCACGACTACGGTCACTGCACAGACTTGACATTGAACAACTTGAGACATCTAACACCAACAATCACCATAACCTATTACATCCAGAGTTTGGAGGGAACTGAAATCCTCCATTTTCAGGAAGAAACTCTAATGCAGAGTAGAATCCAGCAACAATTCCGAGAGGTGAGGAGAGGAGCCATGCTTTTGTCAGTAATCATGGCGGCCATCCTCCATTGAACAGGACTCATTCTGGCACCAGCATTAATCATGTGCCAACCAACTGCGACTCCAGTGAAATGCAGCGTACAGGAATGCTGAATAGCGCATACTGCAACCTGAGCTGCCTCTAGGTGTTTGGGTGAGCTCAGGGTCAATGTCCACCAGCCAATCAAAATTGGGGACCAAAGGTGGTCTCCTGGTGCTAGAGCATTACATTCTGTCAAAAAATTCTGAACCCCGCAAGGGCTGCTGTCTTACCTGCAGTGTAACTGAGTTTAAACCCCCTCATCTGAACAGTTCTGTCACTGGAGAAGATGATCCGCACAGAGGTAGTGAAAGACACCCAAGTGTTGGCTGCAACAGTGCCGCAGTATTTGCTGTTGGGAATGAACACCGGGACTTCAGATGGGTCATCAAACTTCATGTAGTCGAACATGCAATTGAAGCCTTTTTCCAACTCAAAATCTACAAATGTAATGTTCACCTGTGGGAAAGGGAAAGGCACAGTTAAACACCACAAAGCAAATTCCCATTGTATCACAGCATAACAGCCCTTAGTACCACCCACCAGTAGGAGGCAGTGTGGAGCACAGTGATGATGTAAAGAAAAAGCAGATCTTCCATTCCCACCAAGAGGTGGTGCTGTGGGGCACTGTGCTTACAGGTGAAATAAATTCTTCTAATCCCATTCTACAGAAGGACGCCCAAGGCGATGCTGTGTTTATACACAAATGAAGGCTGAGGGAAAGTGTTTTCATAAGTAAAGTGAGCTCTGTAGGGCGATTTTGCACATATATAGGATAGGAGTTATTTGGGAGAGGGTATTTTTCCATGTATAAGTTTCCTCTTTATGCATAGTAATTAGCTACAACTAAGCACGTGACTGCCAGGTATGAAATGCAGTTGAAGGTCACACGGTGTGTCTGTGGTGAAGCGAAACATAATCGATTCTGGATTACTGTCCTTTTCTTGCCTTGCTGACCCTTGCCTTCCTAGGATCTGCTCCAGTTTCAAGTTCTTAAGGTTATACTGATCTCTGACGCCTCTAAACGACGATAGCAGTGGCATGGTCTGCCCCCTTGTGACTAGTGTCAGAGCACAATATTTTTCTTAGGAGTGTGTCATGCACCATTACTGCCAGAGCTGTCCACTTCCACCTTTGACCCCATCCACTAGCAGCGCGGGCACTGCCAACTACACTGGAATAAACAGTGGTTTGCTTTCCACCACAGTATGTTATGTTGTAATAGTTAATAGGGGGTTCCCTGCCCATGTGTGCTCTGGGGCAGAGAATGTGGTGAGTGTGGCATTAACATGCTCTGTTCACTGCAGCTGTCAATCGATGCCTGATACCTTAATTAGAGCAGGTCTGGGAATGAGCACTACAGCTGGAAAAATGCCAGACACCTGGGAGTAGAGCAGGTCTGGGAATGAGCACTACAGCTTGGATTAATGCCGGACACCTGGGAGTAGAGCAGGGCTGGGAATGAACACTACAGCTGGAATAATGCCAGACACCTGGGAGTAGAGCAGGTCTGGGAATGAGCACTACAGCTTGTATTAATGCCAGACACCTGGGAGTAGAGCAGGTCTGGGAATGAGCACTACAGCTTGGATTAATGCCGGAGACCTGGGAGTAGTGCAGGTCTGGGAATGAGCACTACAGCTGGATTAATGCCAGACACCTGGGAGTAGAGCAGGTCTGGGAATGAGCACTACAGCTGGAATAATGCCAGACACCTGGGAGTAGAGCAGGTCTGGGAATGAGCACTACAACTGGAATAATGCCAGACACCTGAGAGGAGAGCAGGACTAGGAATGAGCACTACAGCTTGGATTAATGCCGGACACCTGGGAGTAGAGCAGGTCTGGGAATGAGCACTACAGCTTGGATTAATGCCGGACACCTGGAAGTAGAGGAGGTCTGGGAATGAGCACTACAGCTTGGATTGATGCCTGACACCTAGGAGAAGAGCAGGACTGGGAATGAGCACTACAGCTTGGATTAATGCCGGACACCTGGAAGTAGAGCAGGTCTGGGAATGAGCGCTACAGCTTGGATTGATGCCTGACACCTAGGAGAAGAGCAGGACTGGGAATGAGCACTACAGCTTGGATTAATGATGGACACCTGGGAGTAAAGCAGGTCTGGGAATGAGCACTACAGCTTAGATTAATGTCTGACACCTGGAAGTAGAGCAGATCTAGGATTGAGCACTACAGCTTGGATTAATGCCGGACACCTGGGAGTAGAGCAGGTCTGGGAATGAGCACTACTGCTTGGATTAATGCCGGACACCTGGGAGTAAATCAGGTCTGGGAATGAGCACTACAGCTTGGATTAATGTCTGACACCTGGAAGTAGAGCAGATCTAGGAATGAGCACTACAGCTGGAATAATGACAGACACCTGGGAGTAGAGCAGGTCTAGGAATGAGCACTACAGCTGGATTGATGCCGGACACCTGGGAGTAGAGCAGGTCTGGGAATGAGCGCTACAGCTTGGATTAATGACAGACACCTGGGAGTAGATCAGGTCTGGGAATGAGCAATAAAGCTTGGATTAATGCCGGACACCTGGGAGTAGAGCAGGTCAGGGAATGAGCACTACAGCTGGAATAATGCCGGACACCTGGGAGTAGACCAGGTCAGGGAATGAGCACTACAGCTGGATTAATGCCGGACACCTGGGAGTAGAGCAGGTCTGGGAATGAGCGCTACAGCTTGGATTAATGCCAGACACCTGGGAGTAGAGCAGGTCAGGGAATGAGCACTACAGCTGGATTAATGCCGGACACCTGGGAGTAGAGCAGGTCTGGGAATGAGCGCTACAGCTTGGATTAATGCCAGACACCTGGGAGTAGAGCAGGTCTGGGAATGAGCACTACAGCTTGTATTAATGACAGACACCTGGGAGTAGATCAGGTCTGGGAATGAGCACTAAAGCTTGGATTAATGCTGGACACCTGGGAGTAGAGCAGGTCTGGGAATGAGCACTACAGCTGGATTAATGCCGGACACCTGGGAGTAGAGCAGGTCTGGGAATGAGCACTACAGCTTGGATTAATGCCGGACACCCAGGAGTAGAGCAGGTCTGGGAGTGAACACTACAGCTTGGATTAATGCCAGACACCTGGAAGTAGAGCAGGTCTGGGAATGAGCACTACAGCTTGGATTAATGCCAGACGCCTGGAAGTAGAGCAGGTCTGGGAATGAGCACTACAGCTGGAATAATGCCAGACAACTGGGAGTAGAGCAGGTCTGGGAATGAGCACTACAGCTTGGATTAATGACAGACACTTGGGAGTAGAGCAGGTCTGGGAATGAGTGCTACAGCCCTTTGGATTAATGCCAGACACCTGGGAGTAGAGCAGGTCTGGGAATGAGCACTACAGCTGGACTAATGCCGGACACCTGGGAGTAGAGCAGGTCTGGGAATGAGCACTACAGCTTGGATTAATGCCGGACACCTGGGAGTAGAGCAGGTCTGGGAATGAGCAATACAGCTTGTATTAATGCCGGACACCTGGGAGTAGAGCAGGTCTGGGAATGAACACTACAGCTTGGATTAATGCAGGACACCTAGGAGTAGAGCAGATCCATGAAATGAGCACTACAGCTTGTATTAATGCTGAACACCTGAGAGTAGAGCAGGTCTGGGAATGAGCACTACAGCTTGGATGAATGGCGGACACCTGGGAGTAGAGCAGAGCTGGGAATGAACACTACAGCTTGGATTAATGCCAGACACCTGGGAGTAGAGCAGGTCTGAGAATAAACACTACAGCTTGTATTAATGCCAGACACCTGGGAGTAGAGCAGGTCTGGGAATGAGCACTACAGCTGGAATAATGCCAGACACCTGAGAGGAGAGCAGGTCTGGGAATGAGCACTACAGCTTGGATTAATGCCGGACACCTGGGAGTAGAGCAGGTCTGGGAATGAGCACTACAGCTGGAATAATGCCAGACACCTGAGAGGAGAGCAGGTCTAGGAATGAGCACTACAGCTTGGATTAATGCCGGACACCTGGGAGTAGAGCAGGTCTGGGAATGAGCACTACTGCTTGGATTAATGCCGGACACCTGGAAGTAGAGGAGGTCTGGGAATGAGCACTACAGCTTGGATTGATGCCTGACACCTAGGAGAAGAGCAGGACTGGGAATGAGCACTACAGCTTGGATTAATGCCGGACACCTGGAAGTAGAGCAGGTCTGGGAATGAGCGCTACAGCTTGGATTGATGCCTGACACCTAGGAGAAGAGCAGGACTGGGAATGAGCACTACAGCTTGGATTAATGCTGGACACCTGGGAGTAAAGCAGGTCTGGGAATGAGCACTACAGCTTAGATTAATGTCTGACACCTGGAAGTAGAGCAGATCTAGGATTGAGCACTACAGCTTGGATTAATGCCGGACACCTGGGAGTAGAGCAGGTCTGGGAATGAGCACTACAGCTTGGATTAATGCCGGACACCTGGGAGTAGAGCAGGTCTGGGAATGAGCAATACAGCTTGGATTAATGCCGGACACCTGGAAGTAGAGGAGGTCCGGGAATGAGCACTACAGCTTGGATGAATGGCGGACACCTGGGAGTAGAGCAGAGCTGGGAATGAACACTACAGCTTGGATTAATGCCAGACACCTGGGAGTAGAGCAGGTCTGAGAATAAACACTACAGCTTGTATTAATGCCAGACACCTGGGAGTAGAGCAGGTCTGGGAATGAGCACTACAGCTGGAATAATGCCAGACACCTGAGAGGAGAGCAGGTCTAGGAATGAGCACTACAGCTTGGATTAATGCCGGACACCTGGGAGTAGAGCAGGTCTGGGAATGAGCACTACAGCTTGGATTAATGCCGGACACCTGGAAGTAGAGGAGGTCTGGGAATGAGCACTACAGCTTGGATTGATGCCTGACACCTAGGAGAAGAGCAGGACTGGGAATGAGCACTACAGCTTGGATTAATGCCGGACACCTGGAAGTAGAGCAGGTCTGGGAATGAGCGCTACAGCTTGGATTGATGCCTGACACCTAGGAGAAGAGCAGGACTGGGAATGAGCACTACAGCTTGGATTAATGCTGGACACCTGGGAGTAAAGCAGGTCTGGGAATGAGCACTACAGCTTAGATTAATGTCTGACACCTGGAAGTAGAGCAGATCTAGGATTGAGCACTACAGCTTGGATTAATGCCGGACACCTGGGAGTAGAGCAGGTCTGGGAATGAGCACTACAGCTTGGATTAATGTCTGACACCTGGAAGTAGAGCAGATCTAGGAATGAGCACTACAGCTTGGATTAATGCCGGACACCTGGGAGTAAATCAGGTCTGGGAATGAGCACTACAGCTTGGATTAATGTCTGACACCTGGAAGTAGAGCAGATCTAGGAATGAGCACTACAGCTGGAATAATGACAGACACCTGGGAGTAGAGCAGGTCTAGGAATGAGCACTACAGCTGGATTGATGCCGGACACCTGGGAGTAGAGCAGGTCTGGGAATGAGCGCTACAGCTTGGATTAATGACAGACACCTGGGAGTAGATCAGGTCTGGGAATGAGCACTAAAGCTTGGATTAATGCCGGACACCTGGGAGTAGAGCAGGTCAGGGAATGAGCACTACAGCTGGAATAATGCCAGACACCTGGGAGTAGAGCAGGTCTGGGAATGAGCACTACAGCTTGGATTAATGCCAGACACCTGGGAGTAGAGCAGGTCTAGGAATGAGCACTACAGCTGGATTAATGCCGGACACCTGGGAGTAGAGCAGGTCTGGGAATGAGCACTACAGCTGGATTAATGCCGGACACCTGGGAGTAGAGCAGGTCTGGGAATGTGCACTACAGCTTAGATTAATGCCGGACACCTGGAAGTAGAGCAGGTGTGGGAATGAGCCCTACAGCTTGGATGAATGGCGGACACCTGGGAGTAGAGCAGGTCTGGGAATGAGCACTACAGCTTGGATTAAGGCCGGACACCTGGAAGTAGAGCAGGTGTGGGAATGAGCCCTACAGCTTGGATGAATGGCGGACACCTGGGAGTAGAGCAGGTCTGGGAATGAGCACTACAGCTTCGATTAATGCCGGACACCTGGGAGTAGAGCAGGTCTGGGAATGAGCACTACAGCTTGTATTCATGCCGGACACCTAGGAGTAGAGCAGAGCTGGGAATGAACACTACAGCTTGGATTAATGCCGGACACCTGGGAGTAGAGCAGGTCTGGGAATGAACACTACAGCTTGGAAATAATGCCGGACACCTGGAAGTAGAGCAGAGCTGGGAATGAACACTACAGCTTGGATTAATGCCGGACACCTGGAAGTAGAGGAGGTCTGGGAATGAACACTACAGCTTGGATTAATGCTGGACACCTGGGAGTACAGCAGATCCAGGGAATGTGCACTACAGCTTGGATTAAAGCCGGACACCTGGGAGTAGAGCAGGTCTGGGAATGAGCACTACAGCTTGGATTAAAGACAGACACCTGGGAGTAGAGCAGGTCTGGGAATGAGCACTACAGCTTGTACTAATGCCAGACACCTGGGAGTAGAGCAGGTCTGGGAGTGAGCACTGCAGCTTGTATTAATGAAAGACACCTGGGAGCAGATCAGGTCTGGGAATGAGCACTACAGCTTGGATTAATGCCGGACACCTGGAAGTAGAGCAGAGCTGGGAATGAACACTACAGCTTGGATTAATGCCAGACACCTGGGAGTAGAGCAGGTCTGGGAATGAGCACTACAGCTTGTATTAATGACAGACACCTGGGAGTAGATCAGGTCTGGGAATGAGCACTAAAGCTTGGATTAATGCCGGACACCTGGGAGTAGAGCAGGTCTGGGAATGAGCACTACAGCTTGGATTAATGCCGGACACCTGGGTGTAGAGCAGGTCTGGGAATGAGCGCTACAGCTTGTATTATAGCCGGACACCTGGGAGTAGAGCAGGTCTGGGAATGAGCACTACAGCTTGTATTAATGACAGACACCTGGGAGTAGAGCAGGTCTGGAATGAGCACTACAGCTGGACAAATGCCGGACACCAGGGAGTAGAGCAGATCGAGGGAATGAGCACTACAGCTTGGATTAATGCCGGACACCTGGGAATAGAGCAGGTCCGGGAATGAGCACTACAGCTTGTATTAATGCCGGACACCTGGGAGTAGAGCAGGTCTGGAAATGAGCACTACAGCTTGGATTAATGCTGGACACCTGGGAGTAGAGCAGATCCATGGAATGAGCAGTACAGCTTGGACTAATGCCGGACACCTGGGAGTAGAGTAGATCCAGGGAATGAGCACTACAGCTTGGATTAATGCTGGACACCTGGGAGTAGAGCAGATCCATGGAATGAGCAGTACAGCTTGGATTAATGCCGGACACCTGGGAGCAGATCAGGTCTGGGAATGAGCACTACAGCTTGGATTAATGCCGGACACCTGGAAGTAGATCAGGTCTGGGAATGAGCACTAAAGCTTGGATTAATGCCGGACACCTGGGAGTAGAGCAGGTCTGGGAATGAGCACTACAGCTTGGATTAATGCCGGACACCTGGGTGTAGAGCAGGTCTGGGAATGAGCACTACAGCTTGGATTAATGCCGGACACCTGGGAGTAGAGCAGGTCTGGGAATGAGCACTACAGCTTGGATTAATGCCGGACACCTGGGAGTAGAACAGGTCTGGGAATGAGCAGTACAGCTTGGATTAATGCTGGACACCTGGGAGTAGAGCAGGTCTGGGAATGAGCGCTACAGCTTGGATGAATGCCGGACACCTGGGAGTAGAGCAGGTCTGGGAATGAGCACTACAGCTGGATTAATGCCTGACACCTGGGAGTAGAGCAGGTCTGGGAATGAGCACTACAGCTGGATTAATGCTCAACACCTGGGAGTAGAGCAGGTCTGGGAATGAGCACTACAGCTTGGATTAATGCCGGACACCTGGGAGTAGAGCAGGTCTGGGAATGAGCACTACAGCTTCGATTAATGCCGGACACCTGGGAGTAGAGCAGGTCTGGGAATGAGCCCTACAGCTTAGATTAATGCCAGACACCTGGGAGTAGAGCAGGTATGGGAATGAACACTACAGCTTGGATTAATGCCGGACACCTGGAAGTAGAGTAGGTCTGGGAATGAACACTACAGCTTTGATTAATGCCGGACACCTGGGAGTAGAGCAGGTATGGGAATGAACACTACAGCTTGGATTAATGCCGGACACCTGGAAGTAGAGCAGAGCTGGGAATGAACACTACATCTTGGATTAATGCCGGACACTTGGAAGTAGAGGAGGTCTGGGAATGAACACTACAGCTTGGATTAATGCTGGACACCTGGGAGTAGAGCAGGTCTGGGAATGAGCACTACAGCTTGGATTAATGCCTGACACCTGGGAGTAGATCATATCCAGGGAATGAGCACTACAGCTTGGATTAAAGCCGGATACCTGGGAGTAGAGCAGGTCTGGGAATGAGCACTACAGCTTGGATTAATGCCAGACACCTGGGAGTAGAGCAGGTCTGGGAATGAGCACTAAAGCTTGGATTAATGCCGGACACCTGGGAGTAGAGCAGGTCTGGGAATGAGCACTACAGCTTGGATTAATGCCAGACACCTGGGAGTAGAGCAGGTCTGGGAATGAGCACTACAGCTTGTATTAATGACAGACACCTGGGAGTAGAGCAGGTCTGGGAATGAGCACTACAGCTTGGACTAATGACAGACACCTGGGAGTAGAGCAGGTCTGGGAATGAGCACTACAGCTTGGACTAATGCCGGACATCTGGGAGTAGAGCAGATCCAGGGAATGAGCACTACAGCTTGGATTGATGCCGGACACCTGGGAGTAGAGCAGGGCTGGGAATGAACACTACAGCTTGGATTAATGCCGGACACCTGGGAGTAGAGCAGGGCTGGGAATGAACACTACAGCTTGTATTAATGCCGGACACCTGGGAGTAGAGCAGGTCTGGAAATGAGCACTACAGCTTGGATTAATGCTGGACACCTGGGAGTAGAGCAGATCCATGGAATGAGCAGTACAGCTTGGACTAATGCCGGACACCTGGGAGTAGAGCAGATCCAGGGAATGAGCAGTACAGCTTGGATTAATGCCGGACACCTGGGAGTAGAGCAGGGCTGGGAATGAGCACTACAGCTTGGATTAATGCCGGACACCTGGAAGTAGAACAGGTCTGGGAATGAGCACTACAGCTTGTATTAATGCCGGACACCTGGGAGTAGAGCAGGTCTGGGAATGAGCGCTACAGCTTGTATTAATGACAGACACCTGGGAGTAGAGCAGGTCTGGGAATGAGCGCTACAGCTTGTATTAGAGCCGGACACCTGGGAGTAGAGCAGGTCTGGGAATGAGCACTACAGCTTGTATTAATGACAGACACCTGGGAGTAGAGCAGGGCTGGGAATGAGCACTACAGCTTGGATTAATGCCGGACACCTGGAAGTAGAACAGGTCTGGGAATGAGCACTACAGCTTGTATTAATGCCGGACACCTGGGAGTAGAACAGGTCTGGGAATGAGCACTACAGCTTGTATTAATGCCGGACACCTGGGAGTAGAGCAGGTCTGGGAATGAGCGCTACAGCTTGTATTAATGACAGACACCTGGGAGTAGAGCAGGTCTGGGAATGAGCGCTACAGCTTGTATTAGAGCCGGACACCTGGGAGTAGAGCAGGTCTGGGAATGAGCACTACAGCTTGTATTAATGACAGACACCTGGGAGTAGAGCAGGTCTGGGAATGAGCACTACAGCTGGACAAATGCCGGACACCAGGGAGCAGAGCAGATCGAGGGAATGAGCACTACAGCTTGGATTAATGCTGGACACCTGGGAGTAGAGCAGATCGAGGGAATGAGCACTACAGCTTGGATTAATGCTGGACACCTGGGAGTACAGCAGATCCAGGGAATGAGCACTACAGCCTGGATTAAAGCCGGACACCTGGGAGTAGAGCAGGTCTGGGAATGAGCACTACAGCTTGTATTAATGACAGACACCTGGGAGTAGAGCAGGTCTGGGAATGAGCACTACAGCTTGGATTAATGCCAGACACCTGGAAGTAGAGCAGGTCTGGGAATGAGCACTACAGCTTGGATTAATGCCGGACACCTGGGAGTACAGTAGATCCAGGGAATGAGCACTGCAGCTTGTATTAATGACAGACACCTGGGAGTAGAGCAGATCTAGGAATGAGCACTACAGCTTGGATTAATGCCGGACACCTGGGAGTAAATCAGGTCTGGGAATGAGCACTACAGCTTGGATTAATGTCTGACACCTGGAAGTAGAGCAGATCTAGGAATGAGCACTACAGCTGGAATAATGACAGACACCTGGGAGTAGAGCAGGTCTAGGAATGAGCACTACAGCTGGATTGATGCCGGACACCTGGGAGTAGAGCAGGTCTGGGAATGAGCGCTACAGCTTGGATTAATGACAGACACCTGGGAGTAGAGCAGGTCTAGGAATGAGCACTACAGCTTGGATTAATGACAGACACCTGGGAGTAGAGGAGGTCTGGGAATGGACACTACAGCTTGGGATAATGCCAGACACCTGGGAGTAGAGCAGAGCTGGGAATGGACACTACAGCTTGGGATAATGCCAGACACCTGGGAGTAGAGCAGAGCTGGGAATGGACACTACAGCTTGTATTAATACCGGACTCCTGGGAGTAGAGCACTTCTGGGAATGAGCGCTACATCCGCGATTAATGCCGGACACCTGGGAGTTGGGCAGGTCTTGGAATGAGCACTACAGCTTGGTTTAATGCCAGACACCTGGGAGTTGGGCAGGTCTTGGAATGAGCACTACAGCTTGGTTTAATGCCAGACACCTGGAAGTAGAGCAGGTCTTGGAATGAGCACTACAGCTTGGTTTAATGCCAGACACCTGGAAGTAGAGCAGGTCTGGGAATGAGCACTACAGCTTGGATTTATGCCGGACACCTGGGAGTAGAGCAGGTCTGGGAGTGAGTCCTACAGCTTGGATTTATGCCGGACACCTGGGAGTAGAGCAGGTCTGGGAATGAGCACTACAGCTTGTATTAATGACAGACACCTGGGAGTAGATCAGGTCTGGGAACGAGCACTACAGTTTGGATTAATGCGGACACCTGGGAGCAGAGCAGGTCTGGGAATGAGCACTACAGCTTGGATTAATGCTGGACACCTGGGAGTAGAACAGGTCAGGGAATGAGCACTACAGCTTGGATTAATGCTGGACACCTGAGAGTAGATCAGATCTGGGAATGAGCACTACAGCTGGACTAATGCCGGACACCTGGGAGTAGAGCAGGTCTGGGAATGAGCACTACAGCTGGACTAATGCCGGACACCTGAGAGTAGATCAGATCTGGGAATGAGCACTACAGTTGGACTAATGCCGGACACCTGAGAGGAGAGCACTTCTGGGAATGAGCTCTACAGCTTGTATTAATACCGGACTCCTGGGAGTAGAGCACTTCTGGGAATGAGCGCTACATCCGCGATTAATGCCGGACACCTGGGAGTTGGGCAGGTCTTGGAATGAGCACTACAGCTTGGTTTAATGCCAGACACCTGGAAGTAGAGCAGGTCTGGGAATGAGCACTACAGCTTGGATTAATGCTGAACACCTAAGAGTAGAGCAGGTCTGGGAGTGAGTCCTACAGCTTGGATTTATTCCGGACACCTGGGAGTAGAGCAGGTCTGGGAATGAACACTACAGCTTGTATTAATGACAGACACCTGGGAGTAGATCAGGTCTGGGAACGAGCACTACAGTTTGGATTAATGCGGACACCTGGGAGCAGAGCAGGTCTGGGAATGAGCACTACAGCTTGCATTAATGACAGACACCTGGGAGTAGAGCATGTCTGGGAATGAGCACTACAGCTTGGTTTAATGCCGGACATCTGGGAGTAGAGTAGGTCTGGGAATGAACACTACAGCTTGGATTAATGCCAGACACCTGGAAGTAGAGCAGGTCTGGGAATGAGCACTACAGCTTGGATTAATGCCCGTCGCCTGGAAGTAGAGCAGATATGGAAAGGAGCGCTACAGCTGAATTAATGCCAGAAATCTGGGTCTGATGCCAACCTCACCAAGAGCACCGCAGATGGGGTCATTATCGAATACCTGGTTCCACTGAGGACCTCACAGTGTAAACCGCACCAGCGAAGAATGTCGGACATCAGTCACTATTGCTGATCTCACTGTGAGCAAAGGCACTGGGTCCAATGCCTAAACACCTAACTTAATATCCAGGACCTGTTTTGATTTCTGTCTCTTCCTCAGTGACTGCAGCCTCAAATCCGCAAGCAGAAACAGCCACAGTATCAGTGCTCAGCACCAGCAAACACCACCAAAAATTAAGCAATGGCACTACTGCTTTGGCCATCAGGTTCACATCTCATGAATATACCTAGTACACCCTCTGTGAATCAAGAACTCACTTTCACTGTCCATCCTCTTAGAAAGAAGCCATTTTGAAATCCTTGGGTTATTACGATTTATTTGGTTGCAGATGCTCTTCAACAGCCAAATGAAATTCAGCTCTTACCTTACAAAGGAGTGGCATGTTTTTCGTGTATGAAGTGTAAGACCCAGCAACAGTGCAGTATTTTAAAAAAGGTTCATGGACCTTTGTAAAAAATTGCAGTTTTTTTTTTTACCAAGATCTCAATTTTATGATTTTTTGCCAAATCACAAAATGCTGGAGAGTTTGACTAAAGCAGGATAACCCATAGCGGACAAATGACTTGAATAATCAACATATATTATGAAACATCCTGGTATGGCAGGTCTGTGCCCCACCACCATAGTTAATAACCATCTTGTTATGGATGTTAATAGAAGTGCCTAGATAACCTCACGGGTGACAAGAAGCGCTCTACAAATCTACTGATTGATTGATCGAGGGATGTGCTTTGAGATGCATTGAAGAGTCAAAGTGTGATCCTCTCTTACCAGTTCAGTGGCTCTGATGGTCCAGATGCATATTGTAGATCTTGGGTACTGCTGAGGATAGTATGGCGTGGTTATTTCTCCAGAGTTAGCCGTCAGCGTTCCACCACAAGCTGCAAGGACATTCAACATTTTACTCGTCATTGACACTTAGAAAAGGTCATCTTCATTCGTTCGGCTTACGACACAGCAGACAACCTCACAGGGATGCCATACGATGTCCCATCATGAACCAGCCATTCTTTCTTGAGGGGTTTAGGGGACCGGTCCCTTCTGAAGCACTGGATGGCTGCTAGATGTTGTCATTCAGCACCTTGGGTTCTATGTCACAATAGTAAATGTATAGGGACATATAGATTTACTATTGTTAACTCTGCCTAAGTTGAAGATATAATTGTAGTCTATACCGTGGATGCAATAGAGTTGTAGAGCTATATTTTTGTACCACGATATATCAACAGCCCCCAATTCCCACCTTACGTTGACCACTTTGGCAATCCTCAAAAAACGGTTTGCTCTATGGCATTGTTTTAATATGATTTCAATGGATAAATAGCCTAGATCTCATTCATTAATTCATCATTTATGCCAAATGGAGGGAAGCCGATATCTGCTTCTCACCCACCAGAAACCACATGAAGGGAATGGAAACACTTTGGTCAATCCAGTTAATAAGCAATTGAATGAATGAATTAGTGTCAGCTGGTGAGACGGTATACCTGCTACTTTACACCTTCTGTTCATGACTTACTCACACACACCAAGGCTAATTTGGCCTCCCGAATATCTGTTTATGTGGGGATAGTAGACCCAAACCCCCCCCCCCCTCCGGTTAAGAAGTGGTCTGCGCATCATCTAGTTGGTTCTGTTTTGCATGCCTCATATTTCCTTGCACCCAGAGTCTACCGCCGCCATCCCAAGACTAGTGCCAGGGGCGTTTTCCCAAATCTTCGGACCGAATTTCAGTTGTGGCCAACGAGCTGGTATGTTGTCTTCTCTAGGAAGAAGCAGCTCAAAGTAAAATGAAGGGACATATAGAGGACAATGCAAGGATATGGAGGTAGCTAAAATGAATGGGCTAACGGATCTACTGCACACTGGAAAATGCTCTGATTGCAGTGACAACACATTAGCAGCAGCGGCGGCTCCTCCGCAATGGCGGAGGAGCGTAGCCCCACTGGCTCAGAGCCAGCAGCTGAAAAATAAAATGATATTTTATAATCGTTTTATTTTCAGCTGCTGGTCGAGCCAGCGCATGTAGGCCGGGGTGGGGCTGGGGTCACAGGGAGGAGTGGTTTGTGCACTTCTAAGTGTGCATGTCTGTTTGGCCGGCCATCTTAGGCTAGGCAAACAGACATGCGCAGTTAGGTTTCTCTAACGTAGCTGTATTCTACAGCCGGGTGGAGAAACAGCACAGACTCCCTGTGCCTGAACGGAGTGTCAAACCAGCCTGTGCAGGCCAATACCGGCGCTGCTCTCATAGTATGAGAGCAGCGTCTGGATTGGTTAGGGAATCTGTCCCAGGGACTGTCGGGAACAACAGGAGAACGGAGGAGCACCGAAGCGCGAGGCGATCGCAGGATCAGATAGGGCTTTTTTAAATTAATTTTTTTAATTCAACCCTTACCCCTCTCCCCCCTGCTGCTGCTGCCCAGCCGCCCTCCCCCCACTGCATTTTGGCAGCAGCCGCAACTGATTAGCAACCAGCTGGATGCTCTTATTACCATGACAGTACACAGGGAGTTGTTCTTATTAGAGTGATAGCACATTGAAACATGCCTCTACTGCAGTGACAGCCCAAAGCATCTGCTATTACAGTGATGTCACACTGGGCACTGCTCTTATTGCAGTGACAGCACACTGGAAGTTGCAGCAACAGCAGCGACCGCACAGTGGCAGCTCCTATTGCAGTGACTGCACACTGAGAACTTGCTCGCAAATATTTTTCTGTAGCAGAAAAGGATGATAGCAACTATATGAGAGTGCTTACTATTCCTTCAGGGCTGCTACTGGATTGGCTGATCCCTCATTAATTCAATCCTGAAAGCAGCCCTTTAAGCCTGGGCTGTTGCAGGGCGTGGGTATCCCTTGTGCACACACTGCCTGTCCAGCATAATACTGTGACAGCACACTGTTAGTTTCTGTCACTATAGGCACTGCATAGGCCATCAATTATATTTTTATGGTAAATTATACATGCAAAAAAATGGTAAAAGTACACAAACAGATGTAACATACACACCCATTCTAAGACTTCGTTGAAAAATACCAATGTGATGGAAAGAGACCAAAATCCGAAAAAGTCACACAAACATGTTTCATGGCCGTGCGGGAGAAACCAAGTTCCTAACATTTTAGTTGTGTGGTCCAAATTGTAAAGTTGTATACTATATTCAAGATACAGAATCAGGTAGTCCTCCTTCTAGATTTGTAACAAAAATCAACTCAGTAGTAAATCTGTGAAAATAAAGCGAATATTATTGCAACAAAAAAGACCACTTGTTTTCAGGTAGTGGTTGCAAAACCTACCTCTATCATTGAAAACAGTGGTGGTAGTTCCTAGAGTAGTTGGGGTTGTCGTTGCGGTTGTGGTTGTAGTTTCAGTTGTTTCGGTCGTTGTTGTTGGAATGCGGGTGATTATTTCCTCCAGCTCGGTGGTGGAAGTCGCTGAAGTGGTTGTTGCTTCTGTAGTGTTGGTGGTGTCGGTTGTGGTCTCCATGGTCGTTCTTGGAGTGTTGGTGGTCGGTGGTAATGTGGAGGTTGGAGCGGCTGTGGTGGTGGATTGAGAGTATTCTATGATTGATTTTGGATCTTCCAGGTAATGATCTGTTGGAAATCACATAAATATAAATAAAAATAAATAAAATTATGCTTTATATTTAATGGTCAGTCAGTGTATCTTATGTTCTGGTATGCAAATCACTTGTTTGTGTATGGAAATCTATCACAGTCCTAGAAGAGAAGCAGTATTGTCACAGCATTGTTCATAGACTATTTATGCCTCCCAGCTCCTTCGCACAAGTGGAGGGAATGCTGGAATACCATGCCGATACCTGGGCAGACGTGCTGTGGGTGAGCGCCCGTGGGCAAGTGAGTGTCTGATGTTTTAGAAAAGATAATGGCTGCCATGTGCAGTTCCTTCTTTGTGTGTGCTGGGTGCCATCATTATTTAACTGGCAGTGAGATGGTTACCCATCACTTACTTGCTCCTCCAAAGTAGTGCCACACCACACTTGCTGAACAAGCACTGGTACTCCCAACCCATAGACATCCAACTGCTGTCCTGCTTCCACCTACAGCCCGGGTTCCCATGCCAGCAGAACAGAGGCGCTTCCAATCCAAAGAGAGGCAGGGGAGTCAAGCCAATTCTACATCAACATCAAAAAGCACCATCAGGGTCACAACTGATCAAAGACACTAACTTTCACCTTCAGTGGTGCATTCTCACACCATCAGCAGACACTGAAGGATGAATGCTCCACTCCCAAGACTGCTTGTATCAGGGGCCCTAATGGCATCACCCAGCTACCTCAGACAGCCTTTCTTCATGCCTTGACAACGTTTTAATGGTCTGTGATTCATTTTATTTACTTACGAACTATTGGGTGCACGGATACTTAACAAAGGCTTTCTGGTGCTGGAAAAATGAACAATAACCATGTAATAGCAAACACAACATGATGATGGACAGAGTCACGCTAGCCTGGCGGATGAGGGGTGAAACCCCGAAACTGGTCCCAGTATGCTTATTTCAAGTCCAGGGAGGATCTGACCTGGCAGTTCAGGCTGGACTGTTCCCATTGGGGAGCAGGGCCAAGACTGATTTGCATATGGCTGGGTTTAAAGTGGAATGGCATGGGGAGCAAGTAAACTTTGGATTTAGGCCCAGATCTCTGTACTGGGGTGAATGTTTGACATTGTTCAACATTCTGTCCATCAATTGTTCTATTTGCAATAATCATTTAAAACAAAAAAGACTAAGACGTGATCACAATCGGGTAATGGATCAAAGGCTACATAAACAAGGTTTTCAGTGCACTCACTGTGATATTCTACCCCCTCAGGTGACCTGGCAATATGTTCCAAAGTGGGCATGTGAGATACTTGAGGGCGCCCACCCTTTTGGGGCTTCTTGATTCGTGGCACACGGTAGAATTGAAGATTCGGACACCACAGACTCGAATAAGAGCATGTTTCTTCAGCAATAGGGTGATCTCTGATTTCTTGTGTAGTAAAATATACTATTGGCCTTACAGAGAAATGTAGGCCAAGATTTACTTGATCTTTGCACCTGTGCATATCATCCAAAGTGACACAAACTGGCACAAAGTTCTGTTTTCGGATTTACTTTCCAGCTCAAAACTTGTTTTGTGCTGGAAAGCAGCCCTAAGTAACGTAAGGTAGTGGTTTGCACTACTTTGTCCTAATTTGCATCAAGGGGGCATTCCATGGGGAGTACATAGCTGCTCCCATCAAACCACCCACGAGCTTTAGCAAATCACTATCTACTAACATTGGTAGACATGGATTAAGGTCAAAAAAGTATGCCTCCTTGAGGAAGGCATAGATTTGCAAGATTGTTTAAATGTCTCTAAACCCTTCAAACTTGTGATGTGTGCTGCATTGTAAACAAGCACATGTACAAACTGGGAAAAGATGTAAAGTATATCTAGGCATGGTATTTTGTACTGGAAACATGCCTTTCAAGTACAAAGCCTATGCTAGACATCACACAGACACATTTGCAGTCTTGTGCAAGGGATTGTGGGTAGCACAAGGCAGCCTTAAGTGTGCCAGCTCTGTGGAAGAGTTATGTATCAATGGGGTAACCCGTAAATCCACTGGACTCGGGTGAAATGAGGTACAAAAAACAAATTGTCACAGTGGAATATATTCAATACGGCATCAAACAATATACATAAATGATCTTTGTTACTGAGGCATTTAAAGACACCACCATTAGATATGCCATAAATGTTTATTCTTTTTATTATATCATCACAAAGAATCAATCAATCAATATGAAATACATAGCTTGAAAAAGTGGTGATTTTCGAGAAGGTGCAACCTAGGAATAGGGAATTGGGGTAGTGATAAGTGCGTGATGTGAAAGGGAAAGGTAGTGAACATGTGAACATCAAATATCAATATTTACAACCTATCCAGCTAGACAACTGGCCTATACACATATGGTAAATCATAACAAAGCATTGAAAGGATGCAGATAACCAATCTCTGTCATCCACGTTTGATAAAGAGACAAATGTCAACGTTTCGACCCCTATGGGTGACAGGGAACTTGGATCCTTGCGGACGGGGTCTTCATCAGGACTATAGTATAACGATGTGGAAGCACCAAGATCAGCGGGAAAACTTCAGGCTGATGATGGGAGAATAGGTCCTCATGGGCTCGCAATTTAATGAAGACAAGTTGATTCAGGCACAAATGGACAAAGGTTGCTTAGTAACCTGTGGCTCTCGGTTGCTGGTGTAGATCTGATCTGTGGAAGAGAGCAACAACATCAAACTTGTACTTTGTGATGCTAACTTAAATTCATAAGCTCCTTGCTAGACAAAGATGGGTTGTGCATCCTCTGCATACATCTGAAGTCTGTAGTGGCTGCTTAATTGATCTAAAGGACTGATTCAGTTATAGAGGAATGCTGCAACCATTTCAGGATGGTCCCTTAGATTTAGATCACTATCCCTAGATTAAGGCTTTTAATCAGAATGGAGTAGTCCACAGTGTCGTAAGCCATCAAGAGATCCCAGAGGATCCAGACTTGCTGGTTCCAGCTACCCATCGTCTGGAGCTAGTTCTCTCGAATGTTCGTAACTGCAGTTTCGGGTTCTCTCCTAGACCTGAAGGCCAACTGTTGGTATTGAAGAACATTATTTCCTACCAAAGGGGCTTCTAGCTGCCTTATCACTTCACTCTCAAAAAATTCATTTGAGTGATGGAAGTTTGAGATCAGTTTAGACTTGGTTAATATCACTGGGTCAGCTGTGGGTTCCTTCAAGAGAGACGTGGTGAATGCTCGCTTCATACAGGTGGGAACTGAATCTCTGAAAAGTTACATTCATGTTATCGGGAACAAAATATGGGAGCATGTCATTGAGGCCTGCTGATAAGCAAAGTTCTGCTGCCATGTTAGAGACTTTGGTTCTGCTATACAATTTCCTACCGCCTTCCGCTTATCTATATTGAAAGAGGGCAGAGATGCAAGCATGATGGCTGGAGTGAAGGTGTGGACTAAGGCGAGCTCACAAAGTGACTATATACGACCAGATATTCACCATTTTTCATTTTTTCTAAAAGGCTTAATTTGGGGTATTCTTCAGTACTTGTGGGTTTGGTTTTAATAGAAAATGTTGGCTATATCCCTCAGTTGATTGCAAACTTGATTGACACATTTAGAATAGCAATCATTTTGCGCTCTTTAATAGCCTCATCTGTGGATTTTCCAGGGAATCTCAAAAAATTGGTGACCCGCCGTTGGCGTTCTAAGTTAAGGCCCACACATTGCTGTGTAGTCAGGTCCAAGTTGTACCGATTGTTGTTCAATTATTTTTTTTGCTTTGTTTTGGTCTACCTTCAATTTAGTTTGTGTGATAACCTCTAGCGTTCTAGTGCTGTTTAGGTGGAGCGTTTCTAGAAGGACTCCACATTCTATGTTGTGGAAGGGATTTTGCCCATTTTTAGACTGATTGCCATTGCTCTCTGGTGCATGATGCAGTGAGGAAATTGGATCTGCCTCATTCACAGGAGCTGGAATCTGATCAATGAGTGTTCAGACCAATACTGATGTTGTAGTGACAGAATAGCTATTTCAGCGTTATATATAAGCACCAGGTCTAGAGTGTGGCCGGCCTTGTTTTGGGGTCATTCAAGAGTTGGCTGAACCCCCAGTGCTGACATGCAGTTTATGAAGTTTGAAGCCCATTTGTTCCCAGGAATGTCCATCCACAGGATAATCTCTAACTATAGATCTTCTGGGCTTTGGTTTGCAGGTACAGTACCAGATCCAGGTCCTCCTCAAGGAAGGATTAATCTACCCACCTTTGTGTGAGATCACTGCTGTGATGAACATCATATATGGGATGACCTAGCAATTAACTTCCAGACATTCATACAACTCCTTTGTGGGTACCATGATGATGGCACACAGCAGATCATGAGTGAATACAATAGTCTCTTGCTCCTTTACCTGCCTTACTATTTTTGTAAAGGATTCTGTAACTCAAGGGGAAACAACTCAAAGTCTTTGGAATCAGGTTTCAGTCAAGCCTGAGCTGAGAGCCAGATTCATTAACCAAAATAGGGGTGTTGAGAACAAATAATGGACAATGATGACCAAACCAAGGTGAGACACTCGGCCTTGGTGGGTCATGAACCAAACGGTGTTCATCAGACCCTTCCTGCCATTGGTGTAGGTGCAATACCAGAGTCTATGACATGGAGCCATAAGGTAACCCTAAGCATGACGTGCTGATCATCAACGCTTGACCATTCACGTTTCTGAGGATCTCTTGAATGTGCCCCTGCTCTCTGTATAATGACCAGTGGTACAGCAAGAATGCCATGTGCCCTAAAGGAAAAAAGGACGGCAGCCCCTGTTCCCTATCTGGATATCAAAAGACAGTCATAATTGGCCTGCAGTGGGTCCCTCACACCTCCATGCCTCTATAGCACTGCGCCTGCTACATTAACAACAGCTACGCCCCTGGTGATGACAGAGGGGTGGGTCTGGTGGCTCAGTGGGTTAATGCATCAACTTTAGGAATCTCTGTTTGATCTCATGGTGAGTCCACTCAGCCTTTCATCTTTCTGAGATCAATAACATGAACACAATTGCATCAGGTAAAAATAAACATTTGTTAGTGAGTGCCAAGATACCTCAAAGGTGAACCAAGTGCTACACAAGTAAACGTTACGTTAGGGGCAGTTTATGTGTGTCCTTCAGAGACCAGAGCACTACCATGTGTGTACCTTCTGCAAGCACTGTCCCTCTATATTACAAACGAGACAGTGCCTAATGAAGCAGTGAGCCATTCTACAATCCTTTTCAAAGTGGAGTCCTCCAAGTGGGAAACATTCTATGCCGCTGCCCGTTCACTAACTAAAGGAAAAACTTAGAATTTCAACTGGAATGGTTGGGTCCCACATCTGCAGAAGCTCCTTAAACCAATGCTCCTAAGTTGCTCCAGTCCATACATGTGTGGATTAAAATACTATTATTAATATTATTGATCTTTTATTGTTATTAGTATTATTATTATTGTTATTATTGTTGTATTTATATAGCACAGACCTCACTACATAGGGAGCGGATTGCTTCACATATAACAGATAACATAGAACTTTAATAACAACAAGGCTGTGTGTACTGGTGAAGAGCAGGCTAGATGTAAACTACAAGAAAAACTGAAAAAAGAACATGTTCCTCATCGTGAAAATGAGGGTTCATCATAACTGGTCCAATTTCAGCTGGAGTCTGAATCGGTGAATTTTTAGTGCGCCACGAAAGGATAGGAAGTTTAAATTGAGTCCTTCGGGGAGAAGATAATCTAGTTTAAAAATTTATTTTCCATTCTGGAACATGTATCCCTGTTTATCCCATCATAAACACAAGACTACAAGTAGACAAAAGCAAAAATAACTTGGACAGGAAGAGCTACTCACTCAAGGACCTGGGAGACTTGAAATCTCTGCTCTAGGCAGCTCTAAGAATTCATAGCCACAGCCTTCAATGGCACTGTCTCTTCCTGATACTGATAGCCCAAGTATTCTCTGGATAGGTGGTTGTGTCCCTATGTTCACAAGCATTGGCAAAGTCAATAGGTCTGGCTTTGGTCGCCAGCCTTTTGAATTTGTCAATGCTTGTTTTATTTTGTGAAGGTCTTTACAAAACTTTATTATTAGGGAAGCTGCAGGGCCATAACGAGTTTAAAAAGATCCATGGTTAAAAGCAAAAACAAAATGTTTTCGGTCTCAAATAGCACACATTGCCATAGCAGTCCCTGACACTTAAAGGGAACTACTTTGTGGAAGAGCTCCTTGTGGAAGGGCAGAATGACGTCACTCACAGTGAAGTTAGACAAGAGCGGGCTGAACCAGACCCATGCTGTATGCTGTGGTGGGAGGAAATAAAATGTAAATGAGACAATAAACAGACCACCGGATAATGAGCGTTCGTTGAAAATCCCTGTAAGTAATAATAATATACAGATAATTTTAGTAAAATCAAAATGTCTTTGCTAACGCCAAACCTAAAATTGCTCTCAGGCGGCCTAAGTTGACTTGTGTTTATTTTGTGTGTGAGAGAGACAGAGAGACAATGAACTATAACATTTAAACTGATTCCCACTCCAGCAGATGCTGGTTGCAGAGGGAAGGTTTACATCTTAAAAAGAGGAGCTGTAAAATAGTTGCCCAAATTAGAGTAATGCCCGAGACTCGGAGCCAATGACCAGAACTTGAAAACTGACAAGGTGGAATTTGCGAAGGTGGTTGCTGTTTTGGAAGTGTGAAAATTGATAGAGTGATGCATCTTGATTTGTGATTATTTGTTGTGTTATTGAAAACTAATTTGGGGTACGTGAGGCAAATGATTTGATTAAATTATTTTTTTGTGGAGAAGTTAAAGAGTTATCAGGCTTGGCGTAGCCTAAGATCCCGGGATATCGAAATTGAACTTGAGAGAAAAGATACAATACACTTTATGGTTTTCTTGTCTGCCGAAGGTTTGTGGTGTAGATCATGAGGTACCGTTGACTACACAATTGAGATAGAGATTATAATAATCAGTTGTGATTGTACTAATATCGAATGATGTTGGTGGAACCTGATTGCACAAAGGGTGACGCTACATTGATTAGGGTGATTTACTGCTGATCTAGATTTCATTTACGAATGTGAAAATCTTTTTTTATGAAAATGTCAAAAGGTGTAAAAACCTTAATATTCCCATTGTTGAATTGATTTGATTTTCTTTAGTGGAGCAGACAAAGATTGTTTAATTTCATTTGTTAAAAGTTGTAGAGTTGTGTGTACGAGAGAAATTGTAAAGGAGGGTGAACTGCTGCAAGGAGCGAGATCATAGATCATAGTGTGCCGCGCTGGGATTGGTTGTTGGTGTATTGTCACGCTGTGATTGGTTGATGATGACACAGAATGCCGCACTGTGATAGGTCAGTTGTTGTGTGAATACTGCATTGAGATTGGTTAACAAGTCTTCAAAGATATGAACTGTGACAGGATTGGAGAAGGAGATTTGGCATTTATGGAACAAAATCAAAACATTGAATGTGGATTGTTTTATTGAACTGGTTATTGTCAAACTTTGTAAAGATCATGAAATGTTTTAAAGCATTTAAGAATTTTGTGAGAGGTGATGGTACAATTTCGATGCTGAAAGGTGAGGAAGCGCCTCCCGAGGGTACACTTGCACATTATGTGATGACAGAATTGGGATTACATACATGTTTGTGGCTTCGTCAATGGTGCAAGATTACAGAAAAGGAGGGTCCATTGAGTTTTCCTAGATATGGTACTTTTGAAATTAGAATTATTGAAATTTTGAAGGAGAAGCTGTACGAAATGAAGCTACCACCTAGACCACACAATACGAAGCTCTGAATATTTGGGAGAAGGTGGCACGAGACAGGGAAAGTGAGAAATATCAGAAAAAACTAGAAGGGCAGTATGTAATTATACAAATGCTCTATGGGATGCGGCACAACAGAGATGGAGGAGAGCTGCAGCTGAGGGAACTAGACTATATCCAGCTATTACTACTGAGACACCTGAGAAATCAAAAAATAATAAAATACAGGAAAAAGAAAATGAAAAAGATGAGAAGAAGGTCGAGACAGATAGTGATTCCGGTGATGGGATATTCGATGCCATGTTAACCGCGTGCCCACCCCCTTATGTGGCCCCTGCCACTAGTACAGATGATAATGCAACTACAAGTACTACAGTGGCTACTGCCCCTGTTGAATGAAGTGTAATCCAGATTGAGTGACCGTTTCAGACATTCCAGATTGCCCCACCATCCGTTGGAACAACACCAACTAAGGTGACACCTATCAAGGCCGGACTGGCCGTACCAGTCATCGGGCGTTTCCCCGGGAGGCCGGAAGGGTGTGTGGGGGCGGGGGCACTTTTGTTACTGGGGGCCGGTTTTGTATCAGTGCAGCACTTTTAAAAGCACTACAGAGTCCCTTGTATATCCAGTAGTTTTCATGCGACAATAAAAGTGCCAAGATAACTCTGGTGATTAATGTACCCACTGAAGAGAGATCGGAGTTTTGTCTAGGGGCAGTTTTGACTCATCTATGGTAGCGCAGAGGGTCAATATAACTGCTGCAGAGAACGTGTACCACGCAGATAACAAAACAGTATTTTATTATGTGTACAGCTCAGTGGGTTAATGCTTTAGTCACAGAGATCCTTTTGTTATTGTGCAGCTCATAAGTCACAATCGTAATCTAGGTTAGAAAGGTATGTTTTTTCCCAGTCCTTCATAATCTTAATTTTGCTAGAAAGGGTTTGTTTGGGTAGAAATAAATTCTTATTAGTAAAGTCAACCCTAACCACTGTGTTACGTTCTGAATCCTGAGTTTGTGCTTCCCCAGACCAAGCACTCTTATAAAATACCTACCAGTATGGATGACAAGTGAATCCTACACCTTGTAGTCCCCTTTGTCTTATGCAAGATTTTCATTACACTGATTTACACACGTATGATTCATTGTCTCTGTATGTGTGTGTGATGTAAAATGCTCCAAAACCCTACGCTGGTATGAGAGACACTGTAAAACAAATGAAATACATGTGAGAGAGGGGCTATGGAGAGAAGAGAGGGACTGTTGGAGGGTGTTAGTGAGGGAATCATTGAACAGCCCTATAACGTCACCATTTACTATGCTTTAAAAACAAATACAATTGAAGCACCATTTTTGCTATTTTTTCCACATTTTCTGGGAGGAAACCCCCCAAGCCTCCTTGTAGTTGTCAGGCTCGCTCGCTGCGCTCGCTATGCACCATATGGGGCTGGTCTGACAACATTTGCCTGGCCTGCTTTGGGTTCCCAGTCCGGCCCTGACACCAGGTGTTGCTGCTTCAATTATGACTGTTGTGGTGCAATTAGCACAAATTGCGACAGCACAGACAGTCCCAGACCAATTGTGACTGCCCCGATAACTATTGCCCTAACACCAGTAGCTCAAGGAGCTGTAGAAGGAATGGCTGCGTCAGGGATCATCCCGATATGACAAAATTCACAGATTTTTGTATGGAAACCATCACAGACAATACAATCATTGAGAGAAGAGGGGAAGGAATATGTTTACATCTCTGATAGTCCAGGGAGAGGCAAATCTATTTGAGGATGGGATTTTCCACCATAGTTTGAGGAAGCCGCAGGACTTAGAAAGACAGAAAGTGCAGAATGACAAGTTACCGCAGAACATGAAAGGGAGAGACCACTTAATGTTTCAATATTAAAAGTGGAATTAGACGAAATTATTAGGGATGTTTAGAATTTGAACATTTGAACCAGCATCAATAAAATTCATTGATTGATGAAAAGATGTGCAGCAATTACACATGATAAGTTGACTGATTTAGCCCGAAAGTAGGATGTTGACCTTTCAAAATGTTTTCTTTTACAGAAGAGTTACAAGGTTCAATTAGATGATGGAGCAATTTAGACAATGCCTTCTTCAGTAATGTGTTTGCACATAACAGAATTGGAAAAATGCTTCCGTAAATCGAGTGATTTTGAGAAATTAAAAAGACAAATGGTCCAAGAAGCATGAAAAGAAAAAGAAACAGTCAGATCTAGGTGGGGAAAATAAAAAGTCGACAGGTTCACAAGATTAGGATGAACCTTCTGCTTATACACTGAGAGAGATAGTGGGTGGAGTGTATGTCCATGTACCATGAAACAAGAGGTGATCTAGCAGCATTTATGAACAACTTTCCAAAATTAAGAGGCATACCCATGCAGTGCTACACACAGGTTGACAGATTTGTCAACATTTCGAAAGTGTTGTGGATTGATTTGAATACTTTCTTTGACATTGTAGTACCAAATGATCTTTGGGCTGAATGTATGGTTGTTATACAGTGGCCGCTTGAAGAGCCAACAAGGGATTTCTGCACTAATGCACCATCTCCTGTAATTATGGAGAAATATGAAGCAGTCATTACTTTCCTGAAAGGCAAGGTGCCTCCGAAAGACATTGATTGGGAAAAGATTAAAAGGGCTTCACAAGAAACAAAATAATCAGTGCATGATTACTATGAGCGATTGTTACAGGTGTTTCACCAACACAGTGGGAGAAGGTATCCTGAGCCTAGTGATATGGGATTCTTTGTATCTCAGGTTGTTATTGAGTTAAGACCAGTGATTAGTACATATATCCAACAGAGTATAATGTGTTGGCAGACTAAATCATTGGATGAAATGCTGAGATATGCTAAATATTGTAGTCATGAACAAGAGATGATTATACTAAAGAAAAATGGTTCTGTCGGGGTATCACTTAATTAGAACAAATAGTAACAACTTACTTGTAACTCAATTCAATAATGAAATAAATACAGATATAACACACACCAAAGATTTTTGAATCAAAATTATATTAGAAGAAAATCAAATAATAAAGTCTGTCGCAATTTATAATTTCAATTGCAATATGTGACTGTAGTGCAATAGTGACATGTGGTGAATGGTGATAAATACAATCTACTATATACAAAAACAAATGTGCAAAAAATGGGGAGGGGGAAGGGAAAAGATTTCATAAATGTCCTTGTTATTAACACATATGCTTAAATGATCCAATAACGAATGGGACTGTGATCATCAGCGTTGCGTGGACATATACAATACGCCGACGTTTCGACCCTGTATATCGCGCAAAAAGTGGAAGTGCATCTAGGCGGGTCTTCCTCAAGGCAGGAAAGGGGAGGAACGGTAACCTAAGGATTGATTTAAAAGGCAGCGTCAGGTGTGTGTTATAAGCCAAAATGTGGGTTCACTATTTAGCTTTTAAGGCATACAGCTTACCCAAAAGTAGATTCCTGGGTGGCCTGTTAATGAATGAATTCTTAGTCAGGTATGGGTAGAAACTTAATTCCCAAGGAACTCCACCAGCCGGTTTGGAGCCTATTAGAAAATACAGAACTAAATCAGTGACTAATAATGCTGCTATTGTTAATTAAGTCTAAGAGAACTGTGACATACCTCAGAAGAAGCTATATTAGACTTCCACCCGTCGGTTGGAGTCGATTTAATGCCAGTCCGGTGTATTTCTAAAGTGCTTGGTAGAGCACTTTACCCAGAACAACCACACTGCGGATGACCTACAGTGGTGGGTGCTGGAGAAAATCACCCTGCACCCTAGAGGAGGCAGTATGGTCTCACAACTAAACCTAAATGAATGTAGATGGATTTACACTCTGGACTCCGTAAACTCAGGGTTAAATGAGTTTGAGGAAACTTACAGGCAAATGGTTAAACTTTAGATCTCACTGTACAGTGCATACCAGCCTCATTATTTATTGCCTTGCTATGTACTTTTTAATTTACCAAGTAGAACTGGAATTTTTGTTATTGGTAGTTGGACCAGCATTTCACTATTACAGACCATTTTCTGAATTAATAATGTAGCATCGGTAAATAGTTAAGAGTGTAGAACGGCATTCATTACCATATAAATTGTATGATAAGTGCATTTTGGCACTTTCAAATTTGTAAAAGAATGCATTTGTTTTAATCATGATAGACTTAATCATGTCACAACCTGCATAGTACTCACTGTCACAAATTTTTCGTTTATTTTACGTGATGCAACATTTGAATACAGTGTCTTAGGTCCAAAAGTGTACAGTAGCACTTATTGCAATACATATTGTATGACATCCACGTATAAAATGTGTCTTAGGGCCAAAAGTGCACGGTACCACTTTTTGCAATACAAATTAATTGACATCCACGTATAAAATGTTCAATAAGTGCATTTTGACACTTTCATATTTGTTAAAAAAATTTGTTTAATGGTTTTAATCATTGCAATCTCAGTTATAAGTACAAAGCAGCAAGTATTGCCGTATAAATTGCATCACGTTTATCCATAAGTGCAATTTGGCTCTTTTATATTTGCGTAAGAATTCTCTTGTATCTATCATTTATACGCATTTGTGTCACATTATTCACTGTCATGGACTGTTTATCTTGCAGCATCAGTAATAGTGCCATGTTCCAGTTAGTTTATTCCCCTTTTACACTTATTCTAGTGTAAAACCCAGACGCATGCCTGAGACATTTTTTCTTGACAGGCTGGCTAATTGATTACACCCTCATGTTGAGCAGCTCGGTTCCTTGAAAGGATAACCGAGCTACTCCACAACACGTATACACCTCAAGGATATACGAGCCAGCGTGCACGTTCTTCTCACGCTTATCAGGCTATTTATAGCCTCAGTTCTTTCAGCCCCTCATTTCCGACATTAACCACGGAGAGAAGGAGGCTTGTTTCCCAGATCACGGTGAGAATTAATTAGGGCTCTTTTCAACGAAGCGCGCTTTGCGCCTCCGTGTTAAAATCAAGACTCATGCAGTGCCCATTATTTATTTTAGAAATACACCGGACTGGCATTAAATCGACTCCAACCGACGGGTGGAAGTCTAATATAGCTTCTTCTGAGGTATGTCACAGTTCTCTTAGACTTAATTAACAATAGCAGCATTATTAGTCACTGATTTAGTTCTGTATTTTCTAATAGGCTCCAAACCGGCTGGTGGAGTTCCTTGGGAATTAAGTTTCTACCCATACCTGACTAAGAATTCATTCATTAACAGGCCACCCAGGAATCTACTTTTGGGTAAGCTGTATGCCTTAAAAGCTAAGTAGTGAACCCACATTTTGGCTTATAACACACACCTGACGCTGCCTTTTAAATCAATCCTTAGGTTACCGTTCCTCCCCTTTCCTGCCTTGAGGAAGACCCGCCTAGATGCACTTCCACTTTTTGCGCGATATACAGGGTCGAAACGTTGGCGTATTGTATATGTCCACGCAACGCTGATGATCACAGTCCCATTCGTTATTGGATCATTTAAGCATATGTGTTAATAACAAGGACATTTATGAAATCTTTTTCCCTTCCCCTCCCCATTTTTTGCACATTTGTTTTTGTATATAGTAGATTGTATTTATCACCATTCACCACATGTCACTATTGCACTACAGTCACATATTGCAATTGAAATTATAAATTGCGACAGACTTTATTATTTGATTTTCTTCTAATATAATTTTGATTCAAAAATCTTTGGTGTGTGTTATATCTGTATTTATTTCATTTTTGAATTGAGTTACAAGTAAGTTGTTACTATTTGTTCTAATTAAGTGATACCCCGACAGAACCATTTTTCTTTAGTATACGTATACCCAGGTTCTGAGGGACACCGGGTTGCCCCATTACGCTTAACACATGAACAAGAGATGAAGCAGACAAAACTCAAGGATAAATTCATGTTGGCCCAGGCAAAGTTTGCTCAGAAAGGTTTTCAGAACCAGTCGTTTGCAGGAAATCAAGATGGTATACAAGGTGTTGGTGTACAAGCAGGAGTAAAATGTATTCAGGGAGGATTTACTAGAGGTAGAGGTGTTACAGTTGATCCAAATTCTGGTATGAATGTTGCAACTCTGAAGAAAATGACCCCTTTTCGTTATGGTAACAAGATCGGGCATTGGAAGAAGGAGTGTAGACTTAATCCTGACAGAGTAAATGGAAATGTAGAAATGCACGGAAGAGATCAAATGCAAATGCAAAATGTGCCAGTTCAGCAGATGCAAATGCCAATGCAGAAACATGTCCCAATGATGCAAGCTCCACAAGCCCCAATGGTCTCACAGAATATGGGAAACCCCAGATTTAATTTTAACCAGTTGCCTAAGGCAAGTTTGAACCCATTCCAGAGTCAGAATCAGAACCTCTTTCAACAGTTTCCTGTATTTGATAATGATGGATTTTGCTATGACAATTCCCAAAGACAATGTCTGAAGGGGAGAGGAAGATAACTTGCTTGGTGCAGTGTTATCCATTTGTAGAAGGAGAAGTTAATGGCCACCCATTGTCATTTCTTATCGATAGAGGAGCAACCTGTTCCACTGTTAGAACAGTGTAAGTCCCAGACCTACCACTCTAGGGAAAAACGATCTAAGTCATAGGAGTTTTAAATAAACAGATCACAAACATAGTTTCAGGGAACGTACCTGTTAAAATAGGTTCATTTAAAGAAAAGCACCAGTTCGTAATATGTGGTTCAAGTCCTGTAAACATGTTAGGGAGAGATTTGGTGTGCAAGTTAAATTGCACAATTTACTGTGCACCGGAATGTATTTTGCCCCTAACTCTAACCCAGTAACTGAATCACCTCACATCAAACCCACCCTGAAAGCACTCCACTGGCTCAATTCAACACCGTGTGCACTGTCCATAAAGCATACTGGGGCAAAGGCCAGGTACCCCTAGAAGAAGTGGCTCAGAACCAGTGGACGCTGCTCCCAGGAAGCAGCAGTGAGGCGGGGAGGGAGAAGCAGTGGATGAGGGGGGTTAAAAAATAATCACTTTCCTAACCTGCTGGGCGGCCAGGCAACTGGCCGGCCGCTGTCTCTCCTGCAGCCCCATCCAGGCTTCTTTTCTGCAAACAAGAAGCAGGAAGCACCCGGGCTCGACATAGCCAATCACAACGCTGCAAAGCAGTGTTGTGATTCGTCTGAGCGCCATGGTATGGCGCTCAATGGGAGCCTGGGCATGTTCTCCACCCAGGATGTAATGCAGTCTGGGTGGAGAACATTATTGTGCACTCACATAGTGCCCACCACTCCTCCCCCTGCTCTGAGAGCAGAGCAGATCCGCCCCACCAAGACACCATAGCAGGAACAAATAAAATGATAATACCGTCGAGTTATTATCATATTATTTTTCCTTTTTTTTCACTGCGAAAAGCAGTAGGGCGAAGCTCCTCCGCCTTAGCGGAGGAGCCGCCACTGCTCCGAACTAGGCTCCGGCCAGAGCCCTTCACTCAACATCTAACCATTGGATCAATCAATGGGCGTGCAAAGACTCTGCAATGCACTCAGCCTGAATTTGAACTCCAAACCCAACTACAGGCTATTTAGAGTTACTTCTAACTTCCCTAAACTCAGGACATGAGACCCATTGAGGAACTTCAGACACTATCAATCACCCATCTGCCTGGATTCTTGAATCTCTGCTACACTGTAGTATATCTAGGCACCAGTGACAAGGCTCTAAAGTAATCAAAAAGAGGTAAACTGCACTTTACATAATAACTTCACTAACAAATAAATATATCTTATATATTGTGTGTTTAACCAATCACTTTAGAATAAAATTATACAGCCAGCACATTTTGAATTATCGGTTCTTCTATAGCATAACATCTATAGTGAGACCTATACTCTCTTTTAAAAGTCTGCAGAGGAGAAAAAGATTCCGGTAATTGGGCTATCAGACATTTTTCATACTATGTACCATTTTGTAAACTTTTTCAGCATTAGTGTAAAATTTAGCTGTAATGCTAGTAGATGACATGGTAATGCCACTTATTTTCAGCAATTTCTCCCACAGCTTTTTGCTGCTGGGGGAAAGTTACAAAATTACCAGTGGAAACAAAAGTTCGGCAGAAATGGCTGGCAGGAACCAGCTCTGCGATTTCTAACGTAGTTACTGGCCAATATTGTAATTGATTCCAGGAAAAAAAGGGTGCATCTTGGTCCAGCTGTGGCCAGTGCAGGTAAGAGCAGTGGGGCGGTGGCACCGCCCAGGTGGGGGCAGGGGGGGGTTCGACAGACAACGACGAGGGAAAATTAATTAATTATTTAATTTTCCCTCGTCGTGTGTCAAAATCCCCCCCCCCCACACCCGAACCCACCGCCCCACCTCTCTTACCTGCACCGGCCGCGGCTGTCTTGGTCTTTTGAATACTGAGGCAAGATCTTTGGAAATCTGAAGTATCTCTTTTCTTTCATTTCCAAATATCTTGAAAAGAAAGTAAGCAATCCATTTTTAAAATTTGGCTGCAAAGTTAGGTCTACATCACCATGGATCCAGGGTGAGCTAATAAACCTGATTAGATTGACTCATGGAAAAAGGGGAAAGAACACCACACTTCACCAAACTTACCACACTGGTAGAGCAGATTGATTTTCTGGATATCTGCATCGCTCATGGCAAAGGTTTGCCCAATTTCGACATTGCTGTCAGGAATAGGGATCAAAGTCTCAGAGACGCCATCTTTGGAATATGCCATCCTAATGGAAATAAAGAAGAAACTCAAGAATCTAGTAATACAGAGGGGAAATCCTATTTCTCTCTGTTGTGAGATTTTTAGAGATGTTTAATGGTGAACTACTTTGTGATATACATAAAATATAAAAGGAACATCTGGAAATATTAAAGTGAAGTTACACAGTTATGCAAATTGCACAGCCTTGTCCAGGAATGTTTATAAATATATGGGGTAAGATACATAGAACTATCTTCATGCACCTAAACACGGCCTTACCACAGCCTGCCCAGTAACCAAACCCTTTATCTGCCTATCACCAGATCACTTATGCAGTCCTATTTGCAATGTAGATGGCAAAGCAAACAATAGCCCACTGCAACATGCTGCTGTCTTCCATGGGCACGGATAGACTATGATTTGCCTTTGTGCTTGTCCATGTTCAATCACATGATACATTTGACCCAAAGAGGGCAAAAGTGCAAGGTGGCTTTACACCCAAAAATCGAAATTCTAAAATCCTGAAATGCTCAGTACATTCATGTGTTAAGTTGGGTCAGAGGCATCATGCACAGAGGAGTAGGTAAGTAGTAGGTCTTCTGATGTGGTCTTTATTGGTACACACTACTACTGTGGGTGACTACCCATATGCTGCTCTACAGTATTGCCTCCCCTATCCCCCTCACTTCCTGTGCCTTGCCCTTGTAGAGCGTGGTGTCAATTGTCCAGTGGAAGCTATCAGCCTTTAGGTTCTACTGCCCCTTCTAATGACACACTATCATGTTTTCTAAATTGTTTCACATCCACCAGCTGTACGGTCTCCCTTTGCGAAAGAGCAATTGCAGAAGGCAGAAATAGCCCATACGAAGAAAATCCCATTGTCTGAGAAAAGCCTCCCCAGTAGAGGCCACAGACCTAGACATCAACACGTCATCCTTCTACTTACGCAACAGATTTATAAATATAATCCCAAAGTCACAGATTCCAAGATGGAGGTTCTCTGCAACAGGGAGCCCCACAAACGGCAATCAGTTCTCAAGTGATCAGCTACACTGTACTTACTTCCCATAGTGTAGGATGGAGCCATAGTCATAGGGAGTGTATTTCATGTTGTTAGTATCAACTGTTTCAAAGTCAACTTCATGACCTGGAAGAAAATGCAATACACGCCCCTTTAAACATTGACCCACTCAAGTCACTTCATCATTTAGATGTACCAAATGGAATCTCAGCAAAAAAAACTTGCATTTTTGACAATGTAAGTTCAAGTCAATCTGCCTTGTTTTACCGGTATTATAAAGTGATGAGATGCAGCCTAACACAAATTGTGAAATATATGACCCTCTGCCTAAAAAATTGATTGAAATAAAACTAGGAATAACCCAGCAGACCCACTAGAATCAAGGGGAAACACAAACAACAGAATGATGATTGGGTAGTTGTGGGTCAATGTAGTGCTACTCCTGTATCAAGGGAGAGCTGGTGCTTTCATCTAAGACAAAGGGTGGGTATGTTTCACAATTCAAACTCGGCACTTTGGAGCACTGTGGCAAGGAGAAATGAGGCTCATTGGTGAGGCTTGTGAGAATATTACCATATCCTCTAATTGCTTTTGTCGGGAGACTGAGTAAGAAGGATTCTATGCTGTACAAAAGAATTGCTTTCACAACATAATGTTGTCAATCGTGAATGTGTTTTGAAATTCATGTTATGTCCTGAGGAAGACCTGTAAGGGCTGAAACACGCGTGAGACAAGAGACATACATTAGGTACTTATTTTTATTTACCTCTTTTGTGACTGCTGCTGAACAGCAAATTGCCACTGCATGAATTTATTTTAGATTTTTTATTTTAGATTTAATCATGATCACTGTGAAATGAACCTTGTAACTTATGTTGATGGTTGATGATATGAATTTTATTTCTATAGTCATTATTTCTTCAATGTCTGTTTCCTGTTAAACTTTAAAAAATGTTCTAAAATAAAAAGAAACATTGAGTTTTAGATTGTTTATCTGTGGTCTAATGTTAACCACTTAAAAAGGTTTTCCATATAATAGCATCATTTGGAATGTTTATTAACCCATCATGTGCCTTAAAGGAAATATAATAATGCTGTTCTCCAATGCAGTGATCTTAGGTGGCACTGCACTGGCCCACAAATACGTACTCGTTGTTCTCCTTACAACATTCTGATTAACAAGAGATCCTGTATACAGAAGCCACTAGCTAATGAAACCTTTAATAAGGTTTCCCCTTGAATTTGATAGGGTTAAAACAGTTTAATATTAGGAAAGATAGGCCTCAAAGGGTTTCCTCTTGGTTTAGAAAACTTTAAAGACTATTTTATGCTAGGAAAGACAAGCATCATTTACCAAGGATTTTCTCTAGTTTAAGGAAAATAACCTTGTTAAATAAGGCCTGATCTTTTATAAACTCATGTTCGATGTGATGGACTATGGCCTGGATAATTTTTTGTAGTTCAAATTTACATAGGCGATAGGTCTGTCTGGCGCACAGCTAGGATATTTGCCTGGTTTATTAAAAACCACAAAGGATGCTCTCTGCCATGAGGTCAGAGTTTGTCCTGTTAAATACTGCCCCCAAGATTAATAAAAAAAAGGCCCTTTAATGTTTCCCCACAAGTACTTCCAAATCTCATTTGGTAGACCACCAGGGCCAGCTACTTTTCCTGCTTTTAAGTTGCAAACACCTTTTGCAATCTCTTCTGTATAAATTTAGGACACAATATTCTTTTGATCACTCTCTGTTATTTTTGGAAATGTCATCTGAAGGTGGTAAAACTTTTGTGGATCTCATCTTTTTTGTATATTTGTATCATGCTTGCTGTATATATTTTACCCTATTCCTGTTTTGTCTGCAAACGGTTTGCTGCACCAGCAATTTTCTTATGTTTGCTTTTTATATAGAGCATTTTTCTTACGATTTGACTGGGTTAATCATTCAATATATTTCTTGTTGAGCTGTCAATTGCCCTTCTATCTGGCAGGCAAGGCCTTAAACCAGAGCAGACATTTCATGAATTGGTCCATCTTTGCTGGCATAAGTCCATTTTGAGACTGTATTAAGCTACAAACAAGTTCTCAGATGTCAAGCTTAGTACATGAAATATAAACACTTTTTTTCTCTCATGTCTTTGGTTTAGGATTTGATAACAGCTAATATTCTTAGGGTTGGTCATTTCCTACCCATTGGTGGCCTGGTGAATCAAGATATTGGGGAAAGCAATGACCTCTTGATTATTTTACATTGATTAAAAATTTTTTTGAAAAGTACAACAATGATTTGAGTAACCAAAAAACAGCATCAGCTTCAGAGTCGTTATTCCTAGAACATGGAAAGGGTTGAGGACAAATTTGGAACTGGCTTCTGAGCACAAAAATGTAGGCCTCATTTAAACAGAACAAACTCCTGCAAAGAAACAGGAAAAAAGGTCAAAGGAATATACCACTTAGAATGTTCTCCCACTGCACCGCCACGTAATTGTCTCTGTCCTTCCTGACATGCTCGTGGTGGAAACCAAGACTATGCATCAACTGATGTGCGATGACGCCGGTCACCATGCAGGACGATTTGTCTATCGAGACAATCTGCTGGTTCCCAACACGGCCTAAGGGCGACCAGCACCTAATGGATGAAAAGAGAGCAGGCACAGTTCACATATTGTTTCATGAACAATACAATGACAATCACATAAATTTGTTTGCAATCTATCAGTAACTAAGAACAATGAGCCCAGAATCTTTCCTTATTTGATCAAAGGATTACTAGAGCCGTTCCTACTTTTACACAAGACAGCAGTGGAGCTTGACTATTCCGACATCCATGGAAGTTCTAGTGCACTTCCTCTATGAACCGAGCGAGCAAGAGGTCCATCCTCCATGCACACCCCATCCAGCATCTTCTCAGCGGTGTTGAGCAGTACTGATGTTAGGTCTCCTTGCATCCAGTAGAGATCATCTCCCTTCCCTTGCATGAGTTCTTACTCCCTCTTACCTACAGAAGTACATTATTTTATTCTCTTTTCTATGCTCGCAGCTTGCCAACTATGACATTTGACTTCACTATGAGTTTTGTCTTCCTGTCTAACAAATTTACAAGCTTATCAGCTTGAGGCAACTTCCACCATCAGCAGCAGAGATTTGTCAATTCTTAGCGGAATCTAACACAGTTTCTCACTCCTCTCCCAAAGGTATTTTACTACATTTATTCTCACAACTACATAACAGCAAGGACCACAACATAGTCAAGGCGAGTATGCAATGCATTTTACAACTACTTTGTCTCCGCTCATTGGCCATACACCTATATACGTTTTTTTTTAGTTTATTAAATTATAATTTGAATTCTTTTTTCTAAACTGAATTGCAACTTCATTGTAACCCTTTTTTCTATGTGCATAGCAAAGTGTTCCTTTATCTCTTACCCGTTATTTAATCCTAATACGTTATTTAATCCTAATATTTACCCTAATTTTTAATTATTTTCATTGCATTTATTTTATTTCTCCTTTTTCTAACCCTTATTCTAACCTCAACCTTTCATTCACTTTTTATTTCATTAAAATATATTATTCAACCTTCACCGAAACCGAATATTAATCCAAACACTTATTTTTCCATATTAATTTAACTCATTAATTATCCTTAACCTAAACTAAGTAATCATTCTAAACTGATTTAATTTAAATCATGTTAATTATTTTACACAGTCTAAACCTATCCCAAATACTAACCTCTCTAATGTAAATATTGATATTTAGCATATTTTGTCAATGTTCTTATTTCAGCTATACCAAAACTAGCCAATCAAGTCAAGTCTTGACTTGACTAGCCAATCATTTTTCTAAAATATTTTAACCCAAATTAAATAGCCTAATTAAAATTTTAAATATTTTTCAGGGGCAACCTTACATTTTTATAGTAAATTAAATTATATGATAAATGTCCTTGTTGTTTTTTTATTAAATAAATGTATCATGTTAATGAACCCCTTTTTATAAATGTATTATGTTAATTAACGCTTTATGGCTTGAGGGTGGAGAAGGGGGTCAGAAACCTCTCCTGATCTTTTTTTTTTACTTTTCATCAAATGGTAATTCATTTCAATGCGTTACCCTAGGTTTTTCAATGGCTTACCCTTAGGTTTTTTTTAACTGTATTTATTTTAAATTAACCTATTCCCTTAGCTAATTTCTCTTCATTTTTTAAATGCTTACCTTAGTCAATACAGTGGCTCATTAAGTTGTTGTTACCATGAAATGGTGTCCCATGAAGCAGAGCTCTCGATGTTGAGACACCAATGCTGCAGAGGTGAACCCATGCAGTCGCCACTGACTTTGAAAACTTTCTTTCTGTTCTCAATAATATGAATATGTCACTATGGTGTCTACCAGGCCACCTCAAGGGTTCTCTTTCAGACTATTGCACGGTGAAGTAGCCTCCTGTCTACTCAGTCTCTACCACCAGGCCTCAGCCTCTCTGGTGTCCTGCTCAAGTCTCTTATTGTAAAGTCCACCACCTCTCATTACCTGGAATAACCAGCTTTGGTTGCTTCAAGTCCTACCACCCTATCATGTAGGCTGAGTACCACATTAGCCCTTCAAAAGCCATTTTGCCCGCTGCCCTGTACTTTGCCATGTATTTTTTCTAACCCCGGGTGGGTAATTCCGCTCTGCCAACGCAGTTTGCGGATTTTTGCCTACTCTGCACTCCGTTCCAAACGCGGAGTTTAGGCAAAAACTCCCCTCGGTGGCGGAGCGGAGTTAGCCAGCCCATCCACCCTCCCACATTAATACAAAATTAAAAAAGAAGGCACTTACCTGCGTGGCTGCCTCCTACTCTGCCTGGCCACTCTCCTTCCTGCTACTCGCCGTCCTTCTCCCACGCAGGTAAGTGCCTTCTTTTTTAATTTTGTATTAATTTGGGCGGGAGCGTGGCGTATTTCCACTGAGTTTTATTCAAACTCCGTGGAAATACGCGTAGAGGCACTACGCCTGCTACGCCCAGGCTTAATTTTTTCAGAGTTCCCTTATTCTCAGGGATTACTATTTGGTAGCAATTTATAAGTATTTTTTCACTTTCAAGTGCATTCTATCTTTGGTGGTATGGGCTCTTCTGTGTTCCCTTTCTTGCTCTTGTAGGAGTCTTGTTTGAAATCAAAGCTTAACTCTTGCAGAATCACCACAAACCACAACAAAAGGACATCATTTATGTGGAGGAAAGAGTTGTTTAGTCACACTGGAAACTTTCAGCATCCACTGTCTACAACACTGCAAGCATGTTAGGGAAAGAAGTTGGCATTGCTGATCACAAAGAGGAATCACTGTGCATCAACGCCTCCTTCTATCGCTCTGTTGCCACCATGAGTCAAGACATGTGCCCATAGAACATTGGGCATACTCTATGTGTGTGTTATGAGGTGCTGGGCCCACTTCAGCCTAGTAAATCTGAATGTCAATGCATCCATTCGCTTCATTCTTACCCGCTGCCTGACTCAAGGGTGATGTAGTCTGTTTCGTTGGTTCGTGGCACAAATCGGATGCACGTTGAACCGTCAAATTCTCTGAACACGGTGAGAAAGATAATCTTGTGGTAGAAGTCTAAAGGGGAGAAAGTAACAGAAGCAACCCATTGAGAAACATCTTGTGGAATAAAGAGGCTTACTTCCAGAAAACACAAAAAAGTTGATGATGAGAACTAGGCTGAGGGGTGCCTGAGTAATGGACTGTATGTTAACCTTTTGCGGCCACAGATGCAAGCAATGCCAGCTACTACATGACCCGGACTCCGCGATCCAGCCTCCGCCCTGCACCCCACCATTCCCTAACACACTCATCATCTTCAGGAAGCAAAGCGTGGTTTCTCATTCCAGAAATTGCCATAGGTCCCTTGTGACATTGCCTCCCTTTAGGGCAATAGATGATGACCAATGAGTAAGCAAAATGTCCACTCTGTGCGGGATATGGGCAGCACGTGCTCATGAGGATGTGGCCTAATGGCTGGGGCAGTCAACCTCGAAGCTTGGGAACAGGGTTCGAGTCTCAGCAGAGACGCTCAACATCCTGTGATTCTGGGCAAATCACTTAATCTCCCCGTGCCTAACAACAACAAAAAAATGAATGTGTCCATCTGTAACGCAACTGGTGCTAATGTAAAGCACTCTGATACCTTCGGGTCTAGTTCGCGCTATATAAAACTCCCCCCAAAAAAACAATTAATAACAAAGTATAAAATTTGCGAGCCCCGCCTGCAACCTCTCCCAGGCCTGCAAAAGATGCCCGTCTCAGTAGAAGCTGCTAGACGGGGTGAGAGGTTGGGGCGCATACTCTCTGGGAGAGGAATGGCAGGGGCATAGCTTCAGGGGGAATTGTATGGGGTGGGACACCCCCTATTAATTTCTTAGTCTTGCCTGGCAGTGACAGGAGGATCGGCCGTCTACAGCAACAGTAACATCGGGTCATTGTTGCTGCAGACTGGGTAGTGGCGATTGAGCCAACATATTAACACGAAAAGCCGATGCCAAGTGTCTGACTTAGCTCTAGGAGCCTAAGCACAAGCTGAGCCATGAAAATTTGTGGCATATAATTCATGCAACAAACATCATGTAAAAATATGATAAGATTGCTTCAAAATTGTGGAAGTGTTTCACATTAGCACTTCAGATTATTTCACTGAACTGAGAGTCTTTTATTAACAACAATAGTTTTAAAACTGGAACTTAATAATATTCATGACTCCCTCTACCTGACGATAATGCCACAAGCGAACTCAAGGGCAAGACAGCTGTCATGTGTACCATATTTGTGGCCTAGATACATATTTTAGATGAAGCAATATTACAGTCTGCTACATCAAAGACAAGAGGTTTTGTGCAGTGCACTTCTTGAACTCACTCATTTGAAGCTCCTTTCATATGTGATAATGTAAAAAAGCAGGCTATTTGAAATTTAAAAAATTGCCTACGATCACACAATCTGTTGAAGTGGGGAAGCTGGGATTGATCCCAGAATATCTAGCTTCACATTGTTCAATTCAGCTACTAGATAAGTATCTTTTTCTCTCGCCTGTTTTACATCAAAGGTCACTGCTCTGTCTTTAATTCTCAGTGCTTGAGGTTGGACTTGGGGGGCCATGTGAAAGATTGCCTGTTTTTGTGATCAAAGATCCAAAAGGACCTCAAGATGAGGCCAGGATCAGGCAAGTGGTTTGAGCTTTCAGTGGCCCGCCCACCTCCAGGACTGGGCCTGGGATTGCAAGGTGACCTGCAAAGATATGTATGATGCACAGGCAGGGCCGAGGGCACAGATCTAATTGGACCCCTGCCCCTCGTTCAGGCCATATCAGTGCAACACCTGCAGGGCTTGGAGTGGGTTGAATACTGCTAGGCCTTACATGGGACAGTAATTGAAAACTATCTTTGAAATGGATCCCTGTTGGTTTGTAAATTCACGCCCTTTACATGCAACAACTATGCTTGAATTTCCAACCCCAACTTTAGAAAACCTTGATGTAATACAGAACATCCATGCAGTCCCTGTTCATATTTCATTTTAACTTCATCATGTATTCCTTGAGGGTCTTTGATTTTTCCATGTGCTGTGTTTCTTTAGATTTTTCATGCAACATATGACACTTACGTGAAACAAGTCGCCTCGAAACGCCTAGGTGAGCTCTGGTTGTGGGTGAGTATTCATAACAGGGCACAACCGAGAGCTCTGGAGATTCATCTAAAGGTAGTATACATTTCTCACAGTGACTGTCAGTGGATCATGAAGATGTTCAGACTTCATGCACATGCAATCTTTGGCTTCTCTACAGGGTGCACAGAGTGATGGTCACTAGGCCTGCGCAGAGTTCGTGGACTTCTGCACAGCGGAAGTCTGCGAAGTGACCAAAAAACTCTGCTGCGTTACGCGGAGTTCTGCAAGTGGTGGAGTGCGTTAGGTCGTGCCGTTCATGCTGATTTTTAGTGCCGGGTGTTTGTTCCGCACTAGAAAATCAGCACGAATGGCACCATGCGCAGCACAAGAGGGCACTGCTTCTTTCTGCCACTCGAGTAGATTTTCTACTCGAGCTGCAGCTTCCTCAACGCTAACGGATGGTTTCTCAACGCAAGCGGTAGTGACTATTCGTGACCATCCGCGAGTGCCTGCATAGAGAAATCTCACTGGGAGGTGGTCTAGCGGTGGATTTTCCTCGCTCGCCAACTTAACGAGGGCGAGCGAGGAAAAACTCCGCTCCGCGAAACTCTGCGTTCTCAGCGGAGTGGGGAAAACTCCGCGAACGGAGCTGAGTTCGTCATCCAGACCTAATGGTCACGTATCTGATAACTGTAATTGGGATTTTATGGCAAAGTGTGTGACAGAGTTACACGGCTTTCAAAATATTGTCAGTGCCAAAGGAAAATAGTATGCAGTGCTTAAAACTGAGTTGGTGTGTGGTGTGTGGGGGTGGTGGTGAAGTGAGGACATGAACAGAAGTACGTGAAAAAGAAGAGAGTGGCTAGACTAAGAAGAAAATTATGATGTGTGAGATATGCAGATGCAGGATTTCAGAAAGATGTGGGAAGAAAAAGGGAGTAAGTGTTTAACAGAGTGAGAAAAGGCAGAAAAAAGTGGCGCGATGGGGGAAGTTATTGAGACTCTCTGAAAACCACCTCCCTTTCCACGGATCTTAGCAAATTTCAGAACTGAAACATTTTCAATGCTAAAAATTCACAGCAAAATCATTGTTGTTACTCGTTTATTTGATAATGCTAGCAAGCACTGGTGCAGCCAACAGGTCTGGTTTGCTTTTTTAGACATATATCTAGTGCTGTGTTATCTCTCTGGGTGCAATAAGACACATCTCACAGAGAGGTACCCAAATACTGGCCAGGTGGCATACTCTTTAAAGATCAGGATTTTAATGTTTTGAGGCACACCACAAATAGGTATGCCAAGTCTCTTTGCCAATGCACCTTTTTCATCCAACTTTAAGCACTGACTGCCTGGGATGATGATGACAGTGATCCGATCCATATACTGCGTTGGAGCTTCACGCCTGTCACAGGCCTTATGTGTGGAGCTTGAACACTTGGTACACTGTGCTTCAGCAATTGAAGCTGGGAGAGGATGTAGCCTTACGGCTAGAGCAGTCGACCTCGAAGCTGGGGAACCGGGTTCGAGTCTCGCCAACGACGCTCAACATCCTGTGATTCTGGACAAATCACTTCATCTCCCCGTGCCTACAAAAAATGAATGTGTCCTTCTGTAACGAAACTGGTGCTCATGTAAAGCGCTCTGATACCCGATGGCTCGGGTCTAGTTCGCGCTATATAAAACTCGATCTGAATCCACTTGTGTATACGAGAAGTATCAAACATAGGGTCTGCATTCCAGTGTTTTAGCTTTCACTGTTGAGTCATAAAAAAAATCCATCTTTGTTTACTTTCTCCTGGTTCAGAACTTCACAGCCCAGAGCGCGAGATGACCCACTTCCCTCAGGCTCTGCCTGGACTGTCACCCATCTTCCTCTGCAGTGTGACAGTGGGTCACGGGCAGGGCACAAGTCCTAAAAAAAGAAGTGGGGGGACGCTGACGTCACGACAGGAAGTGACGTCACGAAAGGTGGCTTACACCATCAGACTCATTGCCTCCCCTCGCTCACCCCTTAGATGCGACTGCATCAGAGAAGCCAGCGCGTGAGCAGCGTTCTGAATGAGCTCCGATCTCGCCCCATAGAGGCCAAAGAGTGAATGTGTGGCTCCATTTGCTCCAGTTGTCGAGCTCCCGGTAAAATAAGTGGGGGGACGCCGTCCACCCGCGTGGTACCCCGACTCGAGCCCTGGTCACGGGTCAGTGTTTGTGGCAGTTCCATATCTACTCTGAGAATAGCAGTGCAGACAGGTACACTTTACAGATAGTTGATTTGCATCCTAATGATTAGTTCTTATTGAGTTTCATGCTGTGTCATACAGAAGCAGAGTAAAAACTGAATGTTCTGATTAATCGGGGCACACGGTTAACACAGTTGCTGGTGTCACAGCTGCATGTGTGATCTTAGAACATGAATGTACATGTCAACAACATGTTCTCCAGCATTTGGCTCTTTTATATTCTCACATTCTTGAATCATTCTCCATCTCCAGAAATTTTAGATACCAATGCTGGAGAAATGGAGTTATAGATGAGTAAATCATTTCTTATACATCGTTTCGAGATGGCTCACTGCTATTCTTTCTTTTATGAGTTCTCTTACAGCCAGCTGTGGCCGAGTCACAGTGTCGTATCAAAGACATCATGTTATCTGTACAGAATCTTTCTGCACTGTGCAGTATCAGGATTCTTGCTTAGATTCTGTGATGGTCGTTCCCCATCACAGAGATTTCCAGTGCCTTCTTGCCCTGCAGGGAGCTCTGCATACATTTCAAGGTCACTAGCTCCTTTTTACAGCTCAGGTTGTGCACACTGAGATCAACTCCAAATGCAGCAATACCATGGTTACTTACACACATCCATCCATACAAGGAGGAGGATCTTGCATTTCTGCATAAGCTGTACCTGTTCCACGAGGAATGAAAGCCTGCGCTGCTGATGTCCAGCTGTACCTCTCGTGTGAGGAATGCTGTGGTGTACATCTTCCGTGAGGATGGGAAGCTTGTCAACTGGTGCACATGGTGTATCTGTTCTGTGAGAAAACGAATCTTGCCCAGCTGCGGTCTGACTGTGCTTGTTCTGTGAGTGAGACTTGCACTGCTGATGGTGTGCTGTACCTACTCTGTGAGGGAGGACGCTTGTTCTCTTATGTTTCAGAAGCATTATCCACACTCATCTTTGTGTACCTCTCTGTTGGTGCTCTGCGTGTGCATCTGGTTTTAGTTTCAAACAATGACTGTGAGCATCCAGTGGGTGCCCCAATCTTTTTGGAAAACCCGTAGGAATGGCTGCCACCTTTGTCTGAGGAGAATACTCAACATTTCTGTGAATTCTGAGGTCATTCAAGGGCCAGATGTTGACACTTGAAGAGCACTTTGTGTACAACACTTTGTGTTCTTTTTATTTAACATAGCAATTCTGCCTCTACATTTAAAATATTTAGGAATAGTCTAGACAGTTTTAAAAGACTGCAGACATGTTTCCATCTTCTAGTTGCTACTCTATGTTTGTATTTCAAAGAGAAAACAATACAGATTCTGATGATTTCCATGATTTGTATATCCAATTTGGCATGAAAATCCTGACAAGGTCAATGATCGTGGTTTCAGTCCTCTTAAAATACCATGGATGGTTAATGTACATTCACCTGAGCATTGCATGCAATTTTAGATCTCACATTTGTAGTCTAATTAAGATAGCTCAGTGGGTAAATTCTTTGGTTACAGATATCCTTATGTAACCTTTGCCACCACTTGAGCCCTTTCTAGTGCATCTACCTAAAGGCTTCTCATCATCTGCTGCACTGGGGGTGGTGGAGGGGGTGTTAACATGGACTTGGTATCTCCCATCCTCTTCCTGCCTCAGCCTGGTTCCATCCACCCTTTCTATCATCATCTCCCTTCCAGTCAATTCACCGTGATGTCCTGTCACACGGCAATGGGCGAGGAGACAACTCCTAAGCAATACATCTGCTGCAAGCCATTCAGAAGGTTCAGTGTTTGCTAGAGCGATAGTGCATCGACCTCCAGCCGCACTAAGACATCACCCTACATCAACAGTACACATTAGACGTATTTCCTGTCACCATCATATGCACAATACAGCTAAAAGTCATGCAGTTGTTTAAGTGTTTGCTCTCTCAGTGGTACATCCTTTCAAGTTACACTGGCATATGATAGCTTATCATTAATTGAGATATCCATTGAAAAAAATTAGATTAAACCTACTACATTAACAACTTAGAATGGCATCACAGCCATTAGGAAAGCTAGCACAGAACTTAATAACCACTTGTAGGCGAGCAATGCACTATTGTAAATTCCAGTAGAACCAAACAAATTGCAATGTACTTCAGCACACACATAAACTTAATAGCTTTAAAATTGTGATGTCATTTCTATATTTTCTGTTAAAAGAGAGAAAGCAAGATCGAGCACTGGTGTTTTGCGGTGTAGATCATCGTAGTGTACAAGGGTTTTTTGGTCCAGGTAGTTTCTAACTTTCCTTTTCTGGAGTTTTATGTGTATGCCACCTACACACTGCTGGGTATTCTGCTGACTTTTCCACTATTTTGCAGATTTCAACTAGCCTATTCTCCCTGATTGCTGTCTTCTTCCAAGCATCATCTTCTGCTGTGTCTGGGCATCTAAAAGTCCTGCTCTTGCATCCTGGTCTGCTGATGGTAGGTATAGGTTTAAGCTAGCCTGCTCTACTGGGCCTCTCTGCCCTACATTGCCACAAGGAGGAACTGGACTAAAGTGGACAAACTATCTCACTGAGTCCCCAAGCTGACTGACATTACTTTTCTGAATAACAGAAAACAAATGCCCCTACCCCTGTTCATTACCACCGTCCTATCTTTTTTAGTTGGGTCCAACTTTTTGCTTGTTGGGAAATCTCAGGCTCACAGACACCTACATTTATTGACTATGCTACAACCCTGAAGAAGAGCCCTCCTCTCCAGGATACTCACACAAATGGTGCTTCTGTCTCGTCAGTTAGCTAAGACTCTGACTTTATTATTCAGGTGGTGTTGTAACATAGGCACCAAAGACAGTGACTCATCCAAATGCCAGCGTAAATGACATCACACACTCTTTGCCTCCCCATCCTCTCCATGACATTACAAGGCTGACCGCTTGTACCACCCGGGGGGCAGCGCATACAGTGAAATACGGTGCCAGCTGCTTCAAAGCTGCGCAGTGTTTCTTTGTGCAGGCGGCAACCCACCTGCACTTTGAAGAGGGTTTAGAGATCCCCCTACACAGGGCCGTTTCTACCATAAGGCAAGACTAGGCGGCCGCCTATGGCGGCAAAAGGGGGAGGGCGGCAAAAATCTGGTCACACCTCAAGCACTCGCTGGCTGCGTGCTCCGGCCTTCACAAATTTCAAAGCTAGTGGGTTTCCCTTCTTCTAGAAGCGTGTGCCTGCGGCGGGGACCGCCCCTTGGAGGCGGCGCTTGGCTGATGCCACCTCCCCTGCCAATAATATTCACAGAGGAGGAGAAGCAGAGAAGGGCTCGTTTTAGTTACCTACTCTCCTGTTTCAAAACTTCCTCTGGTGCCACTAACGCCGGCTGCTGCGTTTTCAGCCAGTTCACCTGCCAGGACTAAGAGGCGCAGAGCATCAGGGAGCCGGTGCTCCCGCCTCGGGGTAAGTCTTAGAGGTGTGCGCTCAAATTCCTGCAGAGGAGGGAGCTGGGACTCAGGGCAGGCGCGTCTTGTCTCCCGCGCCTCTCTTCGTGTGCGCTGTACGGCCGCCGAACAACTTATGCTTATTTCCTACTCGCTCCGATAACTTATAATGTTTACCCCCCTTTGTTTCTGGTCAGTTTTAGTTTATTCCTACGTGGCTACAAGGGGAATTAACGTCAACGTTCCCAACTCACGGGTTCTGCTACGTGGGCCACAAATTTTATTTTTTCAATTTATTGATGATTCCTGTAAAGACACGTTATCCAGCCGAATGTATGAGGATATGTGTATTCGTGCCTGCCTCAGTGCCTCACGTGACACAAGCTCGGCCTGTCCAGGGGTTGAGCTCGAGCTCTCAGCTGAGGAAGCTCCCAGGCTAGTCAGGGTTTCCACAGTAATTAAGCCGGACAGGACTCGATACCGGAGGTGGGATTTGTTTTTCTGTCGCAACAGCCAAGCAGAAGAAACGCGCTTTCTTAAGGGTTTAGGGCTGTCGAGTTACCGTGCTGGAAAGGGTTCATTTTACACAAAAACAGAAAGGGATTCCAGAGAAAGCTTAAATAGTGTCGTCAGAAAGGTATCTATCATATCTTGCCAAGAATCGTAGTAAAGTAGTCGATTTGTTTTCCTAGAGGGGGGCTTCATCTGTAATCATTGAAGGCGAGAGGCAGGAGTAGCAGAGGAAAGTGTTGCCTTCCCTGTAGCGGTACTTATTGCACACCAGAGGCCAGCAACGATTTCTTTTAAACATGGTAACAACATGTCCGAGTAGTTCCAGAGTATTTAATAACTAACACGAGTAATATAGTAAATATAGTTTGTTACCCATAATTATAATGTGAAAGAAAGGCTGAGTGCATGTGAGACATGACACAGAGAGCACGTGATGCACACAGTGGTTAAACGACTGTGGCAAAGAATGTCCATGATAGAACTTACTAATGAGTGCACAGTATTTAGCCCCTGAAATGAAAGGAAATATTTATTTAACAAAGGTAGGCAGCAAAAAAGCTCAATCATACGGCAGGCATCATCGAGGGTTTTTATATTCTCTACACCTTTAGATTTATCACTTTCAAAGCATGCCAACTACCTCGCAGAGATAGCAGGATAGAAGGCAGAATATGTATGTGATTATTAAATATCTCATGGCGATATCTAGCTTTGCCTCACAAAGTTTCTTTTAAAGCGACACTTCCCCACCCTTATAACAGGTGACGACGGCCTCTGCCACGCCCTTTCCATGTTATTCCTAGGCTGTGATTTCCTGACTTTGATTTATTGATGATTCCGGACTTTGATTTATTGATGGTTCCTGACTTTGAGACGGCGCGTAGGTAGGGCTCTGCGGGGCAAGGGACAGCTTCCAGGGTGTCCCCATTCTATCTCATGCTTAACCATAGTAATGAGATGGTAGGGGAGGGGGACATTACGCCACTGCTTTGAGACTTCTATAGTGCGAGCAGGAGACTGTACTCAAGCTCTCATACTTCCTTACACCTAGGGATGCCACTGTAAATTGGGCCTCCTTATTTTATCATGTGTTGCCCCTGACCAGCGCTCTGTCTGGGTTTACCTATGTGTTTTAGGCGTATAGCAGAGCGCCGTACACGTCAGTTTGCAGTCACCGCAGATTGTGGTGGTGTTGCTGCACCCTGCACAGTATTTCCCTAATCGAAAAAGGGTTACAGAAAAGTTAGATCATCGCCCCGCCAGCTCCTAAAGCAACCTGAAAATGATTCGCTGACGTATCACTGGTTAGTTTCTGCTAATTTGTAAATCAATTTGTGACGTCAGATCAGATTATTCACATGGCGTGGACAGTTGATCGATGAAAGCTGAACGCATCTGTCTCATGTTTTATCGCTGCCGGGGGAAGAGCTGTACCCCAACGCTTCCAGTATCAACCGTAAGAAGGAAGATCACACCCGGGCAGGAGGTTGGATACAAGTTCTAAAAGGGAGGGGGCGGCATTTTTCAATTCTCGCCTAGGGCGGCAAAACACCTAGAAACGGCCCTGCCCCTACAGGCATATGCAGAGAGTGACTGTAGGGGGATGTCGGGGTGATCCATGAGAACCCCTTAACCCCCTCCAGAGGGCTGCCTTCAGGAGGCATACTGACAGTGCGCCACCTTTTTGTGGCGCACTGTCAGTGTGCTTCTAAAGGGCATGTTTGCCTCGGCATCCTCATCTATAATATGGTGCTGGAGCAATGTCAAAGTGATTTACTCATTTGCATGGGGCCACGCCCCAATGCATGTTTGCCTCCACATCCTCGTCCATAATATGGTGCTGGAGCAATGTCAAAGTGATTTCCTCATTTGCATGGGGCCATGCCCCAATGCATGTTTGCCTCGGCATCCTCGTCCATAATATGGTGCGGGCGCAATGTCAAAGTGATTTACTCATTTGCATGGGGCCACGCCCCAATGCATGTTTGCCTCCACATCCTCGTCCATAATATGGTGCTGGAGCAATGTCAAAGTGATTTCCTCATTTGCATGGGGCCACGCCCCAATGCATGTTTGCCTCGGCATCCTCGTCCATAATATGGTGCGGGCGCAATGTCAAAGTGATTTCCTCATTTGCATGGGGTCACGCTCCAATGCATGTTTGCCTCGGTATCCTCATCTATAATATGGTGCCGGAGCAATGTCAAAGTGATTTCCTCATTTGCATGGGGCCGCGCCCCAATGCAAATGCCAGAATGCCCTACGAAGATAGCACTGGTGCTACATATGCGCCAGTGCTATCAGTGTTACAGAAGAGGCTGCACAAGCGTTGGCGGCCCCCTCTGTGATACCATAGTGCACTGGGGGTGCAAACAAGCAGGTGCACACACCCCTTGGGACCCTAGGGCACTCTCTGTAATGCAGCCCCAGGCACTACTCATTAAATACCCACATAACGTTTGATGCTTTCTTTGAGGCAGCTTTTCGCTGCAGCCACAGAATTCTCTCAAAAGTGTAGTAGAGACTCTGTAGGCAGCGATCTGCTGTCACTGACACTGATGGTGTCTTCTTAGTAAAGCTAGAAACACCTCTGGTTCTCTTGAGGTTTTCTAGCACTCAGATATTGCCAAACTTTTTCTGGAGACAGTCTAATTTCTAGAGGAAAGCTGTCCTGTTGTTGTGGACACCAGTGGAGCTTGCACTGTTTCAGCTTCTTGTTCGTCTGTATCCTTTTTTTTCTCTATGCTCATTCTGGGCCAACAGTACTACGCATTTTAATAGTGGCAAACCCTCAGATTGGGTGTTGTGTTGCTAAACTTTTACATTTTAATCAAAATAAAGGAACCGGGAGCTTTTGATGAGGTCCTGCACAACGCTCCTAGAAGACACGTAAATCAAAAGAATGTGCAGTTCCTAACGAGGGTGGGAGTGAACAGGTCTCTTATGGATTGCCCTCACACACCCCGAAGGATGTCATGCTTCATCATTGGGTTGTGCTCCTCGTCGGGCCGGCGCTGCATTGCCCGACGGGCTCCCGCGAAGGGGCTCTTTGCCGGAGATCTTTTAAGAGACAGCCGTTTGGTGAGTGAGGGTAAGTGGTCTAGGTAGTGCGTGAGTGTGAGTAGTGGATTAAAATAGGTTTAGTACTGCCCTAGAGGGAACTAATTTTATTCATGGGGTGTACTAACCTAAATAAAATGCGTGAGCCCTGTCTGGAATATCAATGATCCCACAGGGTCTAGTATGTGTATGCGGTCGACATGTTTCTTGCCTTCTGCCCCTAACGGGTCAATCGACAATTCTTCAGGACCAGTGTCTACAGGAGTAAATTCTCCTAAACTCTAACACTACCGCAAGGCCGGTGCCGAGTACCGTATTTGTCACCAGCGTTGTTAGTGAAGATCCAGGGTTGAAGACCTGGATAGGTGGGACCCCCGGTGATGAGGTCACAGGTGGACGGGGTAGCCGTGAGAGCACTTCGTTGCTCACTATGAGGGGGGCGCGCAACTAGCGATGCTCCTACCCTTGCTCAGGCTCCCGTGTTTTACAGACTCTTAAAATAGCTTTGCAAATGGATTCAGATTCGCAATTTGGAAGGGGTGTGTTGTAGAAGTCCCTTCCAGAAATGTGTCAGTATGTGGTGTAGCAATGTTTTGCAACCGAAATCCAGTCACAAAACATTGAAAATGTACCGACATCCTAGTTGTGATGTTAATCAATTCGCAAATGGGAAAGGGTCACAAAGTCACCACTGCCAATTTTTTTTTTAATGCACCCCCATTTCTTGTAAGAGAAATGGGCTGCGTTTAATAAAAAGAAAACTTTTTTTTTTTTTTAACACAGCCCTAGTTTCCTTTATTGAGAAGCAATTTCAGACATGGTGGTCTGCTGACCCCAGCAGGCCAATATGCCTTTGATGGCTTCCAATGAGGGTGAGTCACAATTTGCAACCTACCTGCTGAATATGAATGAGGTAGGTCGCATTGTAACCTGCACTGAATCCTTTTTTAGTGAACCAACCTATTTGTGAATTCATTGGTTTGGCAAAACCTTTTTGGTCATCCTAACATTCCTTATAGAACATTACTCAGCTGGAAGAGAGAAAGGGGGGGTGAGAGAGAGAAAGAAATAAAGAGAGATAGGGAGAGAGAGAGAGAGAGAGAGAGAGAGAGAGAGTGTGTGTGTGTGTGTGTGTGTGTGTGTGTGTGTGTGTGTGTGTGTGTGTGTGTGTGTGTGTGTTTCATCCTACTGCCCACCCATGGTACCATGCTGGTCATTGCATTATGGGCCTAATTCTTGGCAAGTTGTTGGCAATCATGGCATGAAACCTAAACCTCATACTAGACTGGTCCTTGCAAAATAGTGGCATTTTTTCCATTCTTGGCATCATGCCCAGCAGTTCTAAAGTCCTGGCATGATGGTGGCAACACTTTACATTTTGTGGCCAACCATGATCTGATGGTGTGTATCTCTGCGTTACGCTAGTAGGTCAAGATATATTGTGGGTAGGATTGACATAAAGGTGCCCATACTGGCATAATGCTAGCCATAGTGGAGGAGCAGCTGCTGGTTATATCTTAATAAAACTTGTTCGAGCGGTACCAGAGATGACAGTGGTTTCAAGCTTGCAACAACAGAGAAGGAATGTTCACACGATTACTTAACATTAGGAGACAACACATCTCTCCTCTTATATCTCAAGAAGTTAAGATTCCAAATATAATAGAACAGAGACAGGTTGACAATAACCAAAAGGCCATGACTGAAGCCACAAATCCCACCCACCCAAACCCAGTAGGCATGGATGGCCAGTCGCACTTACTGTAATCGTCTGTCTGCGTGTAGGGAATATATACATTTCCATCCGGGTTTTTGGGCCACGTACAGACGCCATGAGTGCACATGCCTGCAATCCTTCTGGTTGGTACTGCAATATCAAGCCCTGTAACAAAGTACTTTCCCGGACGTTGAACCACTGAAAACAAGAGAAGATGATGTGAGTGGTTGAACTACCACGTGCTCACGTCATTAGCAGGAACAGTGGCATAAACCCCACAAGGCAACCTGGACATTTCTGTGCAATGACCCTTAGATCAGGCTAACTGGAGAGGTAATAATTGTAAAAGCACCTATTGGTACTGCCACAATGTTGGTCACCCTAATGGTTTACTACCAAGCAGAACATACTATTGTGTTATAATTGCATCCTTTCAAAGCACCATACAGGAAACAGTTTGTAGACACCACTATCCCATTAGTGTGATCCATGCCTGATTGGATTTGCTGATGATGGAACTGCACTTCTCATGAATCCAATGCACTTGCACATCTGGCCATGTTCACATTACACGGCCACAGACACGTTTTCAATAAGGGTGTGAGCAACCTTGCCTGTGATTGTGGATTAGCTGCAAAATATCTAAGATGAGAATCAAACGGGTATATGCAGGGAATATCCATATACAATTAGTATAAATAAAAATGAATGTGTCCCCCAGTGCTTAATTTGTAATAAAATATGTGCCAGGGCCCTGGTCAGGAGGGCCACTGCAGCTTTAACCACCCATTGCCCCTGCCAATGCTGTCAAGGACAATACCTACGCAACTACTAACCATAACACTCCTACAAGTGTGATAATTCAGACTATTCCAGGTCCTCAAAGTGATAAGAATGGCTTGGGCGGCAGGAATTAATTGTTTTTAATGTAGATTGAATTAATAAATAGCTGTTGTTCTGCTCATCTCTAAATTACATGGACAGCGCCACCATGTGGCAGACTGTCATAAAGTGCTGGTGCTCACAATTAAGTACCGGTGCCGAGCACCGGAAACCACCGGCTCAAATTAAGCACTGTTGTCCCCCTTTAACATGATTCCCTAAGGCATGCAAGAGTCTGTAAAAGAATACTTCTGTAGTATTTCTGCACTCAGAAATGATTATGTGAATTGACCCCATGGTATGCAAGTTAAGTGTATTATACCAAAGCGAGCTCTGACTTTTGTTGGTCAATGAGAAGCCGCCATTCAATTTGGATGGAAGTGGGATGGGCACATGTAGTGCAACTTGGTTATGACTCATAAAAGGAGTGACACTTTCAACATTGACAAGCATCTAAGCATAAACCTCATGCTTACCCGAATACCTCGCTTGTAAGCAAGACGTAACTTGAGCAGTCAGTGCTTAATTTGTAAAATAAAAAGTGCCAGGGCCCTGACAAGGTGGCCACTGCAGCTTGCGCCATCCATCGCCCCTGTCATCACTGCCAAAACAACTACTAACCATCTCTCTCGCCTGCAAGTGCAACAGTTCCGATTATTCCAGGTCCCCAAAGCTAAAGGAATGGCTAGGGAGGCAGGTATTAGTAATTTTTATGCATATTGTATTCATAAACAACCATTGTTCTGCTCATTTCTAAATTAGATGAGCAGCGCCACCATGTGGCAGACTGTCATAAGTGCAGTGTTGACAATTAAGTGCCGAGCACCGGAAACCACTGGCTCAAATTAAGCACTGCCTGAGCTAAGACTGTATATCGCGTGGCACAACTAATGTTCGACGTCCATCATCAGTATGTGTTTGTGAGATCTGTGGTGTTCAATGTTGGAAGACAAGGGGCGGATCCATGCCAGATCTTCTGAATATCCACACAAGACAGCCTTACGTGCAATCAATGTAAATACAAATCAATTGTATTGTCGGTGGATAACCTCAAAATCTTTCAGGGATCCAGCCCACATCCCAGCGCAGCAAACGTTTCCTCTGGAAGACTCTGAACTCAAGTCACTCATTCCAAAAACTCACCATCCTTATTGGCTTCAGCTATAGTGTCGAAGGTGCTCTTCAGGGGTACCCCGTCTGCAAAAAGGAACACAGCATAAATGTGACGTTTACTGTGCAGAGTAAAGAGCTTGCAGGTGTGCCTACTTGGAAGACACATACAATGTTGTGCCCTTTTACCACAGTGTGTATATTTGTGATTTACTCACATATTTTGCATTTAGTTTCAACGCGAGCACTGTTTCTATCAGTGAGATCGTGAATGAAAGGTGAGAGGATTAAATGGGGGTCTAATATTGGGCTGTTGATTTTCATTGTAAGCTGTGAAAAGAATGAGCCTTGTTGTTATCCTGCCAGAGGGGCTATTTTAGTACAAAGCATTTCTTAAGGGGTGGCATTGCACCTTTTTGCTTAAGTGGCCTATTCGTGGGAGTTATTTCTAGGTGTGGTTGTGCAGGCACAATCCTAGTTGGTGCCAGCCCAGCCTGTATCACAGAAGGTGGAGGCCTAATGTGTGTAAAAGGGGAGGATCCTGCAATGAGGCTGCCCTCAGAGCACACCCACTGCCCCGCCCTCCTCACAAAGATCCCTTCCTCCACTGTGCTTCCTGCTCAGAGTAGAAGAGCCTGTGTGCAAGCAAAGACGTGTCATCATTGGGATGTATGACGATACCACGCATGCATTACATCTCATGCCATTAGATCGCGGTTTTAACAACGCAAGTCGTTACAACGACTTGCGTTGGAGGGCGCTGGACTTAGGAGTAGTTTAATTTACTATTCCAACTCCAGCCTACGTACAGTAGGGAAGGTGTTGGATAGTAATTTAAACTACACCTTGTCCTATAGCGCCCTCCAGTGCAAGTCGTTGTAACGACTTTCGTTGTTAAAACCGCGATCTAATGGCATGCGATGTAATGCATGCGTTCTAAAGGTTGTTTCCCCATCATTGAGCCCTCGTCCCTGCATCTCTGTTCTTCTGTCTCTTTTGCAGTGGAAGGCAATAGGAGTGTTGGGTCTTAGCCCTTGCCTATTCTGCTCCTGATTGGTAGACAGGCCAAATCCCTCTCTGTCAATCAGGATGCCTTTTAAGTAAGAGAGTGGACCAGGAGCTATACCTGAGCTTATTAAGCTGAGTCTGTCTTATGACGGTGGTGCTGGTCAACTGAGGATGTATCAGAGGTATGATGGAAGGACCTGGTCCTATGGGACTGCAGCTAGCATGATTACTGAACCTGAGCATGTGGCTACAGGTGGGGGACCAGCCCGAGACCTACCCAAATCATCCCTCCCCTCAAATGGGAATTCCTCTAAGGGAGACAGAGACACGCAGACACCATCATTGCGTTAGAGAATATACCATTCTCAGGCCGTATTTATTACAATCAACATAAACACGACATTTTATATCAACAAAATTATTTGATTATCCAAGCTTTCACATGACATTTACAATATGTACATCAAGAAACTTTGATTAAGGGGAACTAATACATGTCCTTTCCTAGCAACAGATCCTCAAAAGGAGTCATGGCTGGCCACTCCCCAGGCACCATGACATTGACTATTCCAAATGATTCGGGACTATGGTCCCCATACCGCAAGTTGCATATCACAAGGCGAACTCACCTGCCCCCACAAGATAGAGGGAGCGTGGGCCAGCATGAAAACTGGACCCCCACCATAACCATGCCAGAGCTAACCCAAGAAAGGGATCCCCCCTGGCACCCAATGGGGATGGGCCTGGGCAACTGGGCCATACCTTGGACCCCTGGCGCAGACGCCATCCCCCCGACATCCTCCGGGGCCATGTAATGGAGTACCGTGAGAGACTAGGGACAATCGCTGTAGCGGGAGTCCCAACCCTACTCTACACCCCCACGGCAACCCCAGCCCAGGTTTTAAGCCAAAGACTTCCTAATTCAGAATTCGCCTGCACTTCAGTTACTGATGCCAAGGTTGTCCACCTGTTTTGTGGCCAAACATGACTCCTTCCCCGCCCCAAAAAGGAACAAGTCTGTCTAAGGGGATGGGAGGGTGGAAGAAATGGCAGCTTCACCACCGCGTTCAGAGCAGCAGCGTGGCAAGGTCCAGGGAGCGGGCACAGCAACAAGGTCGTCGGAGGCAGCCAGGAGAGGGAAACCAGGTAACTATGTGGAGATGCACTCCCCCTTTTATCCTCACCTGGCTGCCCCCGCAACCGCCCAGACGTCCCCCTCACCCCACCGGCCTACTGGCCAATCACTTATCGCGGGTCGAAAAGTCTGAACCGGCCCGCACCTGTCTTGGGGGCTCACCATCGGTTGGTGTTGCCCCCTGGGCCATTTTACATGGGTGGATGAGGCGGTATGACATGGACTGCTGTAAACCGAGGCTGGTATGAGATGGTGGGTATAGGAGCCTGCAGGTAGCATATAATGGCTGTTTCTTTGCATATCTGAACCTTGCAAACAATGCCAGCACATGGGCATGTGAGGCTAAGACACAGTATATTATGAGGTTGCACCTAGAATATGGTGGCGACCCCTGGGCATGCGAGGCTACACCTGCCATATGTTGGCAGCATCTAGATGTGAGACTACATATATCTGGTTTATTCCCAGTAGCTGGGCTCGTGTGTGTGTGTGTGCGTGCATGTGTGTGTGCGTGCATGTGTGTGTGGGTGTGAGTGAGTGTGTGTGTGTGCATGTGTGTGTGTTAACATAGGAAGGTGTGCCTGCCTATACAATGACGGTACATTGCCACATCATGTGATGCTGCACAGGGCATACAATGACGGTCCCATAGCAAGTGAGGCAGTATATAACAAAAGGAGAATGTATTTATGCAGAAAGTGCCATGTCTAGTCATGTGTTGCTGCCTCTGGTTATGTAAGGCTGCCTCGTGCATAAAACAGCAGTACTTGGGCATGCGTGTCTGTACCTAGCACATGATGCTTACACCGGATCTGCAACTGCAATACCTGAGCATGTAATGCTGTGCCGGGAATACTGTGGCTGTATGGACATATGTAATTGTATAAGAACACAGGATGCTGTGGCTGTGCATAGCATGTATATCCGGCATCTTATCACAACGTCTGGTCACGTGATACTCCACCTGGGCCCTTAAGGCTCTGCCTTAGCATGTGAAGTTGCACATGGGCATCTGGGGGTGCAGCGGGCACAAGCACTGAAGGCGGTCTGAGAAGGCAGGCCATCTGGCTCTGCCAGTGCTCGTTTAAAGATGAAGGTATGTGCCTAATGGGGTTTGGGTGGGCAGAGGAATTGTCTAATAACCCAAGACCCCTTAAATTGGGGGAACAGAAATATGAAAGAATGAAACAACAAGAGGAGTTTTACGCACATACTTAAAATGTAAGCATACATTGTAAAGTAAAACATGTATGTTCTCGAGTCCGACACATCAGTGAGAATGACTCTCCTTTACACTTCAAACCTCCCCACACTGCACTTTAGAGTCACCGCATGTGGGAAGGGCTTCAGAACATTTAGATGTCAAACCACAGCACACACCCGGGGTCTGAGTGAGGATGTTCTAATAGTGATCGATGGGCACATTGAGGACGATGAGGCAACTCTAGCCAACCTCACCCTCGCCAGGTGCTGACCACAAGCAAAGCATGGCTTCCCAATGCACAGGAATGATGCAACCAGGTGGAATGTCCCTAGTTACAAAGTAAATGCAATTAGTTGTCAGTCAGATGCACTGCATTTTGAAAGAAGAAACAAAAAAAGACAGAACAAAACAGCAAAATGTAGTGGTTAAAAATAAGAAGACTGGTCAGTGGGGGCTGGACTGGGAACAGACATTTCCAATGTAAGCTGCAGATGATTTATAATAGCTATTTCCACTGGTAGATGCTGGACCCTGTGGGAATCTGTCTGCACGACAAATGCACCATTTACATATTGCTGTAAAGGTGCTACAGCTCGACCAGATGAAAACTACTGGGGTGTATCTCCCAGAAGATGGACTATTAAGTTGGAGAGAGCTTAATCCATCTGATAACATTAAGTTACCAAAGTGCTTCCATTTCAGTGCATAGAGAGAGAAGCGGCCATTTTGTGCAGTAGGCGTGCAATATCCAATATGGAAATGCTGCTGCTCCATTTTGGCATGGCATATGTCCTTTGCTTAACACTGGCCATACATGAGCTGTTCCCATCTAGTCATCTCCTTCGAGAAGTGTGGAGTATACTAGTAGGAGTTGGTCTCCTTTTTGATAGCTACTCAGAGGAGCAGTGACCAAGTGCATCGATCAGTGGAGTTTTCTGCTCCTCTGTCTCTTCTCTCCTCCTGCCCCAATGACTGCATCCCATTCTGGGGAAACATACATCATTATCGGTGTCTCTTCAATGTATGGAACAACAGTATATAGGATTGAAATGTAAATAAAGTATGTTAAATTTGCTGTCCTCCCTCCTTGCACTGCCCACAAGGTATCCCTTCTTCACAAAATAGTCATGAGACCTGGTGTCTCTTTAAAATAGACTATTTATGAACATCATGAGAAGAATGGATCAAAAAGTGCTGTGTCATGATAAACTCACAAGCTGTGGAAACATCATGAGCCTTGTGAAAGGATAATGAGATAAAAAATCATGATAGCTGGCAAACGTGCCAGTGTTACTACAGTCGCGGACAGCTGATTAATACACAGGAGATTAAATATGTTTCCTCAATGGGTATCTGATGCAAAGAATGTTAAAACTCTGCACAAATCCACTACACCCTGTATCCCAGGCACACGATGCTCACCTTCCAGGTCTCTCTTCACTCTTTGTTTTCTCTCCAAAAGAGGATTCTGGGGGGGAAAAAATTAAAAATCATCACTTTGAACGAAAGCCTATTTTAGAAAACTAAGGGGCATATCAGCAAGGCGGCGCTATGAAATTATCGCCGCTTTTGCGTCCTTTTTCGGGCGAAAAGCGGCGATAATTTCATCGCCGTATCAGCAAAGACACGCTACCGCGTGTTTTTCTGATTTAGCGCCCCTTACAACAACGCCCAGCTTTGCATCTCTAATGAGATGCAAAGTGGGCGTTCCGTGCCAAAATAACTGGAGAAATGTCGCTAACCGACATTTCTCCAATTATCAAGCTGCACGCAAACAAGCAGAGCGATAAGAAAAGTAGCGATAACCACAGCTATCGCTACTTTCCTTACGCCTGCTTGTAATCTGACTTAGCCATGTAATCCAATGGGAGGTGGATTACATGGCTAAAACCACCCTGCCCTATCAGCAAGGTATCGCTGGTCGCAGTGCGATTATCGCTGGATTTCCAGCGATAATCACACTGTTTTCCAGCTAACGCATGGATTCCTATCGCTTGGGAGATAAGCGTTGCTGATAGCACGCTATCTCCACAATAGAATCCAGCGTTAGCCTGCGATAATTATCCTCGCGCTAAAAGCGCTGAGCGATAATTATCTCAGTCCCTTGCTGATATGCCCCTAAGGGCCATATTATCAAGAACGGCGTTAAAATTATCGCCGCTTTTAAACGGCGATAATGGGCTTGATAATATGCCCTTGAGAATACCAATAGAAGCCCATGTTCTGCTGTGATCCTGGGCTTCTATTGGAATTCCATAACGCATATTATCAAGCCAATTATCGCCGCTTTAGCGGCAGTTTCCTGCCGCTAAAGCGGTGATAATGTTTGCGCCATTCTTGATAATATGGCCCTAAAAGCTTACTGCAGGTTGATGCTAAATGCAACACTGCTGGGTGGTTATTCAATATGAAACCTGAGGAGAAGGGGTTAAATCGAGGCGGTGCTATAAAATCTCCATCAACAAACGAGCGGGCGTGTAAGTGTATTCAGAATATCCCTGCTTTGAACATGGCATGCTCTCCTCTTTCGATCAACGGTCCAAATGACGTAGGGTGCATAGGTTGAGTGCAAATTTGTGGCCACATTTCCAGGTTATGTTTTTGCATCAATCTTTGCAGTAGCTTTGTGTGTGTGTGTGTGTTTTTTTAGGTTCTAAAGGGGCCAGGGTGGGTACTTAAATAACTGTGCAAAATCTTTTACAGTCTTTTTAGCACATTAATTCTGCCTCTGGTTGCTTGCAAAATCATTTAGGAATAATCTTACTGGATGAAAATCATTTTGACTAGACTTAAGATAATGTTTAAAAGTGAGGAAATGCCACATTATAATACATTTTTACCTGTCTTGGTAGGAAAATACAGGTCGTGCTGGTAAAATACTGATCAGGTGAGAACCCTAGTGAAACAGGAATGTTAAGTTGCACCAACACTACGGCGACCCATGTAATCCAGAAATGTAAGCGCAAAACTGCACCAACAGGGATGCACCCTATATAACACCCGCTAAGACTTTTAGACACATCGGTCTACGATTGCTGTACTGCTCAGATTTGCAAAGTGCTCAGGGATCAGACAGGGAATGGTTGCTGAAGTGCAGTCACAATGATGCCGTGTGAGTACTGTGCTTCATAAAACATCAAGCGCCATTGGTGGGTTATAAATTGTAATAATAGACTATGCCACGCGCGCACCTCAAGGGAGAAACTTTTAGTCAAAGCGTTGTTGCGCGCCGATGGGGATAACGGAGGCCACAAGCCGTTTCTCTCCTGTCCGGCGGGCGGCAGCGTAGCGGGCGTAACCTAAAATTGCGCCCACTGCACCCTTACGCCGACGCGAGCGCCATTACGCCTACTGCCTCCCACTGCCACAACCTTGCACACATGCACAGAGTATGTCTGTCTGCGCAGATGTGACTCCTTCGCGTTAGAGTGTCACCTCAGAGAAAGGCCCAGGGCTTTAAGTGGGCCGGGTCCTGCCGGTGCTCGGCACTGACAGTTCAAAAAAGTAGGTGCTGAGACTGGTCTCTATCGGGCTCCCCATTTTTGCCCTCGCCCGCAGGATGAAAAAAATAAATATATTAACTCTGCAGCAGTCCCCTTCAGTGCCTGTGATGTAACTTCAAAGAGACACATTTAAGTTATTTCACAGTCTCATAAGTTCAGAACTGAAGCATTTTCAATATTACCTACAACGAAGCCATAGTTGTTACTTATTATCTTATGCAACTAAAAATCATTGACAAAGCCAATAGGACTGGCTTGTTATATGTGTAATGTTACTTGTATTAAATATCTTGATGCAATGACGGAAACATCAAAATACCAGTCAGGCGGGACACTATGCTAAGCACAGATTTTTACCTTAAGTGTTTTTAAGCCACGCCCTTAGTTACATTGGACACGCCCCTTGGAGAGACCCCTCAGTTTTTTTCATCCCACTTAAAGCCCTGGGAAGGAAGGCCCTTGTCTGGGGGCTCGCCTCGTCCCACCACAATAGATGTTCAAAAGAGACAGTCAAAAGGGAGGGGTTCCTACTCCTGACTGCAACTAGGGGACAAATATTTAAGGTAAAATAAAAAATAGATGACATGGAAGTTCTAGGTCCAGTAAGCACGTATGTGCTATCCGAAACGAGCTTTGTTAAAATTGTTCCTACAACTGACCATCGCTAGGAACCGATGGTAACCAACTTAATTAAATGCAACAGCGCCCCCACCCCTCCTTGGCACATGAAGTGACAGAGACAACATCTGAAGCGCTTTTTCAGCCGAAGCAAGACTTACCAGCGCAGGGAGAGCCCAGCCGGTGGCACCGAGTGCCAGCAGCCCCACCAGTGCCAGGGCGTGCATAGTGACAGGAGGTTCTGAGACGGCAGGAGCTCTGGTGCCGCGTGCCAGGCAGGGTGGGCGATGCTTCGTGCCGCAGGAGTGGTCAAGTGTGTGGTACCACCCTCGGTGTAAGCTCTTTATACTCTGTCATTCGTGCCACACCCCCTGCCCATGGGCACACGTTAATGGAAATTAACAGCGGCGAGCTATTAGGGGGCTGGGGCTGGGAGTGTGCAAGAAAGTGCAAGGACACGCGCTGGGAAAACCCCCAATGGTCCTCAGGGGAGACACGTCCACACGTGAATTGTCTCTGTTTAATAGATGAGCCATCAATTGGGAACACCCAGCTTCTTTTATGAATTGCTTTAGGTATGTTTAGGGGTCTAAGATCATTTACCTGGGGTTTAAGAGTCTGGTATCACTCCAGGCGGCCTCCACCTCTCCTGCCTACTAAAGGAAGTGTGATCATGAACACACAAGTTTGTTGTGTTATGCTGAAATGTAATGGCATTTATAGCGCTTACTACCCCCAGAAGTCTAAGCATAGCTGCAAACATTCTCGACTGGCCCCTCACTGAGCACCCGACTCCCATTATTTTGTTATGGGTGGAATTTACTAAAAAAAAAAAACTCTGGCAAGGAAGCATTCAAGCATTCACCGTCGTGGCTTAACGGCCAGAGCGGCCGAGTTTGAAGCTGGGGAACCAGGTCTGAGTCGGGCGGGAGGCTCGAGCATCCTGTGATTCTGGGCAAATCACTAAGGGGGAGATGTACAAACATTTTGCGCTGGGTGAGCGCCACAAAAGTGATGCTAACCAGCCCAAAATGTTTTTTTTGCTATTTACTTTCCAATGTAAAATTTGTTTTGCACTGGAAAGCACCCTCTAGAGCAAAGCAGCGCGAAGCACTGCTTTGCGTTCCTTAGCGCCGAGGGAGCTTTACATGGGTGGTACATGGGCTACCCATGGAACCACCCATGCCTTTTGACGCAAAAACATATATAAAGATTTGTAGGCATGTTTTGCGCCAAAAGTTAACGCCCCTTCAAAGGAGGCTCTAGCAGGAGAAATGCGTTAATTTCTCTGTGTTTTTCCGACTTTGCATGCGTGCTGCACTGTCAGCTGCACCGTGCAGCACGCAGACAAAGTGGGAAACACTTTCCCTTGTGTCTAGGCATAGTATTTTGTACTGGAAGGGTACCCTTCCTGTACAAAACCTATGCTAGTTTCATGCACACACCCTAGCGCTATGGCGCTAAGGTGTGTGCCCAGGGCACAACAGCCTAAATCAGCGCCGGCGCAAGGGAAAGGGGAGGAGAGAGACATATCTCTGATATGGCGCTCTCCTGATCCCTCCCTGTTGCGCAACGCAGCGCAGCCTCGCGGGGGCTGCCCTGCGTTGCGCTGATTTTTTTAAAAATCTCCCCCATAATCTCCTCGTGCCTAAAAATGAATGTGTCCTTGTGTAATGTAACTGGTGCTCATGTAAAGCGCTCTGATGCTTTCGGGTCGAGTTCGCGCTATTTACAACTGCAAATATATATATATATATATATTCTAATGATGACATGTTAAGACTACCACTCCCTAATGGTTCATCAAAGCTTTTCCTTCGCAGGGGTCGTCTTTGGGTGTTCGTGACCCTCCATATCAAGGTTAATCAGGCGTTCCTGCTTCTCCCTTATCTGGCTCAGATAAGGCTCCGGAGATGCCGACCCTCAGAGTGTGTACGTGTGTGTTTACCATCCCTCCAGGGCAGGGCAGAGGCGCTGTAAACAAAAGACGCTGGCCTTTTCGAATTCAAAAAAGCTTAATCTTTATTAATTAGGGGGTTAAAAAGCTGCTTACGTAGGCCGAGTCAGTAATCGACATAATAATGACAATTGAATCTTTCGGATTTTTTAAACTCACAGCAGCAGCTGCAGGGTCCCTTTCGAGGTTACAGTATGGCCAAGAAAGACCCCCTAAGGCCTAGGGGGGAATCGTTTACTTGTGTGCTGTAAAGCCAGATTTCTCACTGCTTCCCAGGCGCTGTGGGCTGGGGTTTATGAACGACACATAAAGTAATGCGTGCTAAGGTGGCAACTTTACCAAATACAACAGTGAGTCAGGGGAGAAGCCGCTGGTGCCAGATTCAATGATCTGGAAAAAATTGAATTAAAATTGATTAGTGGATAAGTGCACAGTTATGTGATTTAATTCTACGGACTCCATCTTTTCAAGTACCTCAAGTCTCACTCGTTCAGTGTGAGCCTCACTCTTTTGTAAACAATCTCACGCCTGGTCGCAATGGTTGATGGTAAAATGCAGACACCAGGGTGGGGCGTGCACATGGATCACTGGTGCCCAAGCCGGGTTCTTAGGCCTGTCTCCATCCCATTTATTGAGATACAGCAATGACGAGCAGACCTGGCTTCCAAACCAGGGAAATGGATTCTTGATTTGTCACTTGTGTTTTTATTGGCCACAGTTTCACACTTTGATGTATTTCGGTGCTATTTACACTTGACTAGTGTATATTTTTACTCAAGTGGGGTGAAGTCAGAAATTCTCCCATAGAAATCTTTGGTGAAGTTTTGCGACTTAACCAGATGCAAAGTCAAATCCTCCCCTGGTCGCCGCAAGATAATGCCACGCGACAGGATGTTCGTTAGTGGTGGATGCTGTGGCAGTGCATTCTGTTGCATTATTGGTGGCAGCATCTGCCCCCTGCATATACCAGGTGGGGTACAAAGCATGGCACACTGAGGTGTCTGGTGGTGCCGACCGGGAACGGTTCACTAAGAATCTGGACTGGTGCTCTGAAAGGGAACAGGGCAGGGCAGAAGCGGGGTTGAACCAGGACTTACTGTGATCAGATGTGTAACACAGGCCCCTGCAGCCCCTCTGGTGCGGGGTGGGCCCCAGCCCTCTGGGATGGGGGCATTCAGCCCAATGACCAAGAATACCTGTACAATAAGGCAGACTCAGGGCCCCTCATCACATTCTACACGGGGTGGCCCCATCATTTTGCGTTACCCAACTGACCATGATGGTGATCTCACGATGGATGGAACACTATCTGCTAAAGATACTCAACATTAAAAAAAACGCACAAACTCTGTATTTTGTGGCGCTCACACAGTTTTGAGAAAAACCTGCAAGTCTCCTAACTTCACAACTTTGCTCCCCCTACTGTACCACCAGACACTGCGCTGCCCTTTGATCTCAGAGCTGGTTGTGAAATACTCTACTGCATGGGTCCTGGTCAGTAGACGGCTGACTCTGTTCTCATGATTGGACCCACCTTATCTTTATAACCATGTATCCACTGTTGGTCCACTGCTTTCAATGGTCCATCAGAACCCACAATTGTTAGAGTATCTGGGGTCTCTCAACAAGGGATGATTTCCTCCTGGGTATCAAATTTAAGGAGAATCACCTTACCTTGGGGCGCCTCTCAAAATTCACCCACCTAGTCTCCTTCGCCTCCGTTGGAGGAAGTAATTTCATTGGGATCACTTGTTCCAAAAGGCCACTTGCATTTGGTGTACCCCTTATATATGATCATATTAATTCTCTCACACACACTTACTTTGTCCCCCCCAAAAAATGTGGGGCAAGATGTAATTTCATCTGGTGTGAAAGTGCCAGAGGTTCAATTGTGGTTTCCAGGAGCATTTGCAAGCAATGTATGGTTATTAAAGTGCACTGGGGGGGATGTAATAGCGTGGAAGAGTTTGGTGGGGTGTGTGAGAGATTTGTTCCAATCATGCAGTGGCAGACATGGTGCTGAAGCAAGGTGTGCATATGCCAGGGAGATGCTTATTGTATTGTTATAGTTACAAACATTTCATAGCTGCCTTAGTGAGGTCTTTCCGAGGCACATTAAGACTGAAGGCTGGTGGATGTAGTGTGGAGGTCTATGTAGCTCAAAAACCAGGTGAAGGAAGCAGCCATGATGTAGGAACACTTTGTATTGAGAGGTGGTACTGGAATCTAGTATACAGGATGAATCCTGGGTGCTTCAGTGCAGTCAGAGGGCAATAGCCTACTGTTGAGAGCTCTATGGACGGAAAGATGGCCCTGGATTGTGTGGATGCCTCCACACTTTTACAGTCTCAACTAAGTAAGAGGGAGCTCTCGGATAGAGCTGTAGTATCGAGAAATATCAGATACGAGCTGGGTATTGAAGTGTAGACTTCCTCAGTGCTGGTAGCTTCTCAACTACTCTTGGATGTTGTTGTGTTTCCCCATTCCTCTGGGTGCTGGGTATTCATTGCAGAAGACCTTGAATGACATTGGTTGTGACCAGCTGCTGGTGGAGTGCTTACAATGGTGGGGACATGTGGTTCAGCGGGTGGAGATAAAGAACGAGTGGTGCAGTTTGTGCTGGACCCATTGGAGTTTGACGATAAGCATAACTGTAGGTCAATGTATATCCTACTGGTATGCTTCTGGCAAGAGAGTATAAAAAAGACGGTGCAGATTAAACTCAGTGCAGGAATCCAAGGAAAGGAAAAATTCACCTTAGGAGTCTGAGTGGGTGGAAAGGGCACTTGACCGCAGAGCTAGCTTGAGGTCCCAACTTGACTAAAAGGTTCCTCACAGTGCTCTCTCGTCTAGGTAAGGATCACCGCTCTATTGGCTTAGTGTGAGGGAGGGGACAGGTGCAGATAGAGCCAGTTGCTGCATGTCATAATTTCCCTCTTGATGCATTCAGTTTTTACTGGTTCTTGGTCATCCAGTCATCAACTGGGAGGCAAGAAACATCTGTGCAAGCATAGACTTTAGATAAGCATTGTAGTTTCAGAATTTCCTAAGCGCATGGTAAAGAGAATGAGGCATTGGGACTCGCACAGGATTGCTTCATATGGGTCAATTTGGGGCATGGCTTAGCCACTGAAGATGGCAGACGTGCACTACTGAGTTCGCTGCCTTCCCCAGTAATATCTGACCACAATCCGGTTACAGACCCCTTATTCGGAACATAGGAGGAGGTGAGGGAAGTGAGGACAGGCTGCCCCCCGAATAGATTGCAGCAGGACAAGCTCGTTGGGATGAGGATCGCCAGAGCCACGAGGCTAAGACACTGGATTAGGCTGAAATGCAAGGCAGCCACAGGAAAAAGAATGCCTACGCAAGTCTACGCCCCCTGTTTCAGAATCCACTACGTCCATTCTGCAGACAATCCAGGACCCCTGTGCCAACTTGGAGGGAAAAATCGGGGAACTGAGTGTAGATATTCCCCTATTCCGCCAAGATCTGAGGAAAACCACTTGAAGGGTGATGGAGACAGAGGAGCGTATTTCAGAGGCCGAAAGTTCGATCCACGGATTCAGGGACAAGATTAGTTAGCTTCAAAAAATGGTGTGTCAACTGGATGCCCAGGCAGAGGATGCAGAGTGCCGAACCAGACGCAACAACGTCAAGATTGTTGGAATTCCAGAGAGCACTGAAGGATCTGCCCCAATGCAGTTTGTCACAAATTGGCTAAACACTTGAGTTCCGACAGGGGATGTCTTCCCTTACTTTCTGGTGAAGTGAGCACAGAGGGCTTTGTAGGCCCGACCTCCTCCACTGCCCATTACCTCCTGCATTTTCAATTACGCTTATAGGGATCAATCCTGCAGGCATCACTCCTCAAGAGTGACTTGATCTGTGGTGGGGCAAAGGTCATGGTTTCCCCAATTATACTTTAAAGATGCAGCAACAGCGTCACCCTTTTGCGGCAGTGAAATAAAAACTGAGGGCGCTGCAACTGAAGTATATGCTCCCCTGTGCACTTAAACATGATATTCCAGGGTAAAACTTTATTCTTCGAGATGTCGGAGGTAGCCTGGACCTGGGTCGAATAGTAACCCCGGGTGAGACAGCACTCACCATCTGTGGATGGCCGACCAACAAGACAGATGAGCTCCTGGAGACGCTGTCCTGGGAGGAGTCAGGACGCTAGGCGTCTCCAATGATCAACAAACATATCCCCAAGCAATGGTGCCCTGAGACTGAGGAGATGGAGTTGAGGGCTGAGGACTCTGCTTCTTCTGAGACCGTTAAATGAATAGTTGGTATTGGTGCTGAACATGTAGACTGTCTGTGACTTTACTGCTAAGTTGTTGATGTTGGGGAGGTTTGTGCAGTGGGGTATCTTTTTTTACAAGGTACCATACCTGTGTTTAAAGAAATTGTTGATAATGGATAAGGGGGGATGACAGGCTACCTGCGAATTGGGGCAACAGTTTTAAGCTGGCAGCGCTGGATTTGGGGGAGAGAGGATGGTAGTTCTGGGAATGGTTTTTGCTGCACACACTGATACACGAAAGGTATGGGGACAGAACTCTTGGGACCCTGAACAGGGTTGTGACCCGTAAGAGAGGCGCAATGGACAGCAATGGAGAAGCCATGTGAGAGCTTATGGTGAACCCCTGTAGGCACGCAACAAAGCAGCGTAGGCTGAGTGTTCTGTCATGGAATGTGAGCGGGCTGGGGAGTAAGATCAAGCTGGGGGTGGTTATGGGTTATCTTAGAAGGCATTGTTCAGATGGTGTGATCCAGGAGACGCATCTCAAGGGGAATTCCTGCACAATGTTTAATAGAGGTGGATACAAGATCTTAGCTCATGCAGGCTTTATGGCAGACTCCAGGGGGGTGGCCATTCTGGTGAAAAAGTCAGTCTCCATCCAGATTGGGGAGATCTGGGCCAACACACGAGGACGTTATGTGACAGTGACTTTGCACGGCCACAACTATAGTCATCCCCAAAAAAGGTCAGAATATGGAGGACTCCTATCAGCCGATATTGATACTAAATACAGAGGTTAAACTGTTAGCAAAAATGTTGGCCCTCCGGCTCTGACAGGTTATCCCCACACTGATACACCCAGATCTAGAATGATTAGATTAGAATGGCCCTATATGAAAGCCATCCTGACTCGCATGGGCTTCGGACCCATTTTTCTCTTTTACGTGATCTTACTGTACAATTCCCCGCTGTCCGGGTGGACAGGGCCCTGTCTCAGCCCTTCCCACTTGGGAGGGGGACCAGACAGGGATGCCCACTGTCTCTGATGATCTTTGCCCTGGCATTGGAGCCTCTGGCGTGCTGGATTAGGCAAGACCCCCTGGTGCGCGGACGTTGTTGGAATGGGGCCTGGGAGGACCGTATATTGTTATATGCAGATGATCTCCTGCAATACTCGGCAGACCCAGAACTCACTCTGGATTGCTTTCTACAGATACTGGAGCTATTTGGGGGTGCTCCGGTTTTCGATTTAACTGGGGGAAATCCATTCTATACCCTCTTTCAGCAACCTGGTGCTTGGAACTACCAGACACCAGATCCATACAGATCCCAATGGGTTTAAATACTTAGGCATCTATGTCACTAGGGACAGGAAAGAATTCTCCCAGAGAATTCTGTACACCATTTTAGAGAGATTCCAAAAAAACACTCAACATTGGCACACTCTCCCACTGTCGCTCCTGAGGAGAGCGGCGACGCTAAAAATAATCTCTCCTCCAAAATTCACATAAGCCCTCCAGAACAACCCATGCTGTTTCTCTGCATAACTTTTTAGGTGTGTGGAAGCAGAGATGCACGTGTTATTGTGGTAAGGGAGACCCGCCTGAATCACTCTGGGAAAGCCAACCAGAGGAGTGTATGAGGGGGGAATTGCTTTCCCTGACCTACAAGCATATTTTTGGGCCTCACACCTGGTGGGTGTTAATGAATGGGCCTTCGTCCCGCTAGAAGAACCTTCCTTGAGGGTCAGCAGACATGTAATGGGCCGTAGGGGATGCCCGGTGGCACTGTATAGAAGGGGTGGCCGGACTGCGTTTCCGCAAACCATGCAGGTAACCCTGCGGGCATGGGACAGGACACTAAGGCATCTGAAATGGAGTGGAATCCTCACTAGGTAAACCCCTCTATGGGACATCGATCTCCGCCGTGAGGTGGGCGAACTAAGGGGCTTCAGGAAATGGGACATCATCTGCATCAGTAAACTGGGAGATGTATGGGGGAGACTGGGCCCAAAACCCAGGACCCATAGGACCAGGTGCCTCTATGGATCCACGCCCGTCATCTCAGGTCGTGTTTCCTGTCACCCATCTCACGAGTCGCGGGGCGGGGGAAAGAAAGCAGGAAGTTGCCCGTGCGATTTGTGCATCACTTCTGATTACAATGTTGCTATGGCTTGGGGGCTATTTAAGCGGGCACAACATGGTCTCCCTGTTGTCACTTCGCCATCATGAGGACGGGGCCGGAATTGGAGCGCATTCAGGGCTGCTGATTGCCGGACATCCACCCACCCAGTCAGAGTCAGACTCATTCTCCACACTTGCTCTATCCGGGCAATTTGAATAAGGTATTTACGGCCCACCACTTTCACATTTCACCAGTTGCCACTTATTGCAGATCTCCTTCCCTATAAGGAACAGTGGGTTGTAGTACTGACACTTTGTGAATACAGATGTGAGAGTATGCGGTCCCTCAGGTATGCATTTCTTTTGAGACAGTTGCAGGGTGAAATCACCAGTGAAATCCTTCCTGGTTGAATATTAACAAAGCAGGATTTCTGTGAATTCTGCGAATAGCATCTTTTCACTTTACCAGCTTTGCACATTCATCCCAGGTAAAGAACTGACGCTGTGCAAACATGGCCGCATGTGTGACCCAACCTACATTATGTATGGGCCATTATTTATAACTATTCGAGGTAAGGAGCCCCAAAGTATGTCTGTGCCCAGGCAACATAAATCCTTTTTATGACTCTGAAATCATCATTGAATTTCAATCAATTAATATCTCGTTTACTCTAATTGTTAAACCAAGGCGAAATTTAAACAGCCATAATCTTTCAAAATTTGTGGCATTTTGCGTCATGGTTGTTACGGGAAAAGCCAGAGATGACGTCATTACGCCACATCATGGAATTGAGATTTTGTTTTGGTAGAAGTCCTATTGCTGTAGCACTGGAACACGGCAAATGGACTGAATCTGAGCAGCTATTGTTCGTGTCAAGTGTGATTGTGTCATTTTTTTAAATTTATCAAAGCGTCCGAAGTAAACACATTAAAAAATAGTGAAAAATGCTGCATTTTCATTTTGCATAAGAACACTTAGGGCCAGATGTACAAAAGTTAGGAATAGCGATTTCCTCATTGTGATATTTTATAAATCGCAATTAGGAAATCGCTAGTCCTAATGTATGGTACTCTTTTGAGTTTCATTAGTGATTTGTAGTGGGTCGCAAATAGACCTACCACATGAATAATATTGAGGTAGGTCACAAGTTGTGGACCACTAAGATTTGCTGCCATCACAGGGATGGTGGTCTGCTGGGGTCAGCAGACCACCTTGGTCTGCTGGGATCAGCAGACCACCATGTCTGTGGTTGCTTTTATACAAAGCAATCTTTTTTTTAAACGCAGCCTGTTTTCCATAAAGAAAAGCGGTATGCTTTTAAAAGAAAAAAATGAAATGTTTAAGTTTCATTTTTTAAAGTAGACAGTGGTCCAAAGTTCACTGCCTGCTCTTAAAACATATTTATTCAACCATTCTCAAAGGGGAAGGAGTCCCCACTGGTCCCCTTCCCATGTGCGAATGGGTTACCACGAACTTTGAGTTTGCGGTAAAGTGCGAATTTTTTGAGACTGCATTTCGGTCGCAAAACAATCATTCGTACCAATGAGAATCAATATTTGTAGGGGACACCTCAGACACACCTTTTCAAAATGCCGAATCGCAAATCCAAATTGCGATTCTGTAACAGGTTACTGAATCGCAATTTGGGCTTTGTACATCAGAAAGGCATTTTTGCGTTCATAAACAGCCTGATTCTCAGAATCAGGCTGTTTGCGAACACAAAAATGTTTCATAATTTTGGTGTAGATTTTTGGGCATTTTGCAGAACTTCCATTAGGAAATTACACAAATTTTACCCGGGCTTACTAATTGTTTACCCAGGTACTAAGGTTTGCAGTGACCAACACTGACTGCCCACCAGGAAGAGGGGCTGGACCTGAGGCCTTGTGCACAGAAGCTGCAGTTTCACAAGCCGCCCTCTGAAAAGAATGCCTGAGGGTGTGCTTTTGAGCACTCATTCACAGCTCACACTTCAAATGCAAATATGCTTTTTTTGGCAGTTTTTGGCAGTTTTATCTAGTGCGGACTCGACAGGAAGGAAGGTATTGGAGGACTGTACATGAGTATCAGTTGCATTACACAACGTTACTTTTTTTATTTTCTTGGCACGGGGAGATTAAGTGATTTGCCCAGAATCACGGGATGTTGAGCCGACGCCGAGACTATAAGTTGGTCCCCCAGCTCCAAAGTCGGCAGCTCTGGCCCTATTGCCACACCCTTCACTCAAGCTTTGCTCGTCCTTGGTTAATCGGTGACCTGTTTATTATTAGAATGGGCCAGGCCTTCATTTCAGTTTATTGTCTGGTACAGAAAACGTTCCTAAATACTGTCAATCGGTTAGCAGAATAAATAAGTGTGTGCGGGTCAGGAGGAGCATGTTGGTACTTTAAACACAGGCCTGACTGTGGAGGTTTCCAATTCGGACAGATTAAATGTTATTATTTAAAGGGAACTGCATCACCTTTAAAATTCACTGCAGCTCTGCCCTCGCTGGGCCTTGGGTACTCGTGACCCTTCCTATCAAGGTGAATCAGACATTCCGGCTTCCTCCTTATCCGGCTCAGATAAGGCTCTGGAGAGGCAGCCCTTCCGGTCACGTGATTGTGTGTGTGCGCACGTGTGCGCGGTATCACTCCAGGACAGGGCAGAGGCATTGTATCAAAAGGCGCCATCCTTTTCGAAAGCAAAATAGCTTAAACATTAATTAGGGGGTTAGAATGCTGTTCACAAGGTTGATCGCATAATCAACAGGATCATTATATGTTAATCTTTCGGGTTCATTCAGCCCGCTGCAGGGTTACAGAAAAACCCAAAAGGAAAATCGAATATTTGTGTAATGTAAGCCATTGCTTGAATTGGAAAAATTTCCAGAGTGCCTGGTTGTTTCTGAGAAGTGCCAGTACTCTACAACTAAAAATATTAGGTCACTCTTGAAAAGTGCCGGTACTCAGTACCGGACAGTACCGGCCCATTTTATAGCACCTCTGTAAACCTATTTAGTAAAGGCTGTTCTCTCACTGCTTCTCAGGAGGTGTGGGCTGGGGTTCAATATACGACCCTAAAGTGCTGAGGTGACAACTGTAGCTAATACAACGGTGAGTCAGGGGAGAAGCCGTCGGTGCCAAGTTCGGTGACTTAAAAAATGTTGAATTAAAATTAATTATTGGATAATTGCACTATTGCATGTTTTATTTGTACGAACTACATGTTTTCCGGTACCTCAAGCCTCATTTAGTGTGAGTCTCACACGTTTTCTGACAGCCTGAGGTACCTCAAGTAACACACGTTCAGGTGAGTGTCACACTTTTACAGGGAGTCTCACTCCTGGTCACAGTGGTGGATGGGGAAATGCAGACACTAGGATGGGGGCGTGCACTTGAATCACATGTTCCTGTGCCTGGTCCAGAACTTCTACGAACTGCGGGCCTGATTCACAAAGGTACCCTGCACTTTTGAGTAGTTCTCACTGTTGAGTAAGTCTACTACTTTTGGCTATTCACAAAATCCAAGTTTAAGTTATTAGTATAATAAGCATTGGCAAAGCCAATAGGTCTCGCCTATGCAAGATGTATTGGCTTTGCCATTGTGTTTTAGCCATGTTGTACACCAGCATGGCTGTTATTCCGCATGGATAAAAGTTAGTGGGGTAAAGACAGCAACGAGGAGTGGCGTGTCGGAAAGTGGAGTCGAGTGGAGTGTTATGTAGTGGCGTGGGATGCTGTATATTTGTGTAGAGTAGAGTTGAGTGGCGTGGAGTGGAGTGGAGTGGAGTGAAGTGGAGAGCCGTGGCGTGGAGTGGTGCAGAGTATTGTGTAGAGTCATGGAGGAAGTAGAGCGTTGTAGAGTGGAAGGGCGTAGAGTGGCGTAGAGTTGAGTGGAGTAGAGTGTCAGAGTGGCGAAGAGTGCTGTAGAGTGGAGTGGCATAGAGTGTAATGGAGTGGGGTAGAGCAGAGTGGTGTGGTGTAAATGGTGTTATGAAGAGTTGGAGTAGAGTGTTGTAGAGTAGAGTGGTGCAGATCAGAGTAGATTGCCAAAGAGTGGAGTAGCATAGAGTGGAGTAGTGTAGGAGAGTGGAATGGTATAGAGTGGAGTAGAGTGTTGTAGAGTCACGTGGTGTAGAGTAGAGTGGAGTGGCATAGAGTGTCATAGAGTTGAATGGCATAGAGTGGAGTGGAGCGGCATAGAGTGGAGAAGTGAAGTAGTGTGTCGTAGAATAGAGTGGAGTAAAGTAGCATGGAGTGGCATTGGGGGAGCTGTGTAGAGTGGAGTAATATTGTATAGTGGCATAGAGTGAAGTACAGTGTTATGGAGTGGAGTGGTATAGAGTGGAGTAGAGTGTCACAGAGTGGAGTAGAATTTAATGGGGTAGAGTGTCATAGAGTGGAGTATCATTGAGTGTAGTGTCATAGAATGCAGTCCCGTAGAGTGGAGAAGAGTGGCCTAGAGTGAAGTGGCATAAAGTACAGTGATGCAGAGTAGATTGGCATAGAGTGCATAGGTTTTGAGTAAAGTGCTGTAGAGTGCAGTGGCATAGAGGGCAGTGGCATAGAGTAGATTGTTTCAGAGTAGAGCGAAGTGGCGCAGGGAAGAGTGGAGTGGTGCAGGGTAGAGTGCAGAGGTGTAGAGTAGAGTGGTGTAGAGTGAAGGGGCATGGAGTGCAGTGGTGCAGACAAAATTAGAGGGGTGTGGAGGGATGCAAAGTGCTGTGGCATAGAGTTCATTGGTGTAGAGTGGTATAGAGTTGAGTGGTGAAGGGTAGGGTGCAGTGCCCTAGAGTGCAGTGGCCTAGAGTGCAGTGGCGTAGAGTACAGTGGCATAGAGTGCATTGGCGTAGAGAATAGTGATGCAGAGTAGAGTGGTGCAGAGAGCATCAGACGAACCCCTACACTGCAAGCATTCAGGAAGAGCCTCAAGACCTGGCTCTTCAGATGAGCCGGAGCTGCCCAAATTCCACCCCCTCCAGCGCCTTGAGACCCTCACGGGTGAGTAGTGCGCTTCACAAATCCCTGATTGATTGATTGATCGTGGCATAGAGTACAGTGGTGCTGAGTAGAATAGAGTGGCATGGAGTGCAGTGACATAGAGTGCAATGGTGTAGAGTAGCGTAGCATTCAGTGGCATAGCATGCAGTGGCATAGAGTGCAGTGGTGCAAAGTAGAGTGGCATAGAGTGCAGTGGCATAGAGTGCAGTGGTGTAAAGTGCAATGATGTAGAGTGGTGTGGCATACGGTGTTGCAGAGTAGAATATAGTGGCATAGAGTGCAGTGGTGCAGATTAGTTGGCGTAGAGTGCAGTGGCATTGAGTGCATTGGTTTTGAGTAAAGCGGTGTTGAGTGCATTGGCATAGAGTGCAGTGGTTTAGAGTAGAGTGAAGTAGAGCTCAGTGGCATAGGGTAGAGTGGTATAGAGTAGAGTGCCCTAGAGTACATTGGCATAGAGTGCAGTTGCGCATAGTAGATTTTTTCTTAATAGAGTGAAGTGGCGTAGAGTGGAGTGATGCAGGGTAGAATGCAGTCGAATAAAGTAGTGGCGTAGAGCGCAGTGGCATAGAGTAGAGTGCTGCAGAGTAGAGTAGAATGGCATAGAGTGGCGCAGAGTGAAGTAGAGTGGGATAGAGTGCAGTGGCGTAGAGTAGATTGTTTCATAGTAGAGTGAAGTGGTGTAGAGTGGAGTGGTGCATGGTAGAGTGGAGTGGTGCAGGGTAGCATGGAGTACGATAGAGTAGTGGCATAGAGTGCATTGGCATAGAGTCTAGAGGCACAGAGTGCAGTTTTGCAGAGTAGAGTGGCATAGAGTGGAGTGGCGAAGTATGGAGTGGTGCAGAGTAGAGTGGCCTAGACTGGAGTGGTGTAGAGTGCAGCGACAAAGAGTGTAGTGGTGTACCGCAGAATGGGGTAGAGTGCACTGGTATAAAGTAGAGTGGTGCAGAGTAAAGTGGTGTAAAGTAGATTAGAGAGGTGTAGAGTGAAGTGGTGTAGAGTGCAGTGTCATAGAGTGTGGTGGTGCACGTTAGATTAAAGTGTAGTGGCTTAAAGTGCATTGGTGTAGCATGTACTGGAGGATAGTGGTGTAGAGTAGAGTGATGCAGAGCAGAGTGGAGTGGCATATAGTGCAGTGGTGCAGAGTAAGATGATGCAGAGTAGGGTGGCAAAAGTTCAGTGGTGGAGATTGTAGTGGTGTAGAGTATAGCGGCATAGAGTGTTGCAGAGTAAAGTGACATAGAGTGCAGTGGTGTGGAGTACATTGACATAGAGTGCAGTGGCGTAGAGTAGAGTATAGTGGTGTACAGTACAGTGGTGTAGAGTAGATTAGCATAGAATGCAGGAGCGTAGAGTGCAGTGGTTTTGAGTAAAGTGGTGTAGAGTGCATTGGCGTTAAAAGCAGTGGCACAGAGTGCAGCTGCATAGAATAGAGTAGTGTTGAGTGGAGTTGCACAGGGTAGATTGCAGTGGCATAGAGTGGAATGGTGCAGAGAGTAATAGAGTGGCATAGAGTGCAGTGGCATAGAGTAGATTGTTTAACAGTAGAGTGCAGTGGCATAGGGTGCAGTGGCATGGAGTGTTGTGTGGTAGAGTGCAGTGTTGTAGAGTGCAGTTGTGCAGACTAGATTAAAGTGGATTGGTGTACAGTGCAGTGGTATAGAGTGGAGTGGTGCAGAGCAGAGTTTAGCGGTGTACAGTGCATTGGTGTAGAGTGTGGTAGAGTGGCGTAGAGTGGCGTAGAGTAGAGTGGTGCAGAGTAGAGTGCAGTGGCATAGAGTGCAGCGGTGCAGAGAAGAGTAGTGTAGTGCAGAGCTCAATGGGAGAGAGTGCAGTTTTTGCAGAGTAGAGTGGCGTAGAGTAAAATGGCATAGAGTGGAGTGATGCAGGGAAGAGTGCAGTGGCGTAGAGAAGAAGGATGCAGAGTGGAGTGGTATAGTTTATAGTTTATAGTGGTATAGTTATAGAGTGCATTGGTGTAGGGTGGGATAGAGTGGAGTGGTGCAGAGTAGAGTGCAGTGGCATAGAGTAGAGTGGCGTAGAGTGCAGTTTTACAGAGTAGACTGTCGTAGAGTGCAGAGGTGTATAGTAGAGTGCCGTAAAGTTCATTGGCATGGAGTGCAGTGATGTAGAGTGATGCAGAGAAGAGTGGCATAGAGAGCAGTGACATAGAGTATAATGGCATTGAGTACAGTGGCATACAGCGCAGTGGCATAAAGTGTTGTAGAGTATAGTGGTGTAGAGTACAATGATGCAGACTAGATTGGCGTAGAGTGCAGTGGTGTAGAGTGTATTGGTTTTAAGTAAAGTGGTGTAGAATGCATTGCCGTAGAATGCAGTGATGCAGAGGAGTGTAGTGGAGTGGCGCAGAGTGGAGTGGTGCAGAGTGGATTAGAGCAGAGGGGAGTGCGCCGAGTGCAGTGGTGTGGAATGCAGTGGCATAGAGTAGATTGTTTCAGAGTAGAGTGGAGTGGTGCACGGTAGAGTACAGTGGCCTAGAGTAGAGTGGTGTAGAGTTTGGAGTAGATTACAGTGGCATAGAGTGGATTGGTATAGAGTGCATTAGCATAGAGTGGAGTGGTACAGATTAGAGTGAATTGGCGTACAGTGCAGTGTTGCAGAGTAAAGTGGCTTTGAGTAGAGTTGCGCAGAGTGGAGTGGTGTAGAGTGCAGTGGCGAAGAGTGCAATGGTGCATACTAGAGTAGAGTGAGGTACAGTGCATTGACATAGAGCAGAGTGGTGTAGAGCAGATAGGCATAGAGTGAAGAGGTGCAGAAGAGAGTGCAGTGACAAAGTGTGTGGAGGTATGGAGTGGAATGGGGTTAAGTGAAGTATGCATGGTGTGGTAACGTACTGCCATTACAGACAACACATCTTCAATTGAAATGACCATTACATTTGCACAGACATACAATTTTACTGATAATAATATACAGCACACAAACGATAATGTGTGGAAATGTCACATCACCTAGTGTATTGGTTTGTTTTGGTCATATTAAAATATTTGTTTCAACAACACTTCAGAATTATAAAAAATGTGCTTTATTTGTGCTTTTCTAATTCTGATATATTCTGAAATATCTGCACAGTTCATTTACAGACATTTACATTTTGTTGTGTACTAGGAAAAAAATAGAATTTTACAGCCTTCCTCAAGCACACCGCCAGTGACCAGCATGGTTGTCACATAAACCCTCTCACTTTGAAGTCAGAGAAAGAAAAGTAAAGACCAAGCTCCCTGGAAGACAGAGCCTGACATTTGACCTCTGCCTAAGAATGCACAGCAAATGCGGCAAGATAAGAACAAGATTTAAAGGCCTGTTTTCAGAAATCCAGTACTGATGGAAGAATACAGTAAATAGGGTTCGGGCACCGTAGGGATGAACTCAAGGTGGACAGATTAAAACAAATAGAGCCAGCAAATAGAAAGCAAGCAAATGTAAGTTACAAACTACAAAGCCAATAGTAAGCAATGGGTGAAATGCATTCCAAGGGAAGCTTTCTGAATGTCCCCAAGATGACGTTAGCAAACCAGACAGCTGTGCTGTCTGGTAGGCTTCGACCTAAAAACAGTAGTAAATCCAGCACCACAGATGGTCAACCAGGGGTAGTGAACACACTCTCATAGAAAATAATGGAGGTAGGGAAATAAAGGAAATAATGTTAAATTTAATTAAATTATTTAAAATAGTTAAGAACATAAATACATATAATTTAATGTTAAAAATATAGAAAATAGTACATTTTTAATATTTAATAATAACATATTTTAAGACCCTATTTTGAATGAAAAATATAATGTACAAATCATTTTATTGAAATATGACTATCACTTTTAATACAAATTAATGCATAGTAAAAAAATTTTTTTCTTTAGGTAGGAATTTATTTTTTAATTTAGGCTTCAGACAAATAATTTAAATTTAATATATTTGCATTAATTAAAGATGTATTAAATGAAGTTAGTAGTGCTGTAGCATTTTTTAATTTAGTTCTATATTTAAATAAAAATAGAAAATTAATTTACAATATTATTTAATATAAAAATATTTGTAATATTTATTTTCGAGTAAAATGCATTTTTTCAAATTGTCTCTATCCTTTCCATTAGAGAGACTCTGAGGTCGGACATTCCAGTATATAAAAAGCCTGGAGTAATTGGAGTAGAAATGCAAGCATATTCAGTCAGTAGCCAATGGGCACTTGTCTGACTCGCTTCATGAGTCAGTTATAGTAGGGATAAGAGCATGAGATGTATTGGCTAAGGAGAACTAGAGAGCAGCCAGAAAATTAAAGTGCCCCCCACTTCGAGTCTGAGACACTGAGTGAGCGAAGTGAATGAGTACGACCATTGCTCATAATTTTCAGAAAAGGGTGTTGGTGCTGTGGAGGTGTTCTCATGCTAAGAAAAGTTTTTTTGATAGAAAAAGGCCAAATACAGAATTTTACAGCACATTAAAAAAAAAGAATTTGCTCAAAAAGAAACCTGTCTTCTGACTAGATCTGAAGGGGTACTCCTAAAACAATCCAAATGAACCTAAAGTACTAAAATGTGTTGACATTAACCTACACTCAGGGTGTTTTCTTCAGTCGTTCTTACCTTTCATTTTAATGTTCCTTTCAGCTTTTTTTTTCTTGCCTTCATACATTTGCCTTTACCACGCATATGCATTTACCATGCAGGTAAGTGATGTATATAATTTCAAATTGTTGTTTTGAGGGGGGACCTCCCCTAACCCCCCTTTATTAGTTACCCTTAACACCCTATGCCCTTACCCACCCCTAAGCCATAAAAAATACCCTTACCATTCTATACCTCTACCCATCTCTAAACCCTAAAAATACCCTTATCGCCCCATACCCCTAACTAAACCCTAAAAATACCCGTAGCACCCTATGCCCCTACCCACTCCTAAACCCTTAAAAGACCTTTCTGCCCTATACCCCAACCCGTATGTATATATATATATATATATATATATATATATATATTACCTACTGGCGGTCGGTTATAGTTAGGACCTAGTTTCCATAGGAAAAGCGTTTTTTGATTTGCCAATATCTTTGGCGCCGTTTGACAAATCTTTGTGAAATTTTCAAAACGAATGGGGCGCTCCGGTCAGCTCCTGTCTTGAAAGTTTCGGGGTGATTCGTCAAGCGGGAGCAGAGAAAAAAGGGGGGGCCCAAAACGTGTGGTAAACATGCACAATGCGACCGCCACAGTGGCAGTCACATTGTAATTACATGTGCGGGACCGCCGCCATATAGGCGGCCGGTCCCAATTCCCGGGACGATGGCGGACGGACTTAAGTCCATCCACCATCGTAATCACCCCCTTAGTCTCATTAAGACCGTCACTTACTTTAGGTCTTCTTCAAATAAGTGTCGGGATGGGGCATGGGATGTGCTAACCACCCTGTGCACCAGTCCTGTGTGATGCCCTGCTCCAAATCTTGTCAACATGAATGTCTTCAAGTGCAGAAGAAGGTGGAGAGGTGTTCAGAGTGTGTGCACTGCTTAGACAGAACCCCTGTGAAGTAGATGGGTATGATGCACTAAACATCGGAACAAAAGACAAGAAGGACTAAGGGGGTGATTAGGATGGCGGGCGGATCGCCATCGCCAGCCAGGCGGTGGCGATCCACCCGCCTTCTCCACCCGATTTACCCCCGCCATATTATAATGGCGGGGGTACCGCAACGGACGCAAAGTGCGTCCGCCGCTTTTCCGCCGGTCGGCAATCGTTCCGATTGCCGGCGGGGCGGAGCTGGGGCTTAATATGGTGGTGGTGCCTACCAGGCACCGCCATCCATATTAGGATGTATGGTTTTTAGGGCCTTTCCATGGCGGCGAGGCCGCCATGGAAAGGCTGGTGGGGAATCGCTTTGGGGGCCCGTTGCGGGTCCCCGGGGAGGTGGGGGGTTGGGGGTCTGCACTTGGGGGGTACCTATGGTACCCCCCTACATTGCCATGCACAAGGTGGCAGGCACCGCGCAGTGTCTGCCACATTGTGCATGGCAATGCACAACATGGTAATTTGGCATTGTGGCGGGTGCTGCTTACAGCAACACCCGCCGTAATGTCAAAATTGCGGAATGCGACCGCCAAGGTGGCGGTCGCATCCTAATCAGCGGTGCGGGACCGCCGCACGTCTGGCGGCCGGTCCCAGCACCGCGAGGATGGCGGGTGGACTCAGGTCCGCCCGCCATCCTAATAGGCCCCTAAATGTCTAAAGGAGTCAGAGGACTCTCAAGAGACTTGAAAACACTGGTCAATCAATCAATCAATCACAGAATTTGTAGAGCGCACTACTTACCCGCGAGGGTCTCAAGGCGCTGGGGAGAGAGAAGGGGGGGGGTTCTGCTACTGGTCGAACAGCCAGGTCTTGAGTAGCCTCCTGAAGGTCAGTAGGTCTTGGGTCTGTCGTAGGCTTAGTGGAAGGGTGTTCCAGGTCTTGGCGGCGAGGTGTGAGAAGGATCTGCTGCCGGTGGTTGTTCTTCGAATGCGAGGGACGGTGGCGAGGGAGAGGTCGGCGGAGCGGAGCTGGCGGTTGGGGACGTAGAAGAAGAGTCGTCTGTTGAGGTAGGCTGGGCCAGTCTTGTGGAGTGCCTTGTGTGCGTGGATGAGGAGTTTGAAGGTGATCCTCCTGTCGACGGGGAGCCAGTGCAGGTTCCTCAGGTGGGGGTGATGTGGCTGTGGCGTGGTACTTCTTGGATCAGGCGTGCGGAGGCGTTTGTATGCGTTGCAGTCGCTTGATGAGCTTGGCCGGGGCTCCCGCGTAGAGGGCGTTCCCATAGTCAAGTCTGCTACTGACGAGGGCCTGGGTGACTGTTCTTCTTGTGTCTGTCGGGATCCACCTGTAGATCTTGCGAAGCATGCGGAGGGTGTTGAAGCAGGAGGAGGAGACTGCGTTGACTTGCTTGGCCATGGAGAGCGTTGAGTCGAGGATGACTCCCAGGTTGCGTGCGTGGTCGGTGGGTGTCGGGGCTGCTCCCAGCGTCGTTGGCCACCAGGAGTCGTCCCAGGCTGAGGGGTTGGAGCCGAGGATGAGGACCTCCGTCTTGTCCGTGTTCAGCTTTAGTCGGCTGATCTTCATCCAATCGGCGATGGCCTTCATTCCTTCATGGAGATTGGCTTTGGCGGCGAGGGGGTCCTTGGTGAGGGAGAGGATCAGTTGAGTGTCGTCGGCGTAGGAGATAATGTTGAGGTCGTGCTGTCTGGCGATGCGTGCGAGCGGGGCCATGTAGATGTTGAACAGTGTTGGGCTGAGGGAAGATCCCTGGGGTACGCCGCAGATGATCTCGGAGGCTTCGGATCGGAAAGGTGGGAGGCGGACTCTCTGGGTTCTGCCGTCGAGGAAGGAGGTGGTCCATTCCAGGGCCTTGTCTCGGATCCCTGCGTTGTGGAGGCGTGCGCGTAGAGTGCGGTGGCAGACAGTGTCGAAGGCGGCGGAGAGGTCCAGCAGGATGAGGGCTGCGGTCTCACCGTTGTCCAGCAGGGTCCTGATGTCGTCGGTGGCGGCGATGAGGGCAGTCTCAGTGCTGTGGTTGCTGCGGAACCCCGATTGGGATGGGTCCAGGATGCTGTTTTCTTCGAGGTATCGGGTTAGCTGTTTGTTGACGATCTTCTCGATGACCTTGGCTGGGAACGGAAGCAGGGAGATGGGCCGGAAGTTCTTGAGGTCTCTTGGGTCCGCCTTGGGTTTTTTGAGTAGGGCGTTGATCTCTGCGTGTTTCCAGCTCTCTGGGAAGGTCGCGGTCTCGAAGGAGAGATTGATAACGTTGCACAGGTGGGGTGCGATGGAGCTGCTGGCTTTGTTGAAGATGTGGTGCGGGAAAGGGTCTGACGGGGAGCCGGAGTGTATTGTGCCCATGGTCTTGATGGTGTCATCGATGTTCACGCTGGCCCAGGCTGGCAAGGGGTCATGGTCAATGGTGTGCGGCGGGTCTGGTGTATCTATCTTGGTGGGGGCTGTCTGGGTGTTGAAGCTGTCGTGGATGTCGGCGATCTTGCGGTGGAAGAAGGTGGCGAGGGAATCGCACAGGGCTTGCGACGGCGGGATGTCGTTGGTGTTGGAGCTGGGGTTGGAGAGTTCCTTCACGATGTTGAAGAGCTCCTTGCTGTTGTGTGCGTTGTTGCGAGGCGGTCTTTGAAGGAGATTCTCTTGGCGGACCTGATGAGGTGGTGGTGGTTATGGATGGCGTCTTTATGGGCTGCGTGGCTGTCCGGTGTCTTATCACTGTGCCATTTCTTCTCAAGTTTCCGGCAGGTACGCTTGGAAGCTAGGAGTTCCGGGGTGAACCAGCTGGCTCTTTTGGTGGTGTCGCTGTAGGTGAGTTTTTTCAGCGGGGCGAGGGTGTTGGCACAGTCGTCTATCCATCGTCTGAGGTTGCAGGCAGCGTCGTCGGTGTTGGATGGGTCGGAGGGAGGGCTGAGAGCGAGGTTTGCCCGTAGTTGGTCTTCGGTTTGAATGCCAAGAGTACAAGTTCTTTGTGGTCCTTAGCATCCTTGCTAGGCAATCATAACACAGAGATGCTACAAATGAAGTTTATAACTTTAAATCTCTGTAACCTGTTCTACTGAGAAGTCGATGTAAGACAACTTTGGACTTAGAGTAGTATTCTTGTACCACACATGTATATATAAGACTTATTTTGTTTACTTTTTGCAAGAGTCATCCATAAGGACTAATAACTCATATTTTACACTTTGGTGGGTTAATAAGGAGTCTCATTTTATGATTACAAACTCCATTTCCATTTTTGTATTTCCAGAAAAAGACGTCCATTTGGGTTAAAATTCCAAGCAATTGCATTGTTTCTACAAGAGGAGCTAGTGGGGGTCACCGTTTTCACAGACTATATCATTCGTAGAAAAAGTATGCTATTAAGGTATTCTTTAGCACAACCATATAATTGCTAGGTGTATAGTCGAACTACATGATATTAATGAATTCAAGTTATTCTGTTACATTGAATGTAACCAAAGGCAATTCGTTTTTTTGCATTTTACTGAAGGTAGTTCTCCTCAGCAAACAAAGTATAGTCATTCGGGGTGTTGGTCACATATCAACTTACCTGTATTTCAGCTCAAGAAAAATACTAAGTTTCATTACAGAATAGAGAGTTGGAAATACAGAGATTGGTACAAGGTGTGTCATATACAGCATTAGAAGTTAGAACTCTTGCCTTTAGATATCAACACTCCTAATTTGCCTGCAAACCCATCTGTGCAGCCAGGCCGGGTGAGGAATGTCGGTATCTCCGTTTTGCTGTCTTGTCCCAGCTCCGTTTCCTGGAGTGTACTTGTAACCTGCATGTTGTTAAAGAATGGAAGCGTTTATTGTTTGTGTTGGATCTAGATTGTAAGGTCAGTGCATCTTAACAGAAATAAAGTTTTGATCACCATGATGAGTCTGAGCTGCTGATTTGCATTTCTTTCCAAGGTGTTAAGTTTCTGAAGATCAAGTCTTTTATACAATTTAAGTCAAGATAGTTGGTGTATTCAATGATAGAGAGAAAGCAACCTAGTATGTTTGTGTAATCCGGCCATTATTGTACTGGCAGGGATGGTGCCTGGTTTGAAATGAGAAGGAACTCCATTTTGGGGGGTTGAACTCGCAGTGGTGCATTGTCATGTAGGACTGTAGGTTGAGGTGGTGCATTGCCCCCACGGCTTTATGCTTTCAAGAGACGAGGACAGTAAATACACATCTGCAGGAGAAAAAGCTTTCAAGTGAGGCTGTATTTCATTGCATATTGGGGATTGGAAATGCCAGATTCCTCTATGATGTCAGTCAGAGGTTCCAGGTAAAGGATGAAGAGATCAGGGGCTAATACAGAGCAGTGGGGACCCCTGAGATACAGTTCCTGGTTAGACAGTGATCAGTTCAGTTTAAGTCTAATGCAATCAGTTGTGAGTGGCTAGCATGACACTATTTGAACCAGTCCAAGACTTTCCCTTCAATGCCCATGAGGTCTTTTAAAGTGTGAACAAGGATATCGTGGTTGACAGTATCACATGCCACTGACTGGGTGGCATTCAGATGGTTATTGGCTTTGGGAAATTGCTTGGGTTAGGTTAAATGTTAGCAAAGTCTTTCAGGGGTTATCCAGGTATTGAAGTCCAGAGACCGGACACTAATTATTTAGCTCTTCTGGGTGTGCTGTAGGTTTTTAGGAGAGGAGGCACAACAGATTTTTAAGCAGTCCAAAAACAGTCCTTGTTTTAAGCATGGGATTAATGAGACTAGATCCTTATGGAACTATGACATTGAGCACATCTTTGGCCAAATTAGTGGGTAAAGCTTCAGCAAACTGGTACAAGACATTAAGCTTGGAGACAAAGTTGAGAATTTTGGACTGTGATGTATCTTTGAATGTTTACCAGTTGTTTGGGGATTGTGTACCAAAAGCTGAGCAAGGGTTGCTGTGTTGTGCTGGAAGAGATGCTTTGATCTTGTTGATCTTAACATCAAAGTCGTGAGAAGATTGCTCACATTTCATGTCAATTTCAGTTATTTCTGGTTGATGTTTTGGCTTTGCCATAGATCTCACTAATTCAAAGAGCTTGTTTGGCCTTTTGTTGGATAAATCAATTGGAGATGTGATGGATCAGCATTTGGCTTCAAAGATATGCCATTTATAAGATCTTCCGTCACCTTGGAAGTGCCCCAGATTACTTTTGGTGGGTTTTTGATGCATTCAAGCAGACTGAGGATCCTTTTTTCATTAAACTCTTTTGAGCATCATTCATATTTTAGCCAAAAGTGTCATTAACATTGCTGGTTGTTTTAGTCATATTTTGATGTTTACTGGGATGAGCAGGACAAGATGCAAAACATGATACACGAATGGAATGAAACGAAAACTTTCATTTGGCGGCACTCAAAAAAGGAATGACACTCACCAATAGCATTCAGCTGCAGCTTTCAAGTGAAACACTACTCAGCAGCACTCCCAGTGCATGCTGGTCAATGTGGTTCATCTTAGCAAATTTGCAATTTTTCTAGTAAAGCAATGATGATAACTTAATTTCTTCCAATATTTTATGCTCTTAGCTTGATAATTATTAATGTCCTCCAATCCTTCATTTCTTAGCCCCAGACACGTATTCCACTCTTCATGTGCTCTTTCGTGGAGCACTGCAGGTACTGAGAAAAAAAGATTGAAGCATAACATGTAAAGGCCAGTGCCTTCTTAACTGTTCATCAAAAAGCACATCTACAAGGTTCATCTCCCTCTAGTGTGAAACCATTGGCCCCAGGAACTATTTTAGGCAAAAAACAAAAATCTCCATTTGGCAGCACTCATCAGTAGCCTTCAACTTTGGGTTTCAAGTGAAACATAACTCAGTAGCCCTCCCAGTGCATTCTGGTCAACATGGTCCAACTTTACAAACTTGCAGTTCTTCTATTGAAGCAAAGCATAGCTATTTATTTCTGCCAAGTTTTCATTTTCTTAGCTTGATAAATGCTAATTTCTTTAGCGTCTGCGATCCTTAGGGCCAGTACAATGCTCAATATGTCCACCTCCAGGCACCACCAATTCCAAATGCTATAATAGCACAGGTTTTTGGAAGAGAGCAGTAGGGAGGGAGAACTAAAAGGAAAGCAACTGATTGTTTACTATCTTTATATGAATTCCATCCCATCCACCATCCCTTATCAATGACTTGAGCTATCACTTACAAAAGAAGGTGTGATTTTCTTCAATATCTGAATCTCTCCCCGAGGGGCTAAGGCTATATTGATGAATATCTATAAACACAGAAATCCCTGGTTACTTTCTAGCATTGAGCGAAAAATTCTTGGAACATTAATTCTCATGATTAACAACAGCCAAATCATGAAAGCTCCTTTCAGAAGCATTTCAACCAGGATTAGCCAGAAAAGACTCTCAACATTTACCAGTGCTTGAACTCTGGTCACAATGTATCTCTGTTAAAGAGGGGTTAAGTCACTAACACCATCAAGGTTATTGCTGAGTCTGCTACTTTGTATCTACTTTAATCAAAAACCCTCTCAATGTTTCTACTTTACATGAACTGTAAGCAGAACATTCCAGTTCAAAAGCTCAAAGTCGTTTTCCATTCACAACTTGTTTTTCAAAGTCCTTAAACAATATCTCATTTTCGTTCGAAGTGTACTTTTCTCAATGCATCAAATTGAGTTCAAGATATGTGCATCTGTGGTCCCACATGGGTATTTCCTGTGAGGCCTCTTATTCGAATTAAGGTCAGCGCATCCGCACAGCTGCCAATTACACCTTTCAGCAATTCTTTAAATCAGAATCCTCATTAGAGCATCGAAATGGCAACAATTGTCTCCTTCAATCAAAATGCAAGATTAGCATATCAATGCTCCTAACAGGAGACAGGTCTGGTCCCTGGCGGCATAGCGTGAGTTGCCAGCGCCCGAGGCAAGGCAAGTATCCTTCCACTTTTCTTTTAAAATGTTGTGCCCCTAAGAATGCCCCTAAGAATTTAGGACCCGGGGCAACTACCCCTCTGCCCCCCCAACGCTGCACCACTGCCTAGTAGCCACCAGAAACTGCTAGAAGTCTCTCCATCACAGCAGCTTGAGCGGACTCAACCGCTTTCAAGAAATCTTCAGAATAATGAACGCGTTGGCCAGAACAGGTGTTTTTATAGTGTTGCCCCACCCAAGATGGCCAATGCGCTAAGACTTATGGGGCATCAAGCCCCCGAATAAAAGCAAATAGTGTCTAGCACTTTAGGCGCTTTAAAATGTCTGCTGAGCTTGAAGCACTTAATAAGTCACATGTTCACATGGGCATGGCCAGGATTCAAAAACAGCAACAGTCCTGTAGGCCTTGGAAGCCTTGGAGGTGTCTCATGGAGGAGCACCATGCCAAAGCCTGACACTTTCAATCTTTAGCTTTCTTGGCTCAGACACATGTTTCACTCTTCGTGAGCGTTTCAGTGGAGCACAGCAGGGACTGAGTGTCAAACCTCTTTGCAGCACAACATTTTCAAAAAAGTGCCTTCTTGACTATTCATCAATGAGAATGTGTACTGCAAGTTATCTCCTTCGGGTGCACAGCCATTGGTTCCAGCAATCATTTCATGCAAAAAACACATTTGGCAGCACTCAAAATATAACTGGCACTCACGCATAGCCTTCAGCAGAGGGGTTCAAGTAAACCCTGGGGAAATTTAAATTACACTGGCCTAATTTGCATTATTTTAGGACTTTCACAGTATGCTTGTTACACAAAATGCCAGAAATGATGCCATTATGCCACTTCACATAATTACGCACCATTCACTGTGAAAATAAATAACACACTGGATATACAGAATTTGAGAGACTTTTGTTCTCATCACTTTTGCAGAATTGCGTCCTTGCACCAAAAATTAATGCAAGGACACATTTCAAGCTATGATATAGCATGAAATGACAGTTTTGCATTCAACATAATTGGCATAATATTACCATATTTTCCCTTAATTATGCAAACACAATTTACACAAATCAAGTGAAACATGACTGAGTAACCCTCCCAGTGCATTCTACTAAAAGTGGTCCATCTTTGCTAAGTTGTAGTTCTTCCAGTGAAGTACATTTCAGGGAATTTTGAATAAAGCAATTCTTCATCACAAAGGAAGAAAATGTCTGGGATGAGTTGTACTTAGGATTTTCTCAGTGTAGAATGAAGACCTGAAAGAGATATGGTTATTGTTAGACAGGATTAGCTGTGAAGTGATGACCTCTAGACAATGTTCAACAAGTCACTTGCTATGCTCTAGTGGTTGACCAATAATATTTAGTTTCATAGATTTAGTACCAAGCAACGTAATGCTCGCATGGTGGCTATGATCAGACCAAATAACAGCATTATCAGATGGAATCAGTATGTCCATGCGGGGTTGGGAGGTGTCATTAAATCATTTATTTGTCAGTATCATGAGATCCAGGTGACTATCCACAGTCAAAACAGCTTTCTCTATTCTAAACTTGACTATTGATCTGAAGTTGTGAAGAAGACATCGTAGCTTGGATGTTGGCGTGGATCGATTCTAATGGCTTCTCAATGAGATTTTTATGTTCTGCCTTTTTGTTTTGTGAGACCAATCTGACTATTATTTATTTATTTATTGTAACATTTCCACAGAAATATTTCTCATTCATAAAATTACTAACCACAATAAAATGCAATTGACAGTTGCATTGCAATAAAAAAAAAAAATGTAAATAGTCTAAGACGAATTTGAACTGTTTTTTAATACAATAACACAAATAAGGCTTCCGAGTAGGTATGTACATTGAACTTTACAAATATAGGTCTTAAATATCACTTTTGGTAATTTTTTGATTGTGGACAAAAAAAATGCATAATTTAAATCTTGAGTATCTTCACCACAAAACTCACAACAAGGGTGTCTTTTTCCATCTCAATCAACCATCCAGATATTTTTGTCCATCGGAAGGTTTCTAAACCTGAAACTCATGTAGAATCTTCTAACCTCAAAACTGAGACTTCATGTGAAGTAAAACTGAATTTCCCCCAGATCTACATAAGCACAACTTAAATGTAATATTTTAATATTCACACAATGTAAAAAAAATCATTAAAAAATAGTTTTGTTTAACAATTTGTTTTCAAACAGAGGGGTCTATAACGATGGTGGTCGGATGACCACCGCCGGGCCGGTGGTGGCGCCCGCCGTACCGGCGGTGGACATCCGCCCGCCATCGCAACCAGGAAAACCGCTGGTCACATTAGGATGGCGGTGGTGACTGCGGCGGTGGGAAATTCCGACCGCCGCTTTACCGCCGGTTGCCATCCGCACTCCTGCCTGGCGGATGGAGCAGGACCGGGATAATGGTGGCGGTGCAGAGCAGGCTCCACCGGCAGGATTATGATGCCGGCGGAAGCCAGCCTTTCCTCAGCGGTCAGACCGCCATTGAAAGGCATGCGGTGAGTGTCTTCCGGGGGCCCGTTGCGGGCCCCCAATGTGTTGGGGGGTGTGGGTGCACTGGGGGGTACCCATGGCCCCCCTACATTTCCCTGTACCATGTGGCAGGCACTGTGTAGTGCCTGCCACGCAGTGCAGGGAAATGCAGGACATGCTCCTTTCGGCATCGAGGCGGTGCTGCGGGCATCTGCAACCGCCGCAATGTTAATGCCCGCGATCCGACCGCCGCGGTCGGATTTCGATAGCGGGTCATCGTAATTCGACCGGCGGTGATGTCGCGGTCCATGCGGGCGGTCTTTTCCCGCTACCATGGCGGTCGGGGAAGTTTCCCGACAGCCATCGTAATAGGCCCCATAGTTTCATTGTTATCAATATATTTTAAAACATCTTGCTAAGTTATATCCAAAACAAAATTTTAGACAAAAAGACACTCATTTAATAAATAAAACTTCCCCTCAACATCATTTGGAAGTTCAATCCAAATTAGTCTTTTCAATATCAATTCCGGGACTTTTGCAAGGTAATAAATATAGCGAATCACTTGAGTGAAGGCTCGATACGTTATTGCAATCAAACCCATTTCCAATCTTAAAATTTCCGCTGGAGTCGATCATTGAATGACGAATTATACATTCCACAGTTGGGATTCTATTTTCTGAAATTTTTCTATTGAGTTAGGTAGTTGTACTTCAATATCGTACATTTCAATTGCAGGAATGTTTGCAGTATAAACTTTCATTAGGAAGGAACATCTCTTCTTCCTAGGACTCTAAAAAATGGAAGAAGCCACAGGCCAACAGATCTGGCTTTAGCCAGCTGGTTTTTACAGTGGCTACACCAGGATAAATTATTTGTCACATTGGCTCCTGAATAGACATAGCTTTTTTATGATTTCAAGACCTTTTGGAATAAAATGCCATGTCCGTGGAGCAAACTTGTCTTTAGATTCATTAATATCAAGGGTAGATGAATACAATACCAGTTCTTCCATCCACGGCCGAAGAGCTAATTTTTTTATTACCCAAATTCAAGTTTGAGTCCCTTCTGTTGTTCATTTGAGAATCTAATCTTCTTAGATAGGTGTTTCATTATTCCAGGAATTTTTTTTGCTTTTTCTTATTTCATTTCTTAATGGACTTTAACTGCGAGGAGATATTTTTCTCTGAATTTGAATCTAATGTTTTTTGGGTCCTTTTCATGGTTCGGATCTCCATGCAAACCTAGAGAATACACAGGGCTTTAAGTGGGCCGGGTCCGGCCAGTGCCCAGCACCGGCAGTTCTAAACAGCGGGTGCAGAAACAGGTCCCTATCAGGCTCTCCGGTTTTGCCCTCACCGTCGGTGAAAAAAAAATCTCAACTCTGCAGCAATACCACCCTTCTTTGCCTTTGATGTAACTTCAAAGGCACTGGTTATAGTTCTTTCACACACTCATCATTTATGAACTGAAGCATGTTCAATGTTCTATGCAATGAAGCCATAGCTGTTGCTTTTTTATCTTATGCGACTAACAGCCATTGACAAAGGCAATAGTACTGGCTTGTTGTTGATGTCATGTTACTTGTTGTATTATTTATCTGGATGCAATGACCGAAGCAGCAAAATACCAGTCGGGCGGCACACTATGCCAAGCACAGATTTCAGCTTAAGTGTTTTTAAGCCACACCCTTAATTACATCAGCCATGCCCCTTTGAGAGACCCCCCAGTTTTTTCCAGCCCACTTAAAGCCCTAAGTATACCACATATATTAAAGAGTCAGAGCCTTGGGTCTGTGGTTTCATGGGCTGTCAACTTCTTGGACATTAAGGAGGGAAGAGACTTTATGATTGATAGATTTATAAGCAGATTGATATATCCTTGTTTCCATTTTATTGGCTTCTTGAATATTATTTGTGCGAGCTGTCAGAAGTGTTTTTTACTTCATGTTAAATTATTCATAGTATATTCCTGAAGGGTTAGTTGCTTACTTAATAGTTTAACCATTTAGGATAAAATCATTTGAGTGGAAATCATCAAACTTGAAATCAGAGAATCTGCCACTTGAGGTTGCAGAACATTTTCTACTGGAATAATATCAGACGCAATCTGTTCCAAAATTGATGCCTATGTTATCAATCATTGGTCTGAATACAAAGGGGCCGATTCCGATCCCGGTCGGAGGCGCACCTAATACCATTCGGCCGGGGAAAAAGCCAGGCGAATGCCTGTTTCCTGACCGATTCGCACATACGTCCGAACGAGCAAGTACGATGCGCACAACTGCCCAAATCCCGACCCAGTCGTACTCACCCAATACAGGTCCTGTTCTCCGACCGAGGCGGATCCGGAAACGCAGAATCGAGTCGCACGGAAGCCAAAATGCAGCCCCGTCCGGCCGGACAAGTACGATGCGCCATCCGTACGCGCCGAACCCGTCGCTACGCACGGCACGTCAAAGCATCCGGGAGAGGCGCACATAAGCTCTGATTCGTGCCACAAGACAATCCACGGCTACGAGACGAACATGCCAGCGACGAGGACGAGGTGAAGCAAAGAGAAAGACGAACGAGACGAACCAACCATGAATCCCATCGTGCCGATCCTACCAATATTCTATATCTATTACCGGAACTGGCACGGACGCGTACGACGCAGAAGGTAAGTCAGACACCCACCGCACAAACAAACCACACGTACCCGACAAATCACACACACACATAGGGATGCAGAAATTACTTACACCAGCAACAGCAGCACCATAGGGGCGGGATGGCTATCACCAATGCCACATATACACATAGGGGCCTGGATGCCAACCACTAACACCACCGCACCCAGGGGGTGCTAGATGCCTGTCACTACTACCACCTCTACCCATGGGGGGCTGGATGCCTACCACCACTACCACCCCTACCCAGGGGGTGCCAGATGCCTACCATTACCACCACCCCTACTCAGGGGGTGCCAGATGCCTACCACTACTACCACCCCTACCCATGGGGGGCAGGATGCCTGTCACTACTACCACCTCTACCCATGGGGGGCTGGATGCCTACCACCACTACCACCCCTACCCAGGGGGTGCTAGATGCCTACCCCTACCACCACCCCTACCCAGGGGCTGCCAGATGCCTACCCCTACCACCACCCCTACCCAGGGGCTGCCAGATGCCTACCACCACTACCACCCCTACCCAGGGGGTGCTAGATGCCTGTCACTACTACCACCTCTACCCATGGGGGGCTGGATGCCTACCACCACTACCACCCCTACCCATGGGGGGCAGGATGCCTACCACTACCACCACCCCTACCCAGGGCCGGACTGGCCGTAGCGGGCACCGGGCATTTCCCCGGTGGGCCGCTAGGGTTGGGGCCGGTTTTCGGGCCCCTGGGGGCCGATCTTTGTTACAGGGTCGTGTTTGCAGCATAGCTGCAATATCGGCCGCTGTAACAAACGTCGACAGCCGACCGTGGCAAACAGCTCGGCCACACCCCCAACCCCCGGGGTGCCGGCCGAGCACTTTGCCAGGGCCGGCTTTGGTTCCCAGTCCGGCCCTGCCCCTACCCAGGGGGTGCCAGATGCCTACCACTACCACCACCCCTACCCAGGGGGTGCCAGATGCCTACCACTACTACCACCCCTACCCAGGGGGTGCTAGATGCCTACCACTACTACCACCCCTACCCATGGGGGGCAGGATGCCTGTCACTACTACCACCTCTACCCATGGGGGGCTGGATGCCTACCACCACTACCACCCCTACCCAGGGGGTGCTAGATGCCTGTCACTACTACCACCCCTACCCATGGGGGGCAGGATGCCTGTCACTACCACCACCCCTACCCAGGGGGTGCCAGATGACTACCACTACCACCACCCCTACCCAGGGGGTGCCAGATGCCTACCACTACCACCACCCCTACCCAGGGGGTGCTAGATGCCTGTCACTACTACCACCTCTACCCATGGGGGGCTGGATGCCTGTCACTACTACCACCTCTACCCATGGGGGGCTGGATGCCTACCACCACTACCACCCCTACCGAGGGGGTGCTAGATGCCTACCCCTACCACCACCCCTACCCAGGGGCTGCCAGATGCCTACCCCTACCACCACCCCTACCCAGGGGCTGCCAGATGCCTACCACCACTACCACCCCTACCCAGGGGGTGCTAGATGCCTGTCACTACTACCACCTCTACCCATGGGGGGCTGGATGCCTACCACTACCACCACCCCTACTCAGGGGGTGCCAGATGCCTCCCACTACTACCACCCCTACCCATGGGGGGCAGGATGCCTGTCACTACTACCTCCTCTACCCAGGGGGTGCTAGATGCCTGTCACTACTACCACCCCTACCCATGGGGGGCAGGATGCCTGTCACTACCACCACCCCTACCCAGGGGGTGCCAGATGCCTACCACTACCACCACCCCTACCCAGGGGGTGCCAGATGCCTACCACTACCACCACCCATACCCAGGGGGTGCCAGATGCCTACCACTACCACCACCCCTACCCAGGGGGTGCTAGATGCCTGTCACTACAACCACCTCTACCCATGGGGGGCTGGATGCCTACCACCACTACCACCCCTACCCATGGGGGGCAGGAGGCCTACCGCTACTACCACCCCTACCCATGGGGGGCAGGATGCCTGTCACTACTACCACCTCTACCCATGGGGGGCAGGATGCCTACCACCAACAACACCCCCACTCATAGGATGGGTAATGCATGACACAACAAGCACACACCAACATAAGGAATGCAACAAAAAGACATCCCCCCCAACACCATGACAAGCGTGTGTAGACTGTGTCAAATGCCTACAACACTGAACATGACTTTGAACATACAATGTGACACCCTATCACATGTGTCACACATAAATGTGTGTGGCCCCCACAATGCAAGCAGACCATGACCACTGTGGCAATGGGGTCCAACCCCCATCATCCCAGTGACCAAAAGGTAAGTGTGGGGTCCATAGCTGAAGCACATTTTGAACATTGTGGCAATGGGGTTTAAACCCCCATCATCACAGTGACCAAAATGTAAGTGTGGGGCCCATAGCTGAAGCACATCTTGAACATTGTGGCAATGGGGTCTAAACCCCCATCATCACAGTGACCAAAAGGTAAGTGTGGGGTCCATAGCTGAAGCACATTTTGAACATTGTGGCAATGGGGTCCAACCCCCATCATCACAGTGACCAAAAGGTAAGTGTGGGGTCCATAGCTGAACCACATTGTGAACATTGTGGCAATGGGGTCTAAACCCACATCATCACAGTGACCAAAATGTAAGTGTGGGGCCCATAGCTGAAGCACATCTTGAACATTGTGGCAATGGGGTCTAAACCCCCATCATCACAGTGACCAAAAGGTAAGTGTGAGGTCCATAGCTGAAGCACATTTTGAACATTGTGGCAATGGGGTTTAAACCCCCATCATCACAGTGACCAAAATGTAAGTGTTGACATTGAAAAAGCTGCAACTGCCAAACTGCATGGATGATTCCTGGTCACAGAACAACAAACACATCAGTGGCAAAGTAGTGCTTGTGTCCCATAGCAACATAGATTGGGGGAGGCAAACAGTGCAGTGCAAATAAGACATACCTTTGGCCATGTGCAGACAAACATCACCCATGGGGGCTGACACTGTCAACATCCATCAATGACACAATGACAGAAGTGACCATCATACTGCAGACCCACATATTTGCACCAATGGCCACACATGGAGATACCCTGTGGAGACTGTAGATGTGAGGTGAACAAATAACATACCATGGCAGCAAGGGGACACACAAACAATGATCATTGTGCTGACTGATGACCTAGGAGTCCCAGGGACAGCAGGTGAAAGCCACCAAACAACATACAGCCAATGGCACACTAAAGATATGCCAATCCAGTGGTGCAGATGCACAAACACAAACAGGCAGACCCACACTGCACATCAAACACAACAGGTGAGGGGGGGTGCCAGTGTCCCCAGGCAACCAAACAAAACATGATGATGCCTGAATAACAATTACAGAGATGCACATACAGTGCCACACAAAAGTAACTCATGGATCCAAATCCCCTATGTGGGCAATCAGGCATTGTTAGATGAGAGGGAGCACAAATTACACATGTCACACAAGCTTGTAGGAACAGCAACTAACACAGCAAGAGACATACCCACCACAGCACCACCCCCAGGGAACCCATATTGTGCTGACACTAGCCTGCATGATAATCCCACTGTGATGACAATGTTAGATGTCGTTCACACTGTGAACCCCAGCCATGTGTCCTGAGCAACTAACTACCATCACACCTACACAAGCTCCAATCAATCAGCACGGCCTGCCAGCCAAGGCCAATATGGAGGTAGGGGTCTGGCCGTGCAACAACTCACTTTTGCACACACTCAACACCACACACCCTGATCTCCACCAATGTGCAGCAGTGAAGCTCACATGGACTGGTGACATTGCACATGCACCCATGACAATACCAGGGGTGGTGGTGGGAACTAAGGTGCAGAAACCCATCACACATGGCCAGTCAACAAGACTCGTCAATGTCTGACACACAGCACAGTATGCCGTACATGGGCATGATGTGAAATCCACCACAATCAATGGGATCCTGGCCATAGTCACACACCAATGAAGAAGCCAAGGTGACACACGAAGAACACACGTACACAACTACCAACATTGCAGCTCTGACCCTGAGCAGTGACAGCAGTCACACACACAACGTGTCACAATCACTGAAAGCTAACACAAACTGTAAATCACATGACTCGTGTAAACAACAAGTGCCAAGGGGAATCCTGAAAGGGTCCCATCTGCGTTTGGCCACATCCCCAGCACTGACAACAAAGACAACCTGGGATGACAACCTCATGAACATTAGTTTGCCATGCACCCACATCACAGAGAAACCAGGTCCAAGATGCTGGATGAACACAGAACAACTCAGCAAGCATCACAAACAGGAACATCCCTAGGGACACAGCCTGTGTAGGAAAAGGGAAGGGAACACGCACAGACATGCTTACACAACACAGGCCCACGCATTGTCAACAGCTTACACACTGCCATGAGGGCACTCCACTCCTTTGGAAGGTCCGCTGTGCCAAACCTTGTCTGTGCACGACCCAAACATGTCAGCAGAACACTCCGTCAGTGAGTCAACAACCACAACACACAGAAGGCTCTACTCACATCAGCCTGGGTACGGGAGTGTCACATCAGTCATCTGCACACACACCAAACACGTGTCAAGCAAGTTGCACTGTATACACAGATGAGTCCTTTGACATTGATGTGCAAAACTGCATGTCCAGTGGAGCTGGGCACATAGTCAGGGAAATCGGAACATTGAACAGTGGTAAGCCCACCAGATGTGCATCAGTGTAAGACAAAGATGTTCATTTACAAATGCAAAAAGGACATCCCTGTGTCAAATGCTGAACATTACACCCTCAGACTGTAGCAAAGGATGCCATAGATCCAAACTACATCAGGACACATATCCCATGGACCACATGGAGTCCATCACTGCAACACTTCTTCGTCCTGATGTGAACACTATTACAACTGCAAATGCAGGATGCTACTCATCCACATCATGTACATCAAAAGAAAACCCAAAAGTAAACAAAAAGGGGCTTTATTCAGCAAATGTCAGGGTAAACACGGAAGTCCAAAAGAAACTAAGGCCAATGGCCAGTCCAAAATCACAGTACCAACGGGGTGAGAAGTGACAACTGGTCACACATTGCTTGCCTGCACTGGTACGGTTGGGGGACATCCCCTTGGAGGGGCATACAAGGGGCAGGCCAGGCACCGCAGGGACAGGATCAGGGGATGGCAGAGTGAGGCAGTGAAGGGGTGGTGGGTGCAGGAGTGTCACCGGCAACTGCAGTGGAGGTGTCTGACTCAGGGGGCCGGCACCACTGTGGTACACAAGTCAGTTGGTGTGGGTGCTGCAACCACTGCAGTGGGCTGGACTGATGTAGTGGACTGGGTACCCACTGCAGTGCCCGAGTCAGACGTGGTGGTTGTGGACTCCACTGCAGTGCATGACTCCAAGGGAGTGGAAGGGTGGGCAGATGAGGTGGGCAGGACAGAGGGGGGACCCGGTCCCCACAACAGTGCCACTAACAGGCAGAGCGTCTGGGTTGGGGGTGGAAGAGCAAGTGGCAGGGGGGAGGGCCTAAGCAGTCTGGGGATGCGGTATCGGTGTGTGGGGGAACCTGGGGCAGGGTGTGGTGGGGGAACCTGTGCAGTGGTGGCCTGGGGGATGGAGGAGAGAGACTGGGCGCTGGAGCTGCGTGGTGGTGGTGGTGGGGTCTTGCTCTTCCTGCTCCGGGGGACTTCCTAATGGGCTCCTGTGTCTGCCTGCGCCTGGGGGAGGGTGTCCGGGGGCGAGGGGCACTCCTCTCTGTGTGGGTGGACTTCCTCTTCCCCTGGTATGCTGGATCAGCAGGAATGGAGGGGAAGAGGCCGAGGTCACACAGGAAGATCTGCTGTGCAGGTGGGGTAGCAGGCGAGGCAAGGGAAGGGGTCTTGGAGGGAGAGGATTTGGAGGACTGCGGAGTGAATGTGGATGCCTGTGTGTGTGTGTGTCCCCATCCCCTGTGTCTGTGGTATCAGTCCCCTGAGGATGCTTGTGTGCACGTCTTGCCTTACTCTTGGGTGTGTCTGTGCTGCTCGTGTCTGTGTGTTTGGTTGACTGTGCAGGTGTGCATGTGCTTTGGACAGGTAGGGGGCAGGAAGTGTGGATGGGGCAGAGGTGGGAGGGGTGAGGGACTGTTGGAGGAGGGACACTGCTGCCGTCAGGGAGGAGTCCATGGACCTATTGCTCCTCTGTAGGGCAGACATACCCATCGAGATGCCCTCCATGAACGACACCAGCTGTGTCAACAGAGTGGTGTGTGCATGGAGGACACTCAGCATTGCTGTCTGCCCTACATGGAGCTGCCGAAGGAGGTACACAGACTCCTCACTCAGGGCAGCAAGGGACACAGGGGCAGGGGCTGCGGTGCCTGGCACGAAGGAGACACGCTCCCGAGCACGGGAGCCTCCACGGACCTCAGGAATGGGAGCCAATGGGAGGGCGGTGGTGGTGGTGGTGGTGGCGGGGCCAGACAGACTAGCTGGCCTTTGGTGGCTGCTGAGACCCGCCTCCACAAGGGAGTCATCCTCTGAGCTGCTGTGGTCCCCAGCTGAGGTGGATGGTGCTGAGGACTCCTCGGTGTGGCTCCCCTCGCCCTCCGTGCCACTGGGTCCCTCTGACCACTCGTCCGATGCTGACCCAGTCTGGCTCCGCTGCTCCTCCTGGTCCGTGGAGCTGTCCCCTCCTGTGGCCATGGATGTATCTGCAAACAATTAGGGAAACAGACAAACATCAGTCACCTGCACTGACCGCACACACCACAGTAAGTACTGCACATTACAGAGCAAGCCCTGGCATCCTTAGTTGAACATTGCCTAAAGTCCTCACACAGATTCGGGGAAGCCAATTGTCAGTCTGATGGACAACCATGGGACTCACACCCCTCCTGCCCTTGCACCCATCTGTCTGGTGCCTGTCTGATGGCAAGACCCCAGTGTGGACACATGCACCACCTACACAGTTGTTGGACATTGCAGGGAACACGGTGAAGTATGTGAACATGCACACATCACATCTCTTGCCACTGAGTCAGTGCAGGTGTCCGGATAAAGGGATGGCCAGAGTCTAAATAGAAATGCATGTGATGCATACCAGCACCAGACACCATGATGCACCCATGTCCGGATAGTCAATGCCACAATGGGGTGCATGTTGCACATGTCACTCCCCTGCAGGATCAGTCCCAGGAAGTTTAATGCCATGACACAGGAATGCGTGCAAAGTCATACATTACTGTCTCAAGTCACATGGCCATGGCAGCCAGCCAACAACAGTCTGCACTGTGTCACAATCCGAGGGCATGGGGAATGCAAGTTATGTGACTGACAAGTGCACATGTCCATCCCCCAAAAACCACATCATCTGTACTACTATTTGTCCACGTCATACCAACTGGACATATGGGGGACATGAAACACAACTCTCTGAACATGAGCACCTCACAGTGTGCTGTGAATGAAAATACAGCTGCCTGAAAGTCAAAGTCGCAAACACCTGTGTGCACAGTCAAGTGATCAGACACCTATAAGTCACAGAAGTATCGTCTATCATGGTCACATCTCAGATGGCATGCTGTGCCCTAACCGATAAACATACCAGTAGTCCTGACAACGAAGACACAGCACAATGAGACAGAGGCAGACACCTGAGGGTACATTTCACTGATCACAACATGCCAGATGATACACGGGAGTGGGAGTACAGAGTGTATTGTATGCCCTGGAGTAGGCATGACTGTCCAGCTCCACCTGTAAGAGGGATGAGTCCTGGACAGTAGGCAGGTGGCTAAGCATGTGTGACACACTGGATACACATACTCCTGAGGCCCAAATATTGTTCCTACCAGCAGAATGGGTGTGTGCCAAATTCCCCAGGGACATGTGGTGAGTCAGAGCAGCAAGCGGACCACATATAGAAATTACACCCAGATCACGTCAGAACTTAGGCATGGTGTAAGCATTTGACCCACCCATGAATCGCACAACATAGTCACGGGAACAAATGCTGTCCCCCACCTTGAGCAAAGCAAAATGCAATGACACAGTCCCCAAATGACACAATTTCCTGACTATAAGGGCCACACATATGCGTATCAGAGGAGAAGTGGGCATGTCACAAATGAGGGACATGGGTCCTGGACCACATGACTGATGTACTGTGGAAGTTTAACCAGGCCAGAGGAGGGCACATAGCATGTCAGACAAAGTGCACACTGCAGTCATGGACTCACCCCCTCCTTGCTGCTGTCTGTCCTTCAGCTGCCCATCCAGGTCAGGGAAGACCACCGCCAGGATCCGGAGCATATGGGGGGTCAGGGTCCGGTGTCCGCCTCTCCTGCGAGGAGGCGACAGCTTCAGCTGGACCCTTGCGATCCTCCGGGTCCAGCCACGAAGGTCCTGCCACCTCTTTTGGCAGTTGCGGATCCTGCGCCTGTAGACCCCCACGGATCTTACTTTCCGGGCGATGGTCAGCCAGATGTCCTGCTTCTGGTGGGCATCAACCTGTGAGGATGACAAAGTGAAAAGGCCATTACTACACATGCAACATATACGTGCATCACACAGTTGGATATACATGTCTCAATCACAGGGGCATATGATGTGCACAGGCAGTGCAACAATGGCTATGAACAGTTTGCCAGCAGTCACTACATGGTATCATTGCATGGGAAGTAAACCTAGTTGGAATGCACTGTTAATGCACTGTACCAGTTCAGTGCATGTAACTACACACTTTGGGGTGTGACAACTACTCAGTGGGCATGCTAGCCAGTGGTGTGCACACTGAAAGTCCTGCTAGTCAGACAACATGCACAATTAGTGATGCAGTGGACAGCACACTCACCTGCTCCCCTGGTTTCCCATACAGCTTGCTGTACTGTGGAAGGAGGCTGTCCAGCAGGGCCTGGTTCTCCTCAAGGCTGAAGGCTGGGGCTCTCTCCACAGTACGTGCCATTGCAGGAGCCAGAGGATGCATAAACAGCAGCAGTGTTGGTGGCAGATGTCGTCCTGGAGCATGTAGTGCAGGCAAGTGAGCTCTCAGGGGAACAGCCAGCATTATATGTGTGCTGCAGAGGCAGATACAGTCCCATGTGTCCAAAGTGATAGGTCCAAGTCGTTTGCATCTTCTGAATCTGACCAATCCATGGTATAGCAGCACTAATACACGCCCACAGCATCCTTCAAATCTTCAACTTCATGACACCCATGATTTTGCAACATTGTTGTGGCTGGCCAACTGAATTCACTGCATCAGACTCGTTGGAGCTTCGAAAACGCGTCCATTGCCATGCCAGGCCCCAGCCAATGTGTGCGCACCGTTCGGTCCATTGCTGTTCAACGCGTACCCGGGATACAACGCGTACCCGCTCACATTGAATGCAATGGGCCGGCCGGGAACACCGATCGGTCCATTGCTGTACAACGCGTACCCGGGATACAACGCGTACCCGCTCACATTGAATGCAATGGGCCGGCCGGGAACACCGATCGGTCCATTGCTGCACAACGCGTACCCGGGATACAACACGTACCCGCTCACATTGAATGCAATGGGCCGGCCGGGAACACCGATCGGTCCATTGCTGTTCAACGCGTACCCGGGATACAACGCGTACCCGCTCACATTGAATGCAATGGGCCGGCCGGGCACACCGATCGGTCCATTTCTGTACAACGCGTACCCGGGATACAACGCGTACCCGCTCACATTGAATGCAATGGGCCGGCCGGGCACACCGATCGGTCCATTGCTGTTCAACGCGTACCCGCTCACATTGAATGCAATGGGCCGGCCGGGCACACCGATCGGTCCATTGCTGTTCAACGCGTACCCGCTCACATTGAATGTAATGGGCCAGGCCGGGAACACCGATCGGTCCATTGCTGTTCAACGCGTACCCGCTCACATTGAATGCAATGGGCCGGCCGGGCACACCGATCGGTCCATTGCTGTTCAACGCGTACCCGCTCACATTGAATGCAATGGGCCGGCCGGGCACACCGATCGGTCCATTGCTGTTCAACGCGTACCCGCTCACATTGAATGCAATGGGCCGGCCGGGCACACCGATCGGTCCATTGCTGTTCAACGAGTACCCGCTCACATTGAATGCAATGGGCCGGCCGGGCACACCGATCGGTCCATTGCTGTTCAACGCGTACCCGCTCACATTGAATGCAATGGGCCGGCCGGGAACACCGATCGGTCCATTGCTGTTCAACGCATACCCGGGATACAACGCGTACCCGCTCACATTGAATGCAATGGGCCGGCCGGGAACACCGATCGGTCCATTGCTGTACAACGCGTACCCGGGATACAACGCGTACCCGCTCACATTGAATGCAATGGGCCGGCCGGGAACACCGATCGGTCCATTGCTGTACAACGCTGCACCGGGATACAACGCGTACCCGCTCACATTGAATGCAATGGGCCGGCCGGGAACACCGATCGGTCCATTGCTGTTCAACGCGTACCCGGGATACAACGCGTACCCGCTCACATTGAATGCAATGGGCCGGCCGGGCACACCGATCGGTCCATTGCTGTACAACGCGTCCCTGTACAAGTCACTGGCATATGTCACCATGCTTGTCACAGGTGAACATATGCCAGCCACATATACTTCCCAGGGAGTGAGGGGCACACCTACAACACCACAGCCTGTCCACACTCTATCCTAAGGCATGTAAGGCTGCATTACCTGTTCCGTGTATGGGGGTCAACATGTTGTTTTTTGGGTGGCACTTGGGGGCAGCCACTCCCAGGCTGTGCACGTGTTCATGGGGACAGAATCCTTGGTGTGTTGTGCACATGAACACTGTGGTGTGCAACTGTTCATTTCAGGGCATGTGGCATGGTCACATTTCACGGTTGTGTATGTGTATGTCATGTCACATACCCCCTGAGTCCCATGTGGGACGGTATGTACATCCCAGGGTGACACATTGCCACAATTGTGATGGCCCTCCACAGTCTGTGTGCATGTTGTGTTTACAATGTCTCTGATTCCATGTGCACAATGGGAGACAGTCTCCACATCCACGTTGTTTGTGCATGGACTTTGATGTTGTGCGTGTGTGTGTCACAGACGTCCATGTCTGTCCTGCCGAGGCAACAGGGACCACTACCTGTGGGGGTCATGGTTGTTTAGCTGTGGTGTATTCATGATGCACCATGTCATGCCAGTGTCCATGTGGCAATACAGGGTCCCTGGGAATCTACCTGTCGATGAGCTGTGATGCCTGGGGCACATCTGTCCTCACATGTCAGTGTGGTGTGTGTTTGGAACGTGACAGCAGTACATGGGTACTGTGACACAGCCTAAGGATATCCCATAGCACAACCTGGGACTTGTTGAGGGAACATGTTGAACTGTGATGTTAGATGTTAGCCATGTAGGTGCCATACATGTCCTTACAGAATGGCACACACATCAGGTACTTGTGTCTCGTAATGATGTATCATGTGATATTGAGTCTGGTCTATGCCACATATGTGTGGTGACTGACAATCTTTCTTTCTTCACCTATGCACTGCAGGGCACCAGCTGTCCATCGGCCATTCCCTGACCTTGCAACAGTGGTTGAACGGGACTGCATCCGACGGTACCGCTTCACCAGGCCACTGATTGAGGAATTGACGGTGCGGTTGGCCCCACATTTGCAACCTGGCCGGACATACCCTACAGCGCTGACCCCCAAGGTGAAGGTGATGGCAGCCCTACACTTCTTTGCCACCGGTACCTTTCAACACACTGTGGCGTCTGCTGGTGGGATGTCACAGACCATGTTCAGCCGTGTGCTCCGCGATGTTTTGGAGGCTATGTTGAGATACCTGAACCAGTACATCTATTTCCCTAGACTTCAACAACTCACTGACGTGAAGAGTGACTTCTATGCCCTGGGAAGGATGCCGCATGTCATTGGCTCCATTGATGGGACACATGTGGCTTTGGTACCACCACAGGCCCAAGAGCAGGCATACAGGAACCGCAAACACTATCATTCGGTCAATGCACTGGTGGTATGTCTTGCAGATATGAGTATCTCACACGTCTGTGCCCGTTTCCCCAGTTCTGCACACGATGCCTACGTGATGAAGAGTAGTCGCATCCCGAGGATGATGTCACAGATGCGGAACCAGCGTGCCTGGCTTGTTGGTGTGTACTGACTTTGTACCATTGTGTGTGTTCTGCAACGTAGTGTTCCACCCTCTTTTCCAACTCAGCTAATGTGCAATTGTCTGTATGTAGGTGACTCTGGATACCCCAACATGCCGTGGTTGCTGACGCCCCTCAGGAACCCTGTGACACCAGCCCAGATGCACTACAATGAGGCACATGGTCGGACCAGGAGAGTGATTGAGCGGACATTTGGTCTCCTGAAGAGCCGCTTCTGCTGCCTAGATAAGACAGGAGGGGCCCTCCCATATGCCCCAGCAAAGGTGTGCAAGATTGTCATCGTCTACTGCATGCTACTGATCCAGCGCTCACAATAACAATTATTTCTCCTATATACTTCGGTCATCCAGGTGCAATTATTCCTTCAACACACACACACTATATCCATATGACGGTGGGGCCCATAACACCGCATATACATTCACTTACTCATTTATTCCCTGGATTTCCTTCGTCGACAACCTAGGAGAAAACGATTCGCTGGAAGGAGATGGGATACCTCTTTTTAACATGACATAATACTTCTCATTTGCTTTAAGGTATTCCGCTCATTGGTCGATGGACCAACTAGTAGGAATCAGTTGATGGTGATTAAGACCAGCTCAATCACAATAAACTCTTTAACATTTCATTTTAATCATTGAGCTAAAGAATCACTGAGTCATTTGTTTAAAGAATAATAAAGTTTATATAAAGTTTTGATGCAAGAAATGAGGTTAAGCTTATTATTCAGATCATTACATTTATAATCAATATAAGAATAAAATGAAATTGCAATGCATATCTATTAGACGGAAAAATAAGGTTGTCATAGTAAGAACTCTAAAAGATCAATCTATCTGTCTGGGGAAAATCTAATAGTTCTGAATGAAAAATCTAACAGGAATAAAAAGGTTCTCCAAAAGCAGCATCTTATACACAACTGGAAATAAAAAATAGCAGCATCAGCTCGTCAGCATCAGCAACCGCAACTTCACCCATCTACAGCATCTAACTTCTCCAGCATCTGCTCTCCAGCAACTCACTCTCCAGCAACTCTCCAGCATTCTTAACCCCTCCCACCAAGAGTAGGTCTTCTTATACCCTAATTCTAGCTTACTGAATCAAATGTTGCATCTTCATGGCGTGATTCTTTCTCATTGGTCAAAACTCAGGCCTATATACATTTTAATCAAACTTCCTGGTCTTAACCAGTTCCTTGTGGAATGTCCATGCTTGCATCGTTTCCCACAGTTTATGTCATTGCTCATCCGTTTCGATCAGTCCAATTTGTATCTTTTTCTGCTACATTTTAGATTCAACAGTTCCGTCCATTGATTCAGTTGGACTTCTCACGCTTCTTGCTGATCATCTTGGCACACATCTGCTCAGAAAGGTCACAATAGCCTTGACCATACTTCCATCTTAGCCTCTCAGCACCAGCACGTGATCATCCTTTTCCACAGCCTCTCTCCTCTATCACATGGTTCCCTGCACATGCGTACTCTAGCAACTGGCGGCCATTTTATATTGCTGCTCGACAGGCCTAAGCGCACTATTTTCAAAGATAAACAAAATATTGTTAAAACAAAGAAATATAAACCCTTTCGTTTCCCTCCCGTCTTTCTACGTACCCCAATTAGGTATTACCTAGCAAAAAGCAACATATAAAGCTGTCCCTTACTTACCATCACTTTATTTTTCAACCACACGTTTTATTTAAAAGCACGGATCATGCTTTTATTATTTAATTAGTACGCAAATATTATATTATGTTAGACACGTAAACAATTATAAGTTGATTATTTTGCACACGGAATAGCGTGTTACCTTTTAACCCTTAACATGTAACATACATTGTTGGTTATTTACTTAAACGAACATGTTTATTAATTATTTTACGAAAATATTAGGAGGTTAACATTTTTTCATTTACCCTGCTCCATCACTACACAACCTGGCAGTGCGGAAGGAGTTGCCTCTCATCCTGGATGACGATGACCAACATCCGCCACCTGTGGAGGATCCTGGGCTGGACCACGATGCCAGTGATGATGATGATGATGAGGGTGATGTCCGCACACAGCTCATCACCAACTTCTTCAGCTGAATGTGAGTATCCAGGGATGTTATGTCAATGATGTGAGTTTGCATGATATGTGTTGGTGGTGCTCTGGTGCTGTTTGAGTGTGTCCATGTGCTACTTGACTGGATGCGTGCAGCGATGTGTCCTTACAGGTAGTCTGTACTCCCCAACAGTGTTGGCATGCTAACTTGCTTCTGGGTGGGTTTCTTGTGACATGTATTGGGCATGAGTATTGCAATTCTGTCCTGTTCTTCAGTGCTTTTGACTGTGTGTCATTTCTGTCCTTCACAGGGTACTTTCAGAGTTGTTTGGTCAACTGTCATCCCCCGACACCGTGAATCAACTTCCAGGGTGGTAGCTGTCGTTTCCCTACAGGTGATGTGCGCCACACCCATGGACTTCCTTTCTTCTACACTTGTTGACTGTGTGCCCACTGCCAGGTGGGATTACCTTGTATCTGTAGTGGTTACAACATGTTGCAAATGTGTAATAAATCTGTGCTTCACTTTGTGATGTGCATTGTCTGTGGTCACACATCTGACTGACATTTGCTTACTGCACCAGTGGGCTAGTTGACACAGACTGTGAATAGGTGTTGGGTCTGTGCATTGCACAGTATTTCCTGGCAACATCAGTGTAGGCGATGAGTCAGATGGCCCTGGTGTGTATGTGTTGTGTCTCCCTCATATGTGTCACCTTGCCATGACTCACATGCCGGTGTTGTACTTGCTGTAGCAGTTAGCATGCACAGTGTCATTTCACAGATCATCATCTACACTTCAGAAACAACTTTGGAGTCACAACAGAGGCAAGTATGGTGTATTAGTGAGTTTATTGACAAACATGTGTGAGTATAGTGCACAGGATGGTGGGTGCTGTACATTGTGATTGTAATCCAAAGTTCCAAGATGATTTGGAAGTCCTGGTAGCAGAAATGTCCAGAGTAAAGTCCACAGTCATCTGATACATTGGTCCAACTTGAGCTCCCCATGTCATGTGGGAGAGTTGTGTTGCATTCGACAGGGTGAAGAGTTTGGGCACAAAGGTGATTTCCCAGAACAGGTGTTGGCTTCCTGGGGGTTGTGCATGGCCATCTGCCTCTCAGTTGTCCTTCCTCGGACGACCCCTCTTCTTTGGGGGCGGACCCTCAAGTGCAGGCTGCTGCGGTGCAGGGGACTCTCCGCCAGAGTCATCCTCCCTCCCTGTGGCAGTTGCAGTTGTTGCAGCACCAGATGTTGTGGGCACACAGGGAGGTGTTGACATGTTGGTGCAAATCTGGCGGAGGCATTGCAATATGTCCCTATGCACCGCCGTCTGTTCTTGCACTGTGTCCCACTTGGACTCCATGCGGGACATGTGTAAGTCCAAGCGGGCATGATGGGCAGCCTGCTGCTGTTGAAAGTCCCTGAGGATCCCCACTACCTGGCTGAACTCTCCAGTGCTAGTCTGGTATGCATCAGCTATGCGTACCAGTTGTGGGTCATCATGCAGTCCAGACCCCTCTGCAAGTAGCGACCTATGTCTACCACCCCTCCCACCACCCCTGGCGACACGTGAAGGACCTGCGGTGGCGCGCACAGGTGACCCTGGGCCCCCTTGGGGGTTGTTGCTGGTGTTGTTGTCCGTAGCTCCACGTTGGGCCGGGGTCCGTGTGCTGTTGGTGGTGGTGGTCCTTGGTCTGTCCGTGTCGGCAGGGGTGGTCTGTGTGTTGGCAGTTGTTGGAGGGGTGGGTGCAGGGGGTGCAGCTGGTGGTCCTGCTGGTGCTGCATGATGACTCACTGCGGAGGTGCCAGGTAGGTCTTCGTCATCCGAGGTGGGCAGAGGCTGTTCCACACCAGTGAGCTCAGTGTCCCCCGGAGCCTGGGACAGGGACTCCTCAGCGTCTGCTGCTGTGTTCCCATCATCACCTGTATCTGGAAGAGACACACAATGTATGTAATGTTTCTACAGGCATCAATGGTTCAGACACCTGACAGTTGTGACTGTACCTCTGGATGCGGGCCTGTACATTGCATTGTCCTAAGTTGTCACAGTCAGATGTTGATATTGGTGTAGCGCATTGTCCTGACAACATGAAGCATTTCAATGTGAATGTTGAGGTGTGTGCATGGCCAGCATTGGTGGTATTTGGTTGACATCCAGACATCCTTCTCCCTCCAGCCCAGTTATCCCACCATGAAGCATGCCACCCTTGCAGTGGGTGCAGGTTGACTCTCAGGATGTCAGTCAGTGGTGTTCTGCTGTTTGTTGGTGCCCAGTTCCCAGCAGGGCCTTGTGCTCCCCACAGCAGTACCCAGTGTCAGCCATCTTGTCAGTTGTTTTCCACTGCCTGTGATGTGAACATGGTTCAGAGTGGTGTTGATGGGCCAATTGTGAGGGTGAGCAATATCTGTGACTACCACTCCCATCATGCTATTGCCTCCACCCCCCTTCCCAGCATGCCCATACTTCCTTCCTTTTGAGTGTACTTCACTGTGTGTGGGTGTGACAGCAATGGCAAGATGGCTGACAGTGGTGTCTTGCTGTTGGTTGGTGGCCAGTTCCCAGCATGGCCTTGTGCTCCCCACAACTGAGCACCGGTGTCAGACATCTTTGATGGGGCTTTCCACTCTCTGTGAGGTGTGCATGCTTGAGTGTGAGCTTGCTGGGCCATGTGGTTTGGGGATGTTGAGCTGTGACTACCACTCCCATCATGCTATTGCCTCCATCCCCCTTCCCAGCATGCCCATACTTCCTTCCTTTTGAGTGTACTTCACTGTGTGTGGGTGTGACAGCAATGGCAAGATGGCTGCAGTGGTGTCCTGCTGTTGGTTGGTGGCCAGTTCCCAGCATGGCCTTGTGCTCCCCACAACTGAGCACCGGTGTCAGACATCTTTGATGGGGCTTTCCACTCTCTGTGAGGTGTGCATGCTTGAGTGTGAGCTTGCTGGGCCATGTGGTTTGGGGATGTTGAGCTGTGACTACCACTCTCATCATGCTATTGCCTCCACCCCCCTTCCCAGCATGCCCATACTTCCTTCCTTTTGAGTGTACTTCACTGTGTGTGGGTGTGACAGCAATGGCAAGGTGGCTGACAGTGGTGTCCTGCTGTTTGTTGGTGCCCAGTTCCCAGCAGGGGCTTGTTCTCCCCACAGCAGTACCCAGTGTCAGCCATCTTGTCAGTTGTTTTCCACTGCCTGTGATGTGAGCATGGTTCAGAGTGGTGTTGATGGGCCAATAGTGAGGGTGAGCAATATCTGTGACTACACTCCCATCATGCTATTGCCTCCACCCCCCTTCCCAGCTTGCCCATACTTCCTTCCTTCTGACTCTGCTTCCCTGTGGGGTAGTGTGCCTGTGCTGAATGGATCGCTGACAGTGTTGTCCTGGCGTTTGTTTGGCTACAAGTCCCATGTGTGTCACTGTGCTTCACACAGCATGACCCAGGGTGGTGGTTCTTTGTGGGATAATTAATTTTAGTGTGAGGCAATGCATTTTCCCAGGTGTGTTGTGTGTAGTTTGTGTTAGGGGTGTGTGTGGGGAGAGCTGCTGGTAACTATGGTCATAGCTGTCAGTCCTCCTTCCCACCCAGCCAGATATCCCACCATGGAACGTGCTTCCATTGCAGGGAGTGCAAGTTGTCTTTCAGGATGTCAGTCAGTGGTGTCCTGCTGTTGGTTGGTGCCCAGTTCCCAGCAGGGTGCTTGTGCTCCCCACAGCAGTAGCCAGTGTCAGCCATCTTGTCAGTTGTTTTCCACTCCCTGTGATGTGGCATGGTTCAGAGTGGTGTTGATGGGCGTATTGTGAGGGTGGGCAATATCTGTGACTACAACTCCCATGATGCTATTGGCTACACTGACTTGACCAGCATACACAGAATTCCTTCCTTTCTGTGGGATTCCCTGTGTGGTGGTTTTGTAGTGGTGGCTACATATCTGACAGTGTTTGTTGGTTATATTTATTTGTGCCACTGCCTAGCTTTATTTGTTGTAGGGTTTGTACATGTCATGACACAGTTACATATCACTATGAGATGGCATGTGTTGTGTTTATCTGACTGACATACACATCTTGGGATGATTCTGTTTTTGTTGCTGTGTATTTGCTAAGGGTGCATGGTTTGACTATCCACTTGACAGTGATGTGTGTGTATTGTCACACAATATTGGGTATATTGGTTGTGTACTCACCAGGCTCTGGGATGTTTTCTAGTCCATATACGCTCACTGGTGGTAGGATGGCCCGCACCTTCTCCTCCCAGGGCCTGAGGTATAGTGGTTTGGCAGGAGGGCCACTGCCGGTGTGTTGGCTCAAGATGTAATCCTTCTTCAGTAGGTCCCGGACCCTCCTGCGCACATCATACCACCTGTTCTGGATGTCTTCCTTTGTGCGCAAACATGGTGATTGTGCGTTCACCCTGTCGACGATCCTCGCCCACATCTTGGTTTTCTGCGACATGGGGGTCTGTTGGACCAGTGTACCAAACAGCTGTGGCTCTACCCTGTGGATCTCATCTACCAGGACTTCCAATTCACTATCTAGGAACTTTGGATTCTTCTTGGGGGGCATGGTGATGGGTGGTGGTGGTGAGTGATGTGTGTTGGTGTGCAAGTGAGGGTATGTGAGTGTGTGTTTTGCTGGGTGTATGTGAGGGTGCTATTTGTTGAGGTGCTGATGGTGTGTGGCTTGTGTGATGGATGAGCTGTGAGTGTGTGTGTGGTTGCTGTCTGTTGGTGTTGTGTGCTGGCAGATAATTTGAATTTGCAAAAGATCATGGTAGAGATTTGTGTCCTTTATATGGGTGGAGTTGTGGGTGTGTCTTTGTTCCCTCCCCCCCCAGTATTTATTGGCTTTGTAATTGCTTGTTTGGCCTTTTTTTGTGTGTTTTTCCCTTTGTACTTTTTGTGCATGTAGGAGACGTTCTTCTGACCGAGTCAGACCCTGCAGTTGTCTCGTGCGAGCTGCTCCGAGTCGTTCACGCTGTGTTTGTGCTGTTTTATGTGCTGTGTACGCGTCGGTCGCGGTGTATTGGGTTGCTTCGGCTCGCTGTTTTGTATGCGTGTCGGTCGTACGGCTTGTGCTCCGTGCGACTCGGTCGTGTTTTCCACGTGTTGCATCGTACTTGGTGGGTCGGAGTTCGCGGGTACGTTTCGTTCGGGATTCTTCCTGGTGCGTGTCGGTCGGTTCGATTCGCGTGCTTTTCCGGCCGGATAGCTGTTTTCCGCGCGGTTCGGTCGTTCGTATTGTGTTCCGTACGAGTCGGTCGGATTTTGCACGCTTTTCATCGTACTTTGCGGGTCGGGCTGCACCGGTACGTGTCGGTCGGAATAAATTCCGGATCCGAGTCGGTCGGTACGTTTTCCGGCCCGGATCGGAATCGGCCCCTATGTGTCTTCCAATTGAATTACAAGAGTCAGTATTACTCAAATCATGTGATGTTTGTAGTAAAAAACATTGAGCAATACTGGAACCAACTCCTAGGTTCTTTGATCTTGTGTTTTACATATTAATAATTGAAGGTGGTGATCATTGTAGTGTATGGAGATTAAAAATTGTGTCATTTTCCTTTTTCTCAAGCTTCAGAAAATAATCTAACATTGTACTTTTTGGCGGGTAGACTTGTCTATACGACTTATTTCGCCTGTTATTAGTGCATTTAATTTGGTAATGTAAACAATCGTACCTCAACTCCTTTGTTTACAAGGACATATTCCACCACTTGCTACACCGTTTATTGACTACTAAAAAATGTGAATCAAAGACATTTAAAAAAGTAATTACAATGCTCCGCCTCACCTCTTGCGCCAGTTATACATAGTACCTCCTGCTTCCCAAAAACAATTTTTCCTTCATCACTTTATTCCAAGAAAACTCTGAGTTTTTGGTAAAGTAAAAGTGTTCACTGATAAATCTCTTCAGGCTGCTGAAGAAATTCCGGAAAATACTATGTAATGCACTCTGAGAAGTGGAGATCAGAGAGTGGGCTGAACTTCCGAACCCATGAACCTTGAGCTCTTAGGGTCTTAGGGTCCCTATATGCCTCAAGCAGGCTTCCTTCTCCAGCTACCCATTACAGTGTATGCTGCGAGTCTCTGATATAGGTGTTGAAGGCGATATTGTCTGTTGCGGGTGTCACTGAGACTTTGTTGATCTCAGGGTTGAGTGAGATTCCTTGTAGATAATGCAGCCAATTCAGAGTGGGATTGAGCCAATGGGATGTAAATGTTTGCATAGTGGACAGGTGGGTCTGGCCTATATGGACGTGGTAAGTAATTAGGTATATGAATAGTATAACTTGCTCTCCTTGTGTTAGCTTGATATATTGTTTCACTGCTTGTGTGTGGCTTGAAGGATTGAATTCCAGTGTATTATATTTGGATATGTTTGTTATCAAACGGTAAACTTCCCTGGATAAAGGATTCATTATATACAATAGGGTAGCAAGTGCAATAGATAAGTGATAAGATAACAGCCTCCTGGGTGCTTTTGCTGTTAATCTGAGTTTTGGTGACTTGGAGGAGGGTCAAGAATGGAGGGTGCCTTGATGAGGTCACAGAAAGAAACGGATGGAGGAACATTTTCAGAGTCAGATGCTGATGTCTGTGAGCCACATCTCCGTTGTGAATAATAGATAGAATAGCTGCTTTCAAAAGGTCTCTTATATGTTAAGCATGATTGTCTGCAGATCTAGCATTAATGGAGGTACAATTAACTACAGTGCATCAACCTTCTAGCTCACTGAAGTGTTGAGAGGCACAAATTCCTACTTCTGTAATTCTATTCAGATCTTCAGTGGTTGACACATAGGGGCCGATTCCGATCTCGGCCGGTAGTGCTCCGAATCGGATTCGGATTTACCGGATCCGATTCGGAGCCCTGTTTCCCGACCGAATCGTACGCGGGTCCGGCCGAGCGAGTACGATGCAAGCTCCCGCGAAATCGCTGACCGACTCGTACGCGGCTTCAACACGCTCCGACCGACTCGCACGGACACGACTCGCACCGCGCTATGGAGACGTTTCCCAGCCGGGTAAGTACGATGCGCGCCGCAAGCAGTCCGACCGACTCGCGCCGTCCGGCTCGAAAGAGCTGTCGGAGCCGGACTTTGGGGGTCCGCGTCGGACCCCCTGTACGCGTAGGCGCGCGAGTCGCACACAGGGGGGACCCATGGGTCCCCCCTACCTGTGCATGTACGCCGCGATGCGCATGGACGCGTACCCACTGTAGGGGGCGCACTTGTTCGACTCGCACCCATTGAGTCAATGGGAGCCCGCGTACGCGTTGTACGACCGGCTCCCATTGACTTCAATGGGTGTCCGACCGAATCGAGTCCGATAGCATGCGAATGCATCGTACTCGTCCGGTCAGACTGCTGGGGTCCGATTCGGTCGGAATTCTCTCCGGGTCCGGCTCGGTCGGTGAGATTTCCGGCCGGAATCGGAATCGGCCCCATAATGTCCTTGTAATGCCAAAGTTTTCTGATTATCAAGTGGCATCTGATTTATTATATCTAGAAATACCCCATTTTGAGAGGTTTTTGTCTTCAGACAGTGGGTTGTTGTCTGCAGTTGATAGAGGGCAACAAATGTATTTTTCCTTTAGGCGCTCATGATGAGTTTTGATTCAGGGATGCCAGAAAGCCAGACCCTCAGATTTTGGACGTTATTGGGCAATAACAAGACCCAAAATTACAAGAATTGTTCCAGGAATGGAGAAACAGGAGCTGGTAATACTGGGTCCTTTTCTGCTGTCTTTTTTCCTAATTCTGGGAAAAATACACTGATGTGTGAAAGATGCAAGATGCAAGGGTTCACTGACAAAATATCGCCCCCCAAAATATCCCCATACCAAAATATCATGACCAAAATATCGATATCAAAAATATCGTCATCCTATACTTATATTGGTAAGTACAACTATATAGAAGAGAAACAAATGATGTAATTAATATAGTTGTATTAAATATCGATTTTTAAATATATATAAAATAAAAACATTAAATATATTAAATAGTAACATTCATTTAAGAAAAATGAAAAAATATTTAATATATATCTTAACAAATATAACAAATACAATTAATTTAAAAAAAGTTAAACACACATATATAATAATTAATAGATATATTTACATATAACTACTTACAAAAAAGTAATTTAGCTAATAATTTAAATTTATTCTATAATTTAAAAATAATATAAAAACAAATATATATTTGTGAGCAAGAATGCAGCAGCATTCGAAACGCGTCATGTAATTAAACGCTTTTGCAGTCAGCATTTTGAGCCGTGGATCTGTGTTTTTCCTGAGAGCACGCATATTGGTTTTGGTAAAGGAATATATATATATATATATATATATATATATATATATATATATATATATATATATATATCCAAATTGAATTGCTCCTTCTGTCTCCCCTCGCCCAAGGCAGGCAGATCGTCGTTTTGCCGGCGGAGCGCGCCGGCGTTTATTATTCTTCCACACTGAATTTAGACGATCACAACGGGTTTATTTTCACCACCAGTTTTATTATTTTTGTGTTGTGTGACGTGGGAGTAGTAGGGATTCTTCCCTTGTGGGCATTGCAGAGCATGTCGCAATAGCCACATGCGGAAAAATTACCAAACACCTATATCAGAGAAAAGTATAGAACAGTTTCTTACGTGTGGGTCTAATTATGTCATTTACATTCTTGAATGCCCATGTAAACTACGATATGTGGGAAGTACGACCCTGGCAGCGAAAAAAAGAGTAATGGAACATATTAGGGCGATCAACAACAGAGACCCACACTACCCTGTTGCGAGACACTTCGCTGAGTACCACCTTTCAAATAGCTCGCTTCTGACATACTATGCAATAGAGCAGATTGAGTACAACAGGAGAGGTGGCAATAGGGAGCTTCAACTTAGGCAGCGAGAATCCTGGCATATCATTAACTTACAAACCAAATATCCTGGGGGCCACAACCAAGATGAAGAGTTAAGTGTACATTTACACGAACACTAATTCTTTATACCCCATGAGTGAATTTGGAATCTAGGTATACTGTATCGGTAGACTTCAACAGGTGGAGCATTGATGTATCTAGGTTTTTGAGTAGATCATTACGTACGATATATATGTGGAATTAGTTTTTAATCCTAACCATTACATTAACTAATGGTATGTTTATGTCTCTGTTTTCTTTTAATCACAGGAGGAAAGGAAGGGGCCGACTCCAGAGAGGACTCGAGACTTTCCCCTACCCTTTTCTTCGAGGTCACGGATTTAAGTGATAAAGATTGCACTCATTGCGGACTACAGATAAGAGAACCCTTTGTTCCTAATTTGACATTTGTGTTCTTTACTGTATATATTTATATGTAGAAGTGAATTGGGGAAATAGGAAAGCACTTGATTGTATATAATTTTTGTTTTATTTTATAATCAGTTTAGTTTGGCTTTAGAATTGTGTGGGACACTATATAACATGAGAATATCGGATGTATTTGGTCATATCTAATTGAGAGATGACATCATATATGGCACTATGTCGATACCATTAATATACCAATATATGCACATGTGAGACTAACTGCTGATTTTAAGAATCTTAGGTAGAATACCGACACTAGGTCGTAACTAGATACATGCAATATCAATCGATACCATTAATATACCAATATATGCAAATGGTCTTTTTCTTAGTCAACAGTGAGACCAACTGCTGATTTTAAGAATCTTAGGTAGAATACCGACACTAGGTCGTAACTAGATACATGCAATATCAATCGATTGTGTAACAATTGCAGAATTCTGCTAACTGTGCATGTCTATCGTACCATTTCAAAATGGCTGCCATGTGTACTCACTATGCAGGATTACATACTCATATTCTAACATGCAGAGGATTTTTCGTATTGTCAATTATGACACAAACTGTAGATAGTCTTGCATGCAATACGAACTATGGCACTATGTCAAGAATATATATATATGTCATAACAACCGATTGAAATGTTTGCATATTACTGCAACCTGTGCATAAATGAAAAGTCATTCTAATATGGCCGCCATGTAAACTCAAAATGTAGGACTATCCGAATGAAGTCCAGCTTCTCTTTCTTGTTAAAATGTACTATACACTATATATACATACCTGTCCCACACCTCAGTGTGTGAGCAAGCCTGCTGTGACAGGCGAAATACGTTACTGAAAATTAAAGACCTGGTGGTGAAAATAACGCCGTTGTGATCGTCTAAATTCAGTGTGGAAGAATATATATATATATATATATATTTATATATATATATATACATATACCATTAACATAAAATCTTTAACAAACAATTTAAAAACCAAACCGTTCTAATTAAATAAAAAAAATTATCAACTTAAAATTGTATAAATTCAGTAACAATTATTTTACACATTAAAAATATTAATAATCAAACATATTATACGTTTAAATAAACAAAAACATAATAATATAAATTATAACAGCATAAAATAAATTATAAAATATAAAATATAATACATATACTATTCCTGCTACAATTTGTATAAAACTACGCAAACTATTAAAATAAATATATAAAAAATGTACTACTCCCACGTCACACAACACAAAAATAATAAAACTGGGTAAAATTTACAAATCTTCCTCCAATAAATGCAACAGTAGTATAAGTGCTGGATTGCGGATAGGTAATATTTACTGTACCTATTCCAGCCAGTACAACAGTAGGGTAAATGTTAAATTGCGGAGGGGTAAAATTTACTATTCCCACCCCAATGAGTGTAACAGTAGGGAAAGTGTTGGATTGTGGAGGGATAAAATTTACTATTCCCACTCCAGTCAGTACAACAGTAGGGAAAGTGTTGGATAGCAGAGGCGTAAAATTTACTATTCTGGCTCCAGTCAGTTCAAAAGTAGGGAAAGTGTTGGATTCTGGAGGTGTAAATTTACTATTCCCACTCCAATCAGTGCAGCAGTAGGGAAAGTGTTGGATTGCAGAGGGGTAACATTTACTACTCCCATTCTAGTCAGTACAAAAGTAAGGAAAGTGTTGGATAGCGGAGGGATAAAACTTACTATTCCCACTCCAATCACTACAACAGTAGGAAAAGTGTTGGATAGTGGAAGGGTAAAATGTACTAATCCCACTCCAGTCAGTACAACAGTAGGGAAAGTGTTGGAATGCGGCGGGGTAAGATTTACTATTCCCACCCCAATAAATGCAACAGTAGGGAAAGTGTTGGATAGCGAAGGGGTAACATTTTCTATTCCCACTCCAGTCAGTTCAACATTAAAAACAAACAAAATATCTTCAACAAAATAAAATTATTTTAAAAACAAAGCAATTAAAAAAGTATAAATATGTTGAAAAATAAAATAAAAATATATGTAATATTAGAAATTGAAATATATATATATATATATATATATATATATTACAATGTTAAATACATATCACAAATGCCTACAAATATTATTATAAATAAAATCCAAAAATAATTTTCATACAAATAAATATTTTTATTTAGCAATTATTAATTAATAAAAACAGTATTTATTACATAAATTTAGTTTAGTTACTTCCCACCCTATAACACCACAAAACTCACAACCTGCACTTATAAAATTATTTACACTATTGATATAAATATTCATCAGCAAACACATTTTCATTAATTATTAATTATTTATAATTAATGTACTTCCCACAATATACCCCCACAAAACACACAACACAATTAATACAATGTTACACAATTAACATGATTAATTATTAAATTAATATTTAATATGAGTTACAAAAATAATTATTAATTGCATATCATTAATTTACCTCCAACTCCATATCCCATTAAAACCCACAACCCACATCTAAATTCCCCAAAAATAAATGTAATTGCACAATTCACACAATTAATTATCAATTAATTAATTAATATTAATTACCAACTAATTATTAATTCATTAAAAATAAAATACTTCCTACCCTTTTACCCCTATAAACCTCACAACCTGCACCTTAAAAAACAGAATTACACAATTAAAATAATTAATTAATTAATATTAATTAGCAACTAATTATTAATTAATTAAGAATAAATGACTCTTCACCCTTTACCCCTATAAACCCCACAACCCACACCTAAAATGTACCCCCAAAAAATTAAAAGCACAATTAACACAATTAAAAAAATAATATTAAATACAAAAGTATCATTCATTTATTATAATTAAATTTACTTCCCACCCTATACCCCTATAAACCCACAACATACTACGGAACTAAAAAATCCAACATTTAATTAAATTTAATTTAATAACTACTAAAAATGTAGCACATATTTTAAAAAACATAAAGAATACTTATACAAAACAATTACATCACATGCATTAAAAATATATACTAAAATACATAACACTAATTAAGAAACAATATTTTAAACAACTAGATTTTTGCAAACAATATTAATGACTTCTATATTTTAAAAATCGATATTACTTACCTTAAAATCGATATTCTTGACATCAATATTCTTGCTGACGATATTTCCATATCACGATATTTTAGACTCAATATTTTGGTATGGGGATTTCTTTTTCTCGATATTCTATCAAAATTCCAGATGCAAGCAGGTGGGCCAGTTGGGGTTGGTTTCTCAGATTTGGAGGCAGGAAGTGGGGTCACAGAGGGACTGGGGAGAGTGCTGGATGCTTCTCCCGTGGTATGCGGGGGCCAGGCGTTGCTCCTTCCCACAGCTCCTGGCACTGTTCTTTTTTTTTTTTTAAACTTGGTTTTATTGGTTTTTCACAATAACACAATTATCTTGTCCTTCAAGGCTTATCATGTACATTGCTTTTGTACAAAAACAAACAATCAAAAAAATTTCCCACCCCACCACCCCCCAAGTCTGGCTCAAACTAACAGTTGTATGCATGACAGTATTTATCACCCGTGCGTGTTCCGAGATACACATCTATGTAGATCAATTTCAGTATATAAGTAATACATATACAATTGACAGTGTTTTACCTTGTACAATTTCTACACCATCTGACAGTATTTGCGGTCCTGGTCTATACATTCCGTTGCTATTCTTGTAGGTCTTTGGCCACGAACTCCTCCACTATTGCATTCCAGTCAAGCGATATTGGTACCCTTCTCAACCCTTTCTGTTCCTCTCTTTGTAGCTCCGCACCCTCCGCTCTCCCCCATCGCACTACCTCATTGTACCAGTCTAATAATTTGGGTGGTCTGGTAGCTTTCCACCTCATGGTTATATTTCGTTTTGCCAATACCATGGCAAGGTTCACGAATCTGCATGTAGGATTTTCCTTCTTCCCCTTGGGCCCTAGACCTAATATGCAACAGTCCAGTGACCTGATGTTCCTTGTTGGTGCCACGCTATTAACTAGTTCCTGCACAGTCGACCAGTAGTTCAGTAGTCTTGGGCAGTCCCACAGCATGTGCAATAAACCCGCATTTGGGGAATGGCAGCGGGGACAATCACCTGATGCCTCTGAGAACATTCTGCTGAGTTTATGGGGGGTTAAATACGCACGATGCACAATCATGAGCTGGATAAATTTACATTTTGGGTTTCTAGAGATCTTACACGGGTGTTCTAACAGTAACCCCCAATCTTTATCCGTGAGTGTGCGGCCAACATCCATGTCCCACTTACTTCGAGCCAATTGCAGTGACACAGATGTGTGTGCGCGAATACCCCGGTACAACCATTTTGTCAGGTGACCCTCATTACCCATCAAGTATTGCATATGTGTTAGTGCATGGGTCTGCGGCTCATCCCCCATAGGGGCCCAAACTGTTTTAATATAGTGGGAAATGTGTGCGTGTAGTAGAAACAATCTATCTGACACCCTCAACTCCTGCACAAATGTATCATGGTTCATTAGTGTGCCATCGGTGAAGAAATCGCCTATCGTGGAAACTCCTGTCTCTGCCCACACCTCTATACGTCTGAGTGTCACCCTTCCCGAAGGAAGTGGAAGGCCCAACAGGGGTATGTTCGGGGCGTAAGGCGCCGTGTTTTTGGTATAGCGCGTGGCCCTCTTCCAGTAACTTAGGGCTGTGCGCAGGAGCGGGGACGCCGTCATCGAGACTTTGCTGCCTGGTAACAGTAGTACATGCAGTTCCCCGCGTTCCCATTCTTGTGTGGTCATGGATATTTCTCTCAGGTTACGGCCTGCTATCCACAATGCCTGCCACTGCAGTTGGCCTGCATAGCAATAAGCTCTCATGTCAGGGACTCCCATACCCCCTTGCTTTGTGGTCAATTGCAGTTTAGCCAGCCCTATACGCCTACGTCCCGATCCCCAGATTAATTCAACTAGCAAGGTGTCCAGTAATTTGAACGTTTGCAGTGGTATCAGATTGGGCAGATTAACAAAATAATATAACAGTCTTGGTAGCATCACCATTTTAGCTATGGCTACTCGCCCAGCCACCGATATCGGTAAGGACGTCCAAAACTTTATCTGCTTTCGAAGTGATGTTATAGAGCGGGTCAAATTACCATTTAAAATATCCTCTACGTCTCTGTATATTTGAATGCCTAAATATTTAAAAGTAATCGGCGTGGTTTGGAACTTCCAGCCACCAAAATGAATTGGTTCAGACCTGGCTACGTCATTAAAAAAGAAGGCGTAAGACTTGTTCTCGTTTATCGTAAGTCCGGGGAGTTTTTGCAACGTCGAAAAAAGCTCAGGCAGAGGGTCGTAGACCTCGTCTAGGTTTTTAATAAATAAAATGATATCATCTGCATATGCCGAAACCACATGCAGTTCCTCATTTATACGTATCCCCTTGTGGCCTGCCATTAGACGTATCTTTTGTAGGAGAGGTTCCAGTGCTAAAATAAATAATAAGGGCGAGAGCGGGCATCCCTGTCTAGTACACCTCTCGATCTGGTATTGGCTTGAAATGTGGGGTCCCGTGCGTGCCCTTGCCGTTGGATTCGTGTATAACAGTCGCACCCAGTTTATGTACTCCGAAGGAATCCCAAATCGAGGCAACGCAGTCAGCATATATGCCCAGTATAGCGAATCAAACGCTTGCCACAAATCCAAAGAGATGCAGCCTCGCGGATCAGCATCTGTAGGCACCTGTGACATCACCATGTGAAGCCTCCGGATGTTGAGCGCCGTACTCCTGTTTGGTACAAATCCACACTGATCTGTGTGTATCAAGCTGGGAGAATATTGCAGTAATCTATTTGCTAATAGCTTACTTAGAATCTTGTAATCCGTATTAAGGAGCGATAGGGGTCTATAACTCGCCATGTCTCTGCTGTCTCTACCCGGTTTCAGCAAGGAGATCACCGTCGCCTGCACCGTAGTGTGGGGGGAGGGAGCCATCTTCTAGCGCTACCCGATATAGCTCTAACAGTCGGGGAAGCAACATCTCCGAATGCACCGCATAAAATTCAATAGGTAAGCCGTCATTGCCTGGTGATTTATTACGGGGGAGGGCATTTATCGCTGTTTTGAGCTCCATAAGTGTGATTGGCCTCTTTAAGTCTGCTGCCTGGTCATCGCTTAGGGTAGGGATCTGCAATCCCTCAAAAAACGCCTCGTAGTCCTCCTGCTCTACCCTGTCTGAGGACGTATACAGTTGTTCATAGTACTGCCGAAAAGCGGCATTAATTTCAAACTGAGTGCGCTTCACCTCACCTCCAGGGGCATCTATTTCAAGAATGGGAGATACTGGGGGTGAATCTTTGATAATCCTGGCAAGCAAGGGGCCTGCCCTGTCCGCATTTACATGCTGCTTCTGTGTATATAATCTATAGTCTAGAACTCGGAGTTCTTCCAGCAGCGCTGCGTGTGTTATATGTAATTCTTGTAGCTCTGGTTTGCTCGTGTTGTTTGTTATCGCTTCCTGTTCCAGCTTGCCCAATCTATCCTCTACGTCTGTGAGTTTGTTAAGAAGTGTCGCACGTACCCCCACTTTTGTACTGATCGCCACCCCCCATATCACGTTTTAAAGGCGTCCCACTCAATCTGACGAGTGCTCGCGGTATTCGCGTTCTCAGTGAAATATTGGAGTATGGCCGTGGAAAGAGCATTGCGGAACACGGAGTCTTCCAGCAATGAGGAGTTTAATCTCCAGGACGGGATTGGCGTTGGGACCTTTCCCCAGAGTAATGTAGCCTCCACTGGGTTATGGTCTGAATAGGTTTTGCCCAAGTGTGTAGTATCCATAACTGTATCCAATAGCCTCTGTGAACAAAATATCCTATCAATACGGGTGTGTAGGCTATGCGGTGCAGAGAAGAAGGAGTATTCCCTGTCTACAGGGTGTTTCTCCCTCCAAATATCTCCCATTCCCCATCCACCTGCCCATGTCTGAAGCGCGTCTGTTTGTTTCCTACACCCCGCCCCCTGTAGGGGAGGGTGTGATCTGTCCAGTTCTAGGCCCAGCACTGCATTAAAATCACCTCCCAATATCCATGGGTAACCTTCCCATCCCACCAATGCCGTACTGAGAATTGCCAGAAATTTGTCCTGGCCCGTGTTCGGGGCATAGATACTTCCTAGTACTATTTGCTCTCCGTCCAACAAGCCATGTAACAGCACATATCGCCCATTCACGTCTGTCCTTTGTTCTAGCAACTGGAAGGGGGTGCCATTCCTGAACCATACCGCCGCCCCTCGGGCAAATGCGGAATAAGAAGTAGAAAACAGTTGTCCCCTCCATTTCTTAAGGAGCTTAGTGGCTTCCGCCTGCATTAGATGCGTTTCTTGTAGAAAGACTATCTGGGCTTTCCTACGGTTTAATTGTGCCAGAACTCTATGTCGTTTGTGTATTGACCCCATACCTCGCACATTCCAGGATGTATATTTATATCTATTAGGTTGCGCCATCAGGTTTCCAAACATACAAACTGATCATCATATAGTTCCCTGTACACTGTGCATCCCACGCAGCCCAAGTAGCCGAGCCAGTAAACCCCTTTAAACTTCCCAATACTAGGTTCCCCCACTTAACAAAAGAGAACCAAACAAACAAAACAAACTCAGTAAGAGCTCCATAGTTTCCATAACTTCGTGCAGTTGCCCTAGGGGTAGCGGCCACCACTCGACACATAGCACCTTTTACGTAACCCACGAAGTCCGGGACCTTAGAGCCCCCGGTAACACCCTATGTTGCATGTGTTAAGCATTATTATAGACATCTCAAACTAACCGGCACATCCGTATTACATAAATGATCACATATTCAGCATATTCAACATAAATCGTATACAAATATATACTCATCTGACATTGTATTGCGACAGCAGGAGATAAGCACATCTATCACCCCAAGTAATCATTGGCAGTCTGAGGAGTGACCAGGGGGAACAGTGCCATGCTAGACTCAGAGTCAGATTGTGCATTCACATCTTCCGAGGAGTTCACAGTGTCCGCCACTGATCGTGCATCATGTGCCGCCAGTGCTGCCACCGTCAGGATCGCATCTTTTTGGCTGTCCGATATCTGTGCTTGCGACGGTTGTCCTCCTCTACCGGTATCAGGTTGTTTTCCTTTGTCAGGTCTGTCTCTTCTCGTCTGCTGTGATTTCGGTTGCTGTCTGTGGTGAGATTGTGAGGAGTGCTGCGAGCCCGGTGGCGACATAGTAATTTCCAGCCAGTCCGCAGCTTCTTCCGGGCTATTGAAGAACAGGGCCTTTTGATCATAGAGAACCTTGAGGCGAGCCGGGAACAATAAGGCATATTTCAGTTGGTGCAGTCGAAGTTTCTTTTTGACCTCTTGGAAAGTAGCCCTCACTCTTTGTACCGCTAAAGTAAAATCCGGGTAAAGAGAAATCGTTTTGTTCTCAAATGTTATCGGAGCCTTTTCCCTTGCCACACGCAAGATCGTGTCCCTATCTTTGTAATTCAGAATCCGCGCTATTATGGGCCTGGGTGGCGCCCCAGGAAGAGGAGGCCTGGGCGGGACTCTGTGAGCGCGTTCAACACTAAAATGGTCTGTGAGTCCCATCGTAGCCACCTGCTCTCGAAGCCACTGCTCAACAAATTGGGTTGGGTGGGCCCCCTCGCGCATACCTCTGCGTCATCCACCCTGTCCTGCAGACCTTTCAGTTGGCGCTGTAATTGTTCTATTTGGGATGAGTGTGTCGTTTGTTGAGGTATGAGGTCATCTAGTGACATCCTGTTGTTTTTCACTTTATCTGCCAATTTGGTGTGGTCAGCCTTCAGCAGAGTAAAACTGGTAGTCAGCGTGCTTATTTGCGTTTCCATGACTGCCCTGGAGTCTCGTATCTCATGCAATATTAAGTCCAACTTGCCTTCAGTGCTAGTGGGCTCCGTGGGTGGGACCACATCCATGTCTGGGCCGCCCATCTGCGGGTCCGGTACTGTTCCCGATGGGTTGTCGGGGTGGGGGTTCTGATTGTTTGGCCCTAGGACGCCCCATATCCTTAAAAGGGGTCAGAGGCAGTGTATGGCACAGTTCTCACCTCCCAGCACCACTTGCAGTATGTGAATAGCTAACCAACAGTAGTGACACCGGGTAATATCACGTGGCATTCGGCGTCTCAATATTGGGCCCACCCTACTACTGCCACAGCAAAACGTTTTGCTATCTCTGGCGTCCAGCCTCTACTTCCGTAGGTATAGTCTACTTACACCTCAGTCGGAGAATGACCGAGGCACAACACGCACTGTCAAGATCCTGGTCCCAGCGTCGCCCAGTCCGGCTCCACACTGCAACACAATGTACCCCTGGACAGATAGCCGCACAGACAGAGGCGAGCGAAGAACCTCAACAGCAATGTCCGGGTATTCGCTGGAGCGTACCTGAGGGTGCAGAACCCGCTAATCCGCCTGCACGACCCCCTTGCAATCCCTGTCGGTCTTTTCCATGCCCAGTGAGGTAAGTCCCGTTGTACAGCGCGTTATCAGAGGCATTCTGAGTATGCTGGCAGTCACCTCCTCCACATGCTGCCCGGAGCCATTCACACTCCCCAGGTCATCTCGTGTAGCTCACCTATCACAATCACGGCAGCCACTGCACAGCAATGCGTGTCCTTGGGTTTGCCCCTGCGCTCTCAGCACATCACGTTCCCAGAGCGATCCAATCGCCGGCAATTTACAGTCTGGGCCGGTCTCCTTGGCTTTTTGGCGTTCCACAGTACAATGAACCAAGGCAGGGGTCCGCCAGGTCTTAGATGCACCCTCGTCCCCCTCACCGTCAGCGCCTAGCGGGGGCTGAATCCTACCTCACTGCCGCCATTTTGGGCCAAGTCCATGTCTGACGCAGACCTGTATTTTACAGCCTCATCTATCGTAGCCCCCAGCTTCCCTCGATAGCGGTACCATAAAAGGGGGTACAAAGCGGTCGCGCTCTCCACAATTGCCCTGTACCACCGTCTCCAGTCCGCAGGGTCCCCGTTCCTCTGCTGTAGCACGTCGCAGCTTCTATAATGGCGCCGGCACAGCCGCAGACGCCGCCCGCTCAACAAGGGCGAAATCAAGCCTCAATCCGCCCATTTTTGGGCCACAACAGTCCATATATCTTCCGGTTTCAAAAGCGCTGCTTTGGAGCGCCGGTAAGCTGATGTCCATCAAATAATTGCCCCAGTGTCAGGGTGGATCCCGGAGCTCTTTCAACTCGCGTCCGCCATACTCGGCGGTTGGCCACGCCCCCCTCCTGGCACTGTTCTTACCATAGTTTCACTATGCGTATCTGCATCCAATGAAACCAGTTCTATTGTCTATGGACCTAGAAGTAATGAGCTAGAAGATACCAGGTTACTTGTAATGACATGTTGCTGAATTAAAGAGAACAAATTGTGGCTGTGTTTTACTGTCCACAAAAAAGTATGCAAAATGTGATGGATGGGATGCTTGAATTAACCTCAGCCACTGGTAATTGGACTCATCCCAGCCCATCATTCTTTTGCTCACCTTGCACCTCAGTTCGGACCCAGCCATATGCAAATCAGTCTTGACCCTGCTCTAATGGGAGCAGTCCAGACCAAACTGCAAGGCCAGGTCCTCCCTAAATTGTATCACAAGTAACCCAGGACCAGTTTTGCCCTAGTTAGGGCTCATCAGCCAGGTATAGCTTGTTTCCAGTGACACAGTGCACACTGGACCTACGTATGATCAAATCCATCCCACTTAGGGTGACTCACTTAAGTATACAAAAAGTGATGGATGGAATGTTCAAATTAATCTCAGTCACTGCTGAGGCTGGTGTCCCCCCGAGATCAATTGAGGCCCAACATGGGGGCCTCCCCCAATGAGAAGACCTCTGCTTTCACCATTTGTTTTTGTAGTTTGTATACTTCCAATTTCAGAAATTTTACTTAGTTGATGAGGCAAGGACTTTCTGTTCTATATTATTATATCCCAAGAAATTCTGTTGAGATTGTTTTGTTCTTTGCTCTGGTTTTGACATGAAAATACTGTCCATGATGGTAAAATACTGACCAGAGCCAACCCCAGAGGCCTGACCTCCCTCCCAGGGGCCTTGCAGCCAATATCCACCACTGTGAGGTCTCAGGAAACGGGCCAGGCTAAAGCATTATTTAATTGTATTTGAACGTGTCCTTTCTAGGTGCTGTTCAAAATTGGGAGAAATCAAATGAAAGGAGCTGTATCTCAAATTTGTTAATTGCATCTGCGTCATGCTAATTTACAAAAAGAAATGCACCCTGGAATCATATAAGTGTATACTAATTATTAGTATCAGAACATTTAAAGGATTCAGAGGACTTTGATAGAAGTGTTGTAACCATGGCTTACGGCACATGGGATTAAACCCTTTTAGCCTACATCTGATTGTATTATGGTAGTTTCTAACATTTTACTGTGATTTGGGCGATGGGTTAATAGAAGTCAAGCTGTTTTCAGCTGTTTTGTTTGTTTCATATCGTTTTTGTACATACTTTATCTTGCACTGGGTATCTGGGAAGCCATCATGGAATTTTATTCCACACTGGCCCCAGAGAAGGGCATTTTTACATGCTGCAGCACACCTCACTAGGGCGTGAAGAAATATGACCACATCATTCCAACATCATGGAACTCCACAGTTTCCCCTTGCCAGCTTGCACAATCTTCAAACCCAACTGCATCATCTGCAAAGCCATCACAATGCATTAACAGTCGACAAACCAGCTACCTTTCTTTTCACTCCTTGAATTTATGATTGTCATTGACTATGTACAGTGTTCCACTACCTTTTGTCTAGGTTTGCACAATATGACTGACGTCTCTGCCTTCTTGGATGACAGGCTCGCCATCTACAGTGACTTTCCACACACTTGCAGCAAGGACACTTTCAGGCAAAATGAGGAGATGTGCTAAAAAGAGAAAACACAAGCAAAAGGCCTTTCCCATCTATACACCAAGGATCTGGAATAATATCCATCCGGACATCCCGAACCCAGCCCCAATTTAGAAAACAGCTGAATCCTCAACTTTTTTTTAAAGAAACAACATCAAGATGCAGTCACAGTCCACAAATTTCCTTTTCCTTCTATTATACAATTTAGAGGGGCCTCACACATTCCCTTTCTGCTGGGGTCCCCAAAAGTCCTAGCACTGGCCCTGGCTTGCAGTGACGGAATAAAAGCAAGATCGGCCCCCTCTCTTCTGCTCACTCTATACTGCCGTTTATTGCCGAACATAGAGACCTATCTAGTCTCTGGCTTATCCTGACTGCTCTGTAAGGGACGGATTACGTTTTTGGTCGGAAACTCTTCGGACCGAATTGGTTTCGGAATTGTTTCCGACCGAATCGGGTTCTGTGAGTACGGTGCTTCCAAACATCGTTCGGTCGGACTCGCATAGATTTCAATGGCAGCCTGTGTTCCAAACGAGAACACAGGCTCCCATTGAAAAAAGGGGTGGTTGGGGAAAACCTTGCACCCTGTGGCGGGCACCTCATGGTGCCAGTCACAATGTGCATGGTTGGAAAGAGGGGTCCCTTGGGTACCCCCATGGGCCCCAACCGGAGGCCTACGGGTGAAGGGGGGCCTGCTACAGGCCCCCAAAGTCAGATTCCGACAGTCGTTTTGTGTCGGTCAGACCGATTCGGAACGGCTGTCAGAATCAGACATCGTAATCACTCAGTCGAAAACCGTGTCCATAGAGCTGTACGATTTGGCTCTGAAGGACTCGGGCTGTCCGAATGCCGCTCAGAACCGAATCAGACAGCCTGAACGGTTTCCTTGCATCGTATTCGGTCATTTGGAACTGTATCCGATTCGGTCGGAAACATAGGTTCCGAATCGGATTTGGATAATCCGAATCCCGGCCTTTCCGAATGCCATCGTAATCGGCCCCTAAGTGTTGTGTGCCAGCAGAATTTTGTTTTTAAATCCTGTTTCTTAATGGCCAATTTACATAAGTTCTAATGTATGTCTAACCTGATGTACTGCCAGCAATATAGTGTCTACAACCAAAATCTACATTTCTGGCAGTCCCAAAAGCAGTGCTCCCTGAGAGGCAACAATGAAAACAAGAATTGGCAAAGCCAATAGGTCTCACCTATGCAAGATTTATTGGCTTTCTCAATGTTTTTAGCCATGTTGTACAGCAGCTGTAAAACATGGATGAAAACTTTCAAAAAGCGCTATGACACTACCAGCGTTGACCACATCATAGCACTTTTTTTTTTACTTTCAGCCATTCAGCACAGCAGTCGAGCTGCTGTACAACATGGATATAAAAACAATGTTTTTTTAACCATTATGTACAGCAGCACAGCCGCTATGCAGCCTGGTTGATAGTTAAAAAAAAATGCTCTATGACACAGACAGCATTCAGCACATCGTAGTGCTTTTTTTAGGTCACATGTTTTCTAAAGACATCTTGGGAACATTCAGAAAGTTTACATAGGAATACATTCCCCCCATTGCTTAGTATTACCATTGGCTTTGTGGTTTGTTTAACTCACTTTTTGCGTCTTTCCATTTGCAGGCTTTATTTGCTTTAGACTATCCAGCTTGAGTTCGTCCCTCCCATTTCCCAAACCTTGTTTACTGTATTCTTCCACGAACTCACTTTCTATAACAGGTTTTTAAATCTTGTTCTTATCTTGTCACATTTGCTGTAATACAAGATTGACAGAAAACCAGGAAAGTGGAGTCTCAACCGCTAAGGTGGAGGAGCGTCGCCCCACTGCTTTTTTGCAGTGAAACAAAGGGAAAATAAAATGATAATAACTCTTGTTATTTTCATTTTATCTTCTCTAACTTACGCCCGCAGCTTTGCGTGAGGGGGCTGGGGCAGGGGAGGAGTGGTAGCACCCTCCAAAAGGGCGTAGTGACTGCTTGGCCGGCCCTCTCAGGCCAACCCAAAATAGTCTTGCGCACTTCGCATGTTCTCTATGCAGGCTGCATTACAGCTTACGTGGAGAACATGCCTAGGCCCCCAGTCAGCGTCTGAGCGCCGAAACACGGCGCTCAGACCAATCACAATGCTGCTAAGGCAGTGTTGTGATTGGCTGACTGGGAGCCTGGGTGTGCTTCCTGTTGAGGCTGAGCGAGGGAGGACTACGAAGGCAAGGTAGCGGAGAGAAGGTACGTTTTTCCTTTATATTTTTTTATTCACGCTTCCCCTGCGTCCTCCCCCATTCCGCCCTTGCCCCCCCTTCCTCCTGAGGCTACCCCCCTCCCACCCCACCCCCCAACCTCCAATTCAAGCCGCCGCTGTGGAACGGCAAAGGAACTCATTGGCTTGGTCACCCTTGTGTTGGGATTGTGACACGCAACAGCAAACGATTTTCAAGGACTGATATATTCGCCATCAACTACTTTTTAGGACCACACTAAGGTGAGCAGCAGCAATCTTCACTCTGCAAGGTCCTTCACACCAGTTGGGGCATGAGCTCACAGTTCATCAGTGTAGCACATGAGACTGTGGCCCCTGGTCTCATAGCATCGCTTTGGCCCCCTTTCGTGGCCTGGGTTGGGGGGTGTGGACCATGGCAGGTGCCCACTGGTACACACATTGGGGGACTGCCCATTATGGATGCAGGTGGTTTCACCTGTTTGGTCAGAGCAGAATGAAGGGAATTCTGGACCACAGAACTGAGTCACATTATAGGATACATAAACATGCAAATAAATGTAAATATTACTTTCTTTAAACAGGTTGTTTTTGCTAGGTGTGCATTGTAGGACAACACTATTACAATTATGTAATTTAACAATTGCGTTACCATTGTGTAACCTCTTAAAGGTGTAATATTTCTTGAGAATGTTATGTTTATGACGTGTTTTTCTTTTTAAAAACAATTTTATTAGCATTTTCCAAAAATCACAAGGAGATAAGAGGATCATGTCAGGAGTCATACATTGCAATTTGTTACAGTAGCGTATTCAATACATTCTTCTTCAAGGATAACTTGTCCATATTATCAAACTTGTATTTTAGAACATGCTACAGGTTTTGAAACCAGATATATTTTTCATTGCTAATTATATAAACCTAAACAGTTAACGTGTCCCCCCCCAGGTCGTGTTAGTCTTACCATGCCAGTTCCGGGTTCTAAGAGCCAGACCTCTATCTGTGCAGTCTATGTGTCGGTACCAGTCTCAGATGTTGGGGAATTCCTGTGTACGACTACTGTCTCTGATCTGCCCTGACCTGCCTGTGTCTCATCCGCCTCCTCCAGAGGGAGGTCGTCCTTCTGTGTTATGTCAGTGCTCATGGTGTACCATACTCTTGTGTCCTCTTCCAGTTTATCATCCCTCCTGACTCTTTTCATTCTGATTAACTCTGCAGTGGCCCATTCGCGCATGTCTATGGTCCAGCTCTCCACCGCAGGGGGGTCTGGACTCATCCTTCTGATGGCTATCCGCCGTTATGTTTATGACGTGTTGTTGAATAAACATGACCTTGTGTACCCACAGTGAACTTGAATGTTATCTTGTCATTGATTTGGATCAGTCTGAGGGAGGTGGAATCCAGACTGGGGGTCTCCAAGGTCTACAAATACAGATCTGTTCTAGAACAATAATCTGTTGCAATGTTAAAATAAAGGACTTGTAATCACCCCGATTTGGGATCCGCACATGTTTCTGGCAGAAAATAGTCAATAGGTCTGGTCATCTGGACCACATAATTCACTTATTTACCACTCTTGTGAAAAAATTACATCAAGCCAATTTAAATGCTATTGGGCCTGATGTACTAAATTTGCACTCACAAAAGTGGTCACAAATTGCACACTGACTTTTTGCGACTGCAATCTGATTTTGCAAACCGACCTATATACAAATAGCTCAGAACTGAATCATTCGGGATCGCAGAACGACCTGCTTAATTAATATTCATTAGGCAGCTTGCAATTTGCGACACCCTGTGATTGACAATAATCACAGGGATGGTGGCCTGCATGGGACAGTAGACCAGCATCTGTGTGATTGCTTTCCAACATGGAAAACTTTTTTTCCATAAAGGAATCACAGCTGCTTAATAAAAGTTTTCTACTTTGGAAAACTTCAGTGAGAGTGGACAGTGTTACCATGGACCACAACTTATTCCACCTGAAGTTGCCACACTGCTCCCCAAAGCGGAAGGAGTTCAATTGGGACACTTTACTCTTTGCGAATCAGTTACCACCCCAAATTGGGAGTCAGAACCATACCAACAGTTTGAGACTGGCATTCCTTTAGCAAAATACGTGCAATGCATAGCATACCAAATCGAATTTGGAAAGAGCGCCCGAAATATGCCTGCTCCAAATTGCAATTTGGTACCCATTTCTAAAGTGATTCTGAAAACCTTTTCTGAATCGCTACATGGGTTTAGTACAATAGAAAAAGGGATCTGATTTATCAAATTCATGGGTTTATGAATGCTAAACTACTATGTACATCTGGCCCATGTTCCTAAGCACCCTATGTTGGCTGAACCACCATCACCACTGCTATTATCATGTCTAAGGTGACCAGCTCCCTCCAAGTCCTTACAGACACTCCTCCTGGACTTTCATGTGAAAACCTAATGCATTCTGTGAGGTATTTTCTTGTTTTGCTTCCATTGACTTAATTTGACTTAGACACCTGAAAACAATGATTAGCAAAAAATGGAATGCCTGAGTTTGTGAATATTTATCCATCCATTAACATGTGGGTCTTTATATAGTACAATTTTATACCTGTAGGATATTTTGCTTATGTGTAATATGTTGACAGCTCTAAGTATGTGTGCCTTTTATGTTTGGATATGTATCTATACAGTTATATATTTTTCACAGACTGCGGAAAAAGAATAAAACCATTTATGGTAGACACAGCGGTTTCTGACTAGCTGGGACACACCGCAACCAGTTAGAATCCACCGATCTAGATAGGCTTAATAGGATGCACTCATCAGATAACCTGTTCTCTTCCTCTAGCCGCTTGGCACAGAGCAGTCAGGCTGATCCTCAGGGTCAAAGTGTAAAGTATTTTCACAGCACAACCCTCGTAACACACTGAGTACACTACAAAAAGACTCCACACAGTATGTATAAAACACCGGTCTTTGTATAACATTCACATTGAAATCGAAACGGCATATCAATCAATCAGGATTTGTAGAGCGCAGCTGCATCACCCGTGAGGGTCTCGAGGCACTGGGAGACCCTGCTGCCTGTACTCCTATTGGTTGAACATCCAGGTCTTGAGGTCTTTCCTGAACTGCTGGAGCAAGGGTGAGGCTCTGAGGTGCAGGAGGAAGTTGTTCCAGGCCTTGGCTGCCAGATGGGAGAAGAAGCGGCCTCTACTGTTTGTCCGGCAGATGTGTCGGGTGGCTGCTAGGGAGAGGGATTCAGAATGGAATTTCATGGTAAGTTTGTGGAAATTCAATAGACTACTGAGGTATGCCAGTCCTTCATTGTGTAGTGCCTTGTAAGCGTGGGTGAGAAGCTTGAACTTGCATCTCTTCACAACTGGTAGTCAGTTGAGTTTCTGAGGGAGGGGTGATGTGCGTCCATCTGGGGAGGTCGAGGATGAGTCTGGCTGCTGTGTCCTGAATAGTCTGGGTTTCGTCATGACTTGGGCAGTGATTCCTACGTAGAGGGAGTTTCTGTAGTCTAGTCTGCTGGGGACGAGAGCTTGCATGACTGTTTGCCTGGTGTAGGGGGAGCCATCTGAAGACCATCCTGAGCACTTGGAGGATGAGGAAGCAAGCAGGGGAGATATCGCTGACCTGCTTCTTCATGGATAGCTGGCAGTCGAGGATGATGCCGAGGTTGCAGGCGTGTTCGGTGGGTTTGGGGGTTGGGCCCAGCTCAGGTGGCCATCCTTCGTTTTTCCAGAGGGTATCATTGCCTTTCCCAAAGATAAGTACTTCTGTCTTGTTCGTGTTGACCTTGAGACAGTTGTTCATCCAGGTGACCACGTCTTTCATACATCTTAGGAACTTGTCCATGGTGGTCGTTGGGTCATTGGTCAGGGAGAGGATGAGTTGTGTGTTGTTAGTGTAGGAGATGATGTTGAGTCCGTGGCTTTGACGATTTTGGCCATAGGTATCATGTATATGGAAACATTTTGTATCTAGGAGCCAATAAGGATGTGTTACGTAAACTGCAGATGGTGCAGAATGCGGCGGCTAGGCTACTTTGTAAGGTTCCTAAAACAGTTTCCATCTCAGGTTCTCTTAGGGAACTACATTGGCTCAGGGTTGAGAATCGTATTAAATTCAAAGCCCTGAGCTATATGTTCAAAATCAAAGTTGGTAAGGCACCCCAATACTTAAATGCTTTAGTTCATCCTTACCTCCCACCACGTCTCTTACGTTCCGCCACTCAGGCAACATTTACGGTGCCTAGGACCAGATTGTCGCGTATGGGCGGCCGGTCCTTCTCTTGTCTAGGTCCCTCTTTATGGAACTCCCTCCCTACGTCACTTCGGACTGAAACTATTTACGAGAATTTTCGTAAGTGTTTAAAAACCTGGTTGTTCAATATATAGAGCACTTTCTTTTTTCTTTTGTTCCTATCAGGCGGCGCCAGGAAACCCTTGGGTAGCTGTGCGCCTTATAAGATTAAAATAACATAACATATGTTGAAGAGGGTAGGGCTGAGGGATGGGCCTTGAGGTACACCGTAGCTGACGTTCTTAGGGAATCGAGGAGTAGGGAGGGAGGGAGGATGGCTTTCTGCGTTCTTCCCATGAGGTAAGATGCAATCCACTTGAGGGCTGCTCCTTGGATTCCGATCTGGTGTAGTCTGTTGATCAGTGTGTGGAGATAGGGATGATGAAATCGGGGATGGCATTGCAAAAGGCAGGGCAGGGCCCTGGAGGTCTGTAGGCGATGGTGCCTCTGAAGGTGGATTTGCTGTTTGTTCAGAGCTGTAAATTGAGGTGCTCCATGAAGGAGGTGAAGTCGTCTGTGGTGGTGGAGCATTCAAGTTTCTCTTTTCAGATTATGGCAATGCCTCCACAGTTTCTGTTGGACAGGTCCCGGTGTGAGATCTTGTATCCGTTGCAGGTGACTTTGGAGATGTCAGGAGCGGATGTGGGGTTCCTCTAAGTCTCTGTGATGAAGAAGGCATCCGGGGCATGAGTTGTGATGGTGTCCCAGATTTCCTTAGCGTGTTTGCCAAGTGAGCATTGGTAGATCTCTCCAGAGGTGTTGGCGTCAGCCTTGTTGGTGGGTGTGTTCGATGTGGTGTTGCTGATGGGCGTTGCGTAGGTGGTATCCTCGGTGATGCAGGTGAAGTGGCAGTTCCAGTAAGAAAAAGGGCCTTCGGTAGTCCAGTTCCTTGAAGGAAAACGGGCTGCATTTTTAAAAAACCATTGCTTTATTTAAAAGCAATCACAGACATGGTGGTCTGCTGACCCCAGCAGGCCACCATCTCTGTGATTTTAGCGATTCCCAATGGGTCGCAAATTGCAACCTACCTCATTAATATTCTCGAGGTAGGTCAATTTGTGACCCACTAGGAATGGCTAAATAAAACTCATGGAGTTTCATAATTGGAAATAGTGATTACCTAATTGCGATTCGCAGAAAATATCAATTAGGTAATCGCTATTTTCGATATTGATACATGTGGCCCTTGGTTTTGTCCATCCAGATTAGGCTGTCAAGGCACCCAAGGGCACCTTCATGATGGCGTGATCACTATCCCCCCGTAGGCAAAAGACTGTGACACCGGAATCTAGCGTGCTTCTAATTTGGAGAAATGTTTCACCCCAGGCGAAAGTGAGAGCTGCAGTTGCTCCACGAAGCCGGCTGTGGGTGCACACAAGGCACAATGAGACCCCTCGGCTCCAGTCACGATGTTACCATCAACAGAGTACCTTGTGGCGTGGGTCCGAGGGCAGGGAAACTGTGACCTCAGAATGAGGCTGCAATGTCAGACACTGTTGTCCTCCCGATCTGCAGGTTAGAGACAGTCCAGGCTCCCGGCTCGGGTCTTGCAGACTTGGCCAACGTACGCTAACACCCCTCGGACACCACACGCTACGAGGAGTAAGCTAGCATAGGTTTCTGGTTGCAAGCTCGGGTACCGCAGACTCAGCAAACTTCCACAGCACTCCTCGAACACCTCACTCTATGGCACCCCAGGTAGGCCGCGGATCTTTGCGAACACACTCCTCTGCACAGTGTGAATCCTACATAAGTCAGGACGGTCCTTGTCCCAACCGACGATAACTTCCACCCGTTTCTGCTGCATCCTGTGCAGTCCTTATGATCTTGTGGAAATGGGGATATCCTTTCTGTCCCTGGGATCTCGTGGACAGGAGGCCAGCTGACTGGCCCTTGGAGAGTTTTCAGGGACCCGGACCACAACAGTTTGCAATTAGCTGCAGACCAGTAACATCCAGGCAAAATTCACCAAGTGATAGTCCCCTTCCTGGAGTACAACAAGCCCCAGGCCACCACGAGTCTTCGGATAATCTAGTTGCAGTCCCACCTGCCCCAATGGTTTCTCTTCACTACTCCTGAGGACGGAGTCCCAGTAGTTCTACCCATAATGGCCCTTGAAGATGGGATCAGTTCAAAAGGCCACCTTTGAAATGCGCAGGCCCCTGCTAAATTTAGTCCTGTCTGCCATCCCCACCTCGGAGGCTTGATCAATATCCATAGTGGGACCAGGACCCTGCCCCTTGGAATGCAGGTGCCAATTCCACCCCCTCTTCTCCATCCCAGGAAGGCCCCTCAGAGTCAGAGATCTGCAGTTTACCTTGAGCGCCCCTAGTTTATGGCCATCTATCAGGAATTCACAGATGTAGCTGTCCCCCCAGCACCCAGATGTGGATTGGAGACAGGCTGACAGGCACACTTTCACAAAAATGACATTTCCACATTAGCAATGTCAAATCCACTCTCACTACCAGAGAGGATTTGCCATTACTAATCCATCGACACCAAACACCATACTGCTATGTTTCTGCATGTAGGAAATACAGCTCAATAGCCTTTCCCTAGATTCCCCATGTTAATTAATGTGAGAAGCAGACCTCACAGTACTGAACACACCATCTGGTAGTATTCACTATTAGGGCATGTAGAGCACATGTGCACATGCTCTCCCTCTTCCCTACACCGCACCCTGCCCCCAGGAAGCATTCAGATGTAGCGAGAGACATGCAGAACTTGGGCAAGTAACTTTTAAATGCCAAGCTGAATAACAGTAACCTGCACACACAGGCCACGCCATGGCAAACCTGTGGCATGTTGGAAGAGCTACCTCTGTGGGTGACACAACCAGTGTTGCAGGCCCACGGTGTAGCATTTGAGTAACATGCCCTAGGTATATGTCTTACTATTGGACAAGGGACTTACAGCTAACTCAAATCAGCCAATAGTGTATACACTAATCACCAGTATGTAGATGACAAGCACAGTGCTTTGGCATTGACTGGCAGTGTCAAAGCACTCAAAGTCCTAAGGCTAGCGCATATATCAGTAAAAACCGGGAGGGGCAAAAGCAAAACGACGAGGAAAAGCACTCAAAAAAAGGGCCATTTCCAACTATTTCCAACTCCCCAAATTACTCCTCTATGACTCATCCCCTACCTCCACTCTCTGACTCATCCCAAATCTCTCATACTACTATGGACTCCAAAATAACCCTTTCCAAAACCTTCCCTTCTTTATCCCTCCTTTATCATAACCATCAAAGTACCGGGTGCACATGTCCACCACTCCCAGTAACAAATTATATTTTCCCTCTATTAATGCACCACTAATCAACCTTGGGTTCCGGAGTAACGTGCTACTTGCCAAACAGTGTTTCAATGCCTCGTCAGGCGCTATCAAATACAATTATAACTACAATTACAATTTGTCGGCAAACCTTTGAAGACTGATGAGGGTTTTCATAATGGCCTGAATTGAGGTGGTCACACTATTTGAGTCCCAAGGTGAGGGATCTCCCTTGGAGGGCAGGAATCTCTCCAACCTGACCCTGAAGTCCTTTCCCTGGCAGCCCACATGCCCAGTTACAGCACAGAAATATTTAGAGTGGCCCTGGTAGCTAGACTATGTGCTCAAGATCCATCCTTTAAGTTGTCTTGACCTTTCTGTCTTTACATATATTTATTTTGTTCCCTTTTTTGGTATTTATCCATCTATTTTTGGTGGTTGAAAAAACTGAATATGCACCCACTATATTTTCATATTTATTTAACTGAAAAATGTGCACTCACATTAATGTTTGTAGGAGTTGAGTGCCAGACACATGAAACAATAAAACAGTGCAAGAACATTAGCACTGTAACGGCAGTGCATATGCATGCCTGCAGCTATTTGATCTGCATTAGGAAAGCTAGTACTTTTTAAGTCTGGCTTTAGCCAAAAGCTTTTCATTTGACTAAAATTGTATGTACTTACTTATAGAATCTTTAGCAGCCCTCTTCTTCCATTGGTTTCTTATTGTGTAATTCGTGTACTTTTTGAAACCCAAAAATATTTTTCCTTTGAGGATTTTTATATTATATGGGCAAGGGCCTACCAGCCCCTCCAACGATAAAGTTTGACAGAAACCATAACAAAACAAGCACTGGAATAGCCAAAAGGCTAATAGCCAACGTCAGATCATTGGTTTTGCTAATGCTCGTTTCTTTAACTTTCTATCATCTCATTACACACAACTGTTGGCTCTGCAGGTAATCACAAACCAGAATTCCCTTTCAGGAAGGTTCCTCCCAAGGGTTTGGGTGTGCCTCGGGGCGCTATAGCCCTTATCGTGTAGGGAGGAACCCAGAGACGCAGGAATTTGAAGCATGTTTGTTTGTTTTCCTTACTGGGCATTGATAAGGACACAGCCAGCCCCCCAGGCAGACTCCAAGCAGACTTCCAGCAAATGGACAGATGCGACACAATCAAGGCACCCAGGCAATACAAGAGTTACCCTGCCAATAAAAACAATCAACAATAAGGCACAAACACAACAACCTACACACATGTTGCTGACCTGCCACCAGCTCACAGAGCTCGGCTTTTTAAACCCAGATTCATCAAACTACAGCGCCTCGTGTCAAAAAGTGCTACTTTACCGCTCTGTGAAATGTTTTGAAAAAAGTAATTACCTTCAGCAACTAAGGGGCTTATTACCCCTGGGCGGTAAATGTCACCTGTTAAGTAAAACCATTCGATCCAATTAAGTCTGGTGTTAAAATAACGCCTGGTGGCAAAAGCAGAACCCTTGGAGGGAATTGTGAAATCACTGGGTTCCCCCTTGAGAGGAAATATGACAACCCAAGAACTGTAGCATTGAAGGATGGTCACTTCTGCACTTGTTTTAAATTGTGTCCGAACTGTGAACTGCTTCTTCAAGGTGAATTGTGGGTCTGATATGGACTCTGTGTGTTCAGGTGGATAGAAGAGTGTTTCTGAAATGGGTTTTTGTCACTGCTCCTGAAATTACCATTGCTGTTTATGGTTGGCATCCTTTCCATACCACCAGTGGCATATTGCTGAAAAGCAACTCATGATATGGTCTGCTGGTGGCAGTAGGCAATACCACGAATGCTGAGATTACCGCCCGACAGGAGAATAATATCTCACCACCAGGTGCATTTCTTCCAGAAAAAGGTCTCATCCGTATTAGGGAAGATTTTTTGGGGACATAGGCATGCTTCTTCATTGGTAGCACCAACTATATTCTTTTTTTTTTATGTTTAAAAGCTTTATTAAAGAATTATAAGAAATGCATAGATCAGCAATACAGAATAAACATACTGAAAGAAGAATATCAAAAAAGTGGCTAGATTAAGAACCAAAGGAGAAAGCTATTTTTTGGTTTTACAAGGAATAAAGGAAAGGGAGGGGGAGGGGGAAGGAGAGAGGTGGGGGAAGAGAATATTTTTTGCAACTTGATAAAAATTAAATAAAAAAATGCATATTTACATAGGAATGTAAGTAGTATTACTAGTATACTTAATAAATACAATAAACCAAGAAAGGTAAGGAACAATAAACAGAGAAAATGTACGTTCAAGGAGGTTTAAAATTTTCAGAATGGGAACGAGAATTATCTGCTAAAACTAGATTATCTAAGTATTGAGTCAGGGGTAACCAAAAAAGGTCTCTATTAACTTTTGGTCTGCAGGAGGAGGCGAAAGCAATATCAAGACGATGAAAGTGGCAGAGACTATTCCACCAGTCCTGAAGAGAAAGCTTTGTAAGGGTTTTCCAGTTAAGAGTGATGTGTTGAAAGGCTAGTGCAAGCATAAGGTCGAAAAGACCATGGGGCCGATTCCGATCTCGGTCGGAGGCGCACCCAATACCATTCGGTCGGGAAAAAAGCCATGCGAAAGCCTGTTTCCCGACCGATCCGTACAGCACACCGAACGAGCAAGTACGATGCGCACAACAGCAAAGATTCCGGCCGAGCCGTACTCACCCAAACCAGGTCCTGTTCTCCGACCGAGGCGATTCCGGAAACGCCGAATCGAGTCGCACGGAAGGAAAAATGCAGCCCCGTCCGGCCGGACAAGTATGATGCGCTTTCCGTACGCGCCGAACCCGTCGCTACGCACGGCACGTCAAAGCATCCGGGAGAGGCGCACATAAGCTCCGATTCGCGCCACAACACGATCCACGGCTACGAGGCGAACACGCCAGCGACGAGGACGAGGCGAAGCGACGAGGGCGAAGCGACGAGGACGACGCGAAGCAACGAGAAGGACGAACGACACGAACCAACCATGAATCCCTTCGTCCCGATCATACCAATATTCTACATCTACTACCGGAACAGGTACGGACGCGTACGGCGCAGAAGGTAAGCCAGACACCAACCACAAAACACATACAACACGTACACGACACATCACACACACACACAGGGATGCAGAATATACTTACACCAGCAACAGCAGCACCATAGGGGCGGGATGCCCATCACCAATGCCACATATGCACACAGGGGCCTGAATGCGCACCACCACCCCTACCCACCCAGGGGTGGCATGATGCCTACCACCACTACCACCCTCACCCAGTGGGGGCAGGATGCTTACCACTACTACCACCCTCACCCAGGGGGGGCAGGATGCCTACCACTACTACCACCCTCAGCCAGGGGGGGCAGGATGCCTACCACTACTACCACCCTCACCCAGGGGGGCAGGATGCCTACCACTACTACCACCCTCACCCAGGGGGGCAGGATGCCTACCACTACTACCACCCTCACCCAGGGGGGCAGGATGCCTACCACTACTACCACCCTCAGCCAGGGGGGCAGGATGCCTACCACTACTACCACCCTCACCCAGGGGGGCAGGATGCCTACCACTACTACCACCCTCACCCAGGGGGGCAGGATGCCTACCACTACTACCAGCCTTAGCCAGGGGGCAGGATGCCTACCACTACTACCACCCTCAGCCAGGGGGGCAGGATGCCTACCACTACTACCACCCTCACCCAGGGGGGCAGGATGCCTACCACTACTACCACCCTCACCCAGGGGGGCAGGATGCCTACCACTACTACCACCCTTAGCCAGGGGGCAGGATGCTTACCACTACTACCACCCTCACCCAGGGGGGCAGGATGCCTACCACTACTACCACCCTCAGCCAGGGGGGCAGGATGCCTACCACTACTACCACCCTTAGCCAGGGGGGCAGGATGCCTACCACTACTACCACCCTCAGCCAGGGGGGCAGGATGCCTACCACTACTACCACCCTCACCCAGGGGGGCAGGATGCCTACCACTACTACCACCCTCACCCAGGGGGGCAGGATGCCTACCACTACAAACCACCCTCACCCAGGGGGGGCAGGATGCCTACCACTACTACCACCCTTAGCCAGGGGGCAGGATGCTTACCACTACTACCACCCTCACCCAGGGGGGCAGGATGCCTACCACTACTACCACCCTCAGCCAGGGGGGCAGGATGCCTACCACTACTACCACCCTCACCCAGGGGGGCAGGATGCCTACCACTACTACCACCCTTAGCCAGGGGGGCAGGATGCCTACCACTACTACCACCCTCACCCAGGGGGGGCAGGATGCCTACCACTACTACCACCCTTAGCCAGGGGGGCAGGATGCTTACCACTACTACCACCCTCACCCAGGGGGGGCAGGATGCCTACCACTACTACCACCCTCAGCCAGGGGGGCAGGATGCCTACCACTACTACCACCCTCACCCAGGGGGGCAGGATGCCTACCACTACTACCACCCTTAGCCAGGGGGCAGGATGCTTACCACTACTACCACCCTCACCCAGGGGGGCAGGATGCCTACCACTACTACCACCCTTAGCCAGGGGGGCAGGATGCTTACCACTACTACCACCCTCAGCCAGGGTGGGCAGGATGCCTACCACTACTACCACCCTTAGCCAGGGGGGCAGGATGCCTACCACTACTACCACCCTCAGCCAGGGGGGACAGGATGCCTACCACTACTACCACCCTCACCCAGGGGGGCAGGATGCCTACCACTACTACCACCCTTAGCCAGGGGGGCAGGATGCCTACCACTACTACCACCCTCAGCCAAGGGGGGCAGGATGCCTACCACTACTACCACCCTCAGCCAGGGGGGGCAGGATGCCTACCACTACTACCACCCTCACCCAGGGGGGGCAGGATGCCTACCACTACTACCACCCTTAACCAGGGGGGCAGGATGCCCACCACTACTATCACCCTCACCCAGGGGGGGCAGGATGCCTACCACCACTACCACCCCCACCCATAGGATGGACAATGCATGACACAACCAGCACACCACAACCTAGGGAATGCAAGAAGAAGACATCCCCCCAACACCATGACAAGCGTGTGTAGACTGTGTCAAATGCCTACAACACCGAACATGACTTCTAACATACAATGTGACCCCCTAGCACATGTGCCACACAAATATGTGTGTGGCACACACAACGCAAGCAGGCCATGACCATTGTGGCAATGGGGTCCAAACCCCCATCATCACAGTGACCAAAAGGTAAGTGTGGGGTCCATAGCTGAAGCACCTTTTGAACATTGTGGCAATGGGGTCTAAACCCCCATCATCACTGTGACCAAAAGGTAAGTGTGGGGTCCATAGCTGAAGCACCTTTTGAACATTGTGGCAATGGGGTCAAAACCCCCATCATCACAGTGACCAAAAGGTAAGTGTGGGGTCCATAGCTGAAGCACCTTTTGAACATTGTGGCAATGGGGTCTAAACCCCCATCATCACTGTGACCAAAAGGTAAGTGTGGGGTCCATAGCTGAAGCACCTTTTGAACAGTGTGGCAATGGGGTCAAAACCCCCATCATCACAGTGACCAAAATGTAAGTGTGGGGTCCATAGCTGAAGCACCTTTTGAACATTGTGGCAATGGGGTCTAAACCCCCATCATCACAGTGACCAAAAGGTAAGTGTTGACAAAGAAAGAGCTGCAACTGCCAAACTGCATGGATGATTCCTGGTCACAGAACAAAAAACACATCAGTGGCAAAGTAGTGTATGTGTCCCATTGCAACATGAATTGGGTGAGCCAAATACTGCAGTGCAAATAAGACATACCTTTGGCCATGTGCAGACAAACCACACCCATGGGGGCTGACACTGTCAACATTCATCAATGACACAATGACAGAGGTGACCATCAGAATGCAGACCCACATATTTGCACCAATGGGCACACAAATGCAGATACCCTGTGGAGACTGCAGATGTGAGGTGAACAGATACCATACCATGGCAGCAATGGGACACACAAACCATGATCATTGTGCTGACCGATGACCTAGGAGTCCCAGGGACAGCAGGGGAAACCCACCAAACTACATACAGCCAATGGCACACCCAAGATATGCCAATGCAGCGGTGCAGATGCACAAACACAAACAGGCAGACCCACACTGCACATCATACACAACAGGTGGGGGGGGTGCCAGTGTTCCCAGGCAACCACACAACACATGAGGAGACCTGAATATCAATCATACAGATGTGCATACAGTGCCACACAAAGGTAACTCATGGATCCAAATCCCCTATGTGGGCAAGCAGGCATTGTCAGATGAGAGGGAGCACAAATCACACATGTCACACAGGCACGTAGGAACAGCAACTGACACAGCAAGACACAGACACACCACAGCACCACCCCCAGGGCCCCCACAATGTGGTGACCCTGGTCTGCATTACAATCCCACTCTGATGACAAAGCTAAATGTCATTCACACTGTGAACCACATTCATGTGTCCTGAGCAACAAACTACCATCACACCTACACAAGCACAAATCAATCAGCATGGTCAGTAAGCCAAGGCCAACATGGAGGCAGGGGCCTAGCCGGGCAACAACTCTCATCTGCACACACTCAACACCACACCCCTCGACCTCCAACAATGTGCAGCAGTGAAGCACACATGCACTGGTGACATTGCACATGCACCCATGACTATTCCAGGGTGGTGGGTGGGAACCAAGGTGCAGAAACACATCACACATGGACACTCAACAAGACTCCTGAATGTCTGACACACTGCACACTACGCTGTACATGGACATGACGGCAATACCACACCAACCAATGGGATCCCAGCCACAGTCACACACCAATGAAGAAGCCAAGGTCACCCACAAAGAAAACACATAGACAACAACCAACATTGCAGCCCGGACCCTGAGGAGTGCCAGAAGTCACACACACAACGTGTCACAATCACTGAAAGATAACACAAACTGGAAATCACATGACAGGGGCAAACAACAAGTGCCAAGGGGAAACCTGACTGTGACCCATCTGCGTCTGCACACAAACTCAGCCCTGACAGCAAACACACCTATGGGTGACACCCTGATGACCAGTAATGTGCCATGCACCCACATCACAGAGAACCCAGGGAGAAGACTTTGGGGGAACATAGGTCAACTCAGCAAGCATCACAAACAGGTACAACACTAGGGATCACAGCATGCACAGCTAAACGGAAGTGAACACACAGACATGCACATACAATACACAGCTTGGGCGCAGGCAATGTCACAGGAGTACACACTGCCATGAGGGGACTCCACTCCTGTGTGAGGAAAGCTGTGCCATATGTTGCCTCAGTAGGGCCCCATCATGTCAGCTGAGCACTTGGTCACACAATCAACAATTAGCACCAAATGAGGGATCCCGTCACATCAGCCTGGTCATGGAAGTGCCAACGGAATCATCAGCACAGATCCAACACACATGTATAGCAATGTTGACTGACTACACGGATGAGTCCTTCCCCATTGATGCCCAAACCTGCATGTCCAGTGGAGATGGCCACACGGTCAGGGAAGTAGACGAATTGAACAATGGCAGGCACAACAGATGTGCAGGGGTGGAAGCCACAGATGTGAAATAGCTAATCTAAGTAGGAAATCCCATTGCCAAATACTGAACACATGACACCCTCAGATGCTGCTATGGATGACATGGATACACCACAGGATAGGACACATAACCCCTGGACCACATGGGTTCCTGCACAGTAACACTTCATAATCATGAGACCAAATATCACCATCACTGCAGCAAGGGCATTGTTAGCATCATCAACATTATGTACCTCATAAGCAAAAGCACTAGAGAACAGAAAGTTGCTTTATTCAGCATATGTGGCATTAAAAGTAGATGTCCGGTAGAACATAAACAAAGGCCAATGGCCAGTCCATCAACAAAGTCACAAGTGGGTGACAGTGGCAGATGCCACCCTACACATGCCTGCACAAAACCAGGGACAATCCACTAGGAGGGGCAACCAGGGGGGTAGGCCAGGCACCGCAGGGACAGGATCAGGGCTCACCAGGAGGAAGCAGGGAAGGGGTGGTGGGTGCTGGAGAGCCACTGACAACTGCAGTGGAGGTGTCTGACATGGTGTGTGCCGGCACAACTGGGGGGCATGGCTCAGATGTTGTGGGTGCCGGCACGACTGCAGTGGACCCTGCAGATGGAGTGGACAGGTCCTCCACTGCAGTGCCCAAGTCAGACAGGGTGGTAGTGGACTCCACTGCAGTGCCTACCACCAGGGGAGGAGAATGGGGAACAGGCAAGGTGGGCTGGACAGAGGGGAGGACACCCTCACCACATCAGTGGCACAGACAAGCGCAGCGGGGGTGTGGTGCCGGGAGAGCAAGTGGCAGGGGAGAAGGCCGGAGCCTCTTGGGGATGGTATATCTGTGGGTGGGGGAACCTGGGGCAGGGTGTGGCGGGGGCACCTGTGCAGTGGGGGCCTGAGGGATGGAGGAAGGTGACCTGGTGCTTGAGCTGCATGGCGGCGGCGGGGTCTTGCTCTTACCACTCCGGGGGACTTGCGGGTGGGGGCCTCAGTCTGTCTGCGCCTGGGGGAGGGTGTCCGGGGGCGAGGGGCACTCTGCTCCGTGTGGGGGGCTTCCTCTTCCCCCTGGATGCTGGGGCAGCTGGATCGGAAGGGAAGAGGCCGAGGTCACTGAGGAAGAGGCGCTGGGTCTTTGGGGTTGCAGGTGAGGCAAGGGAGGGTGCTTTGGAGGGAGAGGCAACTGAGGACTGTGCAGTGCCCGAGGATGCGTGTGTGTGTACCAGGGCCCCATCCCCTGTGAGTCTGGTTTCAGTCCCCTGACTATGCGTGCGTGTGCGTTTAGTTTGTGGCGTGTGTGTCTGTGTGCTGGATGTGTGTGTGCTGGTGTGTGCCTGTGCCGGTGTGTGTGTGCTTGGGACGGGCAAGGTGCTGGGGAGTGTGGATGGAGCAGAGGCAGGAGGGGTGAGGGGCTGTCTGAGGAGGGACACTGCTGCCGTCAGGGAGGAGTCCATGGACCTGTTGCCCCTCTGTAGGTCAGACATGCCCGATGAGATGCCCTCCATGAACGACACCAGCTGAGTCAACAGTGCGGTGTGCGCATGGAGGACACTCAGCATGGCTGTCTGCCCTACATGGAGCTGGCGAAGGAGGTACACAGACTCCTCACTCAGGGCAGCAGGCGACACAGGGGCAGGGGGTGCGGTGCCTGGGCCAAAGGAGACACGCTCCCGAACATGGGAGCCTCCACGGACCTGGGGAATGGGAGCCGATGGGAGGGCGGTGGTGGTGCTGGTGGTGGCGGGGACAGCAACACTAGCTGGGGTGTGGTGGCTGCTGACACCCGCCTCCACAAGGGAGTCATCCTCCGAGTTGCTCTGGTCCTCAGCTGAGGTGGATGGTGCTGAGGATTCCTCGGTGTGGCTCCCCTCGCCCTCCGTGCCACTGGGTCCCTCCAACCACTCCTCGGCTGCTGACCCAGTCTGGCTCTCTGGCTCCTCCTGGTCCGTGGAGCTGTCCCCTTCCGTGGCCGTGGATGTATCTGCAAACAATGGGGAAACAGACAGACATCAGTCACCTGCACCAAACGCACACACCACTGTGAGCACAGCACATTACAGAGCAAGCCCTGGCATCATTAGTTGTACATTGCTAAAAGTGCCCTAACTGAACAGGAGAAGCCAATTGTCAGTCTGATGCCAAGCATGGCACTCACATCCCACATGGCCTTGCACCCATCTGCCTGGTGTCTGTTGGATTGCAACACCCCAGTGTGGACACATGCACCAAGTACACAGTAGTTGGACACTGCAGAGGACACGGTGTGGACACATCACAGCTCTTGCCACTGAGTGAGTACAGGTTTCCGGATGAAAGGGATGCCCAGAGTCAAATAGGAAATGCATGTGATGCATACCAGCGACAGACACCATGATGCACCCATGTCCTGATAGCCAGCGCCACTATGGTGTGCATGTAGCACATGTCACTCCCCTGCAGGACCACAAATAAGTTGACACATGCCATGGCAGAGGCATGACTTCTAAGTCATACATCACTGTCTCAGTGATGTATGACTTGGCAGCCAGACAACAACACTATGCACTGTGTCACAATAGTAGGTCATGGGGAATGCAAGTCCTGGAGCTGCACAAGTGCACATGTACATCCCCCACACAACACATCATCTCAACCCTCATCTGTCCAGGTCACACCTATTGGACATATGGGAGACCTGTGACACTACCCTCTGAACCTGAGCCCCTCACAATTTGCTGTGAATGGGGAACAGCTGCCTGAACATCACATTCGCACACCCCAGTCTGCACGGGCAGCTGATCAAACACCTATGTGACACACAAGTATCGTCTCCTATGGTCACATCTCCAGGGGCATGCTGAGCCCCTACCAAGAAACACCCCAGCAGTCCTGGCAACTAATCCACAGCACACTGACACAGAGGCAGACACCGGAGGGGTCAAATCACTGTGCACAATGTGTCAGCTGATACACGGGAGTGGGAGTACAGAGTGCATTGCATGGCCTGGAGTAGGCATGACTGTCCTGCTCCACATGAATGAGGGATGTGCCCTGGACAGTGGACAGCTGGCTATGTATGTGTGACACACGTAATCTGCACACTCCTGGGGCCCAAACATTGTTCCCACCCGCTGCATGGGCGTGTGCCACATACCCCAGGCACATGTGGGGGCTCAGCTCAGCAAGTGGACCGCATATCAAAGCAACACGCAGATCACATGTCCAAACACAGGCGTTGTGTGAACAATGGACCCACACATGATGCCCACAACAGAGTTAGTGAAACAGATGCTGTCCCCCACCTTTAGTGAAGCAAACTGCAAGGACACAGTCCCAAGTGACACAATTCCCTGACTGTAAGGGCCACACCTGGGTATCAGATGAGCAGTGGGCAGTGCACAATAGAGGGACATGGCTCCTGGACAACATGACTGCTGCACTGTGGCAGTTGAACCAGGCCAGAGGAGGGCACAAAGCATGTAATACAGAGTTCACAGTGCAGTCTTTGACTCACCCCCTCCTTGCTGCTGTCTGGCCTTCAGCTGCCCATCCAGGTCTGGAAACACCACCGCCAGGATCTGGAGCATGTGGGGGGTCAGGGTCCGTGTTCCGCCACTCCTGCGAGGAGGCGACAGCTTCAGCTGGACCCGTGCAATCCTCCGGGTCCAGCCCCGAAGGTCCTGCCACCTCTTCTGGCAGTTGCGGATCCGGCGCTTGTAGACCCCCACGGACCGGACAGCCCGGACGATGTCCTTCCAGATTTCCTGCTTCCGATGGGCATTAACCTGTCAGGATGACAAAGTGAAAAGGCCATTACCACACATGCAACATATCCGTGCATGACACAGTTGTATATACATGTCTCAATCACAGAGGCACATAATGTACACAGGCAGTGCAAAGCTGCCCATGGACAGTTTGCCAGACGTCACTACATGGTATCATTGCATGGGAAGTAAAACCATGTTCAAATGCACTGTCACTGCACCATACCTGTCCAGTGCAAGTCACTACACACTATGGGGGGTGACAACTACTCAGTGAGCCTGCTAGCCAGTGGCGTGCAGACTCCCAGCCTTGCTAGTCAGACAAAATGCACATTCAGAAAGGCAGTGCACAGAACACTCACCTGCTCCCCTGGTGTCCCATACAGCTTGCTGTACTGTGGAAGTAGGCTGTCCAGCAGGGCCTGGTTCTCTTCAAGGCTGAAGGCTTGGGCTCTCTCCACAGTACGTGCCATTGCAGGGTCCAGAGGGGCAGAGACAGCAGCAGTGCAGTGGCAGATGTCGTCCTGGAGCATGTAGTGCAGGCAAGTGGGCTCTCAGGGGAACAGCCAGCAATATATATGTGCTGGAGAGGCAGATACTGTCCCTTGTGTCCAAAGTGATAGGTCCAAGAAGTTTGCATCTTCTGAATCTGGCCAATCCATGGAATAGCAGCACCAAAACACGCCCACAGCATCCTTCAAATCTCCAACTTCATCACATACATGATTTTGCAACATTGTTGTGGGTGACCAACTGATTTTCCAGCAACCGACTCGTTCGAAATTCGAAAACGCGTCCGTTGCCAGGCAAGGCCATTGTCAATGGGTGCGCACCGATCGGTCCATTGCGGTACAACGCGCACAGGGGTACAACGCGTACGCGCACACATTGAAAGCAATGGGCCGGCCGGAGGCACCGATCGGTCCATTGCAGTTCAACGCGAACAGGGGTACAACGCGTACCCGCACACATTGAAAGCAATGGGCCGGCCGGAGGCACCGATCGGTCCATTGCTGTTCAACGCGCACAGGGGTACAACGCGTACCCGCACACATTGAAAGCAATGGGCCGGCCGGAGGCACCGATCGGTCCATTGCTGTTCAACGCGCACAGGGGTACAACGCGTACCCGCACACATTGAAAGCAATGGGCCGGCCGGAGGCACCGATCGGTCCATTGCTGTTCAACGCGCACAGGGGTACAACGCGTACCCGCACACATTGAAAGCAATGGGCCGGCCGGAGGCACCGATCGGTCCATTGCTGTTCAACGCGCACAGGGGTACAACGCGTACCCGCACACATTGAAAGCAATGGGCCGGCCGGAGGCACCGATCGGTCCATTGCTGTTCAACGCGCACAGGGGTACAACGCGTACCCGCACACATTGAAAGCAATGGGCCGGCCGGAGGCACCGATCGGTCCATTGCTGTTCAACGCGCACAGGGGTACAACGCGTACCCGCACACATTGAAAGCAATGGGCCGGCCGGAGGCACCGATCGGTCCATTGCTGTTCAACGCGCACAGGGGTACAACGCGTACCCGCACACATTGAAAGCAATGGGCCGGCCGGAGGCACCGATCGGTCCATTGCTGTTCAACGCGCACAGGGGTACAACGCGTACCCGCACACATTGAAAGCAATGGGCCGGCCGGAGGCACCGATCGGTCCATTGCTGTTCAACGCGCACAGGGGTACAACGCGTACCCGCACACATTGAAAGCAATGGGCCGGCCGGAGGCACCGATCGGTCCATTGCTGTTCAACGCGCACAGGGGTACAACGCGTACCCGCACACATTGAAAGCAATGGGCCGGCCGGAGGCACCGATCGGTCCATTGCTGTTCAACGCATCACTGTACATGTGACTGGCATATGTCAGCATGCCTGTCTCAGATGGACATATGCCAGCCACAGATAGCTCCCAGGGAGTGAGGGGCACACCTACATCACGACAGCCTGTCCAAACTTTATCATAAGGCATGTAAGGCTGCATTTCCTATTGTGTGTATGTTGGTGTACATGTTGTCCTGTGGGTGTCACCTGTGGGCAGCCACCCCCAGGCTGTGCACGTGTTCATGGGGACAGGATCCTGGGTGTTACGTGTACGTGACCACTGTGATGTGCAACTGTTCATATCTTGTGCATGTGCCATGGTCACATTTCACAGTGGCGTATGTGTATGTCATGTCACATACCCCGTGAGTCCCATGTGGGACGGTATGTTTGAGCCAGGGTGTCCCAGTGGCACAATAGTGATGGTCCTCCACAGTCTGTGTGCATGTAGTGTTTACAATGTCTCTGATTTCATGTGCACAATGGGAGACAGTCTCCACATCCACGTTGTGTGTGCATGGACTCTGATGTTGTGCGTGTGTGTCACAGACGTCCATGTCTGTCCTGCCGTGGCAAGTGGGGACACTACCTGTGGGGGTCATGGTTGTTTTGCTGTGGTGTATACATGATACTCCATGTAATGCCAGTGTCCATGTGGCATTACAGGGTCCCTGGGAATGTACCTGTCGTTGAGCCGTGGTGCCTGGGGCACATCTGTCCTCACATGTCCCTGTGGGGGGTTATTGTGACACGGCAGCAGGAGATGGGAACTGTGACACGGCCTCATGATGTCCAATGGGCCAACCTGGGACTAATTGATGCCACCTGTTGGACCGTGTTGACAGATGTTGGCCATGTATGTACCATACATGTCCTTCCGGTACTGCACACTTCATGTAGTTGTGCCTCATAATGATGTATGTTGGGATCTTGAGTGTGTTCAATGCCGCATATGTGGGGTGACTGACAATCTTGCTTACTTCTCCTCTGCACTGCAGGGCTCCTGCTGTCCATCGGCCATTCCCAGACCTGGCAACGATGGTGGAACGGGACAGCATCCGACGGTACCGCTTCACCAGGCAGCTGATTGAGGATTTGGCAGTGCAGTTGTCCCCACATTTGCAGCCTGGCCGGCCGTATCCTACAGCGCTGACCCCCAAGGTGAAGGTGATGGCAGCCCTACACTTCTTTGCCACTGGTACCTTCCAACATACTGTGGCGACTGCTGGTGGGATGTCACAGACCATGTTCAGCCGTGTGCTCCGCGATGTTTTGGCGGCAATGTTGCTCTTCCTGAACCGGTACATCTATTTCCCTAGACTGCGACGACTCACTGACGTGAAGAGTGACTTTTATGCCCTGGGGAGGATGCCGCATGTCATTGGCTCCATTGATGGGACACATGTGGCTTTGGTACCACCACAGGCCCAGGAGCAGGCCTACAGGAACCGCAAGCACTACCACTCGGTCAATGCACTGGTGGTGTGTCTTGCAGACATGACCATCACACACGTGTGTGCCCGTTTCCCTGGTTCAGCACACGATGCCTTTGTGATGAGGAGTAGTCGCATCCCCAGGATGATGGCACAGATGCAGAACCAGCGTGCCTGGCTTGTCGGTGTGTACTGACTTTGTGCCATTGTGTGTGATCTTATCTGTAGTATTCCGCCCACTTTTCCAAGTCAGCTAATGTGCACTTGTCTGTCCGTAGGTGACTCGGGATACCCCAACATGCCGTGGTTGCTGACACCCCTCAGGAACCCTGTGACACCTGCCCAGATGCGCTACAATGAGGCACATGGTCGGACCAGGAGAGTGATTGAGCGGACCTTTGGTCTCCTGAAGAGCCGCTTCCGCTGCCTGGACAAGACCGGAGGGTCCCTCCCATATGCCCCTGCGAAAGTGTGCAAGATTATCATCGTCTGCTGCATGCTCCACAACCTGGCAGTGCGGAAGGAGTTGCCTCTCATCCAGGATGACAATGACCAACATCCGCCACCTGTGGAGGATCCTGGCCTGGACCACGATGCCAGTGACGATGATGATGATGATGGTGATGGTGATGTCCGCACACAGCTCATCACCAACTTCTTTAGCTGAATGTGAGTATCCTGAGGTGTCATGTCAATGATGTGAGTTGGCATGATGTGTGGGTGGTGCTCTGGTGCTGTTGGAGTGTGTCCATGGGCCACTTGACTGGATGTGTGTTGCGATGTGTGGTGACAGGTGGGCTGTACTCCCCAACAGTGTTGACATGCTAACTTGGTTCTGGGTGGGTATCTTGTAACATGTATTGTGCATGTGTTTTGCTGTTCTGTCCTGTACTCCATTGCTTTTGACTGTGTGTCATGTCTGTCCTTCACAGGGTACTTTCAGATTCGTTTGTTCAACTGTGTCCACCGACGACGTGATTGCACATCCAGGCTGGTAGCTGTTGTGTCCCTACAGGTGATGTGCGCCACACCCATGGACTTCCTTCCGTCTACAGTTGTTGACTGTGTGCCCGCTGCCAGGTGGGGTTACCTTGCATCTGTAGTGGTTACGGCATGTTGCAACTGTGTAATAAACCTGTGCTTCACTTTGTGATGTGCGTTGTCTGTGGTCACACATTTGACTGCCATTTGCTTACTGCACCTGTGGGCTACTTGACTACAACTGGGAATGGGTGTGGTGTCTGTGCATTGCACCGTCTTCCCTGGCAACATCAGTGTAGGCAATGAGTCAGATGGCCTAGGTGTGTATGTGTCGTGTAGCCCTGGTGGTGTGTCTCCCTCATGTGTGTCACGTTTCCTGTACTCACATGCCTGTGTTGTCCTTGCTGTTGCAGTTCGCATACACAGTGTAATTTTGCAGTTCATCATCCCCATAACAGCACCCACGTTGGAATCACGACAGAGGCAAGTATGGTGTATTAGTGTGTTTATTGTGATACATTTGTGTTAATAGTGCATAGGATGGGTTGTGCTGTACATGAATCTTGCAATCCCAAGTTCCTAGGTGAATTGAAAGTCCGGGTAGACAGGATCCCCAGTATCGGGGCCACAGTTGTCTGACACATTGGTCCAACTTGTACTCCCCATGCAATGTGTGGGAGTAGTGTTGCCGTCAACAGGGTGAACAGTCTGTGCACAAAGGCGAACATCCAGAACAGGTTCAGGCTTCCTGGGAGTTGCGCTTGGCCATCGGCCTCTCACTTTTCCCTCCTCGGACGACCCCTCTTCTTGGGGGGGGCCCTCAAGTGCAGGCTGCTGCGGTGCAGGGGACTCTCCGCCAGAGTCCTCCTCCCTCCCTGTGGCAGTTGCAGTTTGTTCGGCACCAGATGTTGTTGGCACACAGGGGGTGTGGACTGGTTGCTGTTCATCTGGCGGAGGCATTGTAAAATGTCCCTGTGCACCGCCGTCATCTCATGCAGTGCATCCCACTTGGACTCCACGCGGGACATGTGTGAGTCCACACGGGACATGTGTGACTCCACGTGGGACATGTGGGAGTCCAAGCGGGCATGATGGGCAGCCTGCTGCTGTTTAATGTCTCTGAGGAGCCCCACTACCTGGCTGAGCTCTCCGGTGCTGGACTGGTACGCATCAGCTATGCGTACCAGTTGTGGGTCATCATGCACACCAGCAACATCTGCAAGCAGCGACCTCTGTCTCCCACCCCTCCCACCACCCCTGCTGACATGTGCAGTGTGTGCAGTGGCACGCACAGATAACCCTGGTCCACCTTGGGGTTGGTGGTGGTGGTGGTGTCCATGGCCCCAGGTTGGTCCAGGGTCACTGTGCTGGTGTTGCTCCTTGTTCTGTCCATGTCGGCAGGGATGGTATTCGTGGTGACAGTCGTTGGAGGGGTGGGTGCAGGGGGTGCAGCTGGTGGTCCTGCTGGTGCTGCAGCTGGTGGTCCTGCTGGTGCTGCATGTTGACTTGCACCGGATGTGCCAGGTTGTTCTTCATCGTCCGAGGAGGACAGAGGCTGTACGACGCCAGTGAGCTCGGCATCCTCTTGAGCCTGGGACTGGGACTCCTCAGCGTCTGCTGCTGTGTCCCCATCATCACCTGTTTTTGGGAGACACAAACAATGTATGTTATGTTTCTGCAGGCATCAATGGTTGACACACATGACAGTTGTGACTGTGCCTCTGGGTGCGTGCCTGTACATTGCATTGTCCTAAGTCGTCACAGTCAGGGGTTGATATTGTTGTGGCACATTGTCCTGCATTATTTGGGCATTTCTATGTATTTTCTGGGGTGTGAACATGGTCTGCATTGGTTGTGTTTGGTTGACAGCCGGCCCTCCTTCCCACCCACCCAGCCAGTCAGTTATCCCACCATGGACTGTGCTTGCATTGCAGGGAGTGTAAGTTGTCTCTCAGGATGTCAGTCAGTGGTGTCCTGCTGTTTGTTGGTGCACAGTTGCCAGCAGGGCCTTGTGCTCCCCACAGCAGTAGCCAGTGTCAGCCATCTTGTGAGTCCTTCTCCACTTCCTGTGATGTGAGCATGGTTCAGGGTGGTGTTGATGGGTCAGTTGTGGGGGTGACCAGTATCAGTGACTACGACTCCCATCATGCTATTGCCTCCACCCCCCTTCCCAGCATGCCCATGCTTCCTTCCTTTTGATTCTGCTTCCCTGTGGGGTGGGCTGGCTGTGCTGACAGGATGGCTGGGAGTGTTGTCCTGGCAGTTGTTTGGCTAAGAGTCCCAACAGTGTCCCTGTGCTTCACACAACATGACCCAGGGTGGTGGTTCTTTGTGGGATCTTGTGTTGGGATGGGGGGCATTGCATTCTACCAGGTGGGTTCTGTGGAGTTTGTGTTGGGGGGTGTGTGTGGGGAGGTGCTTGTGACTATGGTCAGTGCTGCAAGTCCTCCTTCCCACCCAGCTAGCCAGATATCCCACCATGGAACGTGCTTGCATTGCAGGGAGTGTAAGTTGTCTCTCAGGATGTCAGTCAGTGGTGTCCTGCTGTTTGTTGGTGCACAGTTGCCAGCAGGGCCTTGTGCTCCCCACAGCAGTAGCCAGTGTCAGCCATCTTGTGAGTCCTTCTCCACTTCCTGTGATGTGAGCATGGTTCAGGGTGGTGTTGATGGGTCAGTTGTGGGGGTGACCAGTATCAGTGACTACGACTCCCATCATGCTATTGCCTCCACCCCCCTTCCCAGCATGCCCATGCTTCCTTCCTTTTGATTCTGCTTCCCTGTGGGGTGGGGTGGCTGTGCTGACAGGATGGCTGGGAGTGTTGTCCTGGCAGTTGTTTGGCTAAGAGTCCCAAGAGTGTCCCTGTGCTTCACACAACATGACCCAGGGTGGTGGTTCTTTGTGGGATCTTGTGTTGGGATGGGGGGCATTGCATTCTACCAGGTGGGTTCTGTGGAGTTTGTGTTGGGGGGGGGTGTGGGGAGGTGCTTGTGACTATGGTCAGTGCTGCAAGTCCTCATTCCCACCCAGCTAGCCAGATATCCCACCATGGAACGTGCTTGCATTGCAGGGAGTGTAAGTTGTCTCTCAGGATGTCAGTCAGTGGTGTCCTGCTGTTTGTTGGTGCACAGTTGCCAGCAGGGCCTTGTGCTCCCCACAGCAGTAGCCAGTGTCAGCCATCTTGTGAGTCCTTCTCCACTCCCTGTGATGTGCGCATGGTTCATGGTGGTGTTGATGGGACAGTTGTGGGGGGGCAATATGTGTGACTGCGACTCCCATGATGCTATTGGCTACACTGACTTGGCCAGCATACACAGAATTCCTTCCTTTGAGTGGTCTTCACTGTGTGTTGGTGTTGTTGTGGTGGCTACATGTGTGGATGTGTTTGTTAGTTCTATTTGTGCCACTGCCTAGCTGTAGTTGTAGTTGTGTTTGTACATGTGTTGGCACAGTTGGATGTGACTTTTTGGATGGCATGTGTTGTGTTTATCTGACTGACATACACATTTTGGGATGATTCTGTTCTGGTTGCTGTGTAATTGCTATGAGTGCATGGTTTGACTCTCCCCTTGACAGTGATGTGTGTGTTTTGTGGCAGTATATTGTGTACATTTGTTGTGTACTCACCAGGCTCTGGGATGTCCTCTAGTCCATATACGCTCACTGGCGGAAGGATGGCCCGCACCTTCTCCTCCCAGGGCCTGAGGTATATTGGCTTGGCAGGAGGGCCACTGCCGGTGTGTTGGCTGTTGATGTAGTCTTTCTTCAGCATGTCCCGTACCCTCCTGCGCACGTCATACCACCTGTTCTGGATGTCGGTCTTTGTGCGCCGACATGGTGATTGGGCGTTCACCCTGTTGATGATCCTCTCCCACATCTTGGTTTTCTGCGACATGGGGGTCTGTTGGACCAGTGTGCCAAACAGCTGTGGCTCCACCCTGAGGATCTCGTCTACCAGGACTTCCAATTCACTATCTAGGAACTTGGGATTCTTCTTGGGGGGCATGGTGATGGGTGGTGATGGTGGGTGATGTGTGTGTTGGTGTGCAGGTGAGGGTGTGTGAGTGTGTGTTTTGCTGGGTGTATGTGAGGTAGGTATTTGTTGGTGTGCTGATGGTGTGTGGCTTGTGTGAGGGATGAGCTGTGGGTGTGTGGTTGCTTTCTCTTGGGTGCTGGCAGTGGAATGGCATTTGCAAAGGCTCATGGTAGTGATTTGTGTCCTTTATATAGGTGGAGTTGTGGGTGTGTCTTTGTTCTCTGTCCCCACCCCCACCAGTATTTATTGGCTTGGTAATTGCTTGTTTGGCCTTTTTTTGGGTGATTTTTCCTTTGTGCTGTTTGTGTATGTTGGAAACGTTCTTGTGACCGAGTCGGACCCTGCATTGGTCTCGTACGGTGTTCTCCGTTTCGTTCACGCTGTGTTTGTGCAGTTTTGTATGCTGCGTACGCGTCGGTCGCGGTGTATTGTGTTGCTTCGGCTCGGTTTTGTATGCGTGTCGGTCGTACGGCTTGTCCTCCGTCCGACTCGGTCGTGGTTTCGCGCCTTGCATCGTACTTTGCGGTTTGGAGTTAGCGGGTACGTTTCGGTCGGATTTGTTCCGGGTGCGTGTCGGTCGGTTGGATTCGCGTGTTTTTCCGGCCGGATTGCTGCTTTCCGTGCGGCTCGGTCGGTCGACTTTGTTTCCGTACGTGTCGGTCGGATTTTTCGCGCCTTGCATCGTACTTGGCGTATCGTGCGCCACGGGTACGTGTCGGTCGGTATTTTTTCCGGATCCGGGTCGGTCGGTGCTTTTTCCGGCCCGAATCGGAATCGACCCCTTTGTGTGTAAGGGGGAAGATTTAAGGAGTCATATAGGCTACCAGAGAAAAGAAGAGGGAGAGAATAAGGGGTGGTAATGGTGAAAATACGGGAAATATAGGACCAGATTTTTTCCCAAAAAAGAGAGACCGAAGGGCAAAGAAAGAGAAGATGTAAAAGATCAGCAGTAGAAGCACCACAGGTCCAGCAGTTAGTATCAGTGGAGTGGGAAAATTTAGCAATAGATATAGGGGTAAAATAGAGTCTGTGATATAGGAAAAACATAGATTGAGTGAGAGAAGCAGAGCGAGAGATTTTGAGAGAGCGGGACCAAAGTTTGTCCCAGAAGATGATAGACCATTCACATTCCAGGTCAGATTCCCACGAAAGTTCCAATTTAGTTTTAGTACGTTCTGGATTAGGAGCTGAATAATATTTATAAATGAGAGAAGCTTTAGGTAGGGATAGAAGGATCGTATGAAGAGAGTTTAAAGTAGAAGGAGGAGGGGAAGAGGGAGAGAATAGAAAGTGTCAAGAATGACCGACATCAGAGTGGTGAATTTCTGTAGGAAGGAGCGAGGACAATGAAATGAAGCTTGAAATTGGGGAAAAGAGCACGGAGACGAGCCATCAAAAAGATGCTTAACCCAAATTATACCTTTTGATCTCCAAGATTTCCAAAAGATGGATCTGTTATTAATAGTAATAATGGAGTTGTGCCAAATTGGAGATTCTAAAAAGGATTCTCTTGAAATGCGATCCGGTTGTGTCAAGGGTCTTAGTAAGGTACAAGTATGTTTGAATAAAGGCATAAAAATATGAGGAGATTTAGCAGAGAAGGCCAAAACTTCCCTTAGGGTGAATGGTAATAATAGAGCACGCTCAATAGTAAGCCAAAGGGGAGTGAAAGAAGAGGGGTTGGAAAGAAGCCATCTTGAGGCCTGACGGAGACAAAATGATTTGTGGTAAAGGCGAAAGTCAGGAAAGTTCACACCTCCATTAGATTTTGTCTTACGAAGAAAGGATAAGGAGATCCTGGCTTTTTTATTGTTCCAGAGGAATTTAGAAATGCGAGAATCTATTCGTTTAAAATAGGAAACAGGAATATGGACGGGTAGCATGGAAAGAGAGTAAATCAAAATAGGGGAGATCATCATCTTAATGGAATCCAATCGACCCCACCAAGAGAGAAACAAAGGATTCCAAGAGGAAAGTAAATTGTCAATCCGAGAGAAGACCGCCTTCATATTCAATTTAACAGTAGCGGTGATGGAGTTCGAGAACCATACACCTAAATATTTTATTTTAGAGCTGTTCCATGCAAATCCAGTGGTAGAAAAAGAATGAGGAAGACAAAATTTGGTAAGAGGGAGAATTTCTGTTTTATCTGAATTGATTTTATAACCAGAGACAAGAGAGAAGGAAGCAAATTCGTGTAATAGAGAAGGAATAGAGATTTCGGGAGCGGAGACAAAAAGTAGGATGTCATCTGCGTAGGCTGAGAGCTTTAGATGTTGGTCACCGTAAGGGAAGCCAGATATAGAGTCATTATTGCGTATTGAGGATAAGAAGGGCTCAAGAGCTAAGACAAAGAGAAGAGGAGAAAGAGGACAACCTTGACGGACTCCGCGCTGGAGAGGAAAATAGGAAGAAATACAGCCATTAACCAATACAGAGGCTCTGGGGGCTGAGTATAATAAAGAAATAAGTGAAATAAATTGAGGGCCAAAACCATGCCATTTTAAGGATGCGAAAAGGAAGGACCAGTCAACTCTATCAAATGCTTTTTCCGCATCGACAGAAATGGCCGCCAGAGATGTAGAGAGAGAAGGGATTTTGTTTAAGACATTGAGAAAAAGTCTGGAGTTATCTGATGTCAATCTACCCTTGACGAAGCCACATTGTTCTTTACCCACTAGATGAGGCATAAGCGGATCTAAACGTAAGGCAAGAGTTTTGGCAAAAAGCTTATAATCTACATTGATCAAAGAAATTGGGCGGTAATTTTTACAGAACTTAGGATCTCGGCCTTCTTTGTGTATCAGACAGATTGTGGCTTCTTGAAAAGTACCTTCCGTCTTGCCGGTAAGGTAGAATGAGTGAAAAAGGGTTAATAGTTTAGGAAGTAATAGGTTAGAAAAATGTAAGTAAAATTCGACTGAGAAGCCATCCGGACCAGGAGTTTTCCCTTTCTTTAAAGTGCATAAAGCAGAGGATAATTCATTAAGGGACAGATGGGCTTCAAGGTCAGAAAGGTTAAGATGAAGATTAGACGGTGTTGGAAGTTTGTCAAGATAAGACTGAATAAGAGAACTGGAAGGAGGAGATTCTGGGGTATAGAGTTCTTTATAAAAGATTTTAAATTTGTTAAGAATGTCTTGATCTTTATGAACGAAAGAGCCATCTGAAGAATAAATGGAATCAATCGAAGTACGTTCTTTACGGGCCTTGAGGTAGTTTGCCAAAAGTTTTCCTGCTTTATTTCTACCTCCGTAATAACGAGCACTAGTACGCAGAAGAATTGAAGATGCATTGTCAGTCGTAGATTTATTAAAGGCCAGTTTAGCGCGTATCAGAGCTGGTAAGACCAAGTCCGCAGGTGAAGTATAGAACTTATGCTCTAGAGCTTTAATATGCGCCAGTGTGGTCTTACGTTGATGAAGAAAGCGCTTCTTCTTTTTTGAAACAAAATCTATAATAAAACCTCTTGCGGTTGCCTTAAAGGAGTCCCATAAAATATGAGGTGAGGAAGCGGAGTCTTTATTTAGGGCAAAGAATTTGTTGGTAAAGATAGTGAAATCGGAGGAAAAGAGAGGGTCAAGAAGGAGGGAGTTATTAAAACGCCAGCGGGAAGACCTGGGATATGGAGGGAGTAAATCTAGGTCGGTTACAATTGGGGCATGATCAGAGATGACAATAGGTTCGATAGAAGAGGAAAGCAAGTTCTGAGATAAGGATTGAGAGAGAAAAATATAGTCCAGACGGGAAAGAGAGTTATGAGGAGGAGAAAAAAAGGAAAAATCAAGAGTATCGGGATGGGAAAGTCTCCAAGAGTCCACGAGGTGTGTTTGGGAGATAGTGTCGAGAAAATGTTTATGAGTTTTATGAGGGTGAAGCGCACCTGGGATTGACGGTCAAGAAAAGGATCCATGACTTGATTGCAATCGCCTCCTAAGATAAAAAGATCATCTCTGAATTGAATACATTTCTGTGTAATTAAAGGCCAAAAGGAACAATCAGGATGGGTAGGGCCATAGATATTAAAAACAGTCAACGAAATATTATTAATTAACAATTGAGCCAACAACCATCTACCTTCTGAATCCGTTTCCTGTGATATAACTTTACAGTTCAATTTCTTGTGGCATAAAATCACAACACCATTTTTCTTGTTAGAGGTAGGGGAGACTAAAACTGAGCCCACCCAGCCCTTCTTCAATTTTAACGCCTCAGCTTCGGTAAGGTGGGTTTCTTGCAAAAGAACTAAGTCAGGGTTATAAGAGGCAAGATGGGATAGAATTCTCTGTCTTTTGATTGGATTAACAAAACCTTTCACATTCCAGAAAATAACTCTGAATGTAACAACATTTGAAGTATATAAAGAATAAAAATATGCAACGATAAACAAATGGAGTAAAGGACAAAAGAGAAGATAAAAAGAAAATAGAAAACCCAGTGGGTAAATAGAAAAGAGTAGTACGAAGAGTAGAAGTAAAAAGGAGAAGTAAGAAGGCGGGAAAGAGGGAGGTGAACAAGAAAAGACAGTACATGTCAAAATAAATGACGACTGTAATACGTACCTTAAGGGGTAAAGAAGAAAACGAAAGGCGGCAAGGGACATTGGAGACAGCACACCCAACGGGGAGCAACACAACACACCAGGACATCAATGTGAGAAAGTACAAACAGGAGCGGGCATGTAGAGGAAGAATAAAATCTAACAAAATAAATTATATCTGCAAATGGAGACAAAGAAATATATGAGAAATAAGAGAACAAACAATTCCATACAATAATGTAATAGAGTTACATAATCAGGTATAGAGTAAGAAGGGAAAAGAATATTCATATACAACAAGGAAGGAAGGCGAGGTAGAAAAATGAGAGGCTGATACATAAATAGAGAAAGATGAACAAGGAGGAGAAGGAAGAAGGGAGGCATAGAATGAAACATAAAGCATAGTTATTATGGAAAAAATGAGAAAGACATATATAGTCTGAAGAAATTACGATGACCTGTAAAAGAAAAGAGGTTAGAGCAATAACTTCAATGTATTAGGACCATAAAAGGAAAACAAAACTCAAGTTCCAGAGGAGGAAGGAGTAGTTTCCATCGATGTAGCAGAACATTACTGGATAAATCTGCGAAGGTCAGCAGGGTCTTCAAAGGTAGAAGTCTTATTGAGATAGGTAACCTTAAATAAGCATGGGTGGAATAGGCCATAACGTGCACCCAAGGAGCGAAGAGCAGGACGTAGATCCAAAAATTCCTTTCGGCGTTTGGCAGTCAATGTAGAGACATCTTGGGAGATAAATACTTTGGTACCTAGCCAGGAGAGGTTCTTTTTGGCTTTGGCAGCATTAAGTACCAACAGAAGGTCAGTGAACTGCAAAAACAATATTATAACCCCACGAGGATTTGAAGGAGCAGATGTCGATGAGAGACGAGGGCCCAGTCTATGAGCACGCTGGATGTTCAATTTAGTCGTAGATGGAAGATCTAAAAACTGTGGTAGAAAAGATGCAAAGTACGCAACAGGATCGTCACCCTCAAGGCCTTCAGGAAGGCCATAAATGCGTAGGTTATTGCGCCGATTTCTATTTTCCAAATCTTCAGTAACTCTCCTTAGTTGTGAAACTTCCTTCTCCAACAAGGAAATTTTTGAAGATGAGGCCCGCACGTCGTCAAGATGTTGTTCCACCACATTGATACGGGACTCCATAGAAGACCACTTATCATCCAACGATTGCAGCCTGGAGTTTGTTTCTTCAATAAATGGGCGAAGGAAGCGCAACTCCTCCCAGACCATGTCCAAAGAGACCGGAGAGGAAGACTTAGGCGGAGATGGAGAATCCTGCTTAGGTCTCTTATTGGTAGTTGAGGGTAACGACATTTTGGATGCCATGTTGACAGGATTTTCTGTGAGGGAGGAGCAGGTCTCCCGTGGCGAAAGATCCGATAAACAGGAGAATTTGTTGAAGGTCGGAACGTTTGCTCCACTGGTGGCATGGAGCAGAAGGACAAACCTCCACTGCTTTGTTAGGATGGAGTAGGCGTCTACTTCTACCCATGAAGCGTGGTAAAAATAATGAGGAGAAGATGCGGTGTTACGTAGAAGAAAAATCACCGTATCTCAAAAGAGTTCCCCCTCAAAGGCAAGCGTCAGGGAAAGAAATGACTATACTGCGCAGTAAACATAAAAAAAAAAAGAAAAAAAAAACTGCCAAGAAAGTCAATATATATTGAAATGGGAGGAAAAAAGACCAGAGAGAGGGTCATACAAAATGGTGGCCATCCCCAATAGGAAAGAGTCACCTGTATAAAGTCAGCCCAGAAATTTTCCAGCCTCCGCGGAAAAAGCATATATTTTGAAAGCGCCCATCCTCCGATTTATATATCTGTCATCCTCTTTTCGAAACGAGTATTAGAACCGCTTTAAAATCGCGGTGAAAGTCCGGCGCGAAGCGGAGCTCTAGCGGCGGGCGGCCATCTTGGGTCGCGATGCGCACGCAATCGCACCAACTATATTCTATTATATTGGTATTTACATAGTTAACTGTGTTACTCCAAAGCGCTTTAAAGACAAGAAGGAAATGTTTCCCAGTACATGGGGCAGCGTATTTAGGACAGCAGACATAACTGTACGAGCTTAGAATCTTGGAAACCAGAGCCTTTTGAAATAATCTGATATTTTAGATTCAGTCTCAAAAATAGAATTCCAAGGCTCTTATACCTTAAAATCCCTGCATTGCCCAGAGTCCACTGCACTTTGTGCTGCTCACTTGACTTGTCTCTTAGAGAGGCTGCAGAACTGCTTATGTTTGGAAACCCAGCTTACTTGGACGAACTGTTGAAAGGTACAAACTGGGGCCACGAAGTTCTGTTCAACTAGGCTTGGTCATTGGAGACTTTCTCTCCAAAATTCGCATTACACTACTTCCCAAGAAGACTCTCTAAGATCAAGAAAGTTATCTTTTTTTGGAGGCAAGGGAGCACAGTTTTTAGGTTGAAGCCGGTTGTGAAAAAACTTCTTATGGGCATTCTGAAAGCTTCCCTGGGAATGCATTCCACCCATTGCTTACCATTGGCTTTGTGGTTTGTAACTCATATTTTCTAGCTTTCTATTTGCTGGCTCTATTTGCTTTAGGCTGACTAGCATGGTTTCATCACTCCTGTGAAGCAAACCTTGTTCATCATCGCTCCTTGTATTCTTCCAAGAGTCCACGTTTTCTGTAAACAGGCCTTTTCATTTTGTTCTTACATTGTCACATTTGCTGTGTGCTCAAAGACAGGTGTCAAATGTCAGGCTCTATCTTCCAGGGAGCTTAGTGTTTACTTCTCTTTCTCTGACTTCAAAGTGAGAGGTTTTATGTGACAATCTTGTCCGGTACTGGGAAAGAAAAGCTAGACACAACAAACATTAAAATGTTTCTAAATGAACTGTGCAAATATTTCGGAATATATCAGAGTTACAAAAGCAGAAATGAAGCAAATTTGTTTGCAATTCAGAAGTGTGGTGGAAACAAATATTTTAATACGGTCAAAACAAATAAGTACGCTAGGTGATGCCATTTACACATATTATTGTTTATGAGCAGTATGGCTTTATCAGTGAAACTGTATGTGTAAATGTAACTGTCATTTCAATTGAAAATGTGTTGTTTGTAATGGCAGTGCACTACCACTCTGCACCACTCTACTCCACTCTATGCCCCTCCACTATATGCCCCTCCGCTCTAAGCCACTCCACTCTATGGCACTCCAATCCACTCTACGCCACTCTGTGCCACTTCACACTAGGCCACATTACAACATTGCACTGTACAACACTCTAAGCCACTCCACTCTATGACACTCCACTCTACGACACTCTGTGTCACTTCACACTAGGACACTCTACGACACTCTACAACATTCCACTGTACGAAACTCAATGCCACTCCACTCGAAACCAGTCCACTCTATGATACTTCAGTCTATGACACTCCATACCACTTTATTCCACTCTATGCTACTTCACTCCACTCTATGGCACTTTAATCGAGTTTACGCTACGTTTCTCCATTCTACTCCACTCTATGTCCCTCCACTCTACTGTACTCCACTCTATTCCAATTTATTCCATTCTACGCCCCTACACTCTACGCCCCTCCACTCTATGACACTCTACTTTACTACACTCTACTCCACTGTACTCCGCCATGTTGTGTAGTTCCTACTAATCCGTAGCATCTGCGCATTTGTTGGACAACATAAACTTTGGGCGAGGTGCCTAGCACCCCCCAGGATATGTTGGCCAAGTGACGAGCTAGCTCACAGTGCCACCATAGGCCCCCCCTAACCTTATCAGGGAGCGAATGGTTTCTGGGAACCACTGAACATGACAACCCTGACTCCTCAGGGATTGTGGAAACAGATCAGAACCTTTCGCTCAGTCACTCGTGCTTTCTTGTGCTCAGAGGAATATACAGAGAATACACAGTGGGACATTTTCAATATATTTATTGAACCAACATTATTCTTGTATAGCAGATGAAAGTGATTACAAGCACCAAAAGCGTAAATAGTAGCTATCATGGTGCTAAACAGTGTATATATGCAGGTATATAAACAAGGCAGTAATCAGGCGTACTACTACTATGCAAATCCTACTCTGCTTGAACCTAGAGTGTGTGTAGGTGTGAAACCAAGAATCCCCCTAAGGGACGATCCAACTCTATTACCTGGCGGGAGAGAATGTAGGAGCCCGTCTTGGTCATGAGCTGGACACCCCTCACGGAGATGAGGGACCATCTGTGTCAGCTGAAGTGCCTCCTCTGCTAATCTTTTGGGATGCTTATTATTTATAATAGAAAGCATCCTTGTGATGTTCATATAGATTAGCAATGTTATGGATATGTAGATAGCCCTGTTGCCCCGTGGATGAAGATAGAACGACATTTGTACATAGTGCGTAAAAGGGCCTTGTACATGGTGTTTGAGGCATCATGATAATGTTATGCGAAGCTAGATGTGTAAGCAGAAGTAGTTTCAGAGAAACTAATCCAACATTGTCGCGCACCCAAATATGTGCAAAAGGTCACAGCAGAAATGTTATTGTGAAAAAGAGGACAATGTAAGAAATGAGCAGCTTCGCTACATGGGCCTAACCCGGGCACATAACACCCACTCCTCATACTAAGGGTCGATATATTAAAGCTATCTAAAAGCCAGCAGGCCATAATGAAATTAAAACAAAAAAAGTCTAAAATCACTTTTAAAATCATCCAAAAGCAAGCTTCCCTTTAAAAAATTCATTAAAGCCTTTAAAAGTCATTATACTATTTGAAATCCTAAGCACTGAGAAAGCCATGGTTCTTAGAAAAAGAAAACAAAAAACATTGTTTTGATTTATTTTGTTTAAAAAACAGGCCAAATCGTTCCCACCACACGGAAAAGCCAATTGTTCATGTGTTCCGAGTGGTAGACACAACATTGCTGTTGCTCACAACCGCAGACGATGTTCCCAGAGGCACTCCTCAAAGCTGGTTTAAGGAGCAAAGGTGATTCCAACCAATTCCCAAAGCAGCTGCTGAGGGAGGGACTGCATCCTGTAAGCGTATCATAGAGCCGGTATCCAGTTCACTAGGAGCCAAACCATCTCAGGGTGGCTTGAAGAATGCATTAATCAGCAATGGATCCGCTAGGGACAACAATACCCATGGGCCTTTAAGGGGTCCATCAGTATTTCAATGTCCAGTGGCGCAACCGATTGTGATCCGAGGCACAAATCCAATACGCATTCATGGCTGCAAAGCAGGCAGTGGAATACATGTTGTACGCAGTGAAGCCAAACAGTCCTGAAGGACAAGAAGCAGTGCTCATTCCGTTCTCGAAGCCGAGGTGTGGCGAAGCGGTGTATCATGCGCTCAAGGCATCGCAGCTCAGCCAGTACTGTCTCCATTCCAGGATGAACTGGGACGTTCATTTCAGAGCAAAAAAATGTAAATCATTATTCCCACCACAATTAGCAGGACAAGCGAGAGCCCTCCAAAAACGCTTCCCAACACGGTTTGTATGAAAGATGATATAACTCTGAAAATCATCTGAAAGGTGCTAACCAGTTCGAAGCCATTACATATAAAAAAGTGTGCTATTCCCTTCGTATCAGACATATTAAAGATACTGTGGACCAGCTCCCCAAAATGCAGCGTGAAGTTAGTATGGAGTAGTGTCTGTATCTCAGACGAGCATCTTGCAACCTGGCGATCAAACGTCTCTCTGGTTGATGTTAAGGCCACATCTTTTTGAAAAAGCATGGCTTTCAGTTTGCTCAGAGAATCAAAGCATATGTTGGAAATATTTATCAAAGGCTATAGCGTTGTATCCCTAACTTTGCGGGCAGGTGGATACAGCACTTGTGTGCAACAAGTGACTATGGAATTAACCATTACCAGATAAGCGATGCCCGGTTCCATTCCACAGTCACTTGTTGCACACAAGTACTGATTCCACCTGCCCCCACAGTTAGGGAGGCAACGCTACGTCCTTCGATAAATGTTTCCAACATATGCTTTGATTCTCTGAGCAAACTGAAAGCCATGCTTTTTCAAAAAGATGTGGTCTTAACATCAGCCAGAGAGAGGAATCACTTCAACTGACACCAAGGGTCCCTGCACGCTGAAACTTCACCATGCAGCAGTCTGGCATCTCCATTAGGGGTGTCCAGTTCATGACGAAGACTGGCTCCTACATTCTCTCCCGCCAGGTAATGGGTTTGGATTGTCCCTTGGAGGGATTCTTGGCTTTACACCTACACACACTCTAGGTACACGCATAGTAGGGTTTGCATAGTAGTAGTATGCCTGATTACTGCCTTGTTTATAAGCCTACAGTTATACACTGTTTTAGCACCATGGTAAAACTATATCTACACTTTACACTTTTGGTGTTTTTAATCACTTACATCTGCTTCTGTCTACTGATTATGGCAGCACATGTATTCTATACAAGAATAATGTTGGTTCAATAAATATATTGAAAACGCCCCACTGTGTATTCTCTGTAAATTTCTCTGACCACAAGAAAGCACGAGTGACTGAGTGAAAGGTTTTGATCTGTTTCCATGATCCCTGAGGGGTCAGGGTTGTCATGTTCAGTGGTTGCCAGAAACCATTCACTCGCTGGTAAGATTAGGGGGGCCTATGGTGGCACTAGGAGATAGCTGGTCACTAGGCAAACATATCCTGCGGGGGTGCCCGGAATCAGTCTAGGCACCACGCCCAAAGTTTATGTTGTGCAACAAATGAGCAGATACTACAGACTAGTAGGAACTACAAGACATGGTATCTATAGAGGAAGCAGGCACCTTGGTGAGAAACTGAACGGGGCCCAAGCAACAAAGGAGCAAGGGGGGCTAAATGTGCTTTTTGTTGTTTTTTATACAAAGCAGCAGAAAGCCTGCTTTGGGCATCTGTCCTAGAAGTAATGGCCCTGTTGATTGGGCAGTGTAGACAGCCTGCTTCGTAGAACTGCAGGTATCAATGGTGCTGCAGTTGCAGGGCATACTTGCCTTGCCAGTGTTTCTTTGAGCCTTGGAGCAATGGCCCAAGGGAGGGAAATAAATGAAGCAGAAGAGACATCTTGATTTGGGCATTAGAGCGATGAAAGGGAGAGAGACGCGGAGAGATGGGAGGGAGAGGGATGATGAGAGGTGGGAGGGAGAGGGATGGTGTGAGATGGCAAGCCCATGTAGTTAGCAAACATCAGGGGGGACAGCACCTATCATTAGTGAAACAGGTGCAGTAATACTTTTGCCTAGGGGCCCACCTCATCATGATTAACAATGTTTTACAATACAAAGTGGGCATGAGGGCTTATATTCTTTGCTAGCACTAGGGCAGATGGCGCCCTTGGTGCAAAAAAGGGGGGCAGCATGCAGTAGCTCATTTTCTTACAGAAAGAGGCCGGAATTGTTTCAAGATTGAAGTGATGGTCAGACATGGTGGGGAAGAAGTGAAAGAAGAGGAGATAGCCTGCTTCTCAGGGCTACAGCCATCATTAGTGCAGCAGTTGTTGTTCATTGGGGCTCACAGCACCCCAATTATGGGCTATAGTGCTTTTGGTCAATTCTGGTCCCACATTTAGTGTGGATTGCGAGCTACAGAAAAGCACCCCTGAAATGATCTCATGATCCCCGCCCCCTGTGATCATCCTTCCCACTCCCCAAATCCTTGCCATATCATTTTGAAGGAGGCCCAACTTCAAAAGATTTTGCTTATGGGGCTCAGAGCAAAAAAGTTTGAAGGCATCTGACATTGCATGTAAACGTTTGGTTCCATGTGCAGATGTTGCTTGTAAGAAGCTCTATGCTCTACTTATTCGAATTTTGAGAATCTGACCAAATGTATTCAGTTATAAATGTTCCTCTTTTGCTCTATTCGGATTGGTTAAGAGCCTGTGAACCACGTGCTGCTGTATTGAATGTATGAAATCCTTTGTTTAGAATTCTATATGAGTGTTTCAAGATTTATGAGGGTGACCCCTTTAGCCTTGCTTCAGAAGGCGAATCTCTATTTATACTCTGTATTTTTCTGATCTGAACTTGTCTGAGTTTGATTCTGCACTCTCACTAAGCTTTGGACTCTGATTTATTAACTAATTTTGATTACAGTGAATTAAATGCTGAATGACTACATTTCTTAAAATAAATATTTAAGGTTGAGACCTCGTAATCTGTCATTCTTGGAGGACCAAATGTGTGCTACTTTACTGCTATTCGAGTATGACACCTCTAACATCGTACACTGAGACAGGTCCAGTGGGGAGCACAAAAGTTTATCTAGGGACTACACCGCTCCTCATCCAGCAAGGCACGCTTTGAGGCTAGATTGAAAGGGTTTTACACGCCATCACTGGTGCCATTTGGCAGTCACCCTACGTATCTCAGCCCTCCCTGGAAAAGGTCTCAATGGGCAACCTTCAGCCATCTCACACACTGTCCCAGAGCTCCAGCCTTCTGCAGCCTCCACACTGTCCCACAATACCTTTCAGTCCACTGCTGTTTCCAGTTACATGATGTCCCACTTTTCATGGGTCTAGCATCCTGTGAATGTAAAACAGCCCAGATGTGCAGCCATGGAGAATAAAACCTTGCTTCAGACTAGGTGGATGAAGTCATAAAACTTTGCCAGGTGAAAATTCCTGGTTTGCCTAACTTATCCCCCAAAGTATTTAACTTTTTAAACCTGTGGCTTCCTTATGATTTGCAATGAAATGTATCAATGCTTTGTGAGCACTTCTCCAGTTGCAAAGCAGGGCCCCTTTAAATCCCATGGAGAATGGAACCTGGTGGGTTTTGCCAAGGCATATTAATTTATATGTGGAATTATTTATTCATACTGGTGTTAAAGTCTGATAAATCATTTTCATTACAAGATGCTTCTCCTGAACCAATCTCAACATCTGGAAGTGGCAGACACGAAGACTGAATGCAGGAGGGGAGATGTCAGAGTGCCATTACCCGATTGCAGGCCCAACATCATTCTGAGGTATGTGGAGATAAGTACATGGAGATTACTGACATAATATCGATGCATACAATATCGAAACACAAAAATGTCTGTAATTAAATATCCATGACAAAAATATCGACTTCCTATACTTAAATAGTAAAACTTCACATACCGAGAACACAAATATCATTGTTAAAAATATAGAGTTTACCAATATTGAAAACAGAAATATCGGAAACAAAAATATCGTTACCTCTAAATATAAATATAATTTGTCAAAAATATTGATTCACACAATATCAGCTACAATATTATCGCCCAAATATTTAAATCATTATTAATAAATATATTAAAAACACTTTTTACATAAAACAATTGATTCAAATAAACCCAAAACATTTTATACACATATTTAAATTAAAAAAATATATATTACAATGACAAAATCTTTACTATTTACCCCAATAAATTATATAACTAAAATTAAAACAATACAACCCCAAACAAATACTAGTAAGGTGGGTAGGAGCACACTGTCTCATCCCAGCGCCATTACCCCTTTGTATCCTAGTGAGTGTAGTACAAGATAACACGCTTGCATCAAAGTTCATCATAATTTTTATCAAAGCTGGTGCAGTCATTGGCGTTATCTCTAGACACATGTGTTTCTGGATTATTCTGTCATCAGTAGAGAATTATTCTGGGGTTGCTGGACATTCTGCCACAAATTTCATTAGGTCAATACCACTTCGGGCATGCAGGAGCTCCGAAGCTTGTCAGCTTGTAGGCTCACGGGAGCCTTTTTAAACAGTAAGTGGGGTGAAGGAGCACACTGCTTCACATCCCAGTACCATTACTCCTTTGCATCCTGGTTAGTGTAGAACAGGATTTCACACTTGCACTACACTAACCATGACGCAAAGGGGTAATGGTGCTGTAATGCAAGGCAGTGTTCTCCTACCCCCCCTTACTGTTTAAAAAGACACCAGAGAGCCTTCAAGCTGATGAGATTTCGAGCTCCTGCACACCCGAAGTGGTATACCTGAGGAAATTTGTGGCAGCATGTCCAGCAACCCCAGAATAATTCTCTACTGATGATGAAAATACATGTGTCTAGAGATACGGCAATGCAAACACAAGGAGATGATGGACGGAGCGCTGAAACTTTTCAGACACTCACCCCCAGTCACAGATCTTGGTTCAATCCATCATCGTTCTTTAGCTCACTTCGCCGCCTCAGTTCAGACCCAGCTATATGCAAATTAGTCTTGACCCTGTGCCTCATGGGAACAGTCCAGCCCGAACTGCCAAGCCAGGTCTTCCCTGAACCGGAAACAAGCATCCTGAGACCGGTTTCGGGGTAACACCCCTCATCAGCCAGGCTAGCTTGAATCCAGTGGCAAAGTGAGCAAGGGACCCACGTCTGGGCATACCCTGCCAACTTAGGGCAAACAAAGCAAACACAAGGAGATGATGGATGGAGCGCTGAAACTTTTCAGACACTCAGCCCCAGTCACAGATCTTGGTTGAATCCATCATCGTTCATTAGCTCACTTCGCCACCTCAGTTCAGACCTAGCTATATGCAAATCAGTCTTGGCCATGTGCCTCATGGGAACAGTCCAGCCGGAACTGCCAAGCCAGGTCTTCCTTGAACCAAAAACAAGCATCCTGGGACCAGTTTCTGGGTAACACCCCTTATCAGCCAGGCTAGCTTGAATCCAGTGGCAACGTGAGCAAGGGACCCACGTTTGGGCATACCCTGACTGGGGGCGAGTGTTTGAAAAGTTTCAGCGCTCTGTCCATCATCTCCTTGTGTTTGTTTTGTTCGCCCTAATTTGGCAGGGTATGCCCAGACGTGGGTCCCTTGCTCACTTTGCCACTGGATTCAAGCTAGCCTGGCTGATGAGGGGTGTATAACGTTCCTTCTTAAAGATAAGGACGAGGTGTATAAAGTAAATAAAGATGTTTAATTGAGCAGAAATAGAAAGTAGCTTGTTATAAGAAAAGCCTGGGCCAACTGACCTAAACTGGAATCTGGGCCATCACAAGGTTCTAGCCCTAGATTCCATCGGTCAGCATTGGTCAGGATACAACACATCCCCTATCGTTAACACATTTACAATTTAAACAAAATGATAAAAAGATTACACAAATGGGCTACAATTAAGAAGTTAACAACATTTCCAGAAACAATGAAATGACATGAGTGAAATGATATGCAAATAATAACATATGTATAATGTCAGAGTTACGTAATACAATCAGGAACGGTGTGTTCAACATGAGGCGTGACCACATGGTTCACACTTTTAGACTATGACATGACATAATCTTTACACCAAGCAGGTTTGGATTTCAACCTTGAAGCCGATGTCTTATTTGACTCATCACTGTTTTGTTGTTTAATCACAACATCTCTTGGTCCAGAAAACGTATCTACATTAGGCCATAAACACTTAGGCACTTTAACCACTTTGCTCATGCTCCATACGTTACCATCAGACAACTCTACTACTTGGTGCCCCACTCTGACTATTTTCATGGGAACAGAAAATTTGGATTCTCCAGATCTAATTAATCTTCCCTTCTTCACACGAACCCATTCACCAATATGAAATTGAAGCATGGAACTCCTATGCATTTGAGAAGACGCTTGTTTATCATTTGATAGCCATCGACAATCACCATTGGAACCACCAGACACTTTGGAACGATCAACTTTGTTTCTCATTTCCATCATCCACATCTGGTTCAAGTCACACACAGCCTTCCTACCCCTCATTTTCTCAAACGGAGATATATCACCTACCGTTCTAGGAGTAACTCTATAATTCCACATTAGATCCTTGAGAGCTTGAGAACAATTCTTCCCACTAGCTAAAGCCAATTGTATACCTTCCTTCAGAACTCTTATCCATCTTTCTACAATTCCGTTACTTTGTGGATAATATACAGATGTTCGTAAATGGCTAATGCCATGTTTATCCAAATAATCCTTCATCGAAGGTGACCGTAACTGCACACCATTATCAGTAACCAAACATTTAGGAAATCCTTCCTTTTCAAATACTTCATTTAAAAATTGAATTACTGTGTGTGAATCAACTTGATGGACCAATTTAATTTCTGGCCACTGGGATAATTGATCAATAAGAACAATAACATACACCTGACTTTTGGATAAACACATTGGACCGGCAATGTCAAGAGAGATTCTCTCCCATACATTTTCTGGTCTAGAGACAGGAGCTTTCTCATAGTTGATAACCTTTTGTGATTTATCACTGATGGCACACTCAACACAAGATCTAACCTTTGTCTCTATACACCTGTCAATGGCCGGCCACCAAAACTCAGACCGTAATCTGTTTTTCATACTAGACATGCCAGGGTGACCTACATGAGCCATGTCTAACACTTGTTCCCGCAAATCTTTAGGTACCACCAATTGTACACCACGAAATAACACGTCATCTATGACCGATAATTCATTAGCAACATAGAAATAGGATAACAATTCCTTATCCAAATCTTTCTTAATCGGCCATGGAGAACGGTTATATTTGATGACCTCTTGGATTTCCTCATCATTATTGCAGGCATTCTTCCATTCATCTTGTTTAATGCATCCATTTGATACTACACAAATGGATACAACTCTCTCCATGTCCTCATCAGTCACAGACTGGTTACAATCCTCCTTGATTGGTAAACGAGATAGGCAATCTGCTAAAATGTTCCTGGCACCTGGAATGTATTCCACACTGAAATGAAAATCTTGCAATTTGTACTGCCATCTGGCAATCCTTGGTGTTGCTTTTCCACAACCTTTGGTAGTAAATAACTCCACCAATGGACGATGATCTGACATAACTTTAAATGGGGTACCATATACATATTTACGAAAGTATTCTATGCCCCACCAGCATGCAAGTGTTTCTTTTTCCAAAGTTGAATATTTAACTTCAGCATCCCTAAGTGGTCTTGATGCAAAAGCAATGGTGACAAGTTTTCCATTCTGATTCTGCATTAAAACTGCACCAATACCAACATTACTGGCCATTAGGCTTGTGGACCACTACAACAGGAGACAACCACTCAGACGATTCAATTTCTTCAATTATGTCTTGCTCACATAATCTATCTAATTCTTCTTTTAGAGCTTGTCTCATAGATAAGGGAACATTCCTAACTTTGTGAACTTTAGGAATTGTATTGCGTTTTAAAATTATTTTATGAACAAAATTCTTCAACAATCCTAGCTTTGATGAGAAGACATTCGGAAATAATTTTTCCCATTCAGTCATTTTATCTTCATCAACCTGAGCTATGAAATCACGGTATCCTAGTACCTGTTCAGGATGATTGGGATTTAGAGTGATGAGCAAACCCCTTTGTTGTGGCCATCCTAATAAGCAAGATCCTTCTTTAGCTACATACACATTAGCTGAAATGGTCTTACCTTTAAAACTGATTTTTGCTACAAAATATCCCAAAACATCAATAGGTCTATTGCATAACCAACCAATTTTATGTCAGATGGCAACAGTTGTGTATTGGGAAATTTCTTTAGAAATTGATCACCAATTAAAGTATGGCGAGCTCCAGAGTCAGCCATCACTTCAATATCTATACCATCAATGTTAACAACACAGAATGGAGAATCTTTTTTCTTATCATTGACTTCATGAATGCAAAGCATAAATTCTTCGTCTAAATCATCTGGTTCTTGGCATATTTCCTTGATATGAGCAGGTTTATTCATAAATTTGTTTTTATTCCTACACATTCTGGAGTAATGGCCTTTATTTTTACAATACCTACACATCTGTCCAATAGCTGGACAAGATTTGTCATTCGCTAAATGGCCAGGTATTCCACATTTGAAACAAAAATAATTGTTTCTTTTTGCATTTTGAGTATTAAACTTTGTTTTTTCCTTACCACTATCTTTTGATGATTTGTCTCCTAATTTATCATCATTCAGCTTTTTCTTTACAACTTGAACTTCAGGAGTAGGTTTTGCGGCTAACTCTTTCATACCAAATTTCATATCTTCGAATCTATGACTAATGTCAAAAGCTTTCTCTAAAGTAAGGTCCTTCGCAGCTAGTAACTTCTCTTGTAATTTAGTGTCTCCAATTTTGTGTACCAATTGATCACGTAACATTTGATCATGAAAATCTCCATACTTACATTTTGCAGCAAGAATTCTTAGACCATTGACAAATGAATCAACAGATTCATTGGGTAATTGGGCTCTACTTAAAAATGTATGTCTAGCAACTACTTCATTAACTTTTTTGATATACAATGTATCTAATTGGGAAATTGCCATATCATATATATCAACATCATCTTCCTCAAGGAGAACAGGTGGTAGAAGACTTAAAACACGTCTCCCTTCTGCACCTAAACAATGTTTAAGTATAGCAAGTTTGCGTTTATCAGTATAAACTTCTCCTCCAATAGCCTCTAAATACGCTTCAAAACCATCATTCCACTTTTTCCATTCTGATACAGGATCACCTGGATTAGGTAAGAAAGATAACGGTGCAACAAAACCATCCATAGTAAATGCTTATACAGTATAGTATGTTGTCCAGGGTGTGTGAATCACAATATTGTGTTCACTTATTTAAAGAAATACAATGTTGGGTGTCTGCAAGCAAAAAAAATTAAAAAAAATTAATATATATATATAATAATAATGCTTGGTTAAATAAAGTTAGACATGAAGACTGAAGTTGGTGTGCAGATCACCGCAAAATTGATCAATTTCCAGTAGAGAATGTACACAGATGGTAGGCTATGTTGTGAATTGTATTTTAAAAACCACCACAAGTTTTTCATTTATTTATAAATGGCCTCCGATATCCTTAGGACTTGTTTCTGTGTCAGATTGACCTTGTTCAGCAAAAGAGATCAGGAAACGCTTGAGCCAATCGTGTGACTGCACACGGAGCATGCGCAGGGTGAGCCTCTCTTCATTCAATCTCCAGACACAGCACAAAGAAGATGAAGCGGAACGCGTGGAAGCATGACGGTGGCATACACGTGGAACAATGGAGCAGACTCGCGCTGTGAGGCTTCAGAGAATGGCACAAAACAGTAGCAGGTAAGCTCGAGTCTCAGCGCACGCACACGGATGTCAGAGGCGTTCGAGCGCTCGAGCCTCAGCGTACGCACTCAGAAGTCAGTAAACGCTCGAGCCAGCACGCGCTCATATAATCACAGCGGGCGCTCATCAAATCACCGTAAATTGAATAAAACCAAATGGTTCGCAGGTACTCACGACCGGAATCGCCGGGTTTCCCTCTCGCAAACAACGTTGACTTGCTTCCAAATTAAACGCCGAGTTCAGCCACTTGATGTATTAACAATGGAGACTCCTTTTAAACGCTGGCTTTCCTCATGAAAACAACGTAGATCCGTTATTGAAGTTCTCCTCTTTTCGTGATAAAACGGAGACCCGTTTCTTCGTACACGCCGGATTTGGAGTGCGTGTAACTAACCTCTTGATCTGCCACGATGTATTCTCGTCGGCAGCGCTCCAGGCTTTTCGGTGGTTTGCTCCGGTCGTCGCCAGTATAACGTTCCTTCTTAAAGATAAGGACGAGGTGTATAAAGTAAATAAAGATGTTTAATTGAGCAGAAATAGAAAGTAGCTTGTTATAAGAAAAGCCTGGGCCAACTGACCTAAACTGGAATCTGGGCCATCACAAGGTTCTAGCCCTAGATTCCATCGGTCAGCATTGGTCAGGATACAACAGGGTGTTACTCCGAAACTGGTCCCAGGATGCTTGTTTCCGGTTCAGGGAAGACTTGGCTTGGCAGTTCGGGCTGGACTGTTCCCATGAGGCACAGGGTCACGACTGATATGCATATAGCTCGGTCTGAACTTAGGTGGCGAAGTGAGCTAAAGAACGATGATGGATTCAACCCAGATCTGTGACTGGGGGTGAGTGTTTGAAAAGTTTCAGCGCTCCGTCCATCATCTCCTTGTGCTTGCCTAGAGATACGGCAATGACTGAGCCAGCTTTGATAAAAATTATGATGAACTTAGATTCAAGTGCAAATCCTGTAACACACTCACCAGGATACAAAGGGGCAATGGCGCTGGAATGTGAGGCAGTGTGCTTCTGCCCCCATTACTCCCCAAACAAATAATAGCATTAACTACAAACATTTAAACAGTAACCAAAATATTAATAAATATTAATTTATATATATATAGACATGTGACCAAGACTGCTGGGCAGTTGAAACGCGTTGTGTGAAATAAACAGCTTTCTGCATGACTGAGACTACTTTTGCTGCATCCTGAGAGTGCGCCTACCTACTTTTGCATTTGGATTTCTAGCTGGTATGCTCTGCCGGCATGCGCACCACCTCCCACGGGTTCTTCAGTTCCAGAAAGGGCAAAAATGAAAAGGATATACATATATATATATATTCCTGTCTTGACGTTGACGATTGATGGGCTGCTCCATGCCTGTTGTTGTAAAGAGGCCACCCTGTAGGGTCGGAGGCTACGTGTGCTTGGAGACTTGTGTTTGATATATATATATATATATATATATATATATATACATATATATCTATTTATATCACAAGAAAATGCTCCTTCCGACTGCAGTGGACCCGTGAGAAGTGGCGTGCTCCCCGGCGGAGCAAGCCGGTAATGTCACTATCGTCGAAACCTCAAATATGCACGCTCTCAGTAAACGAGAAACTCCGTGAAGGTATATCCACAAGTTGTTTAATCAACTTGTGGATATACCTTCACGGAGTTTCTCGTTTACTGAGAGCGTGCATATTTGAGGTTTCGACGATATCTATTTATATATATATATATGCATTTATATTTAAAACTATCAAACTATTTATCATACATCAAAAACAAAACCTATATTAGTGTTTACCATAGAAGGACTAAACTAATTAAAAAATTCAGACTAAAACTAAACCAACCAATAAAATAAAACAATAAACAACTTTAACCAATAAAATAATACAAACAATAAAATATAAAATAAAAAAGGCACACTTATTTAAATAACTCAGGGGCTGATTAGGATGTCGATGGGAGTTTTCTCTGACCGACATCCCTGCGGTTTCGAGACCGACAAACCTCGGGTCAGCGGTCCGAAACCGCAATTACAATATGACCACATATCGTGCGGTCACAGACTCCATTTTCCCTATTGGAGTTTGTGTAGCGGTCGGAAACCAGCCACAGCACAAGCTCCCATAGAGAAATGGGAGTCACTGTAAATCTCTGCACCATGTGGCATGAACCTCACAGTGCCTGCCACACGGTGCAGGGATTTAAAGGGGGGGCACCATAGGTGTCCCTTCGGCCCCCAACTGGAGGCTGCTGTAGAAGGGGGGCAATGCTGCGGGCCCCCAAAGTCACTTTCTGACAGGCTTTCCATGTCAGAAAGACTGACATGGAAAGCCAGCCGGAAACCGACATCATAATCCCGACGGCGGAAACGCCGTCCGTATGGGATTATGGTGGTGGTTCCAACTGGCTGACGGACTCATTGACTGCCATAATCGTAATACGCGGTCGAAATTCAAACCAAGGATGTCGGTCAGATCCTAATTAGGGCCTAAATACTTCAAAAATGACAAACACTACAAGACAAGGAAACTCTGCTGGAGTCTCTCACCAGACCATTAAAGAAGAAAAATATACAAGGCAACAACCACCTAACAAAGTAAGTAAAACTTATATTAAAACTAAAACGTAATTGTTATTAAACTTAAAAACATAAAACAGCAAATAATTATTAAAACACTCTCCAACTTCTATTTCTTCACATAGACTTCCTAAAATAAAAAGCAACGACTTGAAAAAGCGAAAAACTGGCAGAAAATAACAAATATCACCAAACAGCAAAAAGACATAATAAAGTAATGCAAAACTATAAACTCACCCAAATAGCAAGCAAAAATAAACCTAACAACATCAGCTTCTACAAACTACCAACAAATTAACATTTAAAATTAAACTTACGGTTTTTATTCTTCCACAAGAAAACAACACACCTGCCCCACATTAGAACATCCCCAACAAAAAAGCTGCAAAACTGTGTGAAACATCTAAACAGAACATACATGTGAGTATTTAAAATAGAAGTAGTAGCATATTTTTACATGTAAATAACAAATGTACACATTTTAAAATATTGTATATATTTATACTATTACACTACTTTCAGACACAATAACAGAGGCTACAAAGTATGTCACTTCACAGAAAGGAATAAGGGCCTGAATACGATGGCGGTGGGACTGCCACCAACAGCCCGTCAGTGGCGTTCCCACCACCATCGTAATGCTGATTCCCGCCCGCCACATTAGGATGGCGGGCAGATGGCTGGCAGTCGAAGAGATCAACTGCCACGGATCTGACGGGCTCAAGGAGCCCGTCGGTCTGTTGGAGGGACTTGTATCCCTACAACAGTGACGGTGCCTGCCAGGCACCGCCATAGGGATTACAATGTGCCTTCCCACCGGCCGTTTCATGGTGGTTTACCCGCCATGAAAAGGCAGGAGGAAAGGGACATTGAGGGCCCGTAGTGGGCCCGCCTTCCTCCTTGGCCCTCTGACATGGCCCAAACATAAAAAGCGTATTTTTTGTACTGCAGCGTGAGCTGCAGCCCGCGGCACACGCCGCGATACAAAAAATACACTTTGCGACCGCCTTTAAGGCGGTCACATTGTAATTCCAATGGCGGGACCACCGACAGCAAGTCGGGCAGTCCCATCCCCGATATGATGGCGGTCGGCCGAAAGTCCGACTGCCATCATAATGAGGCCCTAAGTTACTACATCACATGGGCTACACCTACAGCCAAGAAAGGGCATCAACAGAAAATGTTAACTGGAAATGTACTAAATATTATTCTAATGCATGCTGTGGAAGGGCAACTACAAAAGATGATGATGTAATTCATGTAAGAGAGCACAACCATACCCTAAATGTGGCAGAAATAGAAGTAAGGGAGATATTGCTGGATATAAGAGAGGCAAGCACTAGCTCCCAGGAACCCACAACCAAAATCCTTAAAGATATACTACCTAAACTCCCTGAAAATAAAACAGGCCAACTTTAAAATGTTTAGTTGCATGAACTAAAAAAGCCACCATCAAAACCCCATATGCGTTTAGAAGATACCGAGACATACACATACTTGAACATTTAACAATTACACATAATGAGGAAAATTTTCTTTTACATGACAACCTAAATAATGAGAAACGAATCCTAATATTCTCCACAGCAGATTACTTACGAAATCTTAGCCAATGTCAAATGTGGATGATGGATGGGACCTTCAAAAAGTGTCCCAAACCATTCACTCCGATATACATCATACATGGTGAATATCAAAACACAAAACACAAACATCCCTTTTATATATGCCCTACTACCACATAAACACAGCAGCACGTACTACAACCTCTTAAACCATATCAAACAAAACAAATAACTACTTCCCCCAAAAAATAACCATAGACTTTGAGCAAGCCATTATTCAAACCATTACAAAATGTTAACCTCACACAGCCATACAAGGCTGTTACTATCATTTCAATCAAAGTATTTAGAACCACCTTTGCACTAAAATCTTCACAAAGTGTAGAAAGTTCTACAAACAGCCAATTTTCCTTTGAAATAAAAAAAAGTATGACACTAGCCTAAATCCCAGTCACAGAGGTAGCCAACCACAAAGTCTTGTCTACCAACAAAATTAAGACAAACTTAGCCCGCTAATGACCTATTTCGAAGACACTTGGGTTGGCAGACTGCATCGCTCCGGACACAGACGCCAACCCATATTCCAAACACCATGGAGGAATGTCTATGACAGCACCTTGGCACAGGAAGCTAAAACAAACAACGCAGTGGGAGGATGGTACAATGCCTTCCAATCTACACCAGGCAGAGCCCAACCTACATTTCACAAATGTATAGAAGCATTACAAAACAAGCGTTTGCAATGCAATCGGTCTCGCCTTTGGGACCTTGTATGTATTTAGCTATGCAGCACATTAGCCTGGGTGCTGAAACATCTACTGTTCTTTAACATGGAGGGAAAGTAAGCACCAAACTGCGTGACACGCCAGGTATGGGAACACATTGAGAGAAATATTGCTTTTCAGCGGGAAATGGTATAATTCAAAGCTCTGTTTGTAATATAAAATCAGGGCTTTCGGTGGTCATATCACTAAAAATACAAGATTTGAAAAAAATATTATTGTCTACGGGTGCTCGTGGAAGACAATTTCTATGGACTGGAATCTAGAGAATGCTAAAGTGATTCTAGTATTTTACTGACCTCTGCTGGTCGTTTTCTATCAAGAGAGTTAAATAGAGGCAGTTGCCAGAAAAATTAAAAAAAGAAAGTCCCTCAGCAGAAAGCAATTCTGGTATTTTACTGACCTCTACTGGTCGTTTTTTTAATCAAGACAGTTAAATAGAGGCAGTTGAACAAGCAGAAAGCAATTCTGGTATTTTACTATTTTTATAGTGTACTTTTATGGCTTATGTATTTGCCGAATAAAGTTATTGATGATGATGACGATGCTTGGCTTGGCAGTTCGGGCTGGACTGTTCCCATGAGGCACAGGGTCAGACTGATTTGCATATGGCCATGTCTGAACTGGGGTGGTGGAGTGAGCTAAAGAATGATGATGGATTAAGCCCAGATCAGTTGACTGGGGGTGAGTGTTTGATTAGCTCAAACGCTCCGTCCATCATCCCCTTTGGTATCGCTTTGTTCGCCCTAAGTTGGCAGGGTATGCACAGACGTGGGTCCCTTGCTCACTTTGCCACTGGATTCAAGCTAGCCTGGCTGATGATGGCTGAATAGCCAGAAACCGGTCCCAGGATGCTTGTTTCCGGTCCAGGGAAGACATGGCTTGGCAGTTCGGGCTGGACTGTTCCCATGAGGCACAGGGTCAGACTGATTTGCATATGGCCATGTCTGAACTGGGGTGGTGGAGTGAGCTAAAGAATGATGATGGATTAAGCCCAGATCAGTTGACTGGGGGTGAGTGTTTGATTAGCTCAAACGCTCCGTCCATCATCCCCTTTGGTATCGCTTTGTTCGCCCTAAGTTGGCAGGGTATGCCCAGACGTGGGTCCCTTGCTCACTTTGCCACTGGATTCAAGCTAGCCTGGCTGATGACGGCTGAATAGCCAGAAACCGGTCCCAGGATGCTTGTTTCCGGTCCAGGGAAGACATGGCTTGGCAGTTCGGGCTGGACTGTTCCCATGAGGCACAGGGTCAGACTGATTTGCATATGGCCATGTCTGAACTGGGGTGGTGGAGTGAGCTAAAGAATGATGATGGATTAAGCCCAGATCAGTTGACTGGGTGTGAGTGTTTGATTAGCTCAAACACTCCGTCCATCATCCCCTTTGGTATCGATTTGATAAAATTAAGCACTGCAAATACATATCTGTATCTGTTTTGGGCTGAAAATTATTATCTCCTTTACACTTACAAATACGTGAGATAAATGCTAGTCTTGGGCCTGTAGGATCTAATACACAATCAAATAAAAAGCATTGGCATAGCCAATAGGTCTCGCCTTTGGGACCTTATAAGTGTTTAGTTATCCAACACAATATCCGTGGTGCAACAACATCAACTGTTACATGGCTAAACACTTATAAGGTCCCAAAGGCGAGACCTATTGGCTATGCCAATGCTTGTTTCAGCTTTGGGGCCTACTTCTTGCGTTTTGCCCGGAAGTTTGCAAGTTTCAGACTGGTTTAGGTGGACGGTTCAATCATAGACTCATTTCCTTTAGTTGTTTCTGAGATTTGCCGTGTTCAAACATTTGATGCCAGCTGAGTGTATTCTTTTCTCATCCTCTGTGAATTGGGGCAGGTGGTGTTGCCCTTTTGAAGTTTAGCTGTTTGTGTCTTTATTGTTCTTTTTAGAGTTGATTGCTGCTTTTCTGATCTTAATACTGCACGTTCTGCATAGCAGGAAGCATTATTCCAAAGATGTGGCCTGGGGTGCAATGAATGCACTGAAACACTTGCTTTGCAGTGTAAAGAGGCATGACATATATAGACGATAGCTCTCTAAAAGTGTATATCTCTTTACAATTAACAACTTAGGTGCCCCAATCTATGTCTACACGTTCTGCTGTGAAGTACCTGCAATCCTCACTACTGATGGAAGCATTTTCACTTAGGTAAATGATTTCTTCCTCTGCTTGGTACCTATTTATTAATCAAATATCTTCGTTAAAAAAAAGAAATGTACAAAAACAAGTGTTGGACACTGCCTTGAGAGGTTCTGAAAAAAACACAGGGTGGTGAAACCTGGAGTCACATTAGAGAGAAAAAAGACACTTTCAGAGTAGGAGGAAGCGAACTGTTCATCACGCGGCAACGCATTGCGACTAACCCCGCACAGCTAAAATTTGGAATTGGGAGTAATCTCTCTTACTTCAGCAAGTAACCGGAATGTCTTTATTTTTCTCTCCTTAGAGGCGATGCAATCTCAAGTCTGGCAAGCCTGAATTGGCACTTCCCGCTTTAATGTCGACAATCCCACCCCCAATGAGGCAACTCCTCTGGCCTTTGGTAGCGGACATGGTCTCTTTCCGAGGTCCGCTCTAATGCACTAACCAGGTCAGAGGTCCAACAACTGCTTAATCTGAGGCCTTCAGATAAATTTACAACATTAACAACGGGAGCTGTGGTCGAACCAACACAGGAGTAGCTTAAGCCTCCCACCCACCCCAGAGGGAAACAATTGCAGTATGTCGGTATGTCAGCAGATGATTGGTGGGAAACACTGAAACTGAATACTGCATGATGCAATATGAAGAGATGCTTCAATGCTGACTTGAAATAGGCATGGTATCAATTTGGGGCTATCAGATAATACTACTGACTTCCTCTTTTGGTCCCCCTGGCACTGACAATTCTACCCCTGGTCTTGTGGGCCAGGATACGAGGATGTTGTGAGCCTTCTGAAGTCCCCTGTCCTTGCCCATCTCCCCTCCCTCAGCCCCAAATCAAAGCCTGAGGAATGTATCAGGGAGAGATTAGGGGGGCAACTCTCCGATGTCTTTGGGGATCAAAGGATTTGTCATGTCACTTCCAGTACTCCTTTTCACTTTGGCGAATCGAAGTTGATGGAGGGAAGTAGGTTCTCTAAAAATATCTAATGCAGCAGCAGGTCCTCGGTCTGTGGTGTGTGGAAATCAAACACAGCACTTTAATGTGATCATGTGATAAGGAACATATGGATGTCACACACACTTCAGTACTGTCCATCAGTCAGAATGCCGAAACAGACGGTGCGGCCAGTGCAGTGTGTCTCCTCACTCACTCTCTTTATGATTGCTTGCGGATGCTGAGAAAAAGGTTTGAATACATCTCTCTCTCACTTCTGTAGTGCGTGTGTGCTGCTTAGGTTTTTGCCACAGAGTTAGCTTAATTCCATATATAATATTGCCGTGAGGCTTCAGTCCTGTGTCCGTGCACTCTGTCCATGCCACAAAAGCACGACTGACCAAGAGATTACATGAGAAATTTCAATGGGGTACATGAATAAGTGTCTCAGATACTCAGAGATACCTATCTCACTCACGACAGTGGGTTCCTCAAGCCAGGTGAGAAGAACCATATAGAGATTTATAAAGTGGGATCGGGAACTCCACCCCCTGTCCCTCATATATCTCAAGCACAGAACTTATTCACAGATATAGAGCAGACACACAACAGCGTGAATGAGTAAAACACGTTGTGCCCCTTGTACCTTATACGTCTACTTGGAGCATGGAATGTGGCTTCTTTTACACCAGATTTAAAGGGCTTTCTTTAGAGAAACTATTGCTTCTAAGAGCGCAGACAGAACCCACCACTGCCGGCTCTACTCAACGAAGCACTTGAGTGACACCATCCCTTCTGCATCCCATCCATTCCGACCCTTCGTGTCTTGGGCATCACTAAGAGGAAACGTCACGTGTCCTGAAATGCACTTTCTTTAAATATGCAAACGTGGGTGATAGTTGGAGTCTACATAGTCCTCGACTGGCAGATCTGTGCAGAGTTGTTCTTTAAGCGTATTTTGCTGCCCAGAACTATGAGTAATTGTTGCACTTTGTATGTCTTGCACTTTACACGTGACAACGAAAATGAGTGCACTTTCTGTGTCAACAGTAATGTACAGCAATTTATACGTCTTTCCACCTGAACAGCAATCAGAGCAATTGCGGGGATGTGCACACCAACTGGGAGCCTTAACAACTCCTCCCTGCCACTTCCGAGGGTGTCTCCACTCTCAATAATGGAAACTTTCCCATAGCGCCGTGTAGTGCATGCGCGCATTCTCACAGTGCTCTTAACCAGAGCTGCTTCCCAGCTCAGTGGTAAGTCATTCATCGAGCTGAAGCTTCTGATAGCAGGAATCGACCATGCTGCATTTTCCAGCCCGATTTACTTGCCCTCGGGGATAAAAGTGCAGTATTTTTCCTCAAGCTCAAAATGGGGAAAAAAGAGGGCGGTCAGAGGAAACTGTACAGCAATGAGTCGTCAGGGAAAAGGGCACGAGGTTTGCTGGGTTTTAGGCGGTCTTCCCATGTGTTTAAAGTATAATTGGGGTGAAAGGTGTGTCTCCAAAACAAGTCGATATAAAAAACTCCATGTAAGTTATATCTATTTTTACATAAATTTTTAACATGGTTGTCGTTAATCGATTTTACATAACTGATCGTTTCAAAATGTACAGGAGAGAGAGGGAGATGAGGTAGGGAGCAGGAGGTGAGCCCGCAAGTGGTGCGCACGCGCGCGCTTGGGAGAGCAGTCTGCTCATTTTCAAGCACTGCACTCGTGCTTGTGGCGCGCTGCTGCTCGCTCCAGCAAGGTGGATGCCGCCACAAGCACGAGCGTGTGCGTGAAAATGAGCAGAGCGACGGCTAAAGGCCCTCCTAAGCAGCGCATGCGTGCTGCGTAGGCGAGACCTAAAGAGCAAAGCTACCAACAACTAAAAATGAATCACTATGTTAGCTAAATTGCCCTAAACTTAGCAAACAAGCCAAAAGAATATGCAACATTCTACAATTTAAAGTCAAACTCTTCATAAATAACAATGGAGTATATTACTTAGAAATGATAGCCAAAAGCATATTATAAGAAATTAATTCTATCCCAATATGTGGATTTATTCCTTCAACCAATAGTTCGGAACCTCCTCTCATATATTAAAGACACCAAGCATATCTTGAGTCTCCTTGCAGACGTGACTTGGGAAGAGGGAATGATCTTAGCCACATTAGACGTGGTATCGCTCTATACGAGCATTAAGTCCAATTTGGGTCTGCTAGCAATGAAAAGGTATCTCAACACAAGACCAGCTACCCAATGGCAACACACGGAAATGCTAATAACCATGATTGACCTGATTTTGACGAATAATGTATTCCTCTTTGAGAAACAATGGGACAGACAAATACAGGGAGTAGCCATTGGCTCCAGATTTTCCCACCATCCTACGCCAACCTTTTCATGGGCTGGGTGGAGGATGAGTGGATCTGGGGCACCAAAGGGAGTGAATGGAGCGACTCAATTATCTATTGGGGTCGCTTCATAGACGACTGTGTGTTGATCTGGTCTGGACCGATGGATAGACTCATACAGTTCTGTGAATTCTTAAACACAAACACTATGGATATTAAATTCACTTACCAGTATAGCAGGACTGACATCATTATTTTGGATGTAGAATTATTTGTAAAGGATAAAAAAATACAAAGTAGACTTCATCGCAAACCAACAGCATGCAATTCAGTATTGCATGCTACAAGTGCACATCCAGCACATCAGATTCATGCCATTCCCTATGGTGAGTTCGCCAGAGCAAGAAGAAATTGCAGTGAGGACATTGATTTCAAAACATGTAAAGATAACATGAAGTCACGTTTTGCTGCGAGGGGCTATGATAAACATATTGTTGGCAAGGCTGAACGCAGAATCATGAAAATCAAAAGACATGACACTTTAAGAGACAAACCACCGACAAAGGTTGAGAGAACAGGAATAAGACTAGTGACTAATTACAATAATCTGTCCAAGATAATAACGAAAAGTATAAATAAACATTGGGATATTCTACGGGCGGATAAAACACTTGAGGCATGCACTAGGAGTAAACCGGGAATTACATTCAGAAGAGGGAGGACTTTGAAATCAATATTAAGACCTAGTGTCCCTAATGACACAAACACAGGACATTGGCTCACACAACACACTCAGGGGTTCCACAAATGTGGATCTTGTGGAGTATGTAGATGGGCAAGTGATAAGAAGAAAGAGTTCACAGATGGCAGGACATACATGATAAGACACAACATAAACTGTTATTCCAAGTACATCATCTATATAATTGAATGCAAATGTAACTGCTTTTATGTGGGCAGTACCATCAGGGCTCTGAAGGAAACAATCGGGGAGCACTTAAGAGCACTCAAACAACAGGATGTCAGATATCCGATGGCAATACATGAGGCGGGTTGTGAGGCACAGGGTCAGCACAAACAATTCATATTCTATGGCATTGACATAATGGTACAGAATCCCCATGGGGGAAACAGGGAACTAAACCTGAGGCGAAAAGAAGCATTGTGGATAATGCATCTTAAAGCGGTGGAACGGGGTCTTAACACAGACCAGGAATTACAGTACTTCTTAGGGGACTAGGAGACATCCAGTGGACTTGGGCTCATTGCAATAAACTGTGAATGCATATGATGATGAACAGTCATCTACGGGTTATGTAATATACTGCACTGTGTTTGTTACCTGCTTTACCTATACACTAGTATGTATTTGTATGTCCTTCACAACAAAAAAATCTGTGACGAAATAGCAGAAATACATATGAAGAACAATATAGGATGTATACATTATGTAAAACACTGGTGCTAATGTGTCACCTAATTTGCTGGTACACTACTACTTATTCTAAGTTACTTTACTAAAAATGGTTTACGAAGTAGTACGACTGTATATGAAGAACAATACAGATTCCATCATTCATGTAATACATTGTGGTTAATAATATCGGTTTTGTCTGACAGAAAATACATAATGATTGCTGATGCATTATAATAGAATTGATATCGATGATCAGGAATACAATGTAACATATATTATGGTTGAAGATCTATAATATGATATTCACAATATTGTGACATTAGGTTACGAGCAAACTTTATGTCAGAAGATATAGACATGGTGCCCCGAATATTGCAAGGTCATAAACATTGATGCTCGACATCAAAAAAATGTATGATAGTTTCACGAAAACCGCCACATTGAAGGTTCTTCTGTGAATGTAGAGCTCATACCCTATTTACTAGTGGCTGTTACGGTCTAGTGGTTGGGACGCATTGGCTTCATTTAGAGCGGATTCGGCTGATATTTTCACTTCCGGGTCGACACACCGCGGAGTGCCGGACTGTAAGTGTACTCGCGTACAGGTATGTGAGAAGGTTTGAAATGGGGCGTTGAGTTATATTTCAATGCCTGTGTGATTTTATTTTGAAATATTTGCGGCATGATTATTTACAGGAGGAGCATATGAATACACCCAACACCAGGGAATTTAACGAATAACGTGTACAATATCTTATGGATGGTCACCCTGATCACGAGTAAGACACAATGTACATTTGTTCAGCATTTGATTTTTAAACACATTTGACCATATGGCTCAATCAAGATAGTGACTGACTATATATTGTTTACTGGAGACCATATTAATTGTATGAAACTGCACGTGGCAGAGGATACTTGCTTACATAACCGGGACGGAAGTAGAACCGGCGGAGAGGTAATATGATGGACCTAGCTATAGGGTTTGGATCGACAGCGGTGAATTTGTTCATATTAGATGGCAGAAATGGACTTCAATGGTTGTCTCGTTTTAAATTTCTCCTAAATCTTAGGTGTGACAAGAAGGTGAATATTGTCAGCCAGACAGGTATGCTCATTCCTTAGTCAAATTGGATTCGAAGGGGCATCTGCCATAGTGGTTTCTAAACTCACATCAGGATGAATGCAGCGTTATATTTTTGGCACTTAAAACATTATTCGCACCACGCTCTCAGACATACAGACATGAGAGATATAGGGGATCATCTCATGTAACAAGTGTTACAGACACTGCAGATCACAATATAATGACTGGGAGTGCACTTTTGCATGGGTTTCCACTCTTTGAAAGTTGAAAATGTGTTTTTATTCAAATTGGAGTGATACTTTGTAACTTTATCGCCAGCAGCGATATTCTGCATGAAACACAGTCTGGCTTCCTGGCGGGCTTTAGCACTGAGACTGCTTTGCTGGAGGTGGCCGAATCCATAAGAATGGAGGTGGACGGAGGAGCCTCAGCTATGCTAGTACTGTTGGACTTGTCCGCCACTTTTGATACGGTGGATCACCCAATATTGCTGGCTAGACTGAAGTGGGCAGGAGTGAAGGGGACGGCACTCGCCTGGATAAAGTCCTATCTTAGCGACCGTACGCAAAGAGTAATTTTGCACCCTTTTAAATCAGAAGCTAAACCCCTCTGGTGTGGGGTACCGCAGGGCTCGGCACTGAGCCCCCTACTTTTTAATATCTATCTGGCTCCACTATGTGCGCTGATTTCGAAATGGGGAATCAAAACTATCTCCTATGCAGACGACACAAAGCTGGTGTTTTCTTTTAAGGACCAGTCGGCAAACTCCTTTGCGAGGTTTAGGGGCTGCCTGTGTGACGTCTCCAGCTGGATGAATAATAATAAGCTAAAATTGAACGCAGAGAAAACCGAGGTCTTGTTCTTTGGCAAGAACTCTCCACCGTTGCCTGGTCTGTGGTGGCCGGAAGAAATGGGCTCCCCACCCTGCCCGACTTCTACGGCGAAAAATCTGGGCGTAAAATGGGATTCTGACCTGACCTTTGCGACCCAAATATGGTCTATTACATCTTCCTGCTTTGGCATTCTGAAAGGGCTGAGGAAATTCTTGTATCTACTCCCCGAGAGCTGTTGGAAATCAGTTGTTCATGCTACCGTGACCTCAAGGCTAGACTATGCTAATAGTCTGAATCTTGGTCTTCCGGCATATCTGATAAAGAGACTGCAGATGGTGCAGAATGCGGCTGCGAGATTGATTAGAAGAGTGCCTTTTAGACAACATATCTCTCCGCATATCAAACAGCTCCATTGGTTGCCGGTTGTGAACCAGATAGAATTCAAGGCCTTGACAATTGCGTTCAGGGACCAGAGAGGCAGCTGCCCCAACTATATTAAAAAACGCATCTGCCCTTATCAGCAAACGCGCTCTTTAAGATCCAATTCACAGAATCTGCTGTGCGTTCCTCAATTTGCGAAATCTCGCATTGGGGGGCAGGATCTTTTCAGTGGTATCAGCTAGATTATGGAACTCCCTTCCTGATAGACTTCGACTAATTCCGTTTGAAGAGGAGTTCAGGAAAGTTTTAAAGACATGGCTCTTTAGCCTAGGCTAGTCAGGAAAGTACCTAGCCTTGTCCTCTGCCATATTCACCCCCCACCCTCTCATGTCTTGCTTGACTGTGCTAGCGCCGGGACACCTCTGTTGAGGTAGCTGATGCGCTTTATAAATGTATATGTATTGTATTGTATTGTATACTTCACAATGGTGCATTGTTTTCCACCACATTATAAAAGGACTGTTTCATACAATTGAACGTATAACTATATGTGAAAATGCACTCATTATGTTTTTGTAGCCTTGAAGAAGTCGCGGGGTAATCCATCCCCTAACGACAAAATATGTGTTGGCTGGGCGCAGGTAATTAAAGACAAAGACCAAGAAGAAGTTCTCCGTGTTATCATTACTGATCGATTGGGTTTATGTTGAAAAAGACCAGAGGGTCTTGATTGTGGAGGGGTTAGGGTGATTCCCCTCCCCTTGAGCACCGCATAAAGATTGATATATATATATAAACTAACTACTATGTCTAATGTGAGCGCCAGTATTCACCTAGGATAAATTCACCCCATTTGTGTAAGAAATTAATAGTAACCCACCAAAGTCCTCAGAAATTATGACAAATTCTAAGCGAACCCACCAAATGTTTTTTATTTTAAATAATAAAAATAAGATTTTATTACATCAGTCAAAAAATTAATTAAAATTCCGATGTTAATGAAGAATGATATAATAAAACTATATATAAATTATTTTAAAAAATGTAACCTTCAGTAACCAAGAAAGAAAAAAAAAAAAAATGAATCCATCACATAAATTAAATACAACACATAAGCCAAACAATTCATTCCACATAACAATCACATAATATTTACAAAAACAATGTAAAATCACATTTCCCACCCAAAAGAAGTGAACTAAATAATATATATTTATATCAACTTCCCACAGAGACATTGGCGATAAATTAACAACGAACAACAAAAGACTCTAATTATATCAATAACAGTGCGACCACCGTAATTATTAAAAAAGGAAAACAACTAGTGGACTACAATTATGGGTTTCTTTTTCCCTTGTATTGTTTATTTTTGTTGATGTAAACTGCCTATTTTTCATAATAACCTATAAATAAAGTTAATACATTTTTTTTTTTAAACTAGTGGACTACAAGTACCACAATGCCTGAAACCAATATAAGGCATGTGAGAACAGGATGTTATTGAACGTCATATCCAGCCACCGTGAACAAGACAGGAATGGTTGAAACGCGTAGATGCTGGTTACAGTTGCCGAATAAAAGCTGTGAATTTGAAGCCCCCTGGGAGTGCAGCATTGTACTTTTGTACTCTGTGTTTGCTGATATTATTGGAGATAATGGTCATATCCCTATACTAGCACCAGCAGTGAAAGCGCGCCGCTTCATGACCGCTTTGCTTGAGACTTTTTAGGTCTTGCAGACCTAGCGCTGGAGCGCGCATGCGCTCCTTGCTCTGCGAGGCTTATTAGGTCTCGCAGACCTAGCGCTGGAGCGCACATGCGCTCCTCGCTCTGCGAGGCTTATTGTCATCAATACACTTTTAGAAGGGGACTTGAAGCCACGCCCCTTCTTCCCATTGGCTTGCGTCATAGTTCAGGCTAAATGCTGGCTTTCTATTGTAAAGGAGGCTTCTTAGTCCCTCCTTGTTACCGCCCTGTCCACTTTTGGCCCCGCCCACCCGGACTGGATCGTTTACTGGCGGAGTTACACGGTCTCCTTTGTAAGTCTGTTGGCACTCTTTTATTTTCATTTCCTGCGCGGTCCGCTTCGGCTGCGCTTGTTGTGTTTTGTTGCTCAGTACACATGTTTTCATGGATCAGCAGGGCGCCCACTTCATGGACGCCACATCGCGCTTTACGTTTTACAGACACTCTCCTCCCCCTGCAAGCGTTTCCCTGGCAGAGCGCAGCGCCCGCTTCATGGAAGCCATGCTTTAACTTTTATATCAAACATGTTTGAGTGCGTCAGGAAAGGCGTTCACATTTTGATTTTTACACTGCGAAATCGAGGATACCAACCGCAGATCGATGCATGCACGACTACAAAAGTAGCCTGATTTGCAGCCTGCATATTTACAGGCGCCACGCTTCAGCTTTGCACATGGGCCCTCGTCAGGAGGCCACACCCTTTTGCCATTATTTATGCAAAACATAACTGCCGCTCTTCGGCATGGACCGCGTCGGTAGGCCATGCTACTTTATTTATGCATGACACCAAAAGGCATTCCCCGGCATGACATACTGAGCAGAGGCTGGGTGGTGGCGGGGATTGCATCTATCCAGGGAAGAGGAGCGGGCAGCAGCAGCAGTAGCAGCAGTAGGCATTGCGTGCTCCAGCTCACCATGGCCGCCACCAACATAGACAGATTCTCTGTGAGTACTGCAGCACACGTGTCAGTTCGCATTTGCCGGTGCCACCCATCCCTGCAGCCTGCGGATCATGTGCATATGTCACTTATGAGCTCTGCTGTTTTGCAGATGGCAGGAAGGTGGAGGACACTATTGCAATTTTTTTAACCTTACGGTGTAATGTGATCGTGTGTTTGCCCAAGCTTTCTTTACAATCGATCACCATGTACGTGCATCTGGCATCACCCCTTCTTCCTCCACCCACCCCATCCCCACTCCCTGTTTCATATCCCACGGTGTCCCTGTTCCACCAGCTTTCTTTCATTTTTCTTTTCACCGCAGTCCGCTTCGGCCGTGCTTGTTTATTTTGTTAGTACGGTGTAATGTGATCATGTGTTTGCCCAAGCATTGTTTACGATCTATCACCATGTACGTGCAGCTGGCATCACCCCTTCCTCCTCCACCCACCCCATCCCCACTCCCTGTTTCATATCCCACTGTGTCCCTGTTCCACCAGCTCTTGTGTCTATTTTTTCTCCCCCGCCACCCCCATACGCTCATTTTATTTTCCAATGCAACCAGCAAATCTGTCCGGGCATCACGTGATCTTTTTGCACAACCTGTTTCTTTATTCCGCTTTCAAACGCCCCAACCAACCCATCCTAGTGTCAGAACGGTATTGTCCTCCTACATTTCTATGGGCCATAATCGCAATTTAGTATTGCTGTCTGCATTTTTTTTTTTGCCTATATACCCCACACTCCATATGTTGGCTTTTAGTTGGGCAAAATGCCGTTTTCTACCCCATTTGTAAACCTGCTTGCTTGTGTGCTGTGAATTTTCCATGCATCCAGAATTCGGGCTCTCCTTTAAAAACTGTCATAACATGTTGCTCCCATTTCCATACTTTGTAGCGTTGCCTCATCATACAACTTCTATTAAACTGAGCCTACAACATCATAAACATGATTATTACCCATGACGTTTTAATTTCACAGATCAAACATGACCCCTTCGCTGGCACATTCTTGTTAAAACTTGTTTGCCCTTGTCGCTTCTTTGCCCTCTCACCCACCAACTCTTCATGTTGTTGACCCCTCTTTCCCCCCACCACTCGGGCCTTGCTTGCACATGGACCTGCCCCCTTCCCCTGTCTTTTTATTGGTGCTTACCCCTTAGTGAAAACCAGCGGGTTAGCACTGTGGGGCTGTGTGCGAGGAGAACTTTGTGCACAGCCGAAATGCCAGTGCACACGTATGATTTGAGCACAGAAGCAGAGAAGAATGCAGATAAGTGGAGAATGTTGCACAAATGCTGTGAAGCATGCATGCATGTGTGAAATTGTGTGTGCAGGAGTAAACGGGTGTTTCATGGACAAATTGTGCGCACACGCACATAACACTGGCAGCCACTTGTACAAAAAGCAAAAATGAGCATTTAAGGAATTGGCGGCAAAAGTGACGAGCAGAGAAAGGTGCACTGCACAGAAGTTGGTGCACATTGCAACTCTCCTCATCATATTCCTTCATTGTCCCTCATGCTGTTCTTCTCCTCCTCACTCTCCTTCCCAAATCGTAGACACTGCTCTGCTTCTCCTAACTTTATGCTTCATACTGCTACACAGCTAACAATTACAATCCAAACCACATAATGCCACAACACATCACATACATACACTCAATAACACATGGCTAAAATACAATACCATTAGCAAAGCCAAACACTCTAAATTAAACAAATGCGAGACCTATTGCATTTCCAATGCTTGTTATATAAAGAATAAAGGACTGTGAACATTTCCACAGCCACAAGGGATGAACAAGCGATACGAATCAGAGCAGGTGTACTGAACAATGGAAGACGTCATCAGCCCGGATAGGCATGGACTTCCAAACTGCCTTGCGAGTCTCCATAACTGAACAGCCTCGAGAGCCTCGTGATGGTGAGCGCGTGTCTGCAGCTGAATGGCTTTCCATTCGATGCGACCTCATTAGTGTTTGAGGTCCGGGGCTTTCAAAATTCACTTTGGCAGCTTTTATAAATTACATGCCCTACTGAAGAAAACGGGTGACTTGTAAGGAAATTCCTTCCTTTTTTATTACTCAGCAATACTGGTGGAAAATAAACACGCGCTTAAGAGAGCCTAAGAAAATGAAAATAAAGTGGGATGTTTTCAAGGAGACGATAATTGCACTGAGCTAAAAGTTATTATATCAACTTCCCACAGAGACACTGGCGATAAATTAACAACGAACAACAAAAGACTCTAATTATTTCAATAATAGTGCGAACACCGTAATTATTAAAAAAGGAAAACAACTAGTGGACTACAAGTACCACAATGCCTGAAACCAATATAAGGCATGTGAGCACAGGATGTTAATGAACGTCATATCCAGCCACCGTGAACAAGACCGGAATGGTTGAAACGCGTAGGTGATATGCTCGTTACAGTCGCTGAATAAAAGCTGTGAATTTGAAGCCCCCTGGGAGTGCAGCATTCCACTTTTGTACTCTTTGTTTGCTGAAATTATTGGGGATAATGGTCATATCCCTATGCTAGCACCAGCAATGAGAGAGCACCGCTTCATGACCGCTTTGCTTGAGACTATATATATATTATATATATATACATATATATATGTATATATGTGTGTGTGTGTGTGTGTGTGTGTATATATATATATATATACATTATCTACTGGCGGTCGCCAGTAGATAGTTATAGTTAGGACCTATTTTCCATAGGAAATCCGCGACATTCTATTTGAAATAACTCTTGCGTCGGTTGACGAATCTTCGTGAAATTTTCAAACTTTATGGCCCGCTCCGGTCCGCTCCTACCCTGAAAGTCTCAGGGTGATTCGTCAAGCGGGGGCCGAGAAAAAGGGGGGTCCCAAAACGTGTTTTCCCCATTCATTTTCCCATAGGAAACTTTAGACACGGCTACAGCCCGAACTGCTGAACGGAATTACACCAAATTTGGCAAAGAGGTAGTTCTTGGTTCAGAAAGAACCCTTTTGTTAAATGGTGTAAATCCGTTCAGTAGTTCCTGAGAAAATCAAAAGTTAAGTCACATATATATCTATGGCCGAGTAGGGTCCGCTTACCCTCCCGACCATGAGCTGCATGCTAATTGGCTGTCAAGTGGCTGTCAACACTCCAAATCAGGAAGTGTTGGCAGCCATTTTGTCCCTCGGTAGGTAAAAAAAAAGATTGGCATCGTGCCGGAGGCCCCGCCCCCCTCCCTGCAGCACTCTGCAAACGCGCCCCCTGGCGCGTTTTGAGAAGGGGAAGTAATTCCCCTTGAATACTGGGGGTCCCTGGGAGCAAACTAGCCCACCAGGAACCTCCAGTATGCGTCAGGGGCTGCGTTGCAGAGAGGTGTACAGAGGCCACGCCCCTTTTACACCTCTCTGCAACGCAGCTCTGTGGCGCTTTTTGGAAGTACATGGTGGGCTAGTTGGACTCCAGGGACCCTCAGGATTCAAGGGGACTTAATCCCCCAACTTAAAACGCGCCACGGGGCGCGTTTGCACAGTGGTGAAGGGAGGGGTGGGGCTTCAGGTGACATGTGTGCAAACAGGCCCCGTGGCGTGTTTTAAGATGGGGAATTAAATCCCCTTCAATCCTGAGGGTCTCTGGGGGCCAACTAGCCCAACAGGTACGTCCAGAAGCGCCACAGAGCTGCGTTGCAGAGAGGTGTAAAAGGGTGTGGCCTCTGTACACGTCTCTGCAACGCAGCTCTGTGGCGCTTTTTGGAAGTACATGGTGGGCTAGTTGGCCCCCAGGGACCCTCATGATTCAAAGGGACTTAATCCCCCAACTTAAAACGTGCCACGGGGCGCGTTTGCACAGATGTCACCTCAGGCCCCGCCCCCTCCCTTCACCATTGTGCAAATATTCCTCTAAAATCAGCCGAAATACGAATTCCGATTTACTCACCTGTTATCAGGAGAGACCTCAGTGCTGCATCTTTCAGCCCAGTACTGGTCCTGAAAAGTAATTCTAACCGTACTTACCAGTAACTTGAATTTCCTTCCATAGGCTAACATTGACTGGTTTCACTTGGAAATTCTTCCAAGTGTGCAGATTTGGAACTTTATAATATTCCTCTAAAATCAGCCGAAATACGGATTCCGATTTACTCACCTGTTATCAGGAGAGACCTCAGTGCTGCATCTTTCAGCCCAGTACTGATCCTGAAAAGTAATTTTAACCGTACTTACCAGCAACTTGAATTTCCTTCCATAGGCTAACATTGACTGGTTTCACTTGGAAATTCTTCTAAGTGTGGAGTTTTGGAACTTTATAATATTCCTCTAAAATCAACCGAACTACGTAATTCCGATTTACTCACCTGTTATCAGGAGAGAACCCAGTGCTGCATCTTTTAGCCCAGCACTGACCCTGAAAAGTAATTCTAACCGTACTTACCAGTAACTTATATTTCCTTCCATAGGAATCCATTGTCTGGTTTTCCGCAGAAAAGTTTCAAAGTGTCTATTTTCACAGATTACAAATATTCCTTAAAAATCGCCTGTATGACTTAAACGCATTCTTTCAACTGTTTACAGGAGATGCACCAGTGCTGGATCCAGGATCCAACACTGAGTAAGAAAAAGTAACGATAACACTACTTACCTGCTAAGTGAATTTCCTCCCATAGGATAACATTGGTGATTCTATGTGAAAAAGTTTCTGTCAACTTTTAAAATACAATAATATTCCTTAAAAATCACTACTGTAACCAAAACGCTTTTACTCAACTGTTTACAGGAGATGTCCCAGGACTGAATCTAGGATCCAGTCCTGTGGTTAGAAAAGTAATCCATAAAGTAACTAATTGCATTTAACTAGAAATTCACATTGAGGTCAATGTTGCATTGTGTTTGAAATTGTGTTGCCCATTGCAACAACTGTAACTACTGTACTTAAAACTCTATTGCCTATTTGCAAACTATTTAAACTAAAGTAATTCATTCTGAGAAAGTATATTTTGTAATGTAATGTATAATGTAATTACAATGTAATTTAATAAATAAAATATCTAAAAATAAATAGTTTTAAAAAATGTAGTAAATCAGTATCCAAAAAATAAATATAACAATTAATACATTTAAAAATTGTCATTTACAAAACCTTTGAAATTCACTGAAAAAAACATAGGTTTCAGACATGTTATAGTTAGGAATTAGCATTTAAAAAACCTTTGAAATTCACTGAAAAAACCATAGGTTTTAGGGACAGTTATAGTTAGAAATTAGCATTTAAAAAACCTTTGAAATTCACTGAAAAAACCATAGGTTTCAGACACGTTATAGTTAGAAATTAGCATTTAAAAACCTTTGAAATTCACTGAAAAAACCATAGGTTTTAGGGACAGTTATAGTTAGTTGGACATTGCACTCGTACAAAACCCGTGAAATTCCCCGTTATAGTTAGTTCAGCTAACTATAACTCGCGCCCCGCAATTCACTGCTGATGACGTCACATATTACATCACTCATGACATGGTCAGTGACATCACTGATGACATCACTGATGACATCTCAAATGACATAACTGATGACATCATCTAGTGACTGTGTTTCTGTAAAGTTTAAATATTTTTAAACTGCCTTAAAATATGCTAAGCACGCCGCTGGAAGTAAAAGGCAGGCACAGCCCTCAGGGCGCACAGAAGGAGCACTCAGCGACAATGACTAAAGTAATATCGCCTGGACCTGGTCAGCCCTGATGGGCCTTGCTGATAAAGAATCGTAGTACCAATGTCACTAGTGCAAGATTCGGCATTGCCTTGTGACCATATGCCCTCAGATGACTGGAGGGTCCTTGTTTATCAGATTGGTCTGCTTAAGTCACGCTTTCATTAACCTACTCAGCCACCTGGTTTCTGACCAGGTTGTACGCCGGCGATTCCCCGCCCCAGGGGAGATCTCCCACTTTTGTTCAGCATGTTTTTGTTGTGGGATAGATTGCGGTTGGGGGGTGGGAGGGTAACTGTAGCTCAACCTGATTGGGGGTTGGTGTGGGTGGGAGGGTAGTAGTTAGGGGTGCAATACAGCTGTGTTTAATCTCAATGCCACGCACCATATGCACTATAGAGCATGGGGGGTTTTGTGTCACAATTAGCATGCACCACAAGGTTGTGAAATGACAGCGTTGAGGTTTTTAACATGGAACATCAGAGGGTTGAATGACCACAGAAAGGCCAGGCTTCTGCACGCATATCTGATCTGTCATAAAATTGATTGCTGCTTCCTGCAGGAGACGCATCTCCTTAATTCATCCAGCACTAAGTTGCGATACAGAAACTGGGGCGAGACGTACTCCACTGGTTATTCTAACTTTGCACGTGGAGTGGCTATATTGACGAGCCGGGGGTTGCACTGGTCCACAACGTGTACACACATCGACACGGAGGGCAGATTTGTTTTACTTAAAGGTACTCTCTGCGAAACGGAAGTCGTATTTGCGGCCATATATGGGCCGAATACTCATGATCCCGAATTCTTTCACCAGATCTGGGCCCTCATAGCGGGATTAGGTTGTGACACCGTTATCTGGGGGGGGGATTTTAATGCAGTCTTAAATGATTCCCTGGATAGAAGGGGCGCCGCTCGTAGCCTACACCCACGGGCTACCCAGGGGACAACTTTATCTCTCCCCCAGATAAGGCAGATGCGAGTACCACACATTTCTCTGATTTGCTTTTATACTACAGTATCAGGGCCACCTGTCGCGGGCTGCAGGACTCTTTCCCTTCCCCCCTGCCCACCCTGGGGGCACTGGAGCAGGTGCTTTCGAATAGCTCCCAACATAAACTCATCACGCGATTATATACTATAATGCAAGCAGACTTCCCGATAGCCAGGCATATATCAGTCGAAGGCTGGAGTGAGGATCTACACACACCTGTTACTGAGGAACAGTGGAAGTTCTGTTGTGGGCAGCTAGAGTTACTTTCCCCGAACTACAAACTACGTTTGATTCACTTTAAATTTTTGCATAGATACTATAGAACACCTGCACAGCTCATGCGCATGGGTCTTCGGGAGGATGCCCGATGCTGGAGATGTAGCACACAACCTGCCCATATCTTACATATGGCCTGGCACTGCCCTAAGATAGCGCAATACTGGGTAGAGATATTTGCCTTCATCAATGAGATACTAGATCTCAGGCTGGAGCCCACGCCGCTTCTAGGCCTCTTAGGGTACACGAAAGACATACCAGTGGAATCCCGTCGTTTGCTTGCCATGCTGTTACTGCTGGCGAAGAGACGGGTGGCCATGTCCTGGGGAGGAACCGGGGTTCCACAAACAAAATCATGGATAGCTGATGTTACATTTTGCCAGGAACAACTTAACACGTTCTGGGAATTGATGCCGGCGGCGAATAGGCCCAGGGAGATTTGGGGTCCATTCCAGGATTGGATCCGGAGTCGGGTCATGGCGGAGGATAGTGTGGATAGTGTGGATGAGCCCTAGCGTTGCACCTCTAGGGGCAGGGTGGGATTTTGGGGATTGCGTGTTGCAATATTGAACCTGGGGACATGGGACTAATGTTACAGTATGGTCAGCATATTTTGTTTTCAGCCTGGGCACTTTCCCCTAAACAAATATATTACTGTTGAAGTGGTCGATGCTGTGGTGTTTCCTTTATCATAATCTGTGGCATAGAGCTGTATTGCGTTCCCCCAAAGTTGGGATTCTTATCCCCTGGAGTTGTTTTTTTCATTTTTTATTTTGTGCTCTGGTTGTGTTCCACCCCACCTTTTGTTTTTTCTTTTTAGCACTTTTCAATATAATGCGATATTGTAATCGTTGGATAAATATGGATACGCAATGGATAATGTAATCGTATTTGAAATGCATAAACATATGCTGTATTTTTTGTTTATTCTGTGTTACAAACCTTTCATAAATAAATAATAAAAAAAGTGCATTAAATTTAAATATAATTACAATTTTAAAACGAAAAAGTAAAACATTTCTAAAATGTCAAATACATTTTCACAAAAATTATGAAATGTTAACATTTTTCATAAAAATATTTCTAATTATTTTACTTTATTAAAAAACTTGGTATGCATTTTATAATTGTAAAATATTTTTTAATATTTAATACCATCAATACATATCTTAATCAATTTGAAATTAAAATGTATTACAAATATCTATGTAACAAAATAAATGTAAGAATTCAAAAAATATTATTAATTTGCATATCCTCAAAATTAGGAACATAAAATTTAAGCTAAAATATACATTTTTTAAATCTCCCCACCGTTATCCCCTAAAAACTCAATATCCTGAACAATTATTTATATACATTAATGCAACTAAATATACAAATGTCAATAATTTCACAATTTCAAATATCCTCCTAAAAACACAAATAAAAAAATTATAAACAGATATAATTAAACACACCACGATAAACGGCATACTAATTAACACTTCCAAACGATATTACATACAGCAATAGTTTCTACATCGATATTCTTTACAACGATATTAAAAACAACACTAAAACAATATTTTTACCTTCGATATTCCTGTGGACCATATTTTTGATATCCCGATATTCTTGACATGATATTTTTGTATTACAATATTTTTTCTGATACTCTATACAAACACCGTACATGGCTTTGCATAAAATAATTAGGGAAATTATTAATCTGACAACAAATATATCTAGGTGTTAGGTAGAAATAAGCCAAAATTATTATAACTAGTGGGGATACGTGAAATAAAATGCTTTGGGTTTTCCTAACGTTCATATTATTCCATATAATGACTGCTGAGATTGCTGTAATTGCCATTATTTTGATACGTATGGTTTACATACTGAATGTACATAATAAATAGCCTTTTATGTGCACTACCAGCAACTGTGTGTGTCCACTATTTACAGGGCCTGAAGTGAGTGGTCATGCATATAAAAACAACACCTGAGATTCAGAGTTTCTATGGCACCATTTTCTTACTCGTGACCCTCTGTTTCTGGGTAAGCCTAACTCTTCATAGGAAAAAGTGAGAAATACATGCCTTTTGTCCATTTCTCCAAAGCAGATGTGATACGAATTACCCCCTGGGGTTAAGAAGATCTAACTGGATGTGCTACATCGCACCCCAAATGTTGAGGTTCCCGATAGAAGATGAGGGAAGATGCATATAAGTGTCATCATAGCATAGAATGTGCTTCAGGTCAATTGGTTGACCTGTGGGGCCATGGAAAGTGCTGAATCTGTGATATGTAATTGGTTCTGTGCCTCAGTACCCCAGAAGAGGTTGTTAGTGGTGTGCCTAGTTCTTCAGGCCACTTTGTTAGAAGGCTGTTGTGTTTCCACTCCCCTCATGTTAGGATTTCTTTTTTGCAGTGCTGAGATTGACTAGACTTTCCATAATTCTTTGATTGGTGGGTTTGATTAAATCTTCTAATTTTGAGAAATGAAAGTTGTTTGGTTAATACAGCTTTAAGATTATCCAAGTCTGTGTAGCTGAAGCTGAAAGAATTGGTGAGTTTCAGGTGTGATTTGCTGTAGACTAAAGCAGGAAGAGTTATTTGTTTACCCAAATCCCTTACAATAAACATGTATATCTCGGTCAAATCAGGCGCATGGTCCAAAATAGGGGAAGGAGTCAGTTTTGTGAATACAGAAAACAGCTAAAGTCACCTTTATGATGAAACCATTAATCTAGTCTGTAAACTCACCCCTATTCCTACCATGTAAATACCCCAGTGCCAATTCACTAGAACACAAAGCATTACATAACTGTACCATACCACATCTGCATTTGTGCATATGTTCATCTATGCATTACATGACTGGTACCAAACCACATATGCATTTGTGCATATGTTCATCCATACCTATCTCACAAGAGCATACTTTCACCAGTCCCATCTTTAACAAGCATTGGCAAAGCCAACAGGGCTCAGTAGTAAATCGCTGAGCTATTGGCATTGTAAATGATTTTTTACATTGGCATTAGCTAATACCAAGAAGGCCGCCAGTGCGTCGTGATGCCTGCACATGCATCGGGTTTTATATTTTAAAGATGGCCGAAGATGCATATTCATACGACTTAATGTACTAGTGGCCAATTTGTCATTTTTAATTTACTGTTCCAACATGGCCAACAGCCATTTTAGAGTGGTAATTTAAGAGTAAACAAAGAAAGTGTGCTGGAGTACGACAAAGATAATGATTGGCCCAGCAGCACTTTGCTGCTGCCAGGCTCTCATAAAAAAAAAAATATTAAATACAGGAAGCAGAAAGTGGGACCTGTGAACAGTGGTATCTCCTTATCAGGGGCTTCTGGGCATGGCCCTACCTCCTGAGAAGCCCCACATTCTGACCCTTGCCTCTCAAGACACTGCACATTATTTAATTTAGCAGTGTTCATGAACACTCTAGCCTCGTCTCCAGGCTCCTGATGACAGGAGAACGAGGAGGAAGCTGAGGCATGATCCAGCTACAGAGTAGTGTTAACACACAACACTCTGCAGGTGGGTGTCTGGATTGTGCATGTCTGAGGCGTAGTTCAACTACAATCCTCCCACACAAACACAATCTATTTTTTTATTAATCATACTGCACAGGTCACAGACAGCACAATATATCTGTTCCAATGTATCTGTCAGGGCGCATATCAGTGCATCCCTGAGGCCAATGAGAAGCCACACAGAGCAGCAATGGCAGTATTTCCAGCACTGTCCCACCTTCATATATGTCTGTGCTTCGAGTCCTGTCAAGAAGCAGGGAGAGGGATTGAGGTGGGCCGTCCCCTGTTCAAACCTGTCCTTGCTGCTCTCTCTGGCTCCTCATTGGGAATCGAGGCTTGCTGGTTCCAATGTCCAATGCCAGATTCCTGCTCTGTGGCTGTCATGGAGCCTCCAAGTTGCCAGAAAAGGAAGTACAAAAACATTTTGTTTCTCTGTGCATGCATGTATCTTTTAGTGAGTTGTTTGTGAGTGATTAAGAGTGAATGGGATTGAGTGAAAGTGCGTGTGAGTGTTTTTGATAGTGGCAATGAGAGTGAAAGTGAGGGAGAATCTGAGTCTGAGAGTGTGTATGACTAAGTCAAATTGAGTACAAGATAGTGAATAAAGGAGAATGAGTGTGTTAGAAGGAGTGAGTGATTGGAACTTGTGCGAGGGAGTGGAAGGGAATCAGGGGTGTAGCTATCAATGGTGCAGCAGGTGCAGCTGCACCAGTGCCCACAGTCAGTAAGCGTGAAAGTGTGGGTGTGTGTAAGTGTTTTTGAAAGTGAGAATGAGAACCAGTGAATGAGTACGTTTGTGTGTAACAGTGAGTGGGAGTGAGTATGAGGGAGCATTAGTGAGATTGTGTGAGTTAGAGTGAGTGAGGGGGAAGAGAGTAAATGTGAGAGGGAGTGAATATGAGTGAGACAAATGTTTTTTAAAATGGGATGAACTCCTGGCAGATATTACACCCTACTACTTTCAGAGAGCATCAGCCGCCACTGCCAGTGTGTAACAGACGAGTGGAGGAGTACAAGGGAGTTGCTTGATAAAAAAAAAACAGAAGCAAGGAAAGGGTGGGAATGAGTGTTAAAAAGCAGAAACAGAGAGCAGTGGTAGTGATGCAGAACAAATAACGAAACACATGCACTCCCATGGAGTCTTAAAAGTAAAAGAAATAAAGCAAGGAATGAGGGGGCAACGGGTGGGGTGAATTTTACAAAGCAGACACAGAGGTGTGCTTTGCTGTAGGAGGAACAAGGAAAAATATGGACTCCCATTAAGTGCTGCAAGTAAAGGTAATAAAAACAGGAATGAGGGAACAACATGGGTGGGGCAGGATGTAAAAGCAGCAACAGACAGCAGTGGGCAGGGTGGCAGGAGGAACCAGGAACACACGCACTCCCATTGAGTACCGAATTAAAAGACAAAAAAGAGTCCCCTAAAGTAATCAGTGGAAGGATACAACTCATTCAATCAAAACATTTTTAGACAAAATGCTTCTGGTTTGGACAAACACAAGAACAGAAAAGAAAGACATTGAATCAAAGGCAGAGACTTGAGATAGAAGACACCGCCATCCAATTATAAGGAAGTGGCTGCCCCAAAGCCATACTCAGTATATGTAAATTCTATCACTTTATCCTATTCCAAACAAGTGTCTAGATTCCAAACCAATATCATGGACGGTGGGGTGAAAGGCACCATTAGGCAGCCAGTAACTTAAGCAAACAGATCCCTTGAGATCTCTTGTCCAAATTGTGCATTGCCTCGTGAGGAAGCATCGTAAGTACCATGCTTGCAGGATGCATAGGTGGTGGTACCCACAACTCTGTAACGCAGGAGCATGCCTGGAAACTGCAGTACTAACTCCCATGGCTCTACTGGAACATTCATGATCATCTGTTGACAGGGGTGTCCTCTGCAAATAATAAACTTGAGACACTCTAAGGAGATCCATCTGACAGCAGTGGCTTTATAGGGAGCCGTGCATGTATCCACGCCACCATAAATAATGATAAACTGGTCACGATGTCGCTATCACAGCGGTCCACAGAGAAATATTACAAGAGTAAAGTAATGTTTTTGAAATCCTTTATCATTGTTTACAGTTCCAAGATGGCGAACACGTTTAAAGCACTTCGGCCATCTTGGAAAAGTTAAAAATTCGAAAATATTTGAAAACCACTCAAAGATGGGTGTCCAGTCTCTTGCATACCTGGCTGGCCATTTTCGAATAGTTTTAGAATACCTTACCCATACTAAACAATAAGCAACCCCTTAAGATGGCTGATGCTTGTAGTGCCCCTGAAGTGTCTTGCTGAGCTGCCGTGCCCTTTCAAAAGTACAAAAAATAAATAAAATGTTTAAAAGGGAAAAAAAGATTAGTAAAAAAGTAAGAACACATTGTTCCACCTGCCCTGGTACTGAAGGGAACTTTTCATGGAAGATATGCACAAGCAAAATGCCATCACTCACACAGAAGGCAACAAATAGATAAGGTTGTATGATCCCTCACGCCATACTGTGGCGGGTGAAAGTAAAGTGTGAATGGCGATTTAGTGGGTGAATACTGCTGACCAAAAGCACCTATATCTACGTATAGCAGACATTAGTTAAAAAAAAAGTCTAGGCAGAGAGCTAAAGTTGTCTCAAATGCCAGATCTAAATGGGATTTCATGGCCAAGATGAAGGATGGGTGATCATATATGGTTACCTTGTTTAGAATTGCTTGTAGCTGCTTGGTTTGTTGCTTGGGTTCATACTTGTATAGGGAATTATGGACTTCGAGGATGGGCGTGGAGATATGGGAGACAGGTTTACTGAGTAAAATGATTCTGAGAAGGTTGTGTGCTGTCATGATGCCTGCTAGGTCGGCTGCATGGTGCAAATCTGCTGCAATACTGGTCAACTGGTTTTCAGAAGGGCGGAGGCTGCAATCACTTCAGGCACAGTTACCAACTGGCTATCACTTTGGTTCACCATCCTCACAGACATGGGGACATCTGACGTAAAGGAGGTGCCAGGTTCCTGATTGGATGGTTTTCAAAAATTGCAAAAGACTGGAATTTGGGCTTGAATGCCGATTGGCTGGCACATCGGTCACATGACCATCCATAGGTGAGGACACTTCTGGGGCCATGAGCTAACATCTGAGGTCAATTGGGCTGACACTTTAGGTCAAGGGACTCTCCACAGTCACAAGGAGATCTTTCGGGTCATGTCACAGTCCCTGGTTTACCAAACCTCTGTTTTTAAGTGATCAAAGAATGGAATGTTTGACCTGGGAGCTGGTTGGTTGGTGCAAGGGTCACCCGAATCTCCACAAGTGTTGAAACGCCTGGGGCGATAGACAGCTCCTGGGTTCCTGATTGGTTGGATTTCATGGACACAAAAGAACAGGAAGTTGTCCTGGAAGCCAGTTGGCTAGTGCTTTGGATCACATGACTGCACTGGTGTGGGACATCTGAGGCAAAGTGGGAGCAAATGAATTCCCCCTTTTCAAGGAGAAAAAGGCAGGAATTCGGGTCTGGATGCCAATTGGCTGGCACTTCTCATCATGTGATCCCGCATACCCGTGGAGACTTCTGGGGGATCTTCTCCCACCTCAGTACCTGATTGACTTGTTGACTTATTTATTCATATGTGTCAGTCTATTGCATTTGTTTGGTGATTCTGGACTTGAGGAATGATGGACCTTTTTAGAGTGCTGTGTGACAGACGCAGAGTGGTTTGAATTTAATTACTTTTACTAGTAACTAGTGAAGTTCTTTGAGGTGTTGGTAGTGGAATCATGTGGTAGCTGATTGAGTATGACCCTTGGTGCTTTGCTTTGTGTGGTTTGAAGATCGTTATTAATGGTCACAGGCAGGCCACAGTGAAGAAATATGTATTGTTGAGACCCCGTAGAACGACTCCTAGGGCTAAGGAGGCTTTGACATGACAATACAGAACGGAATGATACTTTGAGCAGCAGTCGGTGGTAGCGGCATGATTTGATCTGATGGTCCATAAGCGGTTTAAAAAGGCAAGACTGCCATCAAACCAGACACCCGGATTTCAAGTGCCTTTAACTACAGGCCAAAGAAGATTAGGCAAACAGAATGGCGGATTGGTTGAATGCAGGATCCCGAAGGCAACGACTTCCATCTTTTTCCCATTAAGCTCATGTTGATTTGGTGGCCATCATCCTTCCATGGATTTGAGGCGTGCAGTGAAGATACCCTGCTGGTACTGTCCGGTGTTTTTAGTGTCTTTGGGCCCGATTCACAAAGGTAAACTGAGACGAAAGTCTAACTTTATGACTTTCGGTATTCACAAAGGCCGTATACGAGTAGTAAAGTTAGACTTTTGTCTCAGTTTAACTTAAGTTTTGGTCTTAAGTTTAACTGAGACTAGACTTTTGGTCTCAGCTAAACTTAAGACCAAAACTTAAGTTAAACTGAGACAAAAGTCTAACTTTACTACTCGTAAATGCCCTTTGTGAATACCGAAAGTCATAAAGTTAGTCTTTCGTCTCAGTTTGGCTTTGTGTTTACAAAGAGCCCCTTCAGAGTACATCTGATGTCCGAAGTGGGCAATCTTAGGATTGCGTCCAGTGGTCTCATCAAGCAGTGCAGCTGCTTGAGATTTACTCTAGGGGACTCTGACGTCCAGAGGCTGGCTTTGAATAAGATGGGCCACATCTGACTTGACGAGATAAGGTGATGAGGAATTCTTTTAAACAAGGCAAGGAAAGGGTGTTATGGTGGACCTGGTGAGGAGAAGGTACCGCATCGGAGGCTTCTCGTGAGTCCACCGTCAGAGAAGGGCTGCAGGGCATGGTTCCAGGTCCTCCAAGATGGATTTATGGATGGCAAGCAGAGCAGATTCAGTGTTGTGACCAGTCTAAACCTAGGCGGCTGGTGCTCCCAGAGCTGGGCTTTCTCAATCAACTTCTGAAGTTCTGTGAAGAGTAAGCACTGGGCTGCCTTGCTAATACAAGGGAGGTTGGAGGTTAGGTGAACGCCTGCAACTAGCAAGTTGGTCCAACGGACAGAAACAGGTGCATTAGAGGGTGAGGAGTTGAGATCGAAAAACCTAAAAAGGTTTTTATGCACCTAGACTCGAAGCTCAGTTGTAGAGGCCAGTCCGAGCCGAGTAGGGCGAGCAGAAGGCAGATGGAAACGATGCACAGACAGAGCAGTGCTCTCCTGGGTGTGGACAGACTGTCTTTTCCTTGGGCTCTTTGTAGATCCTTGCAGACTTCCTTGGAAGCAGGGACACGATGCAATGGAGGTTTGGATGAGTAAAGTGGTTGTATATTTTCAGGAGAGGCTTTAGACGGTCTGCAGCATTTTCAGGTCGTTTAGCTCTTAAAATGGCCTTCTTTCCGTCTCGTGTGGAAGGGTGATTACTGCAGCCAGAGTAGTCCAGGGGTTGACCACTGCTGACACCTCCTCCGGCCTCACACACCTGGCTTTTGAACCTCTGTTTAATTGTTTTTACAAAATGATAGCAAGTGTGTGTATTCAGGGCTCTGATCACTGTCACCGGTGACACCCAGCCTAGGGGGACTGTGCACGCGTGACATTCCACACGGCATGTCGCACCTGGAATGCCCCTTTATATCCGGAGAGTGCCTCGAGCTGGGAAATTGCCCTGGGCATGGAATGTGGCAGGAGATAAAAGGCCTGGCTCGAGCCTGACACTGCAGGTCTCACTGCGCCCCTTGCACAAGCAGTCTCTTTTATTTTAGGTGGCACGCTGCACCTCCTCGGGGTCTCTGCTGTCCTGCATCATGCGCGCCCTGGCATTGGTTGTGCTGGCACTCTTTGCGGCAGGCTGGGCATTCCCTGCACAGGTAACTCTTCCAATGCTTTGGAACTGCGCGCGTGAATGTTGCTTGCGCCACTGTGCGCGTGTCGGTCTTGCGCCACTGTGCACGTGCCAGTCTTGCGCCACTGTGCACGTGCCAGTCTTGTTTCAGTGGGCATCGCATGCACGTGTCTCAGGCTGCACTGTGGCTCAGTCAGGTGGGCACAGGGACGCAAAACCATGCACAGAGCGGTAGAGTCGTTGTTACACTTTAGAGCACTGTGGTGTTATGCTGTCAGTCTTTGGAAATGGCACAGTGTTTATATGTGCGCGTGTCTATCTATGCAATAGGCCAGGGGGTTATATGTGCATCGCTGCGCCATGTGCGCAAAGCAAAAACGTGTTTATCAGTCCAAGCGACAGGACTCAATCATTAGATGTGATGGTCTGGAATGGGCAAATAGTGATACAATGTGGGCTCGCAAGCCTTATCAGCTGTTACAACCTATGTGTTCCGTGGGTTACATTATCTAGCCTTGTATAGTGTGCTGACCCCACCACACCTAAATGTAATAGAGGGGAAACAAAGGCACACAGCTTATCGCTCAGAGGTTATCACTCAAAGGTAAAGAGAGGCATGCTTTTGACTTTGTTTAGTCCCTGTAAATAAGAGATATGCATGCACTGTAAGAATGGCAGATGTGTTGTTCTGTCCCAGTATTTACACAAGTAACAATTTAAATACCACTATTGTGTTTTATTTATGTCAGCGCACTATACATTGACAATAAGTCATAGGTGTGTAAATCAATGTGTAGGATGTGTTACATAAGACAGTGAGAGTTACAAGGTGTAGGAGCCTCATGTCCTTCATAGCTCACTGTGCTATACTAAAAGGATTACAATCAATGAACTTTAAGTAACAAAAGGACCTCGTTGTTAAAAGCAGTAACTCACCCATCTACATAAATAAAAATCTGTCATCTGCGTTACAACCCACATATTAACCCTCTATGCTACTTTGATTCTAAACTGGGACTAGACAAAAAAACAGATCTCCCCAGCAAATATGTTATCCTCCAGAGTTATTTTACCATTATTAATCCCTGAGATTTAGCCAGCACACAAAGATCTCTGCAGCAGGTGCCTTAACCCCATAGCATATTTTAAAATGCAGACTTTGCAACCAATTAAGCAGAACAGATTTACTGCCCGCTTCTTTTTGTTGCCACTTTCTTTGTGGCAGGGTTTAAAAAAATAAATGTATAAATTGAGGTCCAGATTTTGCGTGGGCGTTGCGTCACTTTTTGGGCACAACCCCGATGCAAAATCCCATTTGTTAAAATTATAATGCACTCAAATGTACTCAAAATGGACCTGCTAAGCCTATGTGTGAGATCTTAAGACCTGATGTCACGTCTTGTGATGTCACTTCCTGGGAGGTCACAGGTTGTGATGCCACTTCCTGTGATGCCATGTGAGATGTCAAGTTCGGTGATGTCAGCACTGTGATGTCACGAGCCATGATGTCACTTGCATACTGGCAAACTTGGCTATTCCCCCCACTTGTGCCCTGGGTATGACTACGCGCAATGACGCACAGCTGCGTAACATTCCGTGCAAATGCTCAGGCTGCGACCACTCTGACTCAGCTGCTCTAGTCTAGTGAGTGTCGGGCACAGCTGCTGTGTAAATCAGTGTGTGCGCTTTCTCAGCCTCGGATACTTTCGCGGTACCTATAATAGCGTGGGAAAGCCGTTATACTGCGCCCTTTAATACTAGTGAAAGACGAAGGGTCGATGCTTCACTCAACTTGTTTTTCTCGGCAGAGCGGTAAAACAAAACGAAATCAGGATTTTTATATATCTATGAAAGGAAACAATGTTTTAACTGCGAATATGAGAAAACGGGGCCTATCTTTCAATGCAGATGTGTGTCACACTTTTGTTCTGACTCAGAGCTTAGCTACAACCGTTAACATTCAATGATAAAATGTGATACTGCCAGAGTGAACGGGGCATAAAATGCCCCCAGACTAGGTGACACGCGCACAGTGTGGTAAATGCAAGCAGCTGCGGTGTTTGGTTACAATTCGAACTCAGGTAAGAACAGATTCCACTTTCCAAAATTAGGGGGGCGGGACTCCGTGTACCGGTTTACACCATTGATGTGAACGTGCAGTTGTGTTCCTGGAAGGACAGCAGCTCAGGTTGTGTTTTTCATGTACACCCCTTCCGCGAGCCATCCGTAGGGCATACCTCGGTATACACTTAGAAATGCTCATTATTTTCTTTACTTGAAATGCTCTTAAGTCTACTTAATCAAGGTGAGATGCATGTCTGATGAGTGTGCGTGTTTGTGATTTTGGGGTAATGGTACCTGGTGTATATGATGGACAATGGAGTCATAGTTCTGCAATGGCAGAGCCGTGGTATTCCTGTGTGTATGTGTGATGGGGAGTGAGAGGAGAAAGCCGGTGCTTGTGTTAGGGTGAGGGCTCTTTGTGTGCGTGTGTATGTGTGATGGGAAGAGACAGGAGGGGGGGTGTAATGGGAAGAGGTGGAAATGGTGTGTGTGTGTGTGTGTGTGTGTGCACGCGATGGGAAGAGGAGGACTTGTGTGTGTGTGTGTGCAAGAAAGTAATGGAGTGTGTAGACACAATGGCAGAGATGTACAGTCGACACAGCATAACATTATGTGTAGTGAGAGGGAGGACCTGTGAGGAAAAAGGAGAACAAACGTTTGATTGAGAAGTGTCCCGAGTGTTTATGAGGGTGCGTGGTGGGAGCACGTATGTGTGATGGAGAGTGGTAGAGCCGGGTGTGTTTGATGTCCTTTTCTGATGGAGATTAAGTCAGGAAGGCACGTGTGTGTGTGTGTGTGTGTGCATTTCTTTGAGAGGAGGAGAGGCAGACTCTGTGTGCGAAGGCAGGTTGTGGTGGTAAACTTGTTTTGTTACCGAATTAATTCTGATTTGTTTCCTTTTTATGGGAAATGGGCTCCAAGAACATAAAAGCCATGAAATACAGCCAGGCCCGGCATTTCTGACATTCCAGTGGAATTAATCGAAATAAACCTGCTGTTAGCATTTCCCTCTTTTTGGCCACGTAATGTGATTAGCAGAGTGTGGGGTCCTGTGGCTTTTGGGAAAGAGGTTCATAGAGGCAGACAGCATCCTTAATGTAATGAGGATCTGCGGTGGGAGGGAGGCTGGAGGGGTGGAGACTGCGAGCCCGGGAGGACCAGCATCCTTAATGTGACGAGGGCCCTGAATATGGTGAGAGGCATGGGGGTGGAGGGGGGCGCTTAAAGGCCTGAGAGGACCAACATCCCTAAGTACAGAGAGCCTAGATTTAAAGGATGTGCTGCAGGAGCAGAGGATGAGGGCCCGAGAGGACCAGCAACCTTAATGTGACGAGGGCCCTGAATATGGTGAGAGGCATGGGGGTGGAAGGGGGCGCTTAAAGGCCTGAGAGGACCAACATCCCTAAGTGCAGAGAGCCTAGATTTAAAGGATGTGCTGTAGGAGCAGAGGATGAGGGCCCGAGAGGACCAGCAACCTTATCATAACGAGAGGCGAGAATATAAGGATGGAATGGAGGAAGCAGAGACTGAGGGCTTGAGAGGACCAGATTCATTCATGTCAAGAGAGCCGATGATATGGAGACTGAGGGTCGGTGGAAAAGAAGGCCTGAAAGAAGGTAGCATGCTTCAGGTGAGGAGGGTTTAGGAGGCAGGGGGCACGCGGTTGGGTGGAGGTACAAAGAGAGATGTGAAGGTAAGGTAACAACATTCCTAGTGTAGGGCGGACGACGTGGAAGAGGTGGAGGCAGGGTGCCTGATAGGGACAGAAAGTATCTTAATGTAATGAGAGCCGAGGAGGGCGGGGTGGGGGGCACGATAGAGAGGCAGAAGCTGGCACCATGGGAGGGCAACATCCGCAAGGCAAGGAGAGCTGAGGAGGCTGCGTGGGCTGGACAAAGGTACAGAGGAGAGGTGAAGATTGACGCCCTTACATGAACTGCTTCCTTAAAGTAGCTAGAGACCCGTATCAGAGTGGGGGTGTTTGAGGGAGAGATGAAGGGGTAGTTTTGTGAGGGGATGGGGCAGTTCTGGATGAGAGCGCGCTTTCACTCTTCCAGGTTATTAGGAGTGCAAGGAATGTGCAGAGCAGAGTGCAGCTGCCGGGTTATGTGGGCGACATAAGAGCAGTGCTTAATGAGTATTAAAACAAGCATTTGCAATGCAATAGGTCTCGCATTTAGGCAAGTTTAAGCTATTGGCATTGTAAATGACAATGCCTTTTATTTATGTTTTGAAAACACAAATAAAAGGCATTGTTATTTGCAATGTCAATAGCTCAAACTCGCGTCAATGCGAGACCTATTCCATTGCAAATGCTTGTTTTGGTAGGCACGGGGAGATTAAGTGCTTTGCACAGGATGAGGAGTCGACCCCAAGGCTCGAACCTTGGTTTCCCAGCTCCAAAGTCGGCAGTCTAGCCGTGGGACCAGATCCTCTCCCCATGCTATTAATGGGTTAGGATTGGTGTGTGCATTGAAGAACATATTACCTCCTCCAGAGAGTGGCCCTAGTACCTCCAGGCCCAGATGGGTTACGCAGTCAGCTCGAAGAGTTAGCTGTTTGTGAGAAGAAATACTGAAGAGAAACTTTGCTGTGTTTGCGTGCCGACATCGCCATCTAGAGGCAATGCTACGACCTCAGGAGAAAGGCGGACCTCACTCACTCAATTAAATTCTCACTCGGAATCTCGCAATTCAAGGATAAGGGAAATGTGAATGCGAAAATAATACGGCTACCGTCCAGCAAAAACAATATTATGTAGAAAATCGTGTGCTTTGGTATCAAAATGTTCGTTCCACGTGCAGCGAGCCACCCGGCCACTGCAATACTTTGTAACACACTTCAGCCTTCCGGGCCAGGCTCGGTCAAGAGGTAATAAATAAATATGCAACCAGCGCTCGTGGTTGATTGCAAGTACTACATATTATGCCTAGTGTCGCTCATTACCTGCTCCCCAGTAACGCCCTACAATAACTAGTGCGCCCGATATACAGGGGCCCTCTACATTGGCGATGAGGCGGAGCGAGCCTGCCTCGTGTACTGCCCTGGAGCAGCGTCCACTTGACCCCAAAAAGAAGCAAAGCACTCCGCTGGCCGTGGAGACGGGACTGGAAGCGGGTCGGAGACAGGAGGGAAACAGTCTGCGCGTCTCTGCGAGGCATCGTGTGTGGTGACGGCATCCCGGTCATGGAAGTCCTCTGCGGCACCAGTGAGTGTGGACCGTGGCTGGCGGGAAGCCGTGGTGGTGTGGGCTCAGCAGTGTGAAGGTGAGGCGGCCGGGTGGGAAGCCAGCCGCGGACGGCTGAGTCCTGTCCGTGTCGTGTGGGCGTGGCCGCTCCCCAGGAGAATGTACGGCCGTATGAGGACTCTGAGACCAGGGTGAGGTCAACAAGAGAGTGCACGTGTGGTGGCTGTTTGAGGCCAGCGACAGCCAGTGTGAGGCGTGAGTTCCCCCTGGTGGTGGTGAGAGGAAAGTGCTAGGCCCTCAGACATGGAAGCGAGGGCTGATGAACCAAGCTGTCTCCGCGTGCACATCTCCTGTCCGCGCAGGCACAGTGAGCAGGAGACAGGGAGGGACAGGAGATGTGCACGCGTACACATGACCTGTATGGGACAGGAGATGTGCACGCGTACACATGACCCGTATGCGTGCACATCTCCTGTCCCCCTTCGGCCAAGAAACCGACGACAATAGGTCTCGCCAAGGCGAGCAACGCATGCGCTGCGTCGCTAGGCGAGACCTAAAAATGAATCTCTGCAGGCTGCCCGGGGTCCACGAAGGGGACCCTCCTAAGAGGGCGGCTGCCTTAGTGCCACATGAGAGCACACGAGGCAGCCGCCCAGAGTTGGGGACCCCCTAGGGGTCCGTGCGCCCGCGTCACATCCGGGCAGGAGTGGGCGGGGGGCGAGGTACAAATACCTCTCCCGCCCACCTGGCGTCCTCTTTGCCCACAACCCTGACGCTGTTTGGTTCGTCCTGGTGACGCCGTCTTATCCTTGGTCTGGCGGCGGTTTTGTTCCGGTGAGTGTGAGGGCATGGTCGCCCCCCCTTAGGTCTTTCCCCTTCGGGCAATGGCTGTCGGAACCTGGTTGCGCGGGTCGTGCTGGGCGAGCCCTTTTGGCCGGTGAGGTGTGGTGTTGCGGGTCAGCATGGGCCAGGGCCCGCGGCCTGGTGCGGGCACGGCTTTCTGGCATGGCTCATGGGGGGGGGGCGGTCGCGGAGCGAGAGTGATATTGGGCGGCGTGGTGGTGCTCCCTCCTCCCTTACATTCTCATGGGTCCCCCGCGGCTCGTCGCCGGACAGTTGCGGCTCAGGAGTTCCAAGCTGTGCTAATGGGCAGTCCGACACGACTCTTGGAAAGGATGAGCCGAGTGTGCGTCGGCACCGGGGCTCCGGCCCGAGCAGGCCTGAGGTTGCGGGTGGGGGGGAGAGGGCAGCGGCTGCTTGCTCCTCCTCCCCCTTCCGATAAGGCGCTTCTTGGGAGACAGCATGCCCGCGGGGATCTGTTGTGGCAGTGAGCGTCACGGGGCTCCCTCCCCAGTTCAGTCAGGCCTCCCCATATCAGGTAGGGTTGGGGCAGCGAGCGTCGCGTGGCTCCTCCTCCCCCCTTCACGGTTGGCGTTCCTCTGGGCCCTTTGGTGCCCGGCACCATCGGGAGAAACTATTACGTTTGTCAGCAGTGTCCCGCTGCATTTGGTCGAGTGGTGTCCGCAGTCTGCGTTGTGGCTGGGAAGAGTTAGAGCCACGTGCTTGTTGCCCGAGAGGGGCGACCTGCCGGGGGTCATCTGCAATTATTCAGAACATTGATACTGGTTTTTAAGTTTATCGAAACATATCGCATGTTTCCAAAGGCAATCGAGCGAGTAATGCATGTGGATCTTGGACACGGCTACCCATTTTGAAGCTAAGGATGTTTTTTTTTTTATGCGGCTGGAAATAGGCAGAGGGTAGCGGGCAATATTCCGCCCAAAGGAGAGCTTTATGATGTTTTCAAGAGTTGGAAGCTGACAACAGTTATGTGCTCTTGTGAGTGTTTATTGCTGGAGGTGGAGCCATGTCTCTGCCACCTTTTTCCAAGCGAGTTGTAGGCGTTTGTGTTTTAACAATCCTTGGGTCAGTTTGGGTGCGTAGAAGACAGTGTGGCGGCTACAGAGGGATTTTGTCTTTGTAGAGGCCTTCAAAGATGTACGGACAGGAAAGTGAGGCACGGAGGTGAGGTCACATGGAAGCGGCGAACGGTCATGTGGCCGAGGTCCACACATCCGTAAAGGGAAGAGGCCCTGAGGGTTGGTCGCGGGCTCTCCGCATGAACGGGTCCGGGGGAGTTTTGCGTGCGCACGCGCTCTGTTGGCGCAGGTTGTGGCAGCTGCTGCCTTGTGTGGTGAGCCTTGAGTGGGTGTTCTCGGCGGGCTGGCCTTGCGCCGGAGTACGTCCGCGTTGTTTGTTTGATCTGCAATTTTATAGGGCACGGACTTGGCCCGAAGGCATCAGAGGGTTGTACAGCAGTAGCAGGATGACAAGTGGGCAGCGGGTTGCGGTTTGCAGTAATTTGGCACCGCTGTTGAGGTTTCAGATTCCTAGGTGTAACGTTCTATTTTCGGTGATGGTGTGTGGCGTTTCAGCCACTATGGGTGACACTTCACCATTGCAGTAGGGGCACGCAGGATTTGTTAGGGGGAGGGGAGGTGGCCTAACAGCGAGGACGGTCGACCCTATAGTTGGGGAACCGGGTTCGAGTCTCGGCAACGAGGCTTAACATCCTGTCATTCTGTGCAATTCACTTAATCTCCCCGTGCCTAACAAAAAACAAAAAAAATGAATGTGTCCTTGTGTAACGCAACTGGTGCTTATGTAAGCGCTCTGACACCTGATGCCTTCGGGTCTCGGATTTAAGACGGTCTGGCGGCTCAGTGGGTTAAGGCATCCACTCCACTCCAGAACCGGTGTAGGACCTCTTGGCCACAGGTCAGATAAGACAGCCAGCTCATCCTTGAAGAAGGGAGTGTGGCTGAGCGGTCTAAGCCGCTGGATTAATGCCCCAGTCTCTCCGGAGGCCTGGGTTCGGATCCCACTGCTACAGATGACTTTTCAGTCCGGGCGTCTTCTGTTTCCCAGGCGTCTTCTGTTTTGTTCCCTACAATGGTTTCGACCATGGCTTGGGAGTCCCTTCCGGCAGGGGTGCGGTGACTCCGGTGGTGAATTTTTGGCTTATTGTTGATGCCAGTGTGGTGCCGGGGGAGTGGTCTCGTCGTGGTTGCCCCCCTCTGCCCATGGGGCACCTAGTTCCCACGGTCAGCACGCCGGAGCTCGCCGTGGAAAGGGTGGCGGTGCATCCCCTGGTGCATCTAAGAGTTGTGGTGGGAAACAACACACCTAATCTTGCCCGCCTTGTCCTCGGCTCCAAGTAGTGGCAGATTGCATGCCTATCTAGTTCTGTTTGACATTAACAGTACACTGCAAGTTTTGCACTTAGGTGTTTAGTGGTTGGCATGGGTTAGTGAGCACTTGGGGTATTGTGCTGTTGGTAATTTTATATGGCACAACCTACTGTTAATATGTGCGCGCAGTGCTCTCTATCAGTGATAAATCTGTGATGTGTCATTTGCAATGTCGTTGCCAACCCGTGGGAGGACACCTCAGCAGGTTTGCCGAGGCTCGAGCCCTACGATTACACACAAGCTAATTTTGCTTGGCTCTGGGGTTCGACTCGTAGAGCCAGCCTTGATTGGCCCATATGTTGATTTGACATTTCGCAGGCTCTGCCTTTGTACGCTGTGTTCGCGGGGAGAGCGGTAAACTGGCACTTGCCTCTCCACCTATGGAGCGCTGAAAACAGGCGCAATCATGGCTAGCCCACTAGGCGCTACGGGGGGAGCACTTTGAGCAGCAGGTTTGCTGGTGTAGACCTGCACAGGGGGCTTCAAGGATAATTTGAGCAGGTGACGCCTTTCAATTGTGCGCGATGACTCAAATAGTGTTCCCTTACTGGTGGTGCCCTCGTATGATGGGGTCTCGGTTCCGGCGCCACGGCAAGCAGAGGGAGAGGCGGGTCAGAGACATGTTAAGGCATGGGCAATGTGGGATCGGGCCCAGGGCTCCAGCCTCCGGAGGGGCCCCGTGATAGAGACAACTCTGTTCTGAAGAGTCTTGTCCCGATTGCCTAGATATTTCTTTAACGGATTGTTTTAATTTCCGTTGCCCAAAATGCCATTTTAACGTGGGCGATGTGCGAGAAGATATTCGTTATCTTGCAGAGTAATATTTTGTGCTTCGTGCAACATCCAAAACAGTATCTTAGACCAACACAGGACCTCAATAATGAGAATTGGTGGGGGGTCATATATTATTGGCAGTAATATTAGTGAGCTGCTGCTGAGTTCCAATGTTGAAAACACGAGTCACTATCCCTGAATATTGACGTAAACACAATTAGAACTTGGCCAGAGTGCTTGTGCAGTACCAGCAACCTAACAAAGGAGGGTACTTTGGATAATGGCGCAAGATACTTAACCCTTAGGTACACATGGGCCAGCAGGCGGGGACGATTTCGGCAATAAGAGGAGCAGGCGTGTTAATCTATACTTTGTTTCAATCTGAAGGAATACATGTGCTTGAACTATGAACTGACGAATTTAACACTGCCCACATTTACATAAGTTGTATCACAACATCAACAGTTTCTTATACTCAGGGCCATTAGCATTATGGTGATGCAGCAGCAATTTGCACAGATCTTTGGGCCTGCATTAGCCACACATATACCTCCTCCAGTCTGGCCCACACTAAGACCATTCTGCTCTGACTCCACTTTTGGTCTGGCTGATACAATAAAGCCTTTTACTTGTTTAATCTCATTGGACACATGTTGGCACGTTAATGGCCATGTAGTGTTGTGTCTTAGCAGGAGGGCCTGCGATTGGTTCGGCCGGTTTTACTTGAAGGGTCCGGAGGAGGACAGGCAAAAACAACAGTCTAAAACGCAACGACAGGGGTTCACACGTAGTGGAAGGCCCTTGGCAAGGTGCACTGGTAATCTTTGTTCCCTTATATAGTATTTATTTAGTGGTTAAACAGGTACTAAGGTGGGGATACCTTTGGCAGTATTTCCATGCCTGGAAGTACGTAGTGATTAAGTAATAGTGTCCCAAGTTGCGCAACATGATATATACATTTGTATAGGGTGCTTGTTAAAAGCCTCCTTTGGTCTAACGAGTGCCAGGCAAACGGGGACGACTTGTACAAGAGACAAACATGAGTGGTTACTCACACTGTGTGTTAGAAGGGATGTTGTCTAAAACAGAACTCAAACTAATTAGCCTTAAACACATGATGGAGACAATTTAAGTGACATGCCTAAAGCTGTAAACCTTGTGCAAAAGGGATGGCATCCCAGGGGAGATATCTTCCATATTTCACGGGATCCCCTCAATCCAACACACCTAAAGTAAGCGGAGGATGCCCGATTGATTTTGTTAGACCTGTTATTAGTTTTATTAAACACACCAAGAACTATGAAGTAGTGACATTTGTACTCAAATCATAGGTACTTCCAGGACACATTTCCTTCAGTACACACACCTCCAGACAGGATTGCTCTCCCCTTGAGCAAAGGGAAGTAAAACACCATATACGGCATAATGCCAACATCGGGAAGCAAGAAAGAGGGTGATGGAGTGGGGAGCGATGAATCTTGGTCTGCTCGCACAGGCAGGCGATTTCTGCGGGGGCTTAGCTTGGCTTGCTACCCGGCAGTGGTCTTTTCTGACTAATGTGATAATGTTAATGGGTTGCAAGCATGCGCCAAGAGATGGGTCCTTCAAGACCATCCAGGATTTCAACATGGTTGGATTCAGGCCAAGGAGTGGCAGCGTGCCCCCGAGTGCTGGAGATGGTTTGTTGGTTGGCATGATTTTACAGAAGTTTGTGGCAAGCTTGCACATGTGGTTGTTCCGCTGAGTTTGGGGGCAGGTTAGCATGCGTCATCTTGTCTCTGTCAGAGCCAGCAGACCCCCAGGGTGACAGCGCACTCAAATACACGTCATGTTGGCACATACATACAGGACTCATAGGCATAGCCACAGGTTCATGCTTCAAGGAGAGAGTCAGAGATCTGAAGGACCAATTTCAGCTGCATGCGTACCATCAATTGGTCAATATTAGTATAGATATAACTGATTTCAATAGGGCCAAGTATTGGAGGCGCCTAGACAGCTGCAGCAGTGAGTGCCGCTATGCAAGGATAGGAAGGTTAGGACTGGCAGGTCCCGCTTGGGCCTGCCACATGGCCACTTGCAGGTTTCAGGGTGCTTTCTAAGGGCATAGGAGGAGTCATGCCAAAGAACCTGAAACGATTCACCTGCTGGGTGTGGTGGTGGTTTCAACAGCAGGGTCACAGGGTCAAACCCCTGGGACCTATCATCCTAAAGTATGAAGTTACTGATAGAAGTTAATAGGGTTAAATGAGCAGGGGACTAACGGACTTGGTGAGGCACAAAATACAATTCCCCAAGGGTACGGGACTATGACACAACATTGGTTCAATCCGTTTTATCAATAATTCAGGGGAGGTGAAAACTTAGTGGCCAGTTAACGGGAATGTCCCTCAGCATAACCGGTGGGTACCACAGGACGGTCATCAGTAGAAGGGATAAGCGAGCGCCTGTTACAGTTTGCCCGCCTTACCGCCACGCAGCTGGGACGGTTGCTTAGCTGGTCATCCTAAACCATGCGGTGGTTCCAAAGCCGTAGGCATGATTAAATGTCAGGCTATGCGGGTCCTGGCAGGCAACTTTGCAAGCACTCTTTTGCAGGGGCAGCAAGCCCAGTGCTCTGGGCAGGTCTGTCAGTGGAGCGCAACAGGCAGGTGGGACGATGTGAATCCCAATATGTTAAAAGGTACATCCGTCAACAGCCACCCAGAGGAGTGGCCGGATGACAGTTTAAGTGTTTTACGTACATTTGAATGGTGAGTATACCATAGGTACCCCGGTGAGGCACCTGAGGTTTGTGGTGGTGCAGTGTAATTAGACAAATATGTGCAAGCTGGATTAGTTGTATAGAATGGTGTGCAGTGCTCAACAAAGGGGGTTAGCAACCTAGCATTTCTTCCAGCTGCCAGGACCAACGGTCTGGGGGGAGGGCCTTCCGGGCGTCCTGTGAGTGGGGGTCCCAGGCATGCGCTGGTACATCTTGCTGTAGAGGGCGACACAGGCTAGGGGGGGTGTCTCCCCTCCCAACAATTTTGGCCATACACCTGGGAGGCAATGACTGACTTTCCTGGGTAGGAGGGCACGGCTGCCAGAAATGAACCCCCCCTGGGGTAAGTTAAGCAACCAATTGTGGGCATGTGTGTTATGATGGCCAGAGATAACCCCACTGTTAGTGTGGCGAGGGACCGGTCAGGGGTTGCCGCGGGAACCTCTCGCAGGAGAGTTAACAGTGCCAGGCGCAGAGTCACTGAACAAAAGGGGTTTGGGTGATCAGGCATGGCCTGCTGCATGCTAAAATCCACAGGGAATTTTTTAGAGTTTGGGGTTCACTTGTCCAGAGGGTCAGCAGGGTGTGGGTAAAGATGCCTATCTTGGTGGGGGGCCCTGGTTGTGACGGTGGCCACACCCAGAGCTGTGGTGGAGTTACAGGGCGATCCAGAGGCTGTAAGGTACAGAGGGGTAACCTCTGCAGGAGCACAACAAGAGTACAAAGGCCAAATATCCCCAGGGAGGTCCTCGCGTTGGACCCTGGAGGAGCGACGGCGCCCCATTAGTCCTACGGGCGGTTGTGGACCTGAGCAACCGGGGGTTGCCTGGAACGCTCCGCCCCTTTCTGGGGTCGTGAGTAATGGGGTGGACTGGCGGTCCACCGGTGGGAGGGGTTATCCCCTCCCCCAAATCTGGCAAACACCGATTGGCTAAGGCCACGGTGTAATTTGGCTCATCAGGTGGGCAGGCGGCGAGGGGCTGCCCCCTGAAATCGCCCGTAAGATAACCCACAATGTTGGCATATTTGTTATGCAAATAAACCTGCAGCAATTTTCTCCACAAAGAAGGTGTCTTGTCTGTATATTTCTCCAGGAGATTGCTGTATGGGGGATGGGGAGTGTTGCCGATATTGGCACTATGCAGGCTGCCCGGGGTCCATGAAGGGGACCCTCCTAAGAGGGCGGCCGCCTTAGTGCAACATGAGGGCACATGAGGCAGCCGCCCAGTGTTGGGGACCCCCTAGGGGTCCGTGCACCTGCGTCACATCCGAGCAGGAGTGAGCGGGGGGTGAGGTACAGATACCTCTCCCGCCCACCTGGCGTCCTCTTTGCCCACAACCCTGACGCCGTTTCCCTCCCTACCGCTTACCCGGTGTACATGCAGGGTGTGGGGGGGAGAGTTTTTCTAACTTATTATTTTGTGTTGCAGGCGGAGTTACAGGGCGATCCAGAGGCTGTAAGGTACAGAGGGGTACCCTCTGCAGGAGCACAACAAGAGTGCAAAGGCCAGATATCCCCAGGGAGGTCCTCGCGTTGGACCCTGGAGGAGCGACGGCGCCCCGTTAGTCCTACGGGCGGTTGTGGACCTGAGGAACCGGGGGTTGCCTGGAATGCTCCGCCCCCTTCTGGGGGCGTGAGTAATGGGGTGGACTGGCGGTCCACCGGTGGGAGGGGTTATCCCCTCCCCCAAATCTGGCAAACACCGATTGGCTAAGGCCACAGTGTAATTTGGTTCATCAGGTGGGCAGGAGGCGAGGGGCTGCCTGCCCTGGGATCGCCCTTAAGATAACCCACAATGTTGGCATATTTGTTATTCAAATAAACCTGCAGCAATTTTCTCCACAAAGAAGGTGTCTTGTCTGTTTATTTCTCCAGGAGATTGCTGTATGGGGGATGGGGAGTGTTGCCGATATTGGCACTAGGCACACGCGCTTTAGATTAAAACATCTGAAGCTAAAGCGTGGGTGCCGCAATTGCTTGAAAAGTAAAGAAAGAGAAAATGTGCATTTTGTTTCTATTTCTTTACTTTTGAAGCAGTCGAGACACCCGCGCTTTAGCTTCGGATGTTTAAAGCGCGTGTGCCGCAACTGAAACTAAAGTAAACAAATAGAAAAAAAATGGTGACCGCACGCTTTTTTTCTATTTGTTTACTTTTGTTACTATGGTGGAACCCGCGCTTTAGCTTTGAACATCTTAAGCTAAAGCGCGGGTGCTGCAATTGATTCAAAAGTAAAAAAATAGACAAAAAATGCAAATTGTTTTCTATTACTTTACTTTTGAAGCAATAGCGGCACCCGCGCTTTAGCTTAAGATGCTTAAAACTAAAGCGCCGGAACCGCCATTGTAAACATTAGTAAATAAACAGAAAAAAAATGCATGCGCCCGCTTCGGTGATCACAAGATCGCAATTAACAGCAAATAAAAGCGTGGCCGCCATTGAGGCATGCCGCGCTGGTTCAATTTTTTTAAAAAAGTTGCGGAAGAGCCTGTCCTACTTACAACAGCAGGCACCAGAAAGGCAAATAAAAGAAAGGCGCGGCCGTGCCACGCTGGTTCAATTAAAAACAAGCGCGGCCGCGAAAGTGAAAGCGACCGCGCTCTGTTTATTTAGTAACATAATCCACAATGCGACGAGGAAGCAGATAACATTTTAACTTTTATTGGCAGCATTCGCGCAGGATTTGAGCAAACAACAAGCGCGGCTGCGAAAGTGAAAGCGACCGCACTGTGTTTATTTAGTAACATGAGCCCCAACGCAATGAGGAATGCAGCTGCACCCTGCGCGCCTCTACTCGCTCCTGAGACCAAAACGCAGTGGGAGTGAACATTTCAAGAAGAGGTAGCACATGCACCCACCTTTGGCCATTTGCGTGCTTTCATTCTTGAAAGACACACGCAAAGGCCAATAGAATGTGTGGGAGGAGTGAGACCCACACGGAGAAGTTTTGAGCCCTCACAAGAAGCCTCCCATAGAGCAGCGCATGCGCGCTGCGCTAGGCTCGACCTAAAAAGCCGGTGCTGAGACGGGTCCCTATCTGGCGCTCCATTTTTGCCCACCTCCTCAGGGTGAAAAACAAATCTTTACTCTGAAGCAGTGCCACCCTTCACTGCCTTTGATGTAACTTCGAGGAAACTCCTTAAAGGTCTTTCACAGTCTCATCATTTCAGAACTGAAGGATTTTCATATTCTATACAAGGAAGCTATAGTTGTTGCTTATTTACCTTATTCAACTAACAACCATTGACAAAGCCAATAGCCGTGGCTTGTTGTATGTGTAATGTTACTTGTTGTATTATATATCTGGATGCAATGACAGAAGCAGCAAAATACCAGTCGGGTGGCACACTATGCTGCGCACTGATTTTTAGCTTTTGTGTTTTTAAGCCACGCCCTTTGAGAACCCAACCCCCCAGTTTTGTCATCCCACTTAAAGTCCTATTGGCCCTTTTCCGATCTGTGCAGGGAACAAGTTCCCAAGTTTGACCATTTAGAGCAGTGGTCTTAAAAGATTTTTTTTAAAAACTCACCGCTCCCCTCCCCCACAATTATTCTATTAAATTGGCAATGCTTAAATATGTCTAAGCATATTTAAACATTGCACTAAAGTTCTGTTATCCCTATTACAAATGCAATCAAATGCATGATTCCCCAACATACTGTTCTGGTTAGCCAGGCTTTACAAAAGAATGGCACAAAGAAGGGTTAGGGCACACAAATTCTGCACTCGTCAACACAAAGTGATAGGAGTGAAAATGTATCTAAGACGTGGTGCAATGAACCAGAGACATTACCCCCCCTACGCCTCCATAAGGGGAAAGGAAACCCCAATACAAAACAACGTGGTTCAGCACTCAACTTCACAGTTAATTGTACATGTAACGGAAATTATAGTCCATAGTTCACAAATAGGAATACCGAAGTAATGTCTTCCCAATTAAACCATTGTACGAGTTGTTCTTTCTTTGAATTTTTTTTCTTCTTTATTCTTCATTCTTTATTCATTGGTTGTTCTTAAAAACACAGCATGCAATTGATAGCCAACGTGTTTCGTCCCCCTTGGACTTCTTCAGGGCTTAGCATGCAAATGGTGTTTCCCGCACGTTCTCCATGTCATGCCTTCTAGTAAAGAAACAGTGATGTATAGAATATATGGAGAACAATTGCTCCCAGATATGCCAGTGTGACGTCCGGTTCAGGTAGAAAGAACCGCAAAAGTGTAAAAGTATCCAAAGTGTCATTATCAGAAATGAAGGGGGAAGAGGTTTAAGGAATATTTGGAGTCCCTCCCGCTTTGAGTTCTTCTCCCAGCCAGGATATAAATGACAAAATATGCCAGTGATGGCCTGTTAGAGTGGCCTACCGCCGCTCATTTTTTTTCACATGAAACAAAGCACTGGTAGCAGCATGATGTTTTTCTTGGCCAGAACCTGGCACCCCCTGCTGGGATGGATTAAGAACCCCCCACCCTACCCCCGTGTGGGGGGGCACACCCCAGTTTGAAGACTGCACATTTCTTTGAAGCTGATCCAATGAGCCACAGACAGCCGATGTAGCATTATGATGCCAGGTGTGCTGTGAGTCCATATTGGCAGGTTGAGAAGCAGTCTGGCATATGTGCTCTTAATTCCCTCTTTTTTCTATAGTATTAACAGGGTTTAATGTCAAAATATATCTCACAAACATCTCAACCTGCAGCAGTACAGCCTCCAAAATATTAACTTGCACACTAGCGCCCAGATAAGCATACACAATGGAGATTATAGATTTACTATTCTAACTCCGAACCTAACAATATTGTGTAAATCGATATCTTGGAGTAGATATTGCTGCAGGCTGAATTTTTTAAGCCATTTTTTTGGTACCACACAGTATGAACAGGGGCACTCCAAGGTATAGTCCACTGGCATTGTCAAGAAGGGGGAATTACCAGGACAATGACAGCTTGAACTTTTTGAGGGCAGCCGGGGTATGCGAAAATTGACCAAAACCATCTATTCATGCCCAAGCCTCATTTGGAGAGTTGATTTACATGCAGCTTAAGCAAGAGATTGGATTCCATGATCACCCCTGGATTCCTTCCTTCTGCTGCATGGGATGGTGAGGTCCGAGTTCAGAAGGACAGATGGTTGAAGTTGGTCCATTCGCCAGATGCTAGAATCTCAGTTTTCAGCTTTTTAGCTTTAGTTGGTTACATCCAGTGGTCAGTTGCTTGCAAGTTTTGTCTGGTGCTACAAGAGAGTAATAATGTGCAATGTGACAACGCAGGGCGTATTGCTTGACTTCAAGAAAGAAAGGTGCAAACAGAAAATAACCCAAGATATGATGTTTATTTTCTTTTATTCCCAGAATCCTCTTTCGAGTAGAACACGAAGACTGGAGAGGGATCTGGAAGGTGAGAATTGTGTGACTGTCATATGTATAATTAGAAATTACGAATGATTTTCATAGAGAGCTATAAATAGCAGATTATTCACCACAAAATAAATGGAAATATGGTGCATCAATTTTCAATAACATTTATTTAAGGCATACTGCCACATTAGAAACAGTTGTTATTGCAACAGAACATATTTTCCATCAAGTTTTTCAAACGCATAAAAGTATATAATTGCAATAGGATCTCATTACAGATGAGTTATTCTTGAATATAGGATATTTTCAGCCAGCACGTATTTCGCAGCATTTACATGCCTCTTCTTCGGGGCTGAAATTACAAAAGACAAAGAACAAACCATTTTTTAATCACTCTACTCATTCTTAAGGACAACCATTGCTATACAGACAATTTTAGTTTTCAACAGAATCATCCATACTGCATGTCCATAAGTGGGTTCACATTTGTATTCCACAGATCAATTCTCTAAATTTTTAGAAGCATATTCGCTCATCTCAGGTCTTATTCCTCATAAAAGTGAGCCTAAATATGCTTCATGTCTTTCACATAATACTATTCTTATAGTTAATTCCAATTTCTATAGCTAAACACATTAACAATTTGCTAGATAATCAATGATATCACAGTTAACACTGAACTCAAAAATACACTCATCTAGTAATATCAGACTAACAGAATTCTTGTATTGATAATACTCATAGTATTGTGGCGTTATTCTCCTACCTTCGTAATTTGGTATCCTGTGGAATTTACTACAAAAAAAGAAAAACCCCAGTCTAAATTAATCAATAACCCATCTCCTCTCATGTTTTAATTGTGGTAGGTAACTACTTGTGGTGCCATTCTTACCTGTATTCTACAACATCAAATATCCTGTTTCACAAGATTCTAATATGATCCTCAACTTTTGATAGACAAAGAGAAAAAGGAAATATCTGAAAACAAAAGATAAGAATAAAGCAGAACGGAAAAGAGTTAGATCAGCATTCAGTCTACCATTCTTGACATCAAAATTAACCAATTCCCAATGATTTGCACTGTGGCCTGGTGTCTCCCATCCAAAATATGACAATGTATCCTCTGGTGGACCATATATTGTTCACTATTCACATTCATCCAGATCACACGTATCACTCAATACAAAAATAGCACAGAGGGAGGAGTATTGTTCTCTGCTCAAAATAGTGTGCCAACACGCAGATTTGATAATAGAATTTGTACAAATCGGTTTATTAAAATCATTAAAAACAATTCATAATCAAGGAAAATCAAATGTCACAGGGAATCATTTTCATATCTATACACAGTAGTACTAGTATCCTGCAAAAATTGTATGCACATAAGACTCAATTTATAAAGAGAAATGAAACAAATAAAAAAGAAAAAGGGAGAGTATCTAAAAGACAATACACTTTGTCATCAATAAACCATATCTGTGTTAAAGTAGCGTTAAGGCTGGAACTCGATATATTGGGAATTATTTGATATCTATTGTGCCAACCCACAACACAGATTAGGTGTCAAAGCGTCGACAATTTTCGATGGTATCGTCCTGGTTAGACCATCTTTTTCAAGACAGTAATATTAACTCTCAAGTTGCATATGTAAGGACAACCAATGTGATATACCTTCCAGATGATATTTCGCTGCTCACGAGAATTTAAAACAGATGTTTCCTTGGGGATACACTGAATCGCAATACCGCATTTGTCCCAAAAATGGCTTGTACGGATGATCAATCTTCCAAGCTATGGTTCACAGCTTACAAGATCATAACAGCAGATGTTTCCTTTACAAACACTGAAAAACACTACCACAGTTGTTCGCAGAATAGCTCGTATGGAAAATCAATCTTTAAAAATGTCCCATAACTGAAGACATGTGGTTAACTCTGCATCCTGAGATATTATTGGTTTCTAAATATGCTAATAGCAAGGGAACTTTAAAATAATGGTTCCAGATTTTTGCCCTTCATCAATTGGGTCTTATTCTCCGAAATCCGGCGCTGTTCTACGTCCGGTCTACTTATATTCGAAAAAGATATCTGTTTTCCTACCTGGCTTTTTCAATAATTTCACATTGACAAAGTATATCTTTTATGTCTTTAACGCTTTTATTTGGCTGACACAAGTTTCATCAGGTGTCCTATGTCATTGGAATGCCATACCAGGAAGGAAAAACTCTTACATGAAAACCTTTCCATGTTTTTGCTATGCATGTGTAGGAATCCACCATCTTGCATTGAGGAAATGTTACGTCAATCTATCCACCATCTTGCATTGAGGATTTATAACGCCAATCTTATTTTCATGTCCTCGTTATTTGGACCTGATAGCTGGGAAAAAAAATGAAATGTTATAAATGAAAGCAATATACGAAGGTGAAACACAAATGTAGTCCAAATATACACTGAACGTTTTATTTTGAAAGTGTATCATTTGTATTTCTTGTCAGTCATTGCTGGCATCACAAAAACATGTATTTATGTTGATTTATGCCTTTGGGGTTTAAACTGTTCAATTCTTTTATCCTCCATGTCACTTGTGAGCTAGGGTTTTTTTTTTGTCTACTGTCTCCCATTGGTGGTCTTGGAAGATGATCAATTTGAAACCTCAACAGAAAGATAATGTGTTGCTTCTCAGTAAAATATCCCACTGCCAAGGACGTTTCCAGATTTGTTCATATGTTAGATTTAGTCATATTTTAGGTGCTCTGGGGGTTTGCCCTGTGTAGCAAATACCACTGGCAAAGTAAAACAGCACCGATAACCTATTCTGAATTGCATGTTAGAAAATGCCCTATCTTGAAATATTTTTCAGAATATGTTAGATTTCACTAGAAAACTGCAGTTGGAATAGTCAAAGAAAAGCAACCCTCTGGTGTTTTATCAGTGTGCTTTTTGTATCCTTCATAGTTGATCTCTCCCAAATAGTTCTTTGGGTTTTTACTATTTTTGTAGGCAAATATCAGTTCTTTATTCAAGCTACTTGTTAACAATTTATCGAGAGGCATCAGTGTCCAACATTTTGGTGCCAGCTTTTTGACTGCCGTTGAAAGGAGTGCACATGCACTTTGTCCAATATGCCAGCTTTCTCTGTAAACCTCAGTTCTCTAAAATGCGTTCCATTTTCAAATGTTACATGTATTGGCAGCATAGGATGGGGCCAAGTTGGACTCGATCACTGTGCCTGCTTCTGTAGATAATGTTCTTCTTAAGAGAGCAAATAGTTGAGAATAAAGTGTAGAAGTTGAAAAACAGTTTTATTGGCCCTCAGGTCACCCTGTTGCAGGAATAGCCACTTAACACTTTGTAAACCGTACTTATGTGGAAGCACGGTATAAACATTTTGTATGCCAAGAGTAGTTATTGTAATTTGTAGTTATTCAGCCATGGATGCAAGGCATGTGTTTTGTTTTGGAAGTCACCAATATCCTTTCAATAGGTAGTGAACTGCATGACTAGAGGTTGTTAGAAGTAGTCAATATAGACTGCAAGAGGTAGTGACAGTTAGTCAGTCCCAATTGATAGGGCATCCTTGAGTATTTTTTGTATCTGTGGAGAAGACCGGAGTAACATGATGTTGATTTAAGAGACCTTGTTCATTCCTGATTGAGATCCATTCATTGGTAATTGCCTGTTCCAGTCATGCTTGTAAAACACATGAGAATTACAGTTACAGTACTACAATATATATATATATATATATATATATATATATATATATATATATATATATATATATATATATATATATATATATATAAAGGGATTTCCGTATTTTGTTTGATTCGTCCAAAATAACGAGATGCGGCACACCAGAAGAAGCACAAATTTTATTGTGCACAAACCAAAGAGCGACAGCGTTTCGGCGTTAAGCCTTTGTCAAGCAATTTCCTGTACTGCAATTTCCCATAGAAATTCAACCAAAGGTTAAGCCACATAGAAAAAATACTTCCGTGGGTCGTACAAATCCGCCTATCCACAGTATAACAAATGTGATAATCACTAAATAATATTATAATAAATAGTGTATTGTTAATTAATCAGTTCTTCACAATCACAAATTTCTAACTGTTTAGCAGTGTACGTGGCAATTTATATTGATGCGTTTGGATAACCGATTCTTCTGTACTAAGGCATACGATAGAATTCAATAAAGTTTTCAATACCTAATTTCAACACACCGCATCATAGACAAAATAAGATAATATAATCATTTCTGTATATATGGCTTTGCTCTGCCGACACTCCCATACTCTGTATATTTACACATCTTGATCAAAACAACAGTGAACAGCGGAATTCAATTTCACCCACCGTCACTTATAATCGTATAGTGAACAATAAAGTTTTATTCGGAATTATAATTTGTATTAGTTCATCATAACTGCACTACACTTAATGATTATACAAGTGCAATAAGAGTGTATCATAGGTGTGGCGCCATACTAGAGCCTAAAGAAATGTTAAAAGCCAACATGCCGCATTGTATCGAATTTCAATGCGCTGCAGCAGGCTCCTAAGGTCTTATTTGGTGAACGATAAAAATAGGGCCTGACCAAATGCTGCAATGTGGCATCCTATAGGATTTAACTATGGTACGGCAGACTAATATGATGCCCTATCATGGCAGACTATCCCTAACCAGCACCCAATCACATTGCAGGCCACAGTGGATCTGCTTTACAATCAAGTAGTGTATAAATGTTTTCATTCAAATACAAGGCAATATACCACTTCCAATGGAATTATATTGCCCAAGGACAGACTTTTGCAATCTCAACCAATCGGCCATGAATATTATGACCGACTCAATGCCATATTAACAGGTCTTATTGAATTGAACTACACTACAACAGACCTACACAATCTCGTCTGATGAGGCAAATCCACGTGTCCCGGTTAGTCACCGTGGCGGCAGAGTAATATATACATTTTATATTATGAGGCTTAATGGTCAATGCAAAGCAAATGGCCTCGAAACCCCAAAAAACCCATCGTGAAACTGAAAAAACATATATATATATGTATGCCTCAAATTACTATGTCGTCCCAATTAGAATAGTCATACAGCCAGGAAAAAGACCTTAGGTAAAGTGCTAAAGAAGTAAAAAGTGTAAGTGTTAAAAATACAAGAGCAACTACGCTCTATGTGCAATAAGTGAACACAAAAGCCCAGACACACATAACCGGGACCTTATACAGTTCAAGCAATGGATAGGGTACTAGAGTTGATAACCATATTGTACCTGAATAATAAGATCGCAATTGCGGTCTATGCCCATGCTTCAAATGTAAAGGTCCTACTTAAAAAGTGACGTGATAGCTACTTACAACTGTTTAAAATTACTGAAACCACCCACTATTGGCAGGGGCAGAGGAAAAGGTGCAAAAAGAGGAAAAGGACAAGGGACAAAAAAAGACGCAGACTGAATAAGAACAGAAGAGGAAGAACAAGGGATATCGTCTCTAACATTGAATATCTTACACCCAATAAATCTGTGACAAATCTATCATCGAGGACCATGACTGTATTGGAGTTATCCGTATTACAACTTGGCTTGTCTTTTTGTCCAACTAATGATTTTAACTATACGGACACTCGGATTGATTTATTTCTCTTTATTCGCAAGTTGAAATTGATGAAATTGTTCAAAATGAGAATTGGATCTAATAAAGCATTAACGGCCCCTAATAACGCCGGGGATGAGGTGAACTTACAGGTCCAGGACTTTGATCTATTATGTGACATGTATGATCTGGAGATGAATAATCAACAAAATCAGGAAGAGCATATTTCTCAAATTTTAGGAGCTTGTGGAATTACCAGCAATCAGATAAGTCATAGTGGACTAAAAATGAAATAAAAATTTAATCCCAATGTTCCGTTTGATAACATTGAAGCGTATAGTACAGCTATGATAATTGAATTGAAGAAAATGCGAGGGAATATAACTAAGCAGAAGAGTAATAATCTATCTAAAAATCAAAGACGAGCTATCAACGATCTAGAAAAAGATTCTAACATCATTATCAAGACCTCCGATAAGGGGGGCAATGTTGTCATTATGGACATGGCCAACTACAGAGCAGAGGCGATGAGACAGTTATCCGATGAAGCCTGCTACGAACTGATAAATTGGGAGACATACAAAGCAACGATTAAGGAATTCCATGATCACATGTCCAATTGGTACCACCAAGGCTTACTGGACATCGAGGAATATAGATTTTTGAGAACTGACAATCCACGGATTCCGTGTTTGTACTTTCTGCCGAAAATACACAAAGACGCCATTAATCCACCAGGGCGTCCCATAGTTTCCTCTAATGGTGGCCTGCTAGAGAATACATCTATTTTTTTGGATATTTTTCTATCTAAATATGTGTTGAATTTACGATCGTATTGTAAGGACAGTTCAGATTTTTTACGGAGGTTACACGATGTCCAATGGGAACAAGGCTATCATATGATAGCATTGGACATTTGCTCGCTATATACATGTATTGAACAGACCATAGGTGTATCTGCATGTATGTATTTTCTCAAAAGCAGACATATCAGTCTTATGCAACACAATAAGATGTTGGAAACTATGATGCTTTTCTGTCTTCAACAGAATATTTTTCTTTTTGAAAAATCTGTGTACCGACAACGATCTGGTACTGCCATGGGCACCTGTTTCGCCCCCAGCCTGGCAAATTTGTTCCTGGGCTGGTGGGAGGAACAGGTGGTTTGGACGGAGAGGTTTGAGCGTTATACTGATCATGTATTAATATGGATCAGGTATATCGACGACCTATTCCTGATCTGGGATGGGTCAGAATCCTTGGCCAAGGAATTCATTCACGAGCTGGGAGTAAATGATCTTAATCTAAAATTTACACATAAGATTGACACAAATTATTGTGAGTTCTTGGACACAATAGTTGAGGTCAAGCAGAATTGAATCTCAACGCGTTTGTTTCGTAAGGAAACGGCGGGGAACACCGTATTGCATGCGGCGAGCCACCATCCCATCCCCTTGGTTAATAGCATCCCTTATGGGGAGGTGTTGCGGGCTCGCCGCAATTGCAGCACAAATGAGGATTTCCAGATTGAGCAGGATAATATCACCACACGCTTTAGAAATAGAGGCTACAAGGATAGTGTATTACACAAGGCCAAAGAGAAGGCCAGCAGCTTCACACAGAGTGAGCTGTTATTTAATCCATCTAAAACTAAAATCAAGAAGAGTGTGCAGAAAGACAATATAGCACCACGGATGATTACCACCTTCAGTAAAGGTGCGTGGGCCCTAAAGAAAGCTATGAAAGCCCATTGGAATCTGTTGGTGGCAGATCCTATAATAGGTGACAATGTGGGTAACAGCCCACAGGTCACATACAAGCGAGCAAGGTCACTTAAGGATCGGTTAGTTCATAGCTATTCCCCTGATAATCCACAAAAGAATTGGTTAACAGCACTGAATGGGTTCACTACTTGTGGAATGTGTAAAGCCTGCCATAATGGCAGAAACTGCAAGGAGTACACGACAAGCTTAGGTGGCACCAAGAAAATCACACAAAGTATAAATTGTAACAGTGATTTTGCTGTCTACGTGCTGGAGTGCCCTTGTGGTCTCCGGTACGTAGGCAGCACCAAGCTTCCACTAAAACAACGCATATTACAGCATCTGAGAGCCGTTAAGAATTGTGATTTCAACTATCCTGTTGCTCGGCATTTTGCCGATAAACATAAAAGTAATGTCCAGTATCTAGCTTTTTATGGTATAGACAGGATTCCAGTGCACATACGAGGTGGAAACAGAGAGAAAAACCTCAGGGTTCTTGAGTCTAAGTATATAATAGAATTGGACTGCAAGACACCGAAAGGCTTGAATGGAGGAGAGGAACTTGCCACCCATATAGGCCGCTAATCTTGGAGTTTCTGTTCTGTTCTTCTCTATCTCTACTTTTTCAGTAATTTTAAACAGTTGTAAGTAGCTATCACGTCACTTTTTAAGTAGGACCTTTACATTTGAAGCATGGGCATAGACCGCAATTGCGATCTTATTATTCAGGTACAATATGGTTATCAACTCTAGTACCCTATCCATTGCTTGAACTGTATAAGGTCCCGGTTATGTGTGTCTGGGCTTTTGTGTTCACTTATTGCACATAGAGCGTAGTTGCTCTTGTATTTTTAACACTTACACTTTTTACTTCTTTAGCACTTTACCTAAGGTCTTTTTCCTGGCTGTATGACTATTCTAATTGGGACGACATAGTAATTTGAGGCATACATATATATATATATATGTTTTTTCAGTTTCACGATGGGTTTTTTGGGGTTTTGAGGCCATTTGCTTTGCATTGACCATTAAGCCTCATAATATAAAATGTATATATTACTCTGCCGCCACGGTGACTAACCGGGACACCTGGATTTGCCTCATCAGACGAGATTGTGTAGGTCTGTTGTAGTGTAGTTCAATTCAATAAGACCTGTTAATATGGCATTGAGTCGGTCATAATATTCATGGCCGATTGGTTGAGATTGCAAAAGTCTGTCCTTGGGCAATATAATTCCATTGGAAGTGGTATATTGCCTTGTATTTGAATGAAAACATTTATACACGACTTGATTGTAAAGCAGATCCACTGTGGCCTGCAATGTGATTGGGTGCTGGTTAGGGATAGTCTGCCATGATAGGGCATCATATTAGTCTGCCGTACCATAGTTAAATCCTATAGGATGCCACATTGCAGCATTTGGTCAGTCCCTATTTTTATCGTTCACCAAATAGGACCTTAGGAGCCTGCTGCAGCGCATTGAATGCGGCATGTTGGCTTTTAACATTTCTTTAGGCTCTAGTATGGCGCCACACCTATGATACACTCTTATTGCACTTGTATAATCATTAAGTGTAGTCCAGTTATGATGAACTAATACAAATTATAATTCCGAATAAAACTTTATTGTTCACTATACGATTATAAGTGACGGTGGGTGAAATTGAATTCCGCTGTTCACTGTTGTTTTGATCAAGATGTGTAAATATACAGAGTATGGGAGTGTCGGCAGAGCAAAGCCATATATACAGAAATGATTATATTATCTTATTTTGTCTATGATGCGGTGTGTTGAAATTAGGTATTGAAAACTTTATTGAATTCTATCGTATGCCTTAGTACAGAAGAATCGGTTATCCAAACGCATCAATATAAATTGCCACGTACACTGCTAAACAGTTAGAAATTTGTGATTGTGAAGAACTGATTAATTAACAATACACTATTTATTATAATATTATTTAGTGATTATCACATTTGTTATACTGTGGATAAGTGGATTTGTACGACCCACGGAAGTATTTTTTCTATGTCGCTTAACCTTTGGTTGTATTTCTATGGGAAATTGCAGTACAGGAAATTGCTTGACAAAGGCTTAACGCCGAAACGCGTCGCCCTTTGGTTTGTGCACAATAAAATTTGTGCTTCTTCTGGTGTGCCGCATCTCGTTATTTTGGACGAATCAAACAAAATACGGAAATCCCTTTATGTTAAACGCCTGCTGCCGCCGTTTGCAGGCACCAACGCCGGAGGCTGGGAACTACGAAGTGCAGCATCTGTGACTTTCATATATATATATATATATATATATATATATATATATATATATATATATATATATATCAAGGCTCGTAGGGGTGTCCACACTTCAAGCAGCACTCGAACGCGTTTAAGCTTTCCCCCTTTAAAAGCTTTATTGGTATGCAGACAGCTTTCCTCAGTATCTTCTAAGGCACACGACCAAAGCCTTACGCGTTTTGTTAAAACTTCCTCAGAGGCATATCGGTCGAAAGAAGCATTACGGGCCACACCTCCTCATTTAAACCAAATTATACGCTGATATGCAGCTGCTCTGAATGAGCCTGTACGTGCAGGTTTTCTGGGAGGTGTAGTCCATGTTTTTAAAATTCCCCTACGAGCCTTGATATATATTCACTGAAAAAACCAAAGGTTACAGAGACGTTGTAGATAGGCTCAGATTTCACTAGAACAAAACCATTGAAATTCAGCAGTTTTAGTTCCCTAAGCTAACTATAACTTACGCCCTCGCAATGCACTGCTGATGACCTCACATATTACATCACTCATGGCATGATCAGTGACATCACTGATGACATAATTTATGACATCTCAAATGACATCACTGATGACATCATCCACTGAGTGTGTTTCGTAAAAGTTTCTGAGAGTTAAAGATATATACTAAGATACTGCATAAGTTAAATTACTATTCTTTTTGTAGTACTAATGAGTGATATTGTTTCTAATATATGTCATCTCGGTGGCACTGTTACTGTCTGTATTAGTGTGGGAGTGGGTGTCTAAGTGGCTGTATGGGTGTGTGAGTGGATGTATGGGTGAATAAGTAGGTGTGTGAGTAGCTGTATGGGTGAGTGTGTGTGTGAGTGGCTGTATGGGTGGGTGAGTGTGTGTTAGTGGCTGTATCGGTGACTGTGGTGGCAGTGTGAGTGGCTCTATGGGTGGATGAGTGTGTATGTGGCTGTATGGGTGACTGAGTGGCTGTGTGAATGGCTCTATGGGTGAGTGACTGGGTGTGTAAGTAGATGTATGCGTAAGTGAGTGGCTGTTTGACTGGGTGTATGGGTATGTGAGTGGGTGTATAAGTGGCTGTTTTGCACAGTAAGTATTTGTGTGAATGGCTGTACAGATAAATGAGTGGGCATGTGAATGATTGTATGATGTGTGAATGGGTATTTAAGTGGTTTTGTGGATGAGTAAATGGATGTGTGAGTGACTGTATGGTTGAATGAGTAGCTCTGTTAGTAGCTGTATGGGTGAGTGAGTGGCTGTGTGAGTGGCTGTATCGGTAGTGAGTGGTTGTGTGAGTGGCTGTATGGGTGTGTGAATGGGCATGTGAGTGGTTTTGTGGGTGTGTGAGTATCTGTATGGGTCTGTGAGTGGCTGTATGGGTGAGCGAGTGGTTGTGTGAGTGGCTGCATGAGTGAGTGTGTATGTCAGGAGTTGTATGGGTCTGTGAATGGGTATGTGAGTGGTTGTGTGGGTGTGCAAGTGGGTGTATAAGAGGTTGTATGGGGGTATGAGTGGGTGTGTGATTGGTTCTGTGAATGATGTCATGAGTGATGCCATTTGAGATGTCATCAATGATGTCATCAGTGATGTCACTGACCATGTCATGAGTGATGTAATATGTGAGGTCATAAGCAGTGCATTGCATTGCGGGGGTGTATGCTATAGTTAGGTTAGGTAACTATAACTGCTGAATTTCAGTGGTTTTGTACGAGTGAAATCTGAGCCTAACTATAATGTTCTTGTAACCTTTGGTTTTTTCAGTGAATTTCTACGTTAAAAAAAATTTCAATTTCCTAACTATGACGTCCCTGTAACCATTGGTTTTTTCAGGGAATTTCAACTTTTTGTTCATTTTATTTTCTAACTGTAACCTGTAACCTTTGAGAGTGGGTGTGTGAGTGGATGTATAGGTGTGGCTGTATGGGTCTCTGATTGGGTGTGTGAGTGGGTTTGTGGGTGTGTGAGTGGCTGTATGGGTCTATGAGTGGATGTGTGAGTGCCTGTAGGTGTGTGTACATAGCTGTGTAAGTAGGTGTATGAGTGCCTGTGTGGATCTGTGAGTGGGTGTATGAGTGTATGTGTAGGTTTGTGAGTGGGTGCATGGGTGTCTGAGTAGGTCTGTGACTGGATGCGTGAGTGTCTGAGTGGATCTGTGAGTGGGTGCATGAGTGTCTGAATGGGTCTGTGAGTTGGTGTGTGAGTGTCTGAAAGGGTCTGTGAGTGGGTGCATGAGTCTCTGAGTGGGTCTATGAGTGGGTGCGTAAGTGTTTGAGTGTGTCAGTGAGTTGGTGTGTGAGTGTCTGAGTGGGTGCAGGAGTGGGTGCTGGAGTCTCTGACTGGGTCTGTGAATGAGTGCATGCATCTCTGTGTGGATCTGTGAGTGGGCACGTGAGTGTCTGAATGCCTCTTTTTGCTCATTTCTGTTCTCTATTTTGCCTCTTTCTGCATGTTTCTCACCTTTTTCTTTGCCTTTTTCTGCTCATTGCTGACCTTTATTTTGCTTCGTTCTGCAAACTTTTCACCTTTTTTTGCCTGTTTCTGCTCATTTTTGACCTTAACTCTGCCTCTTTCTGCTCGTTTCTCACTTTTATTCTGCTTCTTGCTGCTCGTTTCTGACCTCTATTATGCCTGTTTCTGACCTCTATTTTGCCTTTCTGCTAGTTTCTCACCTTTATTTTGCCTCTTTCTGCTCATTTCTGACCTTTACTCTGCCTCTTTCTGCTAGTTTCTCACCTTTATTCTGCCTCTTGCCGCTCATTTATGACCTCTATTTTGCATCTTTCTGCTTGTTGCTGACCTTCATTTTGCCTCTTTCTGCTCTTTTCTGACCTTTATTCTGCCCGTCTGCTCATTTCTCACCTTCATTTTGCCTCTTTCTGCTCGTTTATGACCTTTATTCTGCCTCTTTCTGCTCGTTGCTGAGATCTATTCTGCCTCTTTCTGCTCCGTTCTCACCTTTAACCTACTCTTTCTGCTTGTTTCTCACTTATCTTGCCTCTTTCTGCTCGTTGCTGACCTTTATTCTGCATCTTTTTTGCTTGTTGCTAACCTTTATTCTGCCTTTTTTTGCTTGTTGCTGACCTTTATTTTGCCTCTTTCAGCTCGTTTCTGCCCTTTATCTTGCCTCTTTCTGCTCGTTGCTGACCTTTTTTCTAAATCTTTCTTCTTGTTTCTGTCCTTAATTCTGTCTCTTTCTGCTCGTTTCTGACCTTTATTCTGCCTCTTATTGCTCGTTTTGGACCTCTATTTTGCCTCTTTATGCTCATTTCTTACCTTTATTCAGCCTCTTTCTGCTCATTTCTCACATTTTTTGCCTCTTTCTTTCTTCTCATTGCTGACCTTTATGTTGCCTCTTTCTGCTAATTTCTCACCTTATTTTGCCTCTTTCCCTCATTTCTGACCTCTATTTTGCCTATTTCTGCTCGTTTCTGACCTCTATTTTGCCTTTCTGCTCGTTTCTCACTCTTATTTAGCCTATTTCTGCTAATTTCTGACCTCTATTTTCCCTCTTTCTGCTAATTTCTGACCTATATTTTGCATCTTTCTGCTTGTTGCTGACCTTTATTTTGCCTCTTTCTGCTCATTTTTGACTCTTATTCTGCCTCTTTCTGCTCGTTTCTCACCTTTATTTTGCCTCTTTCTGCTAGTTTATGACCTTTATTCTGCCTCTTTCTGCTCGTTGCTGACCTTTATTCTGCCTCTTTCTGCTCATTTCTCACCTTAATTCTGCCTCTTTCTGCTCTTTTCCCCGGGGACCGTGGGGGGGGAGCCTCAAGGCCCCACGGTCCCAGTCAGCTTTTTGTCTCCTGTGGGAGCCAGCATTGCTCTCACAGACAGGGAGCTGCTAAACATGCAGTTCCCTGTCTGTGAGAGCAATTGTTTCATCTGTCTCCCTGCCTGTTTGACAGAGAGCAGGGAAAGAGATGAAACCTCAGCTTCCAGCAAGCGAGAGCATTTTGTCAGCTCCTGCTTGCTGGAAGTGGAGTTTTGCTTTGACTTGGCGGGAGCACCTCATACATAGCAGGAGCCGATCCTGGGGTGTGGCGTTCCCCAGGGCCATTATTGGCTCCAGGAGGGGCAATGTGGCCCCCTCCTTTCACTTTTACGGGCCTGCCCTCGGGAGGTGGTGCTTCTCGGGGTCAAGAGTGGCCCCTCATTCTTTAAAAGAAACAGAAAGTCCTGGGTAGGTGGTGGTCCCCGGGGCGCGGGGGCCCGCTAGCCCCCGCTCAATATTTAAGGTAGCCTCACGGAGGGGGTGGTCCCTGGGACATTTTTAAGCCCTTGGATGGGGGCCCTGTATGCCACCCTTCATTTTTTTAATAATCTGCGCATGCCCCCGGGACCTGGCCCACCCGGGGGCTATAATTAAAACATATGCAAAAACAACAATTGATGGACAGAATGCAGAACAATGTCATACATTCACCCCAGTACAGAGATCTGGGCCTAAATCCATAGTTTTTTTGCTCACCATGCCATTCCAGTTTGGACCCAGCCATATGCAAATCAGTCTTGACCCAGCGCCCAATGGGAACAGTCCAGCCCGAACTGCCAGGCCAGGTCCTCCCTGGACTGGAATCAAGCATCCTAGGACTGGTTTCGGACTTTCAGCCCTCATCAGCCAGGATAGATTGACTCCAGTGGCATGGAGAGCACGGGACCCACGTCTGGGCATACCCGTCCCACTCGGGGTGACAAATGCAAAAACAACAATTGATGGACAGAATGCAGAACAATGTCGTACATTCACCCCAGTACAGAGATCTGGGCCTAAATCCATCGTTTTTTTGCTCACCATGCCATTCCAGTTTGGACCCAGCCATATGCAAATCAGTCTTGACCCTGCGCCCAATGGGAACAGTCCAGCCCGAACTGCCAGGCCAGGTCCTCCCTGGACTGGAATCAAGCATCCTAGGACCAGTTTCGGACTTTCAGCCCTCATCAGCCAGGATAGCTTGACTCCAGTGGCATGTAGAGCACGGGACCCACGTCTGGGCATACCCGTCCCAGTCGGGGTGACAAATGCAAAAACAACAATTGATGGACAGAATGCAGAACAATGTCGTACATTCACCCCAGTACAGAGATCTGGGCCTAAATCCATCGTTTTTTTGCTCACCATGCCATTCCAGTTTGGACCCAGCCATATGTCTGAACTGGGGTGGCGGAGTGAGCTAAAGAATGATGATGGATTAAACCCTGATCAGTTGACTGGGGGTGAGTGCTTGCAATGTTCAACCCTCCGTCCATCATCCCCTTTGGTTTTGCTATGTTCGCCCTAAGTTGGCAGGGTATGCCCAGACGTGGGTCCCTTGCTCACTTTGCCACTGGATTCAAGATAGCCTGGCTGATGACGGCTGTAAGCCAGAAACCGGTCCCAGGATGCTTGTTTCCGGTCCAGGGAAGACATGGCTTGGCAGTTCGGGCTGGACTGTTCCCATGAGGCACAGGGTCAGACTGATTTGCATATGGCCATGTCTGAACTGGGGTGGTGGAGTGAGCTAAAGAATGATGATGGATTAAACCCAGATCAGTTGACTGGGGGTTAGTGCTTGCAATGTTCAACCCTCCGTCCATCATCCCCTTTGGTTTTGCTATGTTCGCCCTAAGTTGGCAGGGTATGCCCAGACGTGGGTCCCTTGCTCACTTTGCCACTGGATTCAAGATAGCCTGGCTGATGACGGCTGTAAGCCAGACACCGGTCCCAGGATGCTTGTTTCCGGTCCAGGGAAGACATGGCTTGGCAGTTCGGGCTGGACTGTTCCCATGAGGCACAGGGTCAGACTGATTTGCATATGGCCAGGGCTGAACTGGGGTGGCGGAGTGAGCTAAAGAATGATGATGGATTAAACCCAGATCAGTTGACTGGGGGTGAGTGCTTGCTATGTTCAACACTCCGTCCATCATCCCCTTTGGTTTTGCTATGTTCGCCCTAAGTTGGCAGGGTATGCCCAGACGTGGGTCCCTTGCTCACTTTGCCACTGGATTCAAGATAGCCTGGCTGATGACGGCTGTAAGTCAGAAACCGGTCCCAGGATGCTTGTTTCCGGTCCAGGGAAGACATGGCTTGGCAGTTCGGGCTGGACTGTTCCCATGAGGCACAGGGTCAGACTGATTTGCATATGGCCATGTCTGAACTGGGGTGGCGGAGTGAGCTAAAGAATGATGATGGATTAAACCCAGATCAGTTGACTGGGGGTGAGTGCTTGCTATGTTCAACACTCCATCCATCATCCTCCTTGCTTTTGCTATGTTCGCCCTAAGTTGGCAGGGTATGCCCACACGTGGGTCCCTTGCTCACTTTGCCACTGGATTCAAGATAGCCTGGCTGATGACGGCTGTAAGCCAGAAACCGGTCCCAGGATGCTTGTTTCCAGTCCAGGGAAGACATGGCTTGGCAGTTCGGGCTGGACTGTTCCCATGAGGCACAGGGGTCAGACTGATTTGCATATGGCCATGTCTGAACTGGGGTGGTGGAGTGAGCTAAAGAATGATGATGGATTAAACCCAGATCAGTTGACTGGGGGTGAGTGTTTGATTGGCTCAAACGTTCCGTCCATCATCCCCTTTTGTATCGCTTTGTTCGCCCTAAGTTGGCGGGGGTATGCCCAGACGTGGGTCCCTTGCTCACTTTGCCACTGGATTCAAGCAAGCCTGGCTGATGACGGCTGGAATGCCAGAAACCGGTCCTAGGATGCTTGTTTCCGGTCCAGGGAAGACATGGCTTGGCAGTTCGGGCTGGACTGTTCCCATGAGGCACAGGGTCAGACTGATTTGCATATGGCCATGTCTGAACTGGGGTGGTGGAGTGAGCTAAAGAATGATGATGGATTAAACCCAGATCAGTTGACTGGGGGTGAGTGTTTGATTGGCTCAAACGTTCCGTCCATCATCCCCTTTTGTATCGCTTTGTTCGCCCTAAGTTGGCGGGGTATGCCCAGACGTGGGTCCCTTGCTCACTTCGCCACTGGATTCAATCAAGCCTGGCTGATGACGGCTGGAATGCCAGAAACCGGTCCTAGGATGCTTGTTTCCGGTCCAGGGAAGACATGGCTTGGCAGTTCGGGCTGGACTGTTCCCATGAGGCACAGGGTCAGACTGATTTGCATATGGCCATGTCTGAACTGGGGTGGTGGAGTGAGCTAAAGAATGATGATGGATTAAACCCAGATCAGTTGACTGGGGGTGAGTGTTTGATTGGCTCAAACGTTCCGTCCATCATCCCCTTTTGTATCGCTTTGTTCGCCCTAAGTTGGCGGGGGTATGCCCAGACGTGGGTCCCTTGCTCACTTTGCCACTGGATTCAAGCAAGCCTGGCTGATGACGGCTGGAATGCCAGAAACCGGTCCTAGGATGCTTGTTTCCGGTCCAGGGAAGACATGGCTTGGCAGTTCGGGCTGGACTGTTCCCATGAGGCACAGGGTCAGACTGATTTGCATATGGCCATGTCTGAACTGGGGTGGTGGAGTGAGCTAAAGAATGATGATGGATTAAACCCAGATCAGTTGACTGGGGGTGAGTGTTTGATTGGCTCAAACGTTCCGTCCATCATCCCCTTTTGTATCGCTTTGTTCGCCTCTAAGTTGGCGGGGTATGCCCAGACGTGGGTCCCTTGCTCACTTTGCCACTGCATTCAAGCAAGCCTGGCTGATGACGGCTGGAATGCCAGAAACCGGTCCTAGGATGCTTGTTTCCGGTCCAGGGAAGACATGGCTTGGCAGTTTGGGCTGGACTGTTCCCATGAGGCACAGGGTCAGACTGATTTGCATATGGCCATGTCTGAACTGGGGTGGTGGAGTGAGCTAAAGAATGATGATGGATTAAACCCAGATCAGTTGACTGGGGGTGAGTGTTTGATTGGCTCAAACGTTCCGTCCATCATCCCCTTTTGTATCGCTTTGTTCGCCCTAAGTTGGCGGGGGTATGCCCAGACGTGGGTCCCTTGCTCACTTTGCCACTGGATTCAAGCAAGCCTGGCTGATGACGGCTGGAATGCCAGAAACCGGTCCTAGGATGCTTGTTTCCGGTCCAGGGAAGACATGGCTTGGCAGTTCGGGCTGGACTGTTCCCATGAGGCACAGGGTCAGACTGATTTGCATATGGCCATGTCTGAACTGGGGTGGTGGAGTGAGCTAAAGAATGATGATGGATTAAACCCAGATCAGTTGACTGGGGGTGAGTGTTTGATTGGCTCAAACGTTCCGTCCATCATCCCCTTTTGTATCGCTTTGTTCGCCCTAAGTTGGCGGGGGTATGCCCAGACGTGGGTCCCTTGCTCACTTTGCCACTGGATTCAAGCAAGCCTGGCTGATGACGGCTGGAATGCCAGAAACCGGTCCTAGGATGCTTGTTTCCGGTCCAGGGAAGACATGGCTTGGCAGTTCGGGCTGGACTGTTCCCATGAGGCACAGGGTCAGACTGATTTGCATATGGCCATGTCTGAACTGGGGTGGTGGAGTGAGCTAAAGAATGATGATGGATTAAACCCAGATCAGTTGACTGGGGGTGAGTGTTTGATTGGCTCAAACGTTCCGTCCATCATCCCCTTTTGTATCGATATGACGGCTGAAAGCCAGAAACCGGTCCCAGGATGCTTGTTTCCGGTCCAGGGAAGACATGGCTTGGCAGTTCGGGCTGGACTGTTGCCATGAGGCACAGGGTCAGACTGATTTGCATATGGCCATGTCTGAACTGGGGTGGCGGAGTGAGCTAAAGAATGATGATGGATTAAACCCAGATCAGTTGACTGGGGGTGAGTGATTGCAATGTTCAACACTCCGTCCATCATCCCCCTTGGTTTTTCTATGTTCGCCCTAAGTTGGCAGGGTATGCCCAGACGTGGGTCCCTTGCTCACTTTGCCACTGGATTCAAGATAGCCTGGCTGATGACGGCTGTAAGCCAGAAACCGGTCCCAGGATGCTTGTTTCCAGTCCAGGGAAGACATGGCTTGGCAGTTTGGGCTGGACTGTTCCCATGAGGCACAGGGTCAGACTGATTTGCATATGGCCATGTCTGAACTGGGGTGGCGGAGTGAGCTAAAGAATGATGATGGATTAAACCCAGATCAGTTGACTGGGGGTGAGTGTTTGCAATGTTCAACACTCCGTCCATCATCCCCTTTGGTTTTGCTATGTTCGCCCTAAGTTGGCAGGGTATGCCCAGACGTGGGTCCCTTGCTCACTTTGCCACTGGATTCAAGATAGCCTGGCTGATGACGGCTGTAAGCCAGAAACCGGTCCCAGGATGCTTGTTTCCGGTCCAGGGAAGACATGGCTTGGCAGTTTGGGCTGGACTGTTCCCATGAGGCACAGGGTCAGACTGATTTGCATATGGCCATGTCTGAACTGGGGTGGTGGAGTGAGCTAAAGAATGATGATGGATTAAACCCAGATCAGTTGACTGGGGGTGAGTGCTTGCAATGTTCAACACTCCGTCCATCATCCCCTTTGGTTTTGCTATAATTAAAACAAGCGCAAGAGTCTGCGCTTGTTTTCTTTTTTAAATTCACGCTGCTATTCACAAATATTTTAAGAAAATTGCTGTGAATTAAAAAAATGCTTTTATGCAGTGGTTAGGTTCTAGGGGTACCCCAAGACCATGGCTTGGGGGTTAGGGTATTTCTACCCTGCCCCCTTTTCTTTTTTCCCCATATTGTTTGTGGGACTGAAGCTGAGTCCCAAGATGGCTGTCAACTCCTGGTTGAAGTGTTGGCAGCCAATCAGAGCTCTGCATTTCCCTGCACAGGCTTGTTATTATTCGTGAATTAGCAGCAATCACAGATATACAAAATTAGATTTCCTTAAATTTCTCAACAACTATTGAACAGTTTTACACCAAATAACTAAAAGCGTAATCTGCTGACCAAAATCTAACTTCCTGCCAAATTCGGTGTAATTCCATCCAGCGGTTCGGGCTGCAGGCATGTCTAAAGCTCCTATGGGAATCGTCGTTTGAAACACATTTTTTTTTACCACCCTCCTTTTTCTTGGCTCCCTCTTGACGGATCGCACCGAAACATACTATGTGCAACAAGAATCAATGGCGCACTTTTTAAAAAAAATCTGTGAAGATTTGTCAAATGGCGCCAAAGATATAGGCAAGTCAAAAAAAGCTTTTTCTATGGAAACATGGTTCCTAACTGTAACTACCTACTGGCGACCACCAGTAGGTAATATATAAATATTCACTGAAAAAAACTAAGGTTACAGGGACGTTATAGTTAGGTTCAGATTTTCCAAACACAAAACCATAGAAATTCAGAAGTTATAGTTATCCTAAGCAACTATAACTCGTGCCCCAAGGTAACTTTAACTTGCGCCCCCGCCATGCACATTATTCTCATCAATACTTTCACTCCAAAAGTTGCAGTGATATTATTAATGATGTCATAGAAGATGTCATTAGTGATGTAATATGTGGGATAATTTACAGTGCATCGGGAGAAGGTGAGTCATAGTTACCTTAGGGCATGAGTTACATTTACTTGAGAGAACTATAACTATCACTGCTGAATTTCTATGGTTTTGTGTGTGTAAAATCTGAACCTAACTATAATGTCCCTGTAACTTTTGATTTTTTCAGTGAATTTCTAAGGTTTTTTATTTTTATTTCCTGACTATAACGATCCTCTAACCTTAGTTTTTTTTCAATAAATTGTTTTGAATATAAATTGTACTACAATTTGACCCATAAGTTCAATTTACTAATATATATTTTCACAAGTTTATAAATACATTTTATTCACAGATTTATTCTTATCATATATTAAAAAAAAAGTATAAAAAGTTAAGGTAAGGTAGCTTATGTAGTCTTTCTATAAATACAATGCACCAAGTCTTTCTTTTTTTAAATTCATTTTATGGATCCGCGGATCCATCACCAATCCTTGGACAAATAATGGGTCTGCCGGTTATATTACACATATTCAACACTAAAACATCAACACATTTAATACAAACATATGGTATCGTAATTTCTATATGTGTGTGACTGCCTGTGGGTGGGTGTGTGAATGGCTGTTTGAGTGACTGTGTGGGTGTGTGAGTGGCTATATGGGTGTGTGAGTGGGTGTGTGAGTGGCTGGGTAAGTGAGTGTAGGAGTGGCTGCGTGGCTGTGTGGGTGTGTGAGTGGCTGTGCGAGTTGTTTAGTGGGTGTGTTAATGGCTCTATGGGGTGGGTGTGAGTGGTTGTGTGGGTATATAAGTAGATATGTGAGTGGGTGTGTGAGTGGTTGTGCAGGTTTGTGAGTGGGTGTGTGGGTGTGTGGGTGGCTGTATGGCTGTGTGAGTGGTTGTGTGAGTGCTAGTGTGGGTGTGTGAGTGCATGTGTGAGTGGATTTATAGGTCTGTGAGTGGGTGTGTGAGTGGATTTATAGGTGTGTGAGTGGGTGTGTGAGTGGTTTGTAGGTCTGTGAGTGGGTGTGTGAGTGGCTGTATGGGTGTGTGAGTGGGTGTGCAAGTAGTTCTATGGGTGTGTAATTCAGTGTGTGGTTGTGTGAGTGGGTATGTGAGTGTCTGTGTGGGTCTATGAATGGATGTGTGAGTGGTTTGTGGGTCTGTGAGTGGCTTTGTGAGTGGCTGTGTGAGTCTGTGAGTGGGTGTGTGAGTCGTTTTGTGGGTCTGTGAGTGGGTGTGTGAGTGGCTGTATGAGTGTGTGAGTGGGTATGAGAGTGGTTGTGTGGATGTGTAAGTGGATGTGTGAGTGAGTGTGTGAGTAGGTGTGTGGGTCTGTGAGTGGGTGTATGTGTTTTTTTAATTGGTGTTTGGATCCGCAGATTAGCCACAGAGCACACAGGGGGTCATGCTGAGTGCTGCGGTGTAACTGAGGATCCTCGCACACTAAAAAAAACATTTTTGGACAATTTCTTGCCAATGAGGTCTCCCTCACGTACCCTCCATCAGTCCCATGGGGTGAGGGTACCTCTACCCTGACCCCTACTATCAATTTTAAATTTTATTTCCCGCCCCAAGGAACCATGTCCCATTGCACAAACTAGCAGCCGCAACTTTTCTCTCAAGGGAATCACAGCATTGCTGTTAGCGCATAGATCCGCCAATCCTCCGCGGTGAATTCGCGTCTCTAGATGTACCTGCATTTTTTTCTTTAATAACTCCAAAAATCCTGAACAGATTTACACCAACTTACAAAAAGCACTTTTTCTTGACCAAGATCTAGCTTTCTGCTAAATGTGGTGTAATTCCGTTCAACAGTTCGGGCTGTACTCATGTCTAAAATCCCTATAGGAAACAGCATGGGGGAAATGTGTTTTGGGACTCCCCCTTTTTCTCAACTCCCACTGACAGTTCACCCTGAAACTTTCCTGACAGAAGCTGAAGTGACTGTCAAATTAGTTCAGAAAAGTTTGTGAAGATTCGTTAAATGGCACTAAAGTTATTAGCAAAACAAAGAACGCTCTTCCTTTGGAAACTAGGCCCTAACTATAACTACCTACTGGCGACCATCAGTAGAATATATATATATATTACCGACTGGCAGTCACCAGTAGGTAGTTATAGTTAGGACCTTGTTTCTATTCAAAAAGCGTTTTTTCTTTTGCCAATATCTTTGGCGCCGTTTGACGAATCTTCGCGAAATTTTCAAAACTAATGGTTCACTGAGGTCAGCTCGGTCTTGAAAGTTTCAGGGTGATTCGTCAAGCAGGGGCGAGAAAAAAGGGGGGTCCCAAAACATGTTTTCTCCATGTTAATTTCCATAGGAAACTTTAGACAAAGCTACAGCCCGAACAGCTGAACGGAATTACACCAAATTTGGCAAACGGGTAGCTCTTGGTTCAGAAAGCGTGCTTTTTTTCAAACGGTGTAAATCTGTTCAGTAGTTCCTGAGAAATTCAAAAAAGAAAAATATCGATATCTGGTGGCCGGGGAGGATTTGCGAACCCTCCCGAGCACCAGCTTCATTCTGATTGGCTGCCAACACTCCAAACCAAAAAGTGTTGGCAGCCATCTTGTCACAAGAAAACAGTAAAAAAAAGATACAAATCAAGAAAAGGGGGCAGGTTAGAAATACCCTGACCCCCTAGGCCTGCTCAGGGGGTCCCACAAGGAGCCCCAGGGCCAAAAAAAGCATTAAAAAAAATAAAATCGGCAGAATTCGCGGGTGCTCGAATCCCGCCGAAAAATTAAAAAAAACGAAGCGCGGGCTCCCACACTTCGTTTTCTATAAGCCCCCGGGTGGGCCAGGTTCCGGGGGCAATACCTAATTATATAGCGGGGGCCCACGGGGGCACCCACAGCCCCAGGGACTGCCACCTCCCCGGGCTTAGTTTATCAGATGCGGGGGGCATGCGGCCCCCCGCAGCCCTGGGGACCGCCACCTCCCTGGGGCTTCTTTTTAAAAAATGCTTGGGGGGCTCCTGCCCCCCCACACTGCCCCGGGGACCGCCACCTCCCCGGGGCATTGTTATTTTAGGGCGGGGCCTCGCGGGGCCCCCAAGCCCTGGGGACTGACACCTCCCCGGGGCTATAATTTATTTAGGTCGGGGGGCCTCGCGGGCCCCCGCAAGCCCCGGGGACCACCACCTCCCTGGGGCTAAATGATTTAAATGCTGGGGGCCACACAGCCCCCCGGCAGCCCCGGGGACCACCACCTCCCTGGGGCTACTTTGAAAAACAAAGTGTGGGGTGGCTCCAGCCCCCCACACTTTCCCGGGGACCACCACCTCCCCGGGGCACTCTTGATCAAAATGAGGGGGTCCGTTGCGGACCCCCGGGGACCACCACCTCCCTGGGGCTTTAAACAGTTGGGAGGGGGACCACCCGGCCCCCCTCCAGGAGCCCTCCCTGGCCCTGGGGACCGCCATCCCCCAGGGCCGGCTCCTGCAATGTCCCGGGGAAACCTGCTCTCACTTCCAAGAAGCAAAGCAGATTGCTTTTGGACAAGGGGAGCTGCATGTCAGCAGCTCCCCTTGTTCAAAAGCAATGCAGGCTCCCACAGGAGGCGGGGAGCCGGCTGGGACCGCGGGGGCATTGGGGCTCCCCGGGGCCGAAAATTGCCCGGGAGAAAGGGCCGCGCAAACCCCCTCCCTTTAAAAAAAAAAAAAAGAATGACCAAGACCCGGGGGATGGGGTTCCCGGGGCCAAAAATGGACCGGGAAGGGGGCCACGCTGCCCCCCTCCCTTTTTTAATGTAATTTTTTTTTCAAAAGAAGGCAGGGTCCCGGGGAATGGGGTCCCCGGTGCCCAAATTGGCCTCAGGAGGGGGGCAACGCGGGCCCCCTCCAAAAAAAAAAAAAAAGGCTGGGTATGCCCCGGGGGACGGGGTCCCCGGGGCCAAAAGTGGCCCAAGGAAGGGGGGCCACGCGGCCCCCCTCCCATAAAATAAAAAAAGTTTTAAAAAAAAGAAACCGGCCCCGCCCCCTCTCTGCACGACTCTGCAAACGCGCCTCCTGGCGCGCTCTGGGTTGGGGTATAAAGTCTGCGTCGCTACTGAGGGTCTCTGGGGGCCAACTAGGCCACCAGGGACCTCCAGTAAGCCCCACACAGTGGGATTGCTGAGAGGTGGTACGAGGCCACGCCCCTTTTTACACCACTCTGCAAACACATTTCTTGGCGCACTGCTGGTAGGGTGATGAGGTCCCCTTGTGTCCTGAGGACTTCAGGACTAAAATGGACTTTATCCCCCAAGCAGTAGTGCGCCAGGACGCAGGTTTGCAGAGTGGTGTAAAGAGGGGGCGTGGCCTCTGACCACTCTCAGCAATCTAGCTGTGTGGGGCTTTTTAGAGGTAACAAGAGGGCTAGTTGGCCCCCAGGGACCCTCAGGAGGCAAGGGGACTTCATCCCCCAACCAAGAGTGTGCCAGGAGGCGCATTTGCACAGTGGTGGAGAAAGGGGGTGTGGCCTGTGTCCACCTCTCAGCAATCCCACTGTGTGGGGCTTACTGGAGGTAACAGGTAGGTTAGTTGACCCTAAGGACCCCCAGCAGCGAAGGGGACTTCACTCCCCATCCAAGAGACTTTCTTCCTTTTTCTGCACATGTCCTACCTATGTAGGCATAGTTAGAAATGAGCATTTAAACAACCTTAGAAATTCACTAAAAAAGCATAGGTTTCAGGGACGTTATAGTTAGAAATTAGCATTTAAAAAACCTTTGAAATTCACTGAAAAAAACATAGGTTTCAGGGACGTTATAGTTAGAAATTAGCGTTTAAAAAACCTTTGAAATTCACTGAAAAAACCATAGATTTCAGCGACGTTATAGTTAGAAATTAGCATTTGAAAAACCTTTGAAATTCACTGAAAAAACCATAGGTTTCAGGGACGTTATAGTTAGAAATTAGCATTTAAAAAACCTTTGAAATTCACATAAAAACCCATAGGTTTCAGGGACGTTATAGTTAGAAATTAGCATTTAAAAAACCTTAGAAATTCACTGAAAAAAACACAGGTTTCAGGGACGTTATAGTTAGTTGGACATTTCACTCGTACAAAACCAGAGAAATTCAGCCGTTATAGTTAGTTCAGCTAACTATAACTCGCGCCCCCGCAATGCACTGCTGATGACATTACATACTACATCACTCATGACATGGTCAGTGACATCACTGATGACATCACTGATGACATCTCAAATGACATCACTGATGACATCATCCAGTGACTGGGTCCACTGAGGTATCTTGGTTGTCATTGCTCTCCCGAACATCAATTTTGCAGGACTTTCACCTGTGATCGAGTGAGGTGTTGAACAATAAGCTCTCAAGGTAGAATTTAACACAGTCTTTAAATCAAGCATTTCAAGAGTAGCACGCTGTACTGCTTTCTTTAGCGTACACATAAAACGCTCAACTAGTCCATTGGCCTGCAGCCACAGAGGTGTGCTCTTCTGATGCTTTATACTCAGATGCTCTAAGAAATCTTTAAACTCACGACTGTAAAATGGAACACCCCATGTCGCAAAGATGCCAACTAGTCTCTCAATTACTTGGAAGGAAAATCGTGAGAATTCATCCACAATCACCATCAAGTGATGTACATTGTCAAGTGGACAGAAAAAGGCAATGGCTACTCTCACCTAGGCATGCTTTGGGAGTTCTGACATGGTTATGGTGTGTTGAGTAACTTTAGTAGAAAGGCAATTGCACAGATGGCATGCCTTTAGTTTCTTCTCAACCCGCTCATTGCTATATGGAAACAAGACTCGGTCTAGGAGAGCTTGTTTTGTTCCAACGATTTCATGATGTCCTTCGTGGGCCACTTCAATCATCTTCCGCCTCAGACTGTCCGGAATCAGGATTCTCAACCCTCACAATATAACTCCTTCCTGAGTTATGGACAGTTCATCTTTGGCATTCTTGTATTGTTGATATTCACCATCACTGGTGATAGGTCGAGGGTGTCAGTTCCATGACTGATGTGTGATTATAGCTTTCAACTTTAGCATGTCGCTATCATCGCTTGTGGCAGTGATAATGTGGGCTAGCGAAACAGCAATTGGTGTGTTTGATTTTACAATGAAATCGATATAGCCTTCAGCTGTTTTGGATGGGGTACCATGACCTAGGATAGGCACTCTGGAAAAGTAGTCAGCAGGGTTCTAGTGCTTTCCTGGACGATGTACAATGTTATAATTGTACTCTTGTAAACGTAGTCCCCATCGTTCAATACAAGGAGGCATCTTGGTCTTTGGATTGCCAAATATAGTTAGTAAAGCTTGATGATCAGTTACCAGTGTAAAAGGCTTTCCGTACTGGAATACATGGAAATGTTCACAAGCCCATACCATGGCTGAACTTTTATTTCAGGTTGTGAATAAGCACGCTCTGTTTGGGACAAAATCCTACTTGCATATGCCACAATATGCATTCGAGCATTTGGGTGTCCGCTGTGCAAGGATGGCGCCTAACCTGACTGGGCTAGCGTCGACAACAACCTCTGTATGAAGCTTCTGATTGGAATATGCCATTTCAGTCGCATTCTCAATGGCTTGTTTGATTTTCTTAAAACTTTACTCACATTCATGTGATAAATGAAATGAAACATTCTTTTTCGTCAGTGTTCTCAATTTAGCACTTACAGTAGCAAAGTCTTGTATATATCTGGAACAGTAGCTGGCCATGCCAACAAATGAACGCACCATGGAAACATCTTGTGAGGGATCAGCATTTGACAGTGCTTGTACTTTAGTAGGATTGGGTGTCATACCCCCATCATAAAAGAGATGGCAAAAGAATTTTAACTTTGTCTTGTGGAACTCACATATATTGGCATTCAAAGTCAAACCTACAACCGCAAGTAAACAGCATACTTGTGTGAGTGTCTTATCGTGCTCTTTTTGCAAAGCTCCAAAAACGAATATGTCATCGTTGTAATTGAACGCATTCATGACAGGCTGTGTGATAGGGCGAATGACGTTTTGGAAAAGTTCTGCAGCCGATGACACGCTAAAACGTAGTCTTTTCCATTGCAACAGATCAACATGTGTAGCTGCAATTTTCTTCGAGTTTCAACTGATGATAATCTTTATTTAAATCAAGGTGAGAGAAGACCTTTGCACCATTTAATTGCGTTATCATGTCAGCAATGAATGGACCTGGATGTCACTCTCATTCAATTGCCTCGTTTGCCTGGCGCATGTCAACGCATATGCGTACAGCTCCTTCATTGTCTTTTTTGTTGCACTATGAGAGAAACCCATGGTGTGAGACCAGTAGATCGCTCAATGATATCATGCTTAAGTAACAATTCAATTTCTTTTTCAACAGCATCTTGTAAATGAAAAGCAATTTGTCTATGTCTTTGAGCAACAGGACGGATATCCTCATTAATATGCAGCTTTACTTTCATAGTCTTAAGCTTTCCTAACCCATTGAAAAGATGATGGGAATTGACTTACTATTTCATGGTGAGCAGTCATGTTGTAGTTTAAAGAAATCAGTCCCATGTCAGCCGCTGTGCTGAAACTGAGTAGACAGGCACTTGACGATGTACCTTGAAGCAAATGGATGGGTGCTTGCACCTTTGTTTTCTTGTGTTTCATCATTGCTACGAATGAACCTTGACTTTTTAAGAGCATCGAGACAGCCCATTTACACACTTTGGTTTTCGATGGCATCAGTCGCGGTAATGGAGACAATTCATTATATTTCTCCTCAGGCATAATTTTTATCGAAGCACCACTGTCGATCATGAAAGGTATCTGTAGTAACCTGTATTAAACTTATATTCTTACTTTCTCCCTAGCTGCTCAGCCAGATGTGAATGTGATACACAGAATGTTGGTGTGATGGTCTTGAATGGAATGTTGGGGTGCCTTGATGCTTGAGTGTGACAGTTGGTGTATGTGCTGAGCAGCAGGCAGAGTGCTCCTGGTGGGGCTGTTTCACAAGAACTCAACTACTTGTAACTGTAACTAATAAATCTACATGAAACTACATCTTGGCTGTGGACCTCGTTACTACAGATTTTTGGCGACGATCTGGAAACACACCCATGCGTTCTTCTGGATTTACAAGAACTGTTAAAGGACTGGACACACATAAACTAATGAAACCTACAGAAACTAAGGTAAAAGCAACAACTCTGAAGCACCAGGCCTGCCAGCCCCACCAGTGTCCTTATCAGCGGACCGGCCTGGCCTGGACATGCTTCTTTGGCCTACTAATTAAATTTTTCCTAGTGGATAAATTGTGTGATCCTGAGCACTTCACTAGTGTCCTTCCACTAGTCAGCCCCAGCCTGGGCGTATTTGCTTGCTTAAAGGATTGGAGTTTCCTACATGTGTGATACTGTGCAAAACACCTCAAGCATTAAATTTTTTTTTTGTACAGCAATCGGGCCCCCTTAATGGGAAATCGTTGTACTTGGTGCCTTCCCATGTGTCTGCGTTTGGTGTGGAAAGTCTCAACACGCGTTTTGATGTTGGATTACAACGTCACTTTGGCATGTCTTTTGTAATGTCTAAATTACGTACGTTACTTCTGCATGGTCAATTGTGAGATTTTTGGAGGCTCGGTCTCGGTGCCGGCAAACGGAGAAGACTGTTTGATCTCTAAGGGTCCCAGACTGTGGTGAGTTTGTCTGAATGTTTTTGGTGCCTAACGTCAACGATTTTCCTGCAGGGATGCCGGTTTAACCGTTACAATGCTGTTTAAATTTCCAAAAGTGCGCGTGCATCTCACCTTGGTTATGGAGTCACGCTGTGTTCCTGAGAGATCTCCAGTGACGTCTTGTGCTGTATGCAGCTTTTAGGACCTGGCCTGGCAGTTCGGTCTGGACTGTTCCCATGGGGCACAGGGTCAAGACTGATTTGCATATGGCTGGGTCCAAACTGGGGTGGCGTAGTGGGCAAAAGAACAATGGATTTAACCCAGATCTTTTGACTGGGGGAGAATGTTTGCATTGTCAGCATTCCGTCCATCATTTGTTTTCTGTAACACTTTTCGCCCTAAGTGGGATGGGTATGCCCAGACGTGGGTCCCTTGCTCACTGTGCCACTGGATTCAAGCTAGCCTGGCTGAAGAAGGGTGACATACCCTGAAACCGGTCCCAGGATGCTTGTTTCCGGTCCAGGGAGGACCTGGCCTGGCAGTTCGGTCTGGACTGTTCCCATGGGGCACAGGGTCACAACTGATTTGCATATGACTGGGTCCAAACTGGGGTGGCGTAGTGGGCAAAAGAACGATGAATTTAACCCAGATCTTTTGACTGGGGGAGAATGTTTGCATTGTCAGCATTCCGTCCATCATTTGTTTGCTGTAACACTTTTCGCCCTAAGTGGGATGGGTATGCCCAGACGTGGGTCCCTTGCTCACTGTGCCACTGGATTCAAGCTAGCCTGGCTGAAGAAGGGTGACATACCCTGAAACCGGTCCCAGGATGCTTGTTTTCGGTCCAGGGAGGACCTGGCCTGGCAGTTCGGTCTGGACTGTTCCCATGGGGCACAGGATCAAGACTAATTTGCATATGGCTGGGTCCAAACTGGGGTGGCGTAGTGGGCAAAAGAACGATGGATTTAACCCAGATCTTTTGACTGGGGGAGAATGTTTGCATTGTCAGCATTCCGTCCATCATTTGTTTTCTGTAACACTTTTCGCCCTAAGTGGGATGGGTATACCCAGACGTGGGTCCCTTGCTCACTGTGCCACTGGATTCAAGCTAGCCTGGCTGAAGAAGGGTGACATACCCTGAAACCGGTCCCAGGATGCTTGTTTCCAGTCCAGGGAGGACCTGGCCTGGCAGTTCGGTCTGGACTGTTCCCATGGGCAACAGGGTCAAGACTGATTTGCATATGGCTGGGTCCAAACTGGGGTGGCGTAGTGGGCAAAAGAACAATGGATTTAACCCAGATCTTTTGACTGGGGGAGAATGTTTGCATTGTCAGCATTCCGTCCATCATTTGTTTGCTGTAACACTTTTCGCCCTAAGTGGGATGGGTATGCCCAGACGTGGGTCCCTTGCTCACTGTGCCACTGGATTCAAGCTAGCCTGGCTGAAGAAGGGTGACATATCCTGAAACCGGTCCCAGGATGCTTGTTTCCGGTCCAGGGAGGACCTGGCCTGGCAGTTCGGTCTGGACTGTTCCCATGGGGCACAGGGTCAAGACTGATTTGCATATGGCTGGGTCCAAACTGGGGTGGCGTAGTGGGCAAAAGAACGATGGATTTAACCCAGATCTTTTGACTGGGGGAGAATGTTTGCATTGTCAGCATTCCGTCCATCATTTGTTTGCTGTAACACTTTTCGCCCTAAGTGGGATGGGTATGCCCAGACGTGGGTCCCTTGCTCACTGTGCCACTGGATTCAAGCTAGCCTGGCTGAAGAAGGGTGACATACCCTGAAACCGGTCCCAGGATGCTTGTTTCCAGTCCAGGGAGGACCTGGCCTGGCAGTTCGGTCTGGACTGTTCCCATGGGGCACAGGGTCAAGACTGATTTGCATATGGCTGGGTCCAAACTGGGGTGGCGTAGTGGGCAAAAGAACGATGGATTTAACCCAGATCTTTTGACTGGGGGAGAATGTTTGCATTGTCAGCATTCCGTCCATCATTTGTTTGCTGTAACACTTTTCACCCTAAGTGGGATGGGTATGCCCAGACGTGGGTCCCTTGCTCACTGTGCCACTGGATTCAAGCTAGCCTGGCTGAAGAAGGGTGACATACCCTGAAACCGGTCCCAGGATGCTTGTTTCCGGTCCAGGGAGGACCTGGCCGTTCGGTCTGGACTGTTCCCATGGGGCACAGGGTCAAGACTGATTTGCATATGGCTGGGTCCAAACTGGGGTGGCGTAGTGGGCAAAAGAACGATGGATTTAACCCAGATCTTTTGACTGAGGTAGAATGTTTGCATTGTCAGCATTCCGTCCATCATTTGTTTGTTGTAACACGAGAGACGCATCGCAGCACGGAAATGATGGGAGCCATCCGGCTCAGCGTCATGTACGTGCCGCCATTTTCTTTTGCCATCTCTGTGTCCGGCTTCTCTCGTTCTCTCTTGGTGATCCGCAGAGGATGGATCCACCTTTGCAGCGGGACAGGCATTACGATGACGTCGTGGTTGGGACCTGTAGTTTCTCAACAGCATTCCTTATTCAGCTATGGTACTGTGATTTTGGCTGTTTCATACTAGCAGTTTCGTAATTTGCTCATCTTTGAAGTGGTGACATTTGAGCCCTCAAATAGGCTCAGTGTACTGTGTCTGGCTCTTGCCTGTGTTCAGCAAGTCCCAACATCCTACAACTGTTAGTTTCAAGGATCTTTTAGCACCAAGGACACAGTGACACGTTATTGTTTTTCCAGCTAAAACGGTGTTCGGCATTATAACAAGAGCAGTCTATTTGTTCAAGTTTTGATTTTCCAATGTTTCTTTCCGAAGCTGTTTTGGATTTACTCATTTGGGCATAGTTGCTATTGCAGAGTGTTCTGTGCATTATGTTTATTCGGCTTGTGGATTAGTACTGCTATGCTTTACTTTTTGTAATTTCTACTTGCATTTTTACAGGTAATGTGAATATAGTGAAATTTGACATACATTCGACATTCTTGTAGGAGTAATGTTCATCCTTTGCATGTTGTTTTGGGTGATGCCATTCTTTCACATTTGTTTCTTGTCATGTTTGTGGTGTGGCAGCAAACTTACAAATCCATGTTCTATTGATGGTGTTTGTGGTGTGGCAACCATTACACTATTTATACTAGGTTGTCGTGTCTACAATTTACACTACAGACATGTTTACATTTATACACTGTATGTTATATCTCTTACACGTGGGATTGTTAATAGGTTTATTTTGCACGTGTTTTCATTGTTTCAGTGGGGGTTAGTCCCTTTGCATGGGTCACATTACCCTTTCACCAGTGGTGGTTTAAGGGGTGTCTCACAGTTAATGGGTTTTAGTCCTATTCAACATAGTTTTCACAGTTAATGGGTTTTAGTCCCATTCAACACAGTTTTCACAGTTAATGGGTTTTAGTCCCATTCAACACTTTTAGTCATTTCCCTTACAGGAGGGTACTTTCGTGGGGTCTTTTCCCTTATACAGTTTTACCTCCACATAGGGGTTCTAATGGGTACTAGTCCTATGTTTTCTATTGCTCTGTTTACATTTCTAACCTCTAAATAGGGGTTCTAATGGGTACGAGTCCCATGTTTTCTATTGCTCTGTTTACGCTACTAACCTCCACATAGGGGTTCTTATGGGTATGAGTCCCATGTGTTCTATTTTTCTGTTCATGCTACTAACCCCACGTTGGGTTCTAATGGGTTCTAGTCCCATGTGTGCCATTGTTTTGTTCACTCTACTAACCTTTACTTACGGTTTCAAGTTTATGGTGAAGTCACCCTGTGGTACGTGTATTCTTTTATTTGTTTTTTTTACTATGTGCCACACTCGTGGTTGTCTGCCCCTAGGTCATAGTGGCTGTATGGACAGCAGTCAACTTTCTTTTCTTTCTTTCCCATTAACTATTTTCTTAGGTTGTTGTTGGCTGTGGATGTTCTATGTTGTTTCTGGTCCATCTATTCACCTGTGTTTTTGGGGAAGTTCATTCGGGTGTTCTTTAGCTATTATTGCTGTTCTTATATATTTTTACATACGAGGAGGATGGGTGGGTAATATATTATGTGTATTTGTCTATGCATCTCTTCTATCATTGTTTCTATTCTTCTTGTACATCTCCTGTATATTTTCTCTTTGCATTTTCTCTCTCTTGCATTTCTGTCTAAACCTTCCATTTCATTTTCTCTTGTACTTACTCTTGCATACCTGTGTATTTTCTTCCATGCTCACGCTGGATTTTCTTGGTATCTATGCTATGATCCCTTCACGTTTGGGTTCAATTTTCCTCTACTCTTTCACTTTTCCATTTCTTGGGTTCCCTTTGTTTGAACCTTTTCCTTATTTGTGGTTTCTATTTTTGTATTGTGGAAGAAGGGAAGATATGTAGTAACCTGTATTATACTTAAATTCTTACTTTCTCCCTAGCTGCTCAGCCAGTGTGAATGCGATACACGGAATGTTGGTGTGATGGTCTTGAATGGAATGTTGGGGTGCCTGGATGCTTGAGTGTGACAGTTGGAGTATGGGCTGAGCAGCAGGCAGACTGCTCCTGGTGGGGCTGCATCTCTACAACTCAACTACTTGTAACTGAATTTAATAAATCTACTTAAACTACATCTTGGCCACGGACCTCATCACTACAGATTCAAACAGCCATTTATTTTCAGTGTAATCTTTGGACAATGTTTGAATGGCTTTGGTGCTTTAGCATGTCGACTTTTCTGTGACTGACATTTTTCTTCACATGCGGCAAGTCAAGCATGCACATGCTTTTCTGAGGTAAACATCGACATGGTACAGCCATCTTCTTCACATTCACTTGATAATGATCTAGAAGAACCGCTTGACAATGATTTAGATAACAATCGACTTCGTTCAGTGTAGGTTTGCCTTAACTGATGTCGCCGCTTGGCTTTGTGGGTGCGCGTCAAACGTTGCTTCTGAAATGTTCCGGAGGCCATTTTGTCTTTGCACTGTGACGCACTTGCTTTTTCCTTTGCTCTGCAAACCATCACAAAATGGTTCTCCTTCCCACATCCTTTACATATCTGTCCAATAGCAGGACATTTACCTTCGTGTGGAAACGAAAATCCACATCTAAAACACAACTTCTTTTTATTTGTAGACATCACCATGTGTCCTTCAGTCTTTGGCTTTGGCTTACTTTTCACACTCATGACTGATTTGTTCTTGGCACCTCCAGCCTCCATGTCAGCAGCTTGTCTATCGGCACGCTCTTCAGCTCTGGCAGCCATTAACACTCGCTCCAGACTAAGAGTTTCCTTCAACATTCATCGTCTGAACGAATCTGACAAGCTCCATTAATAACTCTAAGATCTATAGCTTCTTCATCATTAAATTAATTGAACGTACAGTGTTTGATGAGTGTGTCGAGTCTCTCCACAAATTCATAGATGGTTTCACCAACTGTCTGTCATTCTTAACTGAAAATGTATCTTTCATAATCTACATTAGGAATTGGATTGAACTTGCGATTCAAAGTTTCTTTAATCTGACGGTTTGTGATTTCTTCATCAGTTCGTAACATTTTCCTTATGACATCTTTTACACCATCACTAGCAAGGTTTTTGAGGTATTTGATCATCTTTTTGCTATCAGTCTCTTCAAGTGCATCATCGAAATCCTCAAATGTCTCTATCAAAACAATCCAATTATCGCCAATATTTTGCTTTTTGACAGTGTCGAAAGGTGGTGGTGGTTTCAGAAAGGCAGAAGCGTTGTAGACCAGTGTGAAACTTACCGACACCGCTAGTGGATCACAGTGATTGGTGTAGGCAACTCAAAGGTGAGGTTTTGCAATGTGCTGGCCTCGGGATCAGGATTGATAAAAGAAATAAACATTAGTTAGAAGTGTTATATTATGCTATGATTAAGCATAAGCATTTTCTGAACTTCCTATGTCGCCTATACCATTTTGCCACCAACTTCTCAAGATATCTAAGGAAAAGGTGAACCTGAAACACCCTTGGGTAGGACCAGATTTGTCGTGCATGCCATAAAAATTACATTAATGTAATTTCAGAGCCTTTGCCTGTTTAACAAATTAAATTGGAAACAGTGCTGTAAAATGTACTACTTGACCCCATTTATGTTTTTCGAAATGATATCAAGGGAAACGCCCCCAGGTCCCCTAGAGAAAGGCAGGCGTGCTGTCTTCACTTGCCCGATGCCATTCACGTCAGCCATTTTGAACCACTATCAAAGATCACAGCCTCCATCTAATATGCTGTATATTTGCTCAACATGTGTCACCAGAACATGCTTCCCCCTTTTGTCTCATGTTTGTCAGATATATCTCGGTGTGACCTAGCAGCACCACTTTGAAGTCTCTAGGCTAGACATAAAATCACCGCTTCACACGCTCACTGGACCATCCTACCCCCACTCGCACACCCTGCTCGAGGGGTACAAAGAGCACCAATGTTATGGGAGGTTTCCATAAAGGCAGTGCCAAAGGTGGTTGTGGCCATCACCAGTGGTAGAATCAGGCAGGGACCTCCTAAGAAAAACCCTGCCCCAGGCACTTATTAATTAATTACTTTATTTATTTAACAAATCAAGCACAGGGACTAACTTCACACACACTCGTTATCTGTCACAGCAAGGCTACTGAAAAGCCCCCTGAAACCTGAAAAGTCACTAAGCTTTAGTCACAAGTTACTGAAAGGCTTAACAACTACCTTACTGATAATAACTGCAGCCAGGCTCTTTTTAGACACTAATCGGTGGGGGGGCTCGGAGGGGGGCACAGTAGAGAGAATTAATCTGCACGGTCTCTGAAACTTATGCAACAGCTGTAGCCCCTCAAAAATTGTATCCCTCTGAAAGTTTAACTGTGGGAATTCCATATCCTAGCAAGGGTCAAACACCCTACAACATCTCAAGTGGGAGATAGGATCAACTCTTGCCACACTTCCGAACCTTCACAAGACGCGGTGTGGTGGGGTACACGAACCAGCAGAGGTTATTCGGCTGGAACCCAAATTTCCACAAGTTTTTGCATCCTACTGATGGTCTGTCTGAGAAGGACTTCTAGAGCTGAAATCTGGAGCGCAAAGAAGGATGATTCCAGGCCAAAGCTTGAAAAAATAATTTATAAATTTTAACTAATTCATACATTGGCAGGGCATGATCTGTCTGACACTGGCTTTTCTCCTGGGCGTTGCACTACTCTCCCACACCCTCTTTCCTCTGCTGTCTCCATTTGGTGATTTTTCAGAGTATCTTTTTTCCATTTCCTGCACTGAGAAAAGGTGATACTGTAGGTAACAAAGAACCTTCAAATATGAAAGTAGACAGTGACAATTTGCATACAACCCATATGCCTGTTTAACTAAACATAGCAGATGTGAGACTACGAAAAACCTCATTACGAGTGCCTTGCTATAATGAGGCACAAAACACTACAGCAAGATTACAGGGCCAGATGTATTATTTACTGGCCACAAAATGGTCGCAATTTGCGACCAGTAAATCATTTTCTCAACCAACTATGTACAAATAAGCTGGTTTGGAAAATTCAGATTCAGAGTGAGTCAGAATCTGACCTGCCTCATTGATATTCATGAAGTGGATCGCAAATCCTAATTCACTCCAGTTGGCGGTCATCACACGGATGGTGGGCTGCTGAAGTGCAATATTCAATCCATTTCGTGTCAGCCACAAAATTCACCATTTCCTACTTTGACTTTGATCCTGGTTTCCGTATTTAGGCCCGCTCTACCTCCCCAAAAATCCTTTTGGGAGCACATCTCTACTTGTGGGGCTGTTTGGTGCTGACCTGTACAGAAGCAGGCTCTCCTCCTTGACCATCGTGCACATTTTACTATAGGAAGTAAGGGGCATATTATCAACGGCCAGCGATAATTATCGCTGGCCGTGATTAGCGACGTATTCCCTAACGCAGGCTATCTCTGGAATTTATCGCCCTGGTAGCGCGTTATTAACAACGCGTTTCTCCAGGGCGATAAAAATTCCAGAGATAGCGAGGTTATCGCCGTTTTGCAGGGAACATCGCTGGTTTTCCAGCGATGTTCCCAGCAAAACGGCGATAACCTTGCTGATACGACCCTGTGGTCGTATCAGCAGAATCCACCTCCTATGTCTAACATAGGTAAGTCAGGATTGCAACAGACGTTAGATTTTGGCGAAAACGGCCGTTTTCGCCAAAATTTAACGTCTGCTATAATCCTGTGGGCTGCCTTGTAAATATCGCGATGTGAACATCGGCGATATTTGCAACGTAGCCCATCCGGGGTACGCCCAGTAACGCCCACTTTGCATCTCATTAGAGATGCAAAGATGGGCGTTGGGGGAAAGGGCGATAATGCAAGGATTCACGCGATAGCGTGACCTTGCTAATTAGGCGATCAGATTATCGCCGCTTTTCGTCCGAAAACGGACGCTAAAGCAGCGATAATTGTTTATCGCCTCGTTGATAATATGCCCCAACATTACTCCATACATAACCATTCATAGTGCCTCCACCCTGTTCAGAGTGCCCAGGACACCATATGTGTGAATCTCATCTGGTTTGTGGTGGGAGGCATAGTCTGGTAGCTTATTTACATGGCCCCTCTGTCACAGTAGGGCTCAACATAATTATACCACAGCCATACTGGAGCATGCATTTCCCTTTTCGTTTGAATAAAAGAATACTTTGCAGAACTGAATTAGATATATATTATTATTGTGGTTACCCCGATTCCTTCATTCATACATGACTTTTTGGGGTTGTGGGCCACACTGAGTGCAGTGAAACTGGGCACCCAAAAACAAGCTCCTACGGGTCAAATGGCTCACTCTGAGTCACTGCCTGCCATCACAGCGAGCCTCAGACCCTCAAAAAGCAAAATAAAATTATACAGAAGCACATTCCTCCAGAAAGCAGGGTACATTCATAATCACTTGGAGACCAACTGATTATACCTAGTAACCCATATATTAAAGCCCCAGAAGAGCCCTACACCTTCTCTGGGGATGGTAGCACAATAAACAGTCAGGCCGCATCAAGCTTCTGCTGGCAAGTGCGGTGGCGTAGCATGGGCAGGGCCACAGGGGTGTTTGCCCCAGGCGCAAAATTCTTAGAGGCGCAAAATTATAATAGGGGCACAAAATTTTAAAAGAAAAGTGGAAGGATACTTGCCTTGGCCCGGGAGCTGGCAACCCACGCTACGCCGCTAAGCAAGTGTATATTGGACGTGGTGCTTACAAATCGGTTCAGTACCACATCCCCTGGGATGTTGGTAAACCTGGAGTTTGTACCCTCCGACCAATGTGCTTATTTATTTATTTTTAAAATACCTCTTGAGTATCAATATAGATAATTGTTTTTACAATTTCTACTGGGTAGAGTTTTGATTTAGAAAGTTATATTGTAAGGAGTACAGCAAACTGCCGGTTAATTTCTACAGATAGTTATTGTCTTTACATCAGGTAATGATTTAGGAATACTGTGTGGGAGTGGAGTGGCAAAAGAAGCAAACATACATCATCCGTGATACATAGGTGGAAGAAACTTAAAAACACTAATTCATCTAACAAACACATACAACTGTTGATAAGTAGTACGAGTACATGTTGAAAAAATATTCTCATAATGATATAGCATACAAATCTTCGTTTTCAAATACTTCGAGAAAATCCAAGTTTCATCGAAAAAATGGTCAGGCAAAGACACCCTTAGGTAAAGAGAGTGGCCTTGTAGGAAAACAAGCGCATAGATCTAGGATTCCTTCGGCTTCTTAAATATTCTGCAACCCTTAAGGATCAATCAGCAGGCAGCTACAGCCTAGCCTTCCTGGCTGCAAAGGTGTGGAGGTAAATGGGATTACTTGGAAGGAAGAAACACGTTTAATACCATTATAGCAGTGAGAAAGAAGACATTCGGAAGGAGACAGAATCAAGCTCAAAGTCATGAGGATAAATCTCTTGTATCACATAGTCTCATTTCTATTGATCCCGTGGTGGTGTTAGGTGTTGAAAGTCCAGTGGTGGGTTCGTCTAAAATTGAGGGTGGTCCTTCAGGGGGGTTAGACCTTGTTACCCTCAACTACCACCTGTGTCTGTGTATTCATGAGCATTTTAAATTGTGTTGGAGACTTTGTATTTAGGCAAAGTCTTATTTTCTAACTTCTCCATCCTCCCTATCACAATTCTCTTAGTTGTTTTGCCTCAGGACCAGCACTAGCAACCATGCACTAATGATGGCTGCGCGTTGTGCCGTTGGCTTTGTCACTGCAATGTGTTGTGTGCTTGTCAATGTAACTTCTTCCTTGATGGGACTATTTAGCCCAACCCTTTTGAAGTACGATCCACAAGTCACACCCATGATTGCTGTTCACCAGGTGCTTTAATTGGTGGTGGGGAGATGGTATTGTGAAGAGCAAATTTACTTCTTGCACCTCACTCTGTCCGGTGTTATCTATTCTCTGTCACAATGTTAGTGTGTAGCCAGCACTGTGCTTGGAAGAATATTATAACAGACAGGATCTTTATGCTTCATTTGGATACATTTACCTGCAGAGGTGGAAAGAGAGTTGGAAGACCTCAAATCTCATCTACTAGAGCGAGCACAGGGAACATCAGTGGAGAGAAGAAGGGTATCAAGGTAGAGAGGGAAATACTATTGTGGGTGTTTAGAGCCAATCTTTGGACCATGATTCCAGGGAGGCATTGCCAGCTTGCCAGTGTTCCATGTCTGTTCCTAAGATGCCATAGGGCAGGTTTGGTGATATTCCACTTGTTCGTGCTGGGCATAAACCGCAGACTTCTTGGGTCTCTAAGCAGTATCCAAGATTCTCAAGATTCTGAGTCCAGTTGACCCATGTCCTGGTCCATAAGAGGCCGGGGAATAGAGGTCAGATTAGATAGTCCAAGCTGTTGCATCAGAATTTGTGTGTGTGTTTTGCTAAAATGATAAATGTTGGTGAGCAACCCACCATGAGCATGGCCAAGCTAGACACCACCCCAACAGGTGTCAATCTTGTGGGATGTTCGAGCACGATGCCGCAGGACATTAATCATCAGGGATTTCAACAATATTGATATTACATCCTTTCATCAGCAAATCAAACTGTGAACTGCTGGTGTCAATAAGACGGATACCAGACAGTGTAGGGCAATATATGTCAAGTGTGATGCTGACCTGACGAATGAGCAGAAACAGTTGTGCGCTGAAACGTGTTAACAGACTCCACATTGAGGTTAGAAACATAGGAATTCTTTTTACCTTTTGAAGGAAAAGAGGCAATTTAAAAGGACCAAGAGCTGTAGATCTCGATTAGCAGTGCACAGACTCCATAGTAAACAAGAAGATGATAGTGGCATGAAACAGTAAGGAGAAGAAGAAGGAATTCAGTCACCAGCAATACTAACGAAGAACAACAACCAAGGTTTGATAAAGAATGATAACATATCCTAGACACAAGCTCCGAATATATACTAGCGTAAACATTACCATAATGGAAGAATGTCTAAAGTGCAGTAAGTAATCTCCTGCTGAAAATAAAAATGTGAAATGAAGAGTGGAAAAGGGAACTTGACATGTGGAAACAACTGCATGGAATTCCCCTGCACTCAATCATACATTGACTCTTCAGTGTGCGCATGTTAACATTCGGTAACATTTTAATTTTTATGTGTCCCCTCCTTAGGCGCAGCTGAACGGCAGAGCACCTTTGATATTATATATGAAATTAACCGAAAAGGTAAGACTTTTAAAGACAGGTAAGGCGGTGCAAAGTCTTTCACAATAGAAATTTGTTGAGTTTAGTTTCCATCTGTCAAGCGCATTTGCCAGTTTTGTAAACCAGATTTGAGGACTTATCTTTTGATTTGTTGCTCAGCACTGAGTCCCTGTATGGCACGTTCAAACTTACCTCTGACTTCAGTGGTAGCTGCGTATGATACAGCAATGGCACCCTATGAGGCATAAACCTTTTCATGGCTCTCAGGTTTCCCAGGGCCATGCATGTGTCTTTTATGCAGTCCAGGTCTCTCTATGCGGTCTGGGTTTTATAGTCACATTAAAAAAAAGTGGATAATAGGACCACAATCCCAGAATGCAAAGAAACAATTTGGGCTTTTTGAGCTTCTTACTTCTTAACATGAGAAACTTGAAAGTTCTGTTTTTGTGTGACAGCCTAATGGGTCCTAGGAATTGTAGACCACATTTCCTTCCCCACCAAGCATGGGGTACCTTTCAATCTTTGCTACATTACATTGATTGACTGTATCGTACTGGGAAATTGTCGCCATTTCCAAGCGTGGGGTGTCTAACGTTGGACCACAAGGAACAGATCTACACTAGATTTTTCATATATCAACTTGGAATAAATTCACGGATAATTAATCTAAATGTGAATCAGGTCACATCAGTTCAAGACTTCTATATGTTTCCATGTCAGCAAGGATGTAATGCATCAGTCCCGGATTTTTATTTTCACAAATCACTGTTTTCAGGTGTGTAACATCAATTAGATTCACTGAAGCTCCCAGATTGCATTATGTTGTTAAAAACTCAGGAGTCTTGGTTATTCCATCATAAAACCAGAACTACAAGCCCCAGAATTCAAAGAAAAAAAACCTGCACTGTAACAGCTCATCACACATGGGCTGGTAAACTTGGCCGATAAGATGTAATACTTTATAACTTCTCATTGGACAATTCACAATAAACCTAATGTGCAAAGGGTGCAAATTAAAATGTAAGTTAAATTAAAGGTTGTTTCCATGCTACTAGGTATCACATTATTCATATTAAACTCAATACACTATATCTATAATGCTCATTAAATCTGAATAGTAGTAGTAATACAAATTCATTTATTTCGACTGTAGTCTATAAAAACCAAGTAAATACATCAATACACACAGCAATTAAATCCATATGAACAGCAAAAAGTCCCTATATCTTAGCACCGACGGCCTTTAAAAACCTTCCCACAGCACATGTTACATCTAAAAACTCCATATTTAGAAGAAGGGGGATTGCACATTAAAAGTTTTGGTCCATAAACTGCATGTACATTTATCGTCCCCATCCAAACCAGAATGACATGTTCCATAATGGGAAGAGGTGTGGCGCAGCGGCCAGGGCAACTGACTCGGAACCCCGGGGCTCACGGTTCGATTGCCGGTGGCAGATCAGCCCAGCACCATGTGACTCTGGGCAATAGCTTGCTTAATCTTTCTGACGGCCCCCAGCGCCTTGACACCCTCGGGTAATTGTTCGCGCTTTACAAATACTAGACATAATTTTAAAACTGAAAGTTAAAAGCCGCACGAAATTATTTCAGTAACAACAACTGCAAATGGGAGTTGGATAATGGGGATATATATGGATACCTTTGATCTTCCTGCCAAGGTTTCAACATATAACATGTAGATGGTTTCGTTGATAAATACCGTAAATCAGCAAACGATTCCCTCTCGCAAGCATCCTTCAAATCTCTCTTGGAGAGTTGAGGTGGCTCCATAACTTTATAATTCACAATATTTAACTTTGTTGCCATATTTACTAATCTATTTCTAACCCCTACTGCCCATATTAGATCACTGGTTACTATTTCTTTCGCACAATAGGATGACAGTTTTGGTTTCTCCTCACCCCGGAGTTCATCCCAAAAGCACAAAGTAGACATAGCGCCCTAGGGCAACCCCAAAAGTGTTTACAAATATTTATCCCAATTTGGTTTAGAACAAAGGCATATTACTTCTGCCCCATACAAACATTGTGTGGGGACCATGGCTTTATTAGTACAGGGGTCAAGGAGGGCCCTCCGAAGTCTTTCCTAAACTTAACTTGCCCTCCAATTGTAGACATAACCTGAGCCTCCCCAACTTCCCTTTGTAGTGACCAATTTAATCTCTCATTAAACATTAATCCCAGATAATTATAGGAGGTAACAATCTCCACAGGTTTGACCCCAATAACAACTTATATGGTTTTGTTTTCCTAGCAAACTTAATAATTTTTGTCTTATCCATGTTAATGGTTAGATCATTTACCACACAATATTTGCTAAATGTGTCAAGTTTTCTTTGAAGACCCACCTGTGTTAAGTCAATAATTGCCAAGTCATCGGCATATAACGAACACGGGGCATGTCTTCCCCCCATTTTTGGTGGAAAAGCTTTTGTTTCCAGCAAAACTTGTGGTAAGTCTGCAAGATACAAAGAAAACAGCGTGGGGGGGCAATACACACCCCTGCCTCAATCCATTTTCGAGAGGAATTCTCTTTAATAATGCGCCCCTTAATTCAAACTCCATCAGTGCCTAATTATCCCGATGCAGTGCTTCTGAGACTGATTGAAGGCACTTGGGGGTACCCATATTCTTCAACTTAATCCACAGAATGTTTCGTTTGACTACGTCGAAGGCAGAACGGAAAGCTACAAAACAACAGAATATTTTCCCAGTAGTTTCCACTGCCTTTTGACCTATGGCCCTGTCTTGCTTTCTCTTCAGAACACCTGAGCAAGACTTAAAAACACCAGGACACAACATGAATACTCTTCAAAATAGGACTCTGCACCCTTTAGAATATCAAGATACATTAACAGAGCTCAACACTCATTTACCAAGTAAAGGAAAATATTTATTACAGCAAATTTCCCATATATCAAATAGCAATAATGCACATGTAAAATAAATGCATATAATGAATGTATATACACAAGAATAAATGCATAGAAAGATAACGGCATGTACACAATAATAATGTAATTAGAACTTGAAATACTTCACCGGTTGTCTGTCCTGCATCATCCTGCCAGCAACGACTGTAGAACCAGTTGACAGTCTCGGCAGAAGCTCTTCAACCTGGAAAGGTCTCTAGGTGGTGCGTCCACCTCTAGAAGAGTTCCTGTCAAAACGTGAAGGAGTCTCTGTCTTTGTACTCTTTACTAACCAGAGGGAGGCTTCTAGAAGCTCCCCCTCTCGTCATTTGCACTGTAGGTGCTAGCTGCACTCTCTGTGTCGAGGTCACTCTACGGAGCTGGCCGGGCTCCGATGAGAGCTGAGGCAGAATTCTTCACATTCTCATCCTTGGGCTACACAGTCTACACTGTCTGCTGTAGCAGCTTAACTCTCCTGCTCAGTGAAGTGAAAAACATAAACATTTCTGTGTGTGCACAAGTAACCCAAGCCTGCCTCCCTTCGCAGGTGAAAGGCAGGGTCAGACAGAAACAAGATTAAACCGTGCTCACAAAAAGCATTAAAAATAAAATGGAGTCAATGGTCAATACATGATCTCACTATATATATAATTGCCTGTAGCATTACACTCCACTCCTTGACCACTGACTAATAATTAACACAACCTATAGGAGTAAAAGTCATAGTTCTAGGATGAAACAAAGATATAAAGTTAGGCGCACAGTGCCTACAGCAACAAATAGATATCAAAATACAAATTATAATGAAAATGCTAAATCTGCACAGCCATGTTATGTTTTAAAAGCAAATAGTCAAAAGCAACCCTATTTTGTAAAATGGCTTTTCTTGTTCCCTGAACATCTAATAGCAATTCAGCTAAAGTAGTAGAAGATTCATTTATATTTTTCACCATTAAACATGCAAGCTTGTTTATTATCCGAGTATTATACAAAGTTTACCCAGGAACGCCTACAATGGATTCAGCTAGACTAATATATTCATTTCTGGATAACAAGGTAATTTCAGAATCACAGTCTTTAGACAATTAAATGCATCTCTAGCATTGTGAGAATGTACAGCTGAATGCAAAGGAAGCATCATAAGTATAAAAAGAGGTGGGTTCTGATATTACTCTCCTCCACCAACTCATCAGCATTGGTAGCATTAAAAATATGCAATAGGATTTCAACAGGATTAGGACTTACAACCAAGGAAGTAGAAATAATGTCAAGGGTGTTCCTAATGTTCCACATTCAGAAATGGGATAGGTTGAGCACATTTTGCGCCAAATAAATCCACATGTTCTCCGGCTACTGTAATAATGTCGTCATTTGATAGTGGCAGTTGAGTCCCTTGGGTATGAGTATCCATGAGCCCTCCCGAACACACTCCACACAGAACAACCAGGACATCAACATGCCATGCTTTGATCTTGAAGAACAGAGAACAAACAAGTATTATTCATTCTCGCAAATAGCATTTATCAGCAGGCACATGTTCCCATTTCTCCTCTCTAGGTCTCACTACAACTAGGATGTTGTGTTTTTCTGCACTATAATTTCAGATGGTGCAGGGGGGTTATTGGGGGATTCAATCCATACTTTGGCTCCTGGGTTCTTATCATTGGAGCCAAACACTCCCTGTCCTCGTACAGTAAGAAGGGCTGAGGCTGTTCCCTTCCTAACAATTCCTCCATACACTGGCATGATGACAATCTGAGTAACTCGATCTCCAGGTTGCACTACTAAATCAGTGTCTCCACTGTTCAACAGTATCACTTTTATCTCTCCTTAGTAATCAGAGTCTATTACCCCTCCCAAAACTCGGATGCCTTTCAAGGCAAGCCCAGAACGAGGGACAATCAATCCAAAATGCCTCGGGGGAATCTGAATTCCAACCCTGGTTTCAATTAAAGCTATATCTCTGGGATATCAGTCTTTGCATCTGCAAAGCATGTAAATCAAGACCTGCAGCCTCTGGGGTGGCCCGATATGGAGCGAAGGATCTGGGAGTTGTCGCCCAGTACAAGATAGTCTTAGTGGCCATGTGAGGCTGAATCTGCATAGCTCGTGTCAACATTGGCATTAATGGAGTTTCTGCATTTGTCAAAGTCCTGTTGTTCAAAATTAACAATGCAGCACCCTTACCTTTGATACTAGGCTTGTTAGCCACCAAATTCAGCCCACCCCGTGATATATTCTCCTGACGCCTTTCCTCCTCTATTTCCCCCTACTTTTCCATTCATGCTGTCTCCTTTGAACTTTCCTCCAGAGAAATTCACCTTCCTGGGCCTATGTACAGGTTTTTATATATCCTTTTTCCTATGTTACATTCTTCCTCACCTTACAATACAGTGAGTACCACTTACCCGCACGATCTTGAGACCATCTATTTACTAACATTGGCCATGTGGACACATATACCGATCCCTTTTCCCCAGCCTCCCTACGGTTGTCTGACCCTGTCCTCTGAGGCTCGGGATCTGAGCGTGAAACCGGCCTTACAAATGAGAGCATGCACAAATATACTGACTTTAGTTTGTGAAGATTCTCCTTTAATAGGCCTGCCTCTGATTTAAAATTCTCATTTGTGATAACCGTGGATTCCAGGGAGCCATATAAGGTCTTTTGAAGTAAAAGGAAAACATCCAACATTGGCAAAGGTCCAGTGACTAAAGATTCCAGATTAAAGGCAGACAGATTTGGGTGTTGTTGAAACCCCATTGGGGGATTCTAGCCTCTTGAAAAAATTTAATTTATATTCACTCTGCCAGAAACAGCTGTACCATTTAAGGGCGTTTCCAGCTCAACTTCACTTCCCCCCTTACCTCAGTAACCACTTTGGTCTCATCCTTAGAGGGGGGAAAAACTTAGCAGAGCAGGGCTTGGAAAACAGGGTGATGAGGATAAACGTGGATCTATCATAACAATAGCTCCCATCAATTCTAACTCCTCCATCTCCAGGGCAAACTGTGTAGCCGGCTTCTTTTACAAGACAATTTAAAGGCGCCAGAAATCCTGCAGCAGTGAACTCATGTGTTTTTATATTCTTAAAGTGTTTCCCCACGAAATCCTTTATGGAAGAGGCTAAAGCCATTGCGGGAGTATGAGCTGTAGTGGTCAAATAAGCAGAAACAGGATCTAACGGTGGCGAGATCAGAAGGTTATCACTCAGAGAAACTAGATTCTCCTCCCTATTAGGATCCTTATTAGCAACGTCAGTCCTATTTACTCTAGCTTCACCTTTCACTCCCTTGCTTGCTTGTGGCTTTGCTGCTCTTTTTCTTTGGGGAGGCATAACTCCACCTTACCCACAGAGGATGGCAGCTCTCCATATCCCCCACCCCAGGGCGCTATGCCACTAGTTGATGAACTTCTGATACGGAGCGACGACCCTCGGCTCTTACTTGGGCTGACTGAACAAATTTGGGGGGAACAAAACAGAGCTCACTTTCAACACTTTTTAAAACACTTACCTCCTCCTCCTGGCCACAAAAGTTAGCAGTCTGTGTAACCGCCACCACCACCCTTAAATTTAAAGCCTTTGGCTTATCCGCAGCAAAAATCCCCATCTTAGCTTGCTCCGGAGTCAGTCTCCAATTTGCAGTAACAGCAGCAGTAGGCAGTGAACAGTGCTCACCTGCGTTGCCTAATCACGTTAAACGCGGTTTCCTAACGGATCCTGGTGGTGAAATTCTGCTGGTGTTCTAAGCCTGCCGGCCTTCTGTGTTCTGTGTCGTTCTGCAGCTTTCAGCATCGGGTGGTGAGCGGGCATGAGCACAGCACACAGCGCGTCAAGCGCATTGAACGTCCACCATCTGATTAAGCACAGAACGAGCTTTCACCAGCTGTCCATTAAATCTGAAATTACATAAAGCAGTTTGAGCCCTACTGCATCTATTTCTTTCAGAGTACTCAAGTTTCACAGGTCCATGCAAGAGTAGCTCATCAATTCCATATTTTTGCTGGTGCTTGTAGTTCTGATTTTATAATATGATAATACAGGCTACAAGTCCCAAAAGGCAAAGCAAAAAACCTTGTCTGAATTAGTTATTCATGCATGGACCTGGAAAACGTGAAAGCTGTGTTGTCATAGCCCTAACCTGTCACAGTTACCCACTAAAATTTGGACTAGAGATTTGTCAGTTGCGGTGGTCTCCTCACTCCAGGTCATCACAGACACTTGCTGGCCAGCCGGTGCTTTTCGCTTAAAAAAATCATTGCCTTCAAGTTTGTTAGCCTTATTAGTACAATGACAGCCAAACAAGACTACAATCCCCACAATTGCATTGGGTTGTCACATGGAAGCCCAGAACTAGAAACTTGCAAGGCTGTTCACAAAGGTAACTTACATTTGTGTGTAATTTATATGTGTACGTTTACTCTTACACATTTGTGCAACATTACTACTTTTGGCTATTCACAAAATCTGAGATTAAAGTTAATCAAAAGTGTAGACATACTTTTCTCCCATTGAAGAAGGGGGTAGATCCAAATTTATGAGTGAAAGTTACTGTTGATAAAATCAAACAGTACTAAGTCCAGCACTACACATGGCCAACCAAGGAAAAAGTAACAACATTTATTTAACTCAAACAAATCTGCAAAAATATTTGTATATTAAATATTAATGTAAATTAATTGGCTATATTTAAAAAAATGATTCAGCACTATTAACTTAATTTTGAATTACATTTTGAATTAATTTAAATATACTAGAGCAAATAAAAAATATTTTTCAGAAGTTTAAATTAAAAATAAATTACCACCTAAATAGAAAAATTACATTAATAATTATTAAAGTGATGAACAGAATCAATTAAAAGTAATGTAATTCTACTTTAATAAAAAGTAATGTTATAATAATTTATATATTCAAAAAGTTTGTTAAAATATTTTCTAAGGAAATAATAAAAGTTTATTATTAGATTTTATTTAACATTCAATTATATTTATGTTTTTAACTATTTTAAATAATTTGATTTGATTGAACATTATTGGCATTGTAATTTCTATGAGAGGGTGTTGTAGTGCCACTGATTGGGCATGTGTGGTGGTGGACTTTATCCAGCTCTGAGCAGGAGTAATTTACTACTGTTTTTTTGGCTTTTTTTGGGCTGCAGTAACTTTAGACGTGCAGTTTCTGAATAGCAATTGCTTGCTCTTCTGTGAGTGGGTGCATATCCCTCCAAGACCCCTCTCCTAGCCCTCTCTAAACCCCTTCTTACTTCTCATTAATCCCCTCCCATTTAGTAGTAAGTATGCCCTTTTAAAGACACTCCACCAGTCCCTTCCATATTTACTAGTAAATAGAAAACTTACATGGGCGAGGATCCCCCCACAGAAAAGATAGGAGAGGGGAAGGTGGAGATTTAAACTCATAGGTTTGTAAATAGTATTTTATATTACTTTAACAGTACTATTGTAGTACTACTAAATGTACTGCAGAATGCAGTTTGTAAATAGGCCCCATAATGGGATGGACTGAGGTGGCCATCCCATTCTCAGTTTTTCAACTGAGATCATATTCTTTTATGACTGTTCATATTCCATATATGTTAAGGAATGTTTTTAGCCACAGCTGCTGTGTACATGGGAGTCTTTTACATACAATGTGGCATATACCAGCCCTCGAGGACTAATGTTGGCCATCCCACTCGTACATACAAAATTATAGTACCTGACTACAGTGCTTAATTTGAGCCAGTGGTTTCCGGTGCTCAGCACCGGCACTTAATCATCAACACCGGCGCCTTTCATGAGCACTAGTTAAGGACACATTAGTTTATGGGGAGATTAAGTGATTTGCCCAGAATCACAGGATGTTGAGCCAACGTTGAGACTCAAACCTGGTTCCCCAGGTCTGAAGTCGGCAGCTCTGGCCATTTCCCCACACCCTCTCCCCACTTTCATGATTAATGGCTGGTTCTATTTTAGGCGGCGCTAACAGGAGAAATGGGCTGGTGCAAGCTGCCTCCTGACGAGAGTCCTGGCACTCATGTTTTTTACAAATTAACCACTGCCTGGCTAGAATGGCTATACAGATCGCAGAGCTCTCAAGTTGCCCGATTCCAATCATGAGATTCAATTCTGGCACATCTAGTCCTGGATTTATAATGGATAACAGGATGAAAAGTACTGCAATGCAATGAAAAAGAAATCTGAACTGAATGATTTACTCATGTACGGAATCAGCAAACTTAGCGTAATCATATGACTCCATGTCACCCGGCCACCACATTTCCTGGGCTGGCATGTAAGACATCGGTGGATTCTGGATGTTGTAGGCTTGGTTGAGTCCAAGGGTACTCGCAAACATTTGTCCAGGGGCCGCAAATTACGGTCTGTGATGTGGCCGAGAGCCGCACTGATGCCAGCAGGGTGGTGATAGGGGGTCTGAGTGGGTCAGGGATTGTGTAAAGAGCTCTAAACAAATGTTAAATAAATGGGCAAGCATTTATTTGGAGGTTAATAAATGCTTGCTTGTTTACTTAACATTTTTTTCTGAAGATCAGTGCTCTGCAACTAAACAGCAGCTCATGCTACTGTTCACCAAGGGGGCTGCATGTAAAGGTCAAGAGGGCCGCAAACGGCCCCCGGGCCGTACTTTGAGTATCACTGGTTTAGTCTATCACGTCAACTGGACTAACACACCTGAAAGCAATTAGTGTAAAAGGAATATCAACGACTGGTAAAGTGCTGTCCCAGGGACATGGAGCTATCTGTTCTTCACATAAAACCTGAGAGCTCTGGGTTCTGCATCACCAGAAATTCATATTTCCAATTCTACATTTTTTCAAAGTATTGCTTCCAGTTGCTGATAATTCTGTTGATGTTATTGAGAACCAAGACAACAGTTAAACAAGTTTATCAGTTTGATACATAACGTTACCAGATCACTCCATGTCATCAGGTGCAAATCATTGTTTTCAGGTGTGTTTGGAAATGCTTTAGTTGAAATTAACCAATTCTGTAACTTCCAGAATGCATTAGATTGGGAAAGGAAAACCGGGAAATGATGTCACTGATGGCATGGAGTTATCTGATGACCTTACTAATAAACAAAAACACAGGATAAAAAAATAAAATAAAGTAGAGTAAAAATAAAATAAAATAAAGTGCACACCACTGGGTAGCTCTATTTTTGGCAGTCACTGCATGCCATAGGGGACACAATACTCCAACCCAGCTTTTCCTTCTACAAACCATTAAAAACTCAGATTTTATTCGAATTAATTTAACTGACGAAAATGCATTGTGTTGTTGAATGAAAGCCCAGTACTGGAATATGGTCCGCATGGTAGCAAGGGGCCCTCTAATAACATTACTTGGCTGACAGGACATGAACGTCTGTGCTCCTGGCCAGCCGAGTGTAAATCCTACCTAATCCTTTCGTATCCTGCCCATTCTTTTTTTTGTTTCTTTTTTTTGTGGAGTTTTATATAGCGCGAACTAGACCCTAAGGTATCAGAGCGCTTTACATGAGCACCAGTTACCTTACAGTCGGCCACAGGGCTTTAAGTGGGCCGGGTCTCAACGGTACTGCGCACCGGCAGTTTTTTAAAGGAGGCCTCGAAACGGGTCTCTATCGGGCTCTGTTTTGTGTCCTGGCACAGGCGGTCAGTGTTTTTCCCAGACTGCAAATGACAGCAGGCACATGGATGTGCGCGTGCTCGCACTGCTCACTTCTCCGTAGTGGAGAAGGTACGGCATGACGTCATGCCAGGTGAGCGTTGTAGGGGAAGGGAAATCCTTTAAAGAGTCATTTTCTCTCTGGATTTCCCTTCTCTTTTTGAAACTCACGAGCAGCAACATTGTCCTGGTGTCACCAGGGCTTTAAGTGGAAGCTTTTTCGATATTATATGCAAGCCATAGTTGCTGCTTATTTACCTTCTGCAACTAACAACCATTGACAAAGCCAATAGTCCTGACGTTGTAGGTATGATGTTACTTGTTGTATCATATATCTGGATGCAATGACAGAAACAGCAAAATACAAGTCGGGCGGCACACTATGCTAAGCACAGATTTTTAGTCTACATGTTTTAAGCCCCGCCCTTAATTACATTGGCCACGCCCCTGTGAGAGACCCCACAGTTTTTTCATCCCACTTAAAGCCCTGGAAGGACACATTCATTTTTGTTAGGCACAGGGAGATTAAGTGATTTGCTCAGAATCACAGAATGTTGATTATGGTGCTGCAATATTCCCCAGCCCTAACAACTATGTCTGGGGAGAGATTCCAGTGGATTCTGGTCATCCTGAGAGCCACAGTGCTCGAAATAGCTGAGGAGGCCTCATGACCACAAGGAAGTGAACCTCATTGGAGCGGATTGCGGTTGGCCGCTCCGCCTGCCTTGTGAGTGGCACCGTCACGTGCGTTGTCCCTACAGAGCAGATCCTCTTGGCTGGGACCGCTTGAGAGGTCCAGAAGAAGAGAACTGAAGATCCGGTCCCCTGGGAGCTGCCTGAGGCCAGATTGATAAGCACCTCTTGCTCTCGGCAGACCTGCCGCTATGCAACGCTGGGGTTGCAGCGTGCCGATCTCTGTGACCCCATAGTCACTGATGGCGGGAGGAGGCGAGGTCCCGGAGATCTTGCCCGCCGATGCTGGTGGCTGGCCTGGGGCCGTGAATTGAAAGGCAAGCCTCTGTCGGGCCTCCCGATGCAGCCTCCCAGGTGCCGCGGAGAGCCACACATTGATCGCTAGTATTGAGGGCCCTGAACAATCTGGCAAGACTGGCTTGCAACAAGAAACGTTGAAGCCCGGCCTTGACTCCCCGGCGGGCACCACCTGCAGAGGCCCCCCCACACATCCCGAATTCCTCCATGAAGCCTGTATACTAAGGCAGGCGTATCCCGCAGAGCTTCTCGGACCCCTGATAAGGCCGTCTCCATATTTGCCCTGCGGGCTGTGAGTGCTGGCCCTTGGTCTGGACCCTTAGCGCATGAGGGGCCTCACCAATGATTTTTTTTTTTTTTTTAAGTCCTCATTGCCCAGGTACACAGGAGTATTACCCCTTGATCACTTCCCAATGGTGCCTCACGTGATCTTTAGAAATCCTGGTGCGATACACTCTACACCTTGCCATCTGTACTCAACCATCGGTGCCTCTTCCGTCCTGTCATCCATCGACAACCGCCAGAGTATTTTAGCAATATGGTATAGAGGCCTAATCATTGGACTCATACATTAATGTCTGTACCCAATTCTCATAGGGAAGCCAAAAAGCATTGCGCTTACATTTGTATAATCTATCCAATACATTAGTATACTTTATTGAGGCCCACCATTCTAGTTTACTCGGGGGTGACTTTAACCCACTTTTTACAAATTTCCCTACGAGCGAGTAGTATAAGATAAAATATCAGTTTTTAGTATTCTTTGACAGAGATTCATAATTATTTGGGAGCCCAAAAAAACCAGTGATACGCTTACCTGAAGCACTTCACCAAGTATTGAGAAGATTGTATTACTCACATCAGACCAAAACTCTTGGATCACCGGACAATCCATAAACATGTGAATGTCATCGCCTTTCTCCTTATCGCATTTTAGACATCTTGGCACTACTCCATTCCCCAGCTTAGATAATTTATATGGAGTCCAATATACCCTGTGGAGACAAAAGAGGTGGTTCCGCCTTAAATTTGCGGGACGTACTGTGGAGTATAACATGTCGCAAGATACTTGCCATAGATCTTGGATCTGCTCCTCTGGCAAGCTCTTCTCCCACAGCACCGATGGCAAGTTGAAGACCCCATCCGCCATCTCCACTAGCACCCAATATCCGTTCGCCACCTCTTTTTTATTCTTTACGCCGACTACTAAACTTTCTTCCAATTTATTAGGCAGTCCTGCTCCAAGGCCATCTGTGAGACTCCAACTCATCATTTGAAGATACTTAAATCTTGACAGTAGGCCATTAAACAGTATTTGGCACTCTCCCCAGGGTAATAGGGCTCCATTGATTATCAATTGACTCCAGAAAGTAATTCCTGCATCTTTTAGTGGGCGCACCAAACAGTCCTTTGACCATTCCGGAGATCCAGGAGAGTCAAAAATCGGTGCCAGCCCACTATAGTAGTTAATTTTTGCCTCTCTCCTAACTTTGTGCCATGTTATTGCTAGCCTCACCAATGATGTAATGAACCTGCGGAGGGGTAGTCACCACAATGAACAGTAAGTCTCCATGCTGGGCAATAATAGACAATGTACTGTCAGCACTTGCAGAAGTTGGACTGGTAGCCGGCACATAGCTACTGCAATACTTAATTGAACGGATGGAGCCTCACACATAACTATCCTTGAAGCGCTCGTGCACATTGTTGGGCTGCCATTATTGTCTGGAACGATGAAATGATCCCTCAGGAGACTGCGCGGTAGTCCGGCTCTGTGTGCCCTATCTTCTGCTGTATCCATGAGCGGAGAGGATGAAGTACCTACCTCTCACCGCCATCTGTTCAATCATCCCACCCGGAAGGGAGAAATAAACAGCGAGCAAAGCTGACTGGCCTAACAAGACTGCTCGATTTTGCCGACACTTGGAAGCAGATGTACAACCGTTTTTTGCGGTCGCAAAACATTTGCAGTTTCCCACCTACTAAAAGGTGGTAAGCCACTCGCAAACGGGAAGGGGTCCGCAGAGGACCCCTTCCCCTTTGTGAGTGTGTGTGAAAATATTTTTTAAGAGCAGGCACTGGTCCCAGGGATCACTGCCTACTCTTAAAAAATGAAACAGAAACGTTTCATTTTTCTTTTTTAAATGCATCCCGTTTTCCTTTAAGGAAAACGGGCTGCATTTAAAACAAACTGCTTTATTCAAAAAGCAGTCACAGACATGGTGGTCTGCTGACTCCAGCAGGCCACCATCCCTGGGAGTGCTAGCCATTCCTAATGGGGTCGCAAATAGCACCTGCCTCATGAATATTAATGAGGCAGGCAATTTGCGAGCCTATTAGGAATCACTAACAGTGTCTGTGACACTGTTGTATATTGCATTTTGCGAGTCGCAAAGCGACGCAATTTGCAGGTCGCAAAATTTAAGGGTCGTACATCTGGCCCTTCGTAAAATATCTCAACTGGGAGCCTGGGACACATGCCAACAGTGTGCGAGGCATATGTCCGACTATCTCTGTAGGGGGCTTTAGGCAGAGATTTGGGTGTGTGTGCTTCCGTAGATCTCTCAACTCGGAACTGGCATCCGGAGATTTCTCCTAGCCGGGACCCTGACAATAAAATAATCTCGCCATGGGGAAGGACAAGATGACTAAACCTGCGCAGTCCAATAAGATTGTGAACTATACCCACACCATGCAACCCGAAGGGGACTGCGGCTGCAGTGGACACGGCACGAACTATGAACAATCAGGTGCTGGGGACACTGATGTATGCGGTTGTGGGATGGAGGTGGGATGGCTTACTGGTATATAATTTGGGTCACACTCAATGTTTACATATATAAGCCGACGGGAAGACTGTTGAGAGGGACACAGCAGAGGAGCTTAAGTGCTTCGGCCTTGCACCTCCACTGGGGTCCGCTCCCTAGCGAGGTGCACAGAGGGGTTCCTCCCTTTTTTCCACCTTTCCCTCTTCCCCTTTTTTTCTTTTTTTTCTCTTTTTTCTCATTTTTTCTTCTTCCTTTCTTATCAGACTTAGACTGTTCTTACACTGATCAATGGTTTTGGGATTGGGGCGGCAGAGACCTGTCCTCGCCTGGCCTGTTGCTGGACTGGAGAATTGGGCTGAGCTGCCCAAGGGGAGGCGGGACTTAGGGGTATATACAGTTCTTAAAAGTTTATCAAGTTGGGGAAATATGTGCTGCTCTTATATGCTCTGGTGTGAATTTCTGTCCCCAGGGGGACTGGGCGGGTGGCGGGTGGCGGGAGGTGAGGATCACCTACTGGTTCAGAGGTCATCTAATGATGATTGAAAATGGCGAGACATGCAATTAAAGTTATGATGTGGAATGTCAGGGGCATTGCCCAGTATGAAAAGCGCCGCAGAGTGTATGGGTACCTAAAACGTTATAAAGTATCCATAGCATTTTTACAAGAAACAGGGCTGAATCCCTAGCCTGTGCTAAAGGTGGAGAGGACAAGACAACTCTATGCCACATCTTATTCTGGGTTTGCCCGTGGTACACTGATATGGGTGGCTCCGGGAGTCCCCTTTCTCTACAAAGGACATGTCCTTGACCTGGAAGGTAGATACGTCATCTTGCATGGTGAGTTGAATGGCCGCGAAGTCTGTTTCGTGAATGTCTACGCGCATTGACTGTCTGGACTTCTATACCACAGTGATTACAGCTGCGTCGCTATACCTTGCTGTGGACATCATAATGGCGGGAGACTGTAACTGTGTCCTCAATGGAATACTTGACAGAGTTCCACCCAGACGCCACACTAAACCCAACATGACTAGGACACTACATGACACAATAAAGGGACTTCATCTCTTAGATTTAGGGAGAGAGAAACATCAAACGGAGAAAACATACTCCTGTTAAACACCCGCAGCCAGGACCCATAGCCAGTTGGACTACTGTCTAGTCTTCAACAGCCTGGCACAAGAGGTTCAGGAGCTATCTAGCTCGATATATATCAGACCATTTCTCCGTCTTAATGATTTTTGAGGGAGAACGTAAGAGTGCCGCGATTCCCGCTGAGGAGGTTAAGAGCAGATGCATTGTCAGACTCCCTGTTCGAGGCTACAGTTCGTGAGATGCTATCGCCTTACTCTGAGGAAAACTGGGGCAGTGTGAGTACTAGAGCATTGGATTGGGAGTCAATGAAGGTGTTGCTCCGAGGGGTGTGCCTAAAAACAACATATGGGATCAGACAACAGTTAGAAAGGGACATCCAGAAACATGAAGATGACTTAGGAGTCATAGAGAAAGAGCTGCATATGCATCCAGAAAGATCAGCAGAATGGCGAGAGGGCCACAGGTTGGTACTAGATTATTGGTGCTGACTCGAGAAGCATACCTATACAGCATACCGACAACGGTCACTTGTCAGCATCCAGCGAGCCATTAATCAGGTGTTCAAACTCCATCTGAGCACGACGTATGCCGCTCGGGGGGCGGAGATTAGCCTAAAGGGATACCTCTCTGAAATACCGCTCCCACACTTAGAGCCTGAAGATCATGAAAGCCTGGATAACCCCATCACCTGAGAAGAGATTCTCGTGGCGATCAGCAATATAAAATCACCAAATCTCCAGGCAGCGATGGGTTTCCCGCAGAATTTTATAGCCGATACGCAGACAAAATGGCTGATAAACTTTTATATATCTACCAGGAGGCACTTCAGAACAGGGTCCTCCTGCACACTATGCGCTAGGCATTAATAGTAATGATAAAAAAAACAAGCAAGGACCTGATGGAGGCCTCCTCCTACAGACCAATACCATCATTAAACGTGGATGTCAAACTCCTTAGTAATATACTGTTGGGGCGCCTGCTCCCTCACCTACCAAGCTCAAACCACACAGACCAAATTCAGGTTTCATCCCTCGATGGAGTACCCTCCATAATGTGAGATGACTGTTGCTTATATATCACGGCCCAAAATTGCAAGGGGATGACTACATGCTGGACCTCCTAGATATTGACCAGGCATTTGATTCACTAGATAGGAATTACCTGTGGCAGGTGTTGAGGAAGATGGGTATGGAACCTAAGTATGTGCAATGGGTTCAACTGCTATACGCTTTCCCACGTGCCAGGGTACAATCCGGAGGAGAAGTATTGTAGTGTAGCTCCTATTTCCCTAATAGGCTCTGCGCATTGGAATAATATCCCCTATAGGTTTGACATAGGACTAAGGTCAGTATGTCCCTATCGAGTATATTAAACTTAATTACTTGTGCCAGCTAGCTCAGAGGCCACTAGAAACTCCTTGGATAACAAGACGGGAGTAGTTTCTGGCAGCCGCAAAACATGACAACTTTGTTTCCCTTTAGAATCAGAACGTGTCCCAGAGTCGTGGAAACAATAGATAACTATTTCACTCAGCTCAATCGTGCATACTTAGTTTTCTTCAAAGTTACACAGAAAGAATAGACGGGCGTTTCAATAAAAGATTTATTGAACAGTCTTGTTTCTCGTGTAAGTAATATGTGCTGTTATGATCACAAGACAGTATGCAAGATAAATAATGTACAGCGTAAGCAGTAGAAATAAATAGTACTGCGATAACATTATCTTTAGCAGATATTCATTTACATAAATAACACAGACTAAAAATGCGAGTACTCATACGATGCGTTGCTAAGCTAGTTCTACCCCAATGTACCTAACCTAACCTAGGTGTAGGGAGAGGTATGAAGTAGGTGAAGTATTCCTTACTATGGTATACTAAGAGTATGTTAAGTCTAGTATGCCAAGTATGCCAAGTATGCCAAGAGTCCCTCTAGGTTCTAGTCAGCTCCATACCTTAAGAATGAGAGAGGTAGGAATCTCTTGCCAGATTCGAACTCCAACACCCCGCAAGGGAAGTCAGATCACTGGAAGCTGGACTCTCTGCGTGCAGGGATGACAGCGTCTTCTCAGTGCGTCAGGCTGGGAAACGGGCTCCTCTGAAGCCAAGGTTTCCTCTAGTTTACAAGGGCTAGGGAAGGTATATTTATACCTGAGAGGTACCTCAGAATGTTAGCATTGACGTGAATCGGACAGCGGATGACGTCATGAATGAACCCCTAAGGTATAATGGTTCATGCATAATAGATGAGTCCTTGGGGAAATCAATAGTCCTGTGCTAGGGAAACTCCCGAAGCCTAAGGGTCTGTTCTTCAAGAACTCGTTGTGACGTTAGGGTGGACGGATGTCGGAGACCATGCCTGTATTTGGAGTGCACGGTCTAATGCCTAAATAAGGACTGGGATTTTATGCCTATATAAGGGCAGGGCGAATTGTGCCTATATAAGGACATGATACAGGAAAGCCCGTGTATGGACACCCTAAGAGGAATACAACACCCACTCCACTTTCGTGTGTACGATAATACTAAAATGCTAAACATTTAAAATGCTAAACATTAAGGGCCAGATGTAGGTAACTTCAATTTAGAGAGTCCTTAATAGCGATTTTTACCGAATCGCTATTAAGGACTCGCTAAATGGAATGTAGGTAGGAATCGCTAAAATATTAGCGATTCCTTAACATTCCTTAATAACGAATCGGTAATTGAGATTCGTTATTAAGGAATACCTAGCCATTCATTCCTATGGGCTAGGAGGCCCATAGGAATGAATGGGAAGATTTTCACTATTAGCGATTTGGTATTACCGAATCGCTAATAGCGGGAGGTATTTCAAGGGTGCCAGGGTGTCCAAAGGACACCCTGTTGCACCCCTGAAATGTGCATGTGTGCACATGTGGCGCACAAACATGCCCTAAGGGCATGGATGTGTGCAACATGGCACATTTAAAAAAGCAAAAAATTGCTTTTTTAAAGGAAATCACTACTTACCACCAACTTGAAGTTGGTGGTAATTAGCGATTCCTTAAGGCTCAAGTGCACTATTTTTAGTGCTACGTACATTGCATTTAAGGAATCGGTATTTCCGATTCCTTAAATGCAAGAGCAAAATAAGGAATCGCTATTTTGCGATTCCTTATTTTGCATGTAGGTATGAACTCACCTACATTGCACTCAGCTAAATACCGGTCGTTACCGACCGGTATTTAGCCACCTACATCTGGCCCTAAATGGAGTACCGCATATTTCTAAAATATTTCATAAAACCATTTAAAAGGCATTTAAAAAACCTATTAGAATGCAAAAGGTACTGTACATTTGAAGCATTGCTTTTCATTTCAGGCATATATTTAAAATAAAATACAATATGAATGAAATTTAGCAGTAATATTTACATTTGATAGAAAATGATCGATAAGTTGTTCAAAAATCAAAGTCATTTCATGTCATGAAAATGAATGAACTTTTTAGACAAACAAGATGACTAAGGGTCTGTGGAAGTACCGCGAAGTCTGTACTATAAGGCTAGTTCTACTTTAAGCAGATTGAAGTGCCATTTTAGTTCGAAAAATGGAAAAAAGATCAATTTTGGGAAGAGTTCCAAGTTTTTGAAGTATGAAGGCCAAATTGTTACTGCATCTCCGGAACACTGTGGGCTGAATCAGAGTCAGTTCACGGGTCTGGTGTAAACATGAGATCATCTATTTCTGTAGACAAAACATCGTCCACTGAAGTTGGTGTCAGTTGGAACACCTCGTGTAGTAGATTAATTGCACAGAGATGTGAAGCATCGCTTTCAGCATAGGTTGCCGCAGCAATGTTCGCGTCCGTTGTTACCTGTGTGCCTGTAGATCTTTCTCGTACCTCAGCAGCAGCCGGAAGCTTCTGTGAGATCTCAATGAATGCTGACATCAGGATTGGCAGCCTCTGGGGACAACACAGAGCATGGGCCGTTATCGGGTCCAGCAGAGTATCGATATCCGTTGGCGTTGCTGATGGAAATGTTAGACAGGTGTCCAACACGCATTCTACACCGCATAGCAGGCATCATAGAACAGGTAAGATGCAATCTTGCCAGATTGGTCTGAATGACAGGAACCACGTGGTATTAAGGTCCCTTAGACGAGTCATGCCCAAAAGCTGTACTATTCGCTCACGGCACTTTCGTTCAAGGAGAGCTTTCTCCATTTCGCTCGGAGTGATGTCTGCGAATAGGCTGGCCATAGCGTAATAGCAGGAAGAGAAATAGAATTCCGGCAACAAGTGCTAGAATTAACGGTATGCCACCAAACACCGAATGTGCAAAGTTCGGGATGATTCCGAGTATTGCCTGGAAAGGTGCTAACAGACCGGAACAGATGCTCTTAAATACATGTACAATTCCTGTTGTATCAGACATGTTAAAGATACGTCCTATCATTTCCACGAAATGTATAGGGCAGTTTGTACGTATTAAAGTCTGTATCTCAGCCGAAGTCCTTGCTACTTGTAGATCATAGGTTTCTTTGGCCGAGATCAAAGGCACTGTTTGCTGTAAAAGCATGGCTTTCATTCTGCTCAAAGTATCAAATCTTATAAAAGAGACGTTCAGCGAAGGCCATAGAGGCGACTCCCTGACTGTGTCTATTGGGGCAAACAATACTTGCATACAGCAAGTGACCCTGGAGTTGACCGTTACTAGATATGGGATGCCTGGCAACATGCCGCAGCAACTCTGATCATTCAACATGAGGTAACTCCCATTAGAAAGTTGTCCAAACGTTGGATTAATCACAGCAGCTGGTGTACCCTGCTGATGGCAAGACAAATTTGCCACAGAACCATTACAAGCCCCGTGTAAAGAAATGTCCTGACATATAAGTGAACCGCTCAGTGCACGTTTACAGTGTGTACCGCTCAAAAACACTTCACGATCCCCACTCCAACATCTATATGTATACAGTAAATCCCAAGATGTCTTAATGTATTCCTTACCCAACCTTTCATATTTGCCTGCTTGCATTTGTTTGAGGAAATACTGAAACTGAAAAGTAGTCACAGGTAGTGTGATTTTGCCATGAATAAGCCATTCTGTAGCTGGTTTTTCTGCCACTGTGAATGGTAACTTTTCCAGTTTTTCAATGCTCAGCACTGTATACTTTGCTCCTCTTTGTGCCAGTTCGATCTGTTTATCAGTTAGATTGTATTCTGTAAACAGAGCCGATGTGTTGATGAAACGCCAAGGCACATAGCCCGCTCGCAAAGATTGCAGCGTCCAGCTTAATAACACCATAGAACGTAATTGAGATTGGCCTTGTTGTAACATCACCAAATCTTGTTCCAGTATGTCGATAGCAGAGGGTACAATGCCGTCCAATTAATATATTCTGGAGGACAAAGTTGTTAACCCATTGTCGACCACAGAGAGAGTTTTCTCTAAATTAATACGATCAAGTTCACGTATTCGTTCTGCGGCCTCCATCTGTGACACCTTCCATGCTTCATTATAGGCAGCTTAAATGCCGGCATATATGAAACGTTTTTGACGCGGTTTTCTTGGTCCAAGCAAGAATTCCCTTATGTCTGCGTCTTCTTTAAGTAAGGATAAGTACTGTTTCACATCCTGTAGTGTAGATTTCTGAAGCCAATCGAGGCATAATTTTCCTACACTGTATGTTGTTACTACCCCCGGATGCTGTCTTTGGACGTATCTTAGGTCTGGCCTATGAATAGTAAAGCCCTGAGTTTTATTCAGGAATCTTTCCTGACAGTTGTTCGTGTCTGTGGGCCAGATCAACCATTTTCTCCAATCAGGATTGGTTCTGTTGAGTTGTAGTATTTTGTCAACTGTAACCGCTGCCTGTGTATTGTTATCACTTGCAGGTGTTGGTACAGAAGGTGTTTTCATCTCTTTGATCTTGGCTAGTCCAAGACAAGATGTTTGTTGGACAGTTTCATTCAAAAACATTATTTGTTCAGGGATGATACAGGCTCTAAATAAAGCTTCTATCCCCTGCACTTGCCAATCTTTAGTACCCCAGACAGTTTTTGTGTCTATTGTGTCTTTCCAAAAGTCGAAACCCTGTCTAGACATTTGGGCAATAAATGCTGCAGAATAAATCTGTTTTGTATTTGTTAACATAATTTTCAGTCCTGTTTTGTTTACATTTTTATAGTAAAACGTTTCTGGATCAGATGTCTTGTAACCTGAAAAATATGGAAACTTATTAGCAAATGCTTTTGAACTACCTTTTGGTGGTGTAGGACAATGCTCCCATTGGTTAAACATAAACACATTTCTAGGGTATGCAGATTTATGCAAATAATGATGACCATAGTGGTTATAGCAATATAGCTTTTCATAGTCTGATGAACCCTCTAAATATTCATTTTTAGAAAATGCAGCAGATTTTTCTAGGTCAAACATTATGTCGTTAACAGTCTCAAAGTCCCAATCATCAGAATAGGCACTGGACGAAATGAGATCACTTAGTGAAATTTTAAACAAATGTGGAATGTTCAATTGTTCCGTCGGACCGAAGATATCAAAATCTGTTTTGTCCCACACTATACCATCCTGTATAGGAACAGCTGTGATGTTCACGGATGACAAGTCTCTTGCTTCACGATGGGAAGATTTATGAGGTTTCAAAAGTACGTTCACGTCTTTTCCTTCAGTATTCACATGGATGTATCTGCCACTTATAAGCACGCTCACAGTTGTAACCAAAGCTAGCCAGAGCAGGAAAACAAAAAGTCCAGATGTAATCCAGAGTTCAATCCATGGAGAAACCAAATAAGTCTTTTTCAGAAAGTGAAGAAAGTCTTGTACTTGCTGCTTGAATTTCAATGATGCTGGCGTCGTTTCAGGTTCACTCGGATCTTCTGAGAACGTATCAAAGTTAATGAAATAGCAAGAAGCAGTTCTCTCAATTGTTGAAATTGCATCAGGATTTGTAGAAATCGCTGGAACCAGTTGATCACTTGCTACGTTGGTGTAGACAGGTGTATTTGGACGAACTGTTACTTGAGTTTCAAGAGGGATGAGTTCCATAGCATTGTTGCTCAGTCCTTCATCTGTTACAGCTGAATTCTCGATTGTTATCAGTCTTTCAGTCTGAACCTCTTGGATAGTAGCGAGAGGAGTGCGTCTGCTACTAGGTCGGTGTCCACGAGACCTACTATTTAGTATTGGCCACATACTGTGGTTTGATGAGGTCGATGGACACAAATCTTTTCTCCTTTCTTCCAGCAAGGGGCGGCAGAAGTACTGTTCTTGTTCCTTGAACTGCTAGGACAGGTACTGGTTGTCTGTAAGAAGGTCCAAATTCCTTCTTGTCCGCAATTTTTTCTCTGACTAGATCCCCAACTTTTGGAATCCAGACAGGCCTTGCTGGGACCGCCGGTTTTTCCCCAGTGGTGGTTGGCTGTAGGAGTACGTTGCTTTGTTTCGTTCTTAACTCATTCAGTTCCTGTAAAACAGCCAAACGATCTTTGATATCAAACGTTTTATTTTCCACCACTGTGCCTACGTCATCGAGATCTGGTACCCACATTCTTGTCCCAAATAGGACCTCATATGGAGTGACCCTCCCTAGAGAACTTCTTGGCAGGTTGTTCAATGAGCGTTGGACCCCATAAAGATGTTTGACCCACCCATCACCCGAACCTAATACCCTAGCTGTTATAGACTGCTTTATGTCCCGGTTTTTCCTTTCCACAACCGAATTTCCTCAGGATGGAATGGAGAGGAGTACCGCAATGCAACGCCCAGACTGGCCATGGCTTCTTTGTAAGCCCGAGAGCTGAACGCAGGGCCCTGGTCAGAATGTAGCGTGCCTATTGCGTATGTGCCGATAAAGACTCGCAAATCTTTTATAACAGTTCGAGCGTCAGCCGAGCGCTGAGGCCATATCCATAGGAACCTAAATTCAGTATTTGTGGGATTGCATTTGTCCAGAAGGACGCATGCGCATAGATAGTCTAATGCTTCTAACAGTGGTGTCTGTACTGGGCAGCTACATTCGTAGCATGGTGTCTGGTGGCGTTCTGCATCACGCTGTACCTTACAGTCTATGCAGTCATTGATGAAGATGTGAATCTGTGTATTCATTCCAGGCCACCAGTACATCTCTTTTAACGTCAAGATTGTTTTAGAGATCCCTTGATGTGACAGCCCCAGCCCCAAATGTGCTTCATAAATCAAAGCTGCTCTACGTTCCATGTTTGGAATTACCCTATCCCCCACTCCAGGGATTCGAGCAAAAGGAACGTTGTTCGCATCAATTACATAAGAGTACTTGAGTGGAAACTTTTTTTGTAACGCTGCACTGCTGCCCTTGCTTGAAGCATTGACAGCCAACATTATCTCACCGTCTATTTTTGTTTTTGAACGAGTGATCGCAGCTACGGAAGCCGTCTGAAAAGCCCCCTTTGCGGCTTCGTCAGCCAATGAATTCCCTGCAACCTGAACGCCATCACGTTGATGACTCAGTGTGTGGATCACGTGAGCCTTTGGTAGTTCGTTTTTAACTGAACTACTTGTTCCCAAAGCATTTTGTGCTTTATTGTGCCACCTTTCGCATCTTTGAAACCATTTTCAAGCCAGTTTTGTATATATTCATTATACGACTGAACACAGTAAAGGAATCGCACACTATTAGTGTGGGAATTCTCGATCTGTACTTTCAAGTGCCAGTTTGAATGCTTGTAGTTCAGCTCGCTGAGCCGTACAATCTCCTAGAGACTCGGTTTTTGTGACCATAGGTCTGAAGATGCCATCTCGCATGCGACCTTTAACGATTGCGCATGCTGCACTGTAAGCTTGCTTACCCCCTGTTGCGGGTTGTGCGGATCCGTCAGTGTAAATTATGAATTCGTACTGATCGAGAGGCAGAATCTCAGTGGGCAGAGGACATTCTTGTTCATATAGCAGGAATGCTTGTGTTTTTAAATCTGGATCAAAAACATATTCAACATCTGTTGCAGCAAGAGAATTAACCCATTGTATCCATCTCGGATATAGTGCTTTAGCATTTGGAATGCTTGCTTTTGTGACCGCTTCTAAAGCTGGTACTGGGGTTACGACAATAATGCGTTTCCCTTGGGCTTAGGCTCTTTCTTTTGCTACAGCGGTTTGAACTGCTGTTAGAATTTTTTCAGTTGAACTGAAGCGCATTTCCGCTTGTGTGTACAAATGAGATTTGTATGCAATTGGTATTTTCTCACCCTCATTGAAGGTTAAGTAGGTGAATCCGCATTGACCCGAAATTATTCGGATCACCAAATTGCGTTGACTTACGCGTGTTTGTAAGTGATTTGTAGCTAACATGTTAGCCTGTATTGAACGCAAGATTACTGTGTGTTCTTGTGTCCAATTCTTGATTGAAAAATCAGGTTTGATTAATGCATATAGAGGTTTGACCCTTTCTGCGTAATTTAGAATGTATGTTCTTCCAAAATTTAGGAAACCCAGGATGGATTGTAAGTTTTTTAGCGTTTTGGAGGTTGGAGCAGCGCACATTTCTCTAGAAAGTTAGCTGCCAAGCTCTTGCCTTCACTTGAAAGCTCATATCCTAGAAATAGGACATTGAGATGGGCAATTCAGGACTTTTTAAAGTTGAATTTGTAGCCCTCAGAGGCGAAGCCCAGTATAATGGTGCTCACCCTGTTCAAGTGTTTGTCCAGGTCATCGTCTGTCAGATAAATGTCATCGACATAGGACAATGCCTCATTGTCATAAATTTGTAGTAACTCCGTTATCCTCACTGAGAATAAACCTGGGCTGTTCTTGAACCCTTGTGGGAGTCGACAAAAGTGACGCTGGGTCCCCATTATGGAGAATGCTGTTAAGTAACTGCTTTCAGGTGCTATGTTTTGACAAAAGAAACCATTTGAGATGTCTAATGTGGTTTTATATTTTTTACGCACAATGTAATTCATTAATGCTGTACTATGTGCATTTTGCACTGCAAAGGTTTTCGAACAAGTGTTTAGGTGTCTGTAATCCAAAACAAGACAATAGGTGTTGTCTGGTTTTGAGACAGGAAACAAATGATTGTTCATTGAGGAGGTGCATGTTTCAATCACCCCTTGGTATTCAAGTTGATCTAAGATCTCCCTGACCTGTTTTTTAGCTTCTTGCTTTATTGGATACTGCCTTTGTGCAGTCGGTTCATGTTTCAGATGTATTTTATGGTGAGGTGAGTCCTCATCCCATCCTACATGATTTTTATATAATGCTGGGGCCTGGGCTACTGCCCATTTCCTGGCATATGTATATTTTAGGTGAATTGGAATATGGTTGGAGAAGGCAGGCATAATAATGTCCTCGCCGTGTGGGCACTCCCTGACAAATTGTGGTGGCCAGTCTTTTTCTGCTAGAAGTATGTCATAGCCCCTTGAAAGTTTTTCCCAAAAGAGTGCTTTCACCTGTCTAGGTTTGTCTCCCTCCATCCGGAGTGTTATTTCATATAACTTTTGTGGAGTACTAACCCTGGTGTCTACAGTCTCAACTGTAATGTACTCATTCAAGTCCACTATCTCCAGAAGTTCCTTCAGGTTCTGGCGAGCTATTGTGACTTCTGCTGCACTGTCCAGCATTGTCTGAGCCCATTCTCCGTTCTTGAGTTGTGTTCTCAGTATTCCCGGCATGTCTGATCTTCAGACCTGCTACTTTCTTTTTGGAGAATTGAGGTTTTGTTTTATTTTTTGGAGCGTGTTTTTCTTCTTTGGATTTCACGCGTTCTTCTCTATTTTCTGATCGTCCTCTTCTTTCCGAAGTCCGTGACGAGATCTGAAAGGTACGAGAGGAACGTGTATCAGTATCTTGATACCTGTCAGGTTTTTTCAAATTATCCCTATTCCTGAGGTTATACCTCCTTTCAGAGGGCTCCTTTTGAGGAGACCTACCTCGGGATTGAGAACGTTTCTCGTTTGAATTTTGTTTATTAGTCTCTCACTTCTTTTTAGAAGATGTCGGAGTTTGTTTAATTGAGTCCTTCTCAGGACTTTCAGATAGTTTCAGCTTCACTGGTCTTCCACCCAAAGTATCTCTGCCTAATTCTGCATAAGATTGTTCAATTATTCTGGGTAGTTCAGCTTGATGTTCTGTAACATCGAATTCCCTTAATTTTGGGCGGATCGCCACTGCTGCTGCCTCCCCTTTAATATTAGATAATATTATTGTTGAGACCTGGTCGAAATTTTTCAGTAATTTCATACCTAAATTCAGAGCAGGCTCTGCCCCGTATTCGTTTTGAATTTGTTTCAGGACATCAGGTATTACCGCAATTGATGGAATACCATGTGTTTTAGTATAGATGGCAGCAAAGACTGAGCCCCAAGTGGTACAGTCTTCCAGTTGTGGTGTGAACCCCATTGGTAAACTGATTGTTAGGATTCTATGTTTCTCATACGGGCTAGTATTTGGAAATACTGCTTCGATTTGAGTAATTTTTTGAGCTATCCAGAATGGAATCTGCTCACGTTTTGTGGGCATTTTACCCATGACTGCGTATAGAGTCTGTGGTGTAATTTTTAGTGTATTCCCCTGTTGAGGAGTTTGATTTGGAAGTGTCAATGGTTGTTGGACTGTGAAAGTCTGCATGACATATTGGACCAATTGTCTGTATATTTTTATTATTTCTTGTAGTTGAACAAGTAGTTCCTCGTCTGACATTTCTTCAATGTCGGGATGAGGTGTATAGCCGGCTAGAATCGGCCATGTTGCTCCTGGTCTACCTAGTGGACCGAGCCTGGTAATGTTTCTGTGATGTTTTAGGGCGCCTTTAAACCAGAGCTGATGCTCCTGGTATGTTAATGGAATTTCATTATCCTCGAAAGGAATATATTCCTCTGGTGGATCATCTTCTTTGTAGAAGTGAAACGTGTGTGTTACTGTATTTGATTCAGGAAATATTACCCATGAATAGAATACCTCTGTCTGAAAAGATTTGTGTGCCTCTATCACGAAAACTGCTCTACCACCTCTTGGTGGCAGACCATGTTTTATAAGTTTTAGAGTGATGGCTCTTCTTAAGTTTTGAGGGATGTCTATAACACCCTCCTCGGTTTCAATAAAACCTGTGATATTATAAGCTGTTGCAGCTGGCTGATCCGCAGCACCACCGTTTCCGGTCTCAGTGTCGGAGCCAGGCATTTTGTTTTTTGAAAAAATGTAGAACAAGTTTCAAGGAAACAAAAGATAAGGTGCACAATATTTTGGAACACTGTATCCTTCAACGTTGAGCTATGGTTATGGAAGGACCTCCCCCTCTCCCTAAAGAGCACGATAGCTATTGCTAAAATGATTATGCTCCCTAGATGCCCATATCTCCTGCAGGGTACTCTGTACGCGATTCCTAGACACTATTTTAAAACCATAGACAGCCTAGTGGTAGATCTATTATGGGCTAACAGATGGAAGCATGCTGGCCTATCTACCCTTAAACAAATTTGAGGACAGGGAGGGCTCGAAGTCCCTCATATGGAGCTCTACTATATGGCCTCACATTTACCGCTCGCAGTCCACTAGTTGGACCCAGATGATAACTTGGAAAAGAACCTCCTACAAGGCTCCCATGCAGGGAGGTATCTAACCATGCTGCTGGTGGGAGGGGCAAGTGTTCCCCCGAATACCCTCTACATTATACGCCAGGTGTGTGAAATCTAGGAGGGAGCGGTCACAAGAGTGCTGCGGAGAACGCCATTTGCCCCAGACATGCCATTGGGGTCTCTCCAACCTTTTTTAAAAATAGCAGAATCCATGTCAGTGCAGAAATGGAGAGACGGAGGCTGTTAGACACTAGAGGATTGTAGTAAATGAAGATGCAGGGTAGTAGGTAGTATAGGTGAAACAGGATAAGGTTTATTCTCAAGTTAGTAGACTCAGGTTACAGGTAGAAGATGGTCGTAGGGATGCAGGAAGGCCCCATCGGGAGCAGCAATCTTGCTGCCCAGCTCGCGCATTCCAACTGACACTCACTCAAACCATGCACACATCAGCATTCTATTACCTCACAGTCACACTGGCTGAGCAGCAGGGTACATATAACTAAGGAGAGAATGCATGGCATTGACATGAAGATACCACACACCTACCTTCTTTATGGAAAAAATGTCAAATATGAATCCAGGTAAGAAAGTAATATATAACACCACGGGATGAGCAAAAAGCATGGGAGTAACAAATTTAGTACAGAAGATGGTAATACTGTATTATAAAAAGAAGAAATATGGTGTAAGTAAAAATGCAATCATACAATCCATAAAATAAACAGACCAGGGAAAGAAATAATGATATATGGTTATGATTGACACATACATACATCACTCGGGAGAAACACCCACACACTCCCCCCCCACAGCAGACAAAATATAGAGGAGCGGGCCCATTCTTATGACGCAGCATGTCAAGGACAACCACGGCTGTGTGGGACGATTTGTTACACAAGAGGACACTACGGAGTCCTTCACAATAGGAGTGGGACAACATCTGCAATATGCAAAGATCTCAGCTATGGCCCTGGACCTTTGGCTGACTTTTCCGGATGCACCACAGCCCTCCGACACCCTGGTGACACTGCTGAACATGGCAGGGGGACGCAGATTGATCTCTAATATAAACAAGCCCTGCAAGACGATATTTCGACTGAGACGCTCCAAATCTAGACCAATGGGAGGGTGTTCTTGAGGATCCCATGAAAACGAAAGAATGGATACGGGTACATGAGGGAGTGAAGGTGGTTAGTTCCAATGCCAGGTTCAAATTATTGCAATATAATCACATGCACCAAACTTACCTTTCTCCCAAAACTCTACTCACTATATATCGTACCCGCAGTGTGAGCTGCCCATGATGTGGGGAATTAGAGGTGGACTTTACCCACATGGTCTGGTCCTGTACAGCTCTGATGCCCTCTTGGCAAATGGTGCTGAAAGATGTAAATAGAGCCACTGGGTGGAACACACAACTTACGATGAAACAGGTTTTGCAGGGGCTGATCCCCTCCCCCACATGTAAAAGCTCAGTAGGAAGTTTATTTTGCTTAGCCTATTGTTGGCAAAATGCCGTATGGCTATAAAATGGCTGGGATCGGATCCCACAAGACACTCAGACTGGCTTAGAGATGTTGCAGAGTGGGTGACCGCTGAAGAAATACATATGAAACATGTCCGCTGGGATGATAAAATTGGAATATGACCTGCAGGCATGGGCGGCCATGTTATCTGATTTATAGGATCCCCCAGATGTGGCCCCCTCGGAGAAGCCAATAGGTTGACGCCTCCAGATGTCTCATCGCCCTCACGGAAAGGGAAGAGTTGCTGGACCCTAGTGTGGGTCAAGGTATCCCTGACACTACTTCATGCCCCGTCCGAACGAGGGTACCCCTGGGTACATTTTAAGGGATCTGATAGGAGAGCACAGGGGAGAGGGGTTTGTTGGGTATTTGTTGATCTGATTATATTGAGGACTACATTGTGATGTTGAAATGTAAACTGATTGCATACTATAATTTCATCTTGTATCCTATGAAACCTCAATAAATATCATTTTTTTTAAAAAAACATTACTTATGCTTAGGGGATGTTTCTTGCCTTACCACCTTACTCCATTCACCATCACCACTGCACACAGGCTGCATCACAGCCATGCACAAATGCACATAAATGTTCCTGCTGGTGATGCGTCCATGCGGCATACCAACCTCTCACGCACCCTTCTTTTGTTTTCAGTTCCTCCATTTCATGGGCGGTACTTCATTGAGAAAATGGATATCGCGAGAGTAACCAAGAGGGATACAGGGGTATGCTCCAACAGCATCTGTACATGGGCTAAATGTCCGGATGGAAATGTATATGTTCCCTATACAATGCCCAGTGGCTACAGTAAGTATAGCTGTGACGATAAAAATTTCAAGCCACTTTTTCCGGTTTTGGCATGTGACAACCGAACCATTGGACGTTGTGTGTGAATGGCAGTGTGGTGTCATAACATTGTTGTAATAACAGTAAAAAGCTGCTTTGAAGCAAAATGTAAGAAACTGTTCTTCACCACCAATAACTACAATTACCGTAACTGTCAGGCCGATTTCTGGAGCTTATGTGAAGTTTGTACCCCGATTACTTGGGGAACGTATATAAAATGTGCTATCTGACCTAGCGGAACAAGATGCTTAATGAATATTAATGAGGCAGGTCACAATTTTCAATCCACTGCGAATGGCTGTGAATATAGAGATGGTGGGCTGTGAGAGACAGAAGATGATCATCCTGGCTTTTGCTTTCCCATAGTGGAAAACTTTTTTAAAACAAAGTTTCCCATTTGGGACACATCAGGTGGAGTATGCAGTATTTCCCCGGAGGGGTTGTCCACCAGACTGCAGGGCTGTCGGCTCCTGCTCCACGTTCTTCTTTGTGTGTTCAAAAAGGGGTTACGTTGCAGGAGTGAGGTTCCATTTTGTAAGTTCTGGACCTTGACCTGTATTGTTGTGATGATGACATGGTTTTGGATGGGAGATTGTTCTGAAGAACTGGTGTGAAGTATCAAATGAGTAGTTTATTTTCTGTATGTTGTGAATTGAGGAACTGATCACCCACCTTACCAAATGAGCCAAAAATCCCACCAACTGCTCTGGTGTACACCCCACAGAGTGACTCGGGAAGTACCATAGGACACCTACAAATGGTGGCCGTAGACTGCACCAGTAATGGATCTTAAAACATTTCTGGTGAGAATTCAGGCTTGTCATCCACTGCAGGAGACTTGAAACCAGAGCTGACTTCTGGAGGTTGAGAATTAGTCCTCAAAAGGACTTGGCTGACTCCAACATCTCTTCATACTTTGACCCCTCTCCCAAGACTGAAAGGTTTCCATGACCCACTGAACCTTTAACAATGGGTCCTACACATTATCCCAGCATGCTACCAGTGTAACTGTGGTTGTCACAAAACAGTTACTTAGCAGGGGTATATTTGCTTTTAAACCCTAGCCCTCTTAGCTATTAATCCTGTCCAAGGGTACCATTGAATAAAGGTACTAGGTCCCATGAGGCAGTTTTAACAATTCACATATTCTTTTGCATTCTGCCCCTCACTCACTTATCTCATTGGTCCCCCCCATTGAAAACACCTCAGCTCCTCTCCACTAAATTTTTTTCGGTGGCGAGTTGTAGCCCACACCTGGGACCTTTCGGGCCCCGTGTGAGGAGGGAGCCCTATGATGAAGCATGTCACCTTCGGGTGAGTGAGGGTTCTCGTCCTTTAATCCCCCACATTTTTTTGAGAACGTACCTTTTTGTGAGTTTAATACACTGATAGAGAGTGGTACACTCTTCTCAGGGGTATCTCCCTTAGATCCCAATTGTGATTTTGACAAAACAGATACTCCCTTCTGAAAGTGAGTCACCTTGGATCTCAAAAGTGTTTTTTTCGACTTCTGAGCACACACTGGGTTATTTTTTGTCTCACTGGGTTGCTTCTTGTCACTTCAATTTAGGCCGCAATGACTGTGTCGTCTTTCAAACCGTGTTCGATGAATTTGCCGACTCAACATGCATCCGATTTGTGCCTCGAACGACTGAAACGGATTATATCACCTTCGAATCGACTGGGGGGTAAGAATTTACTCATGAAGGCTTCTCTGAGGAATCATTTGAAGGCTTGAGACAGCTCCATGGGCGTCCGCAGAAATTCTTTCTGGGGGGGGGGCATAATTTTAACATCATCCATCCTCCCAATCTTTTTGACAATGTCCAAAGGCAGGGGCATAGTCATTAAAGGCCCAGTGAAAAATCCAGGGGGGGGGGGGCAAGCAGCCCCCTCTTCCCCACCTGCCGCAGACGCCCATGAACGGCTCTGTCCAATATAAAAACTTGGAGCATATGCTGTTGTATCTAGTTTCCTTAGAAATGTATGCAAGCATATAAATGTATAGAAGCTTTCTCTCAGCTCAAGTGTTCTAGAATCCTTTACCTGAATTGCTCCACAAGATGCCCATTAAGGATCCACAAGATATGCATTACGTTTTTTTTCGGGCTCAGAAAGAATCTCAACCAAGACAGACGCTGGGGAGCATACGCGTAGCGGCTGCACGCGTTTTTTACTGATTAAATCAGGAGAAATCAACGGACGGGACACATCCTATTCCCGCGCCCTCATCATCATTTCAGGTTCAGGTTTGGCCCGCACTGATCGGAGGCTGAACACGGACTATACTCCCCTGGAAGTCTTGATCTACAGGCACTGGCATCTGCCCTGCCCCATCTGTAAACGCCAGCCTTTCCCTCACCCATCACACTGAGTACCCGGCTGGGTCCAGTGTGAGGATATTTCCAGCTTTTCCTCACTTGACCGGTGCCTTTCACTTCCCACACGTGGCTGCGCGCACTGACTGTTATCGTTTCAGATGTCCCTATATTATTAGGTCCTGAAGAGACCCTGCATCCTCGGAAGGGTCGAAACGCCGTCGACATATATATAAAACGAACCATTTTGTCAGCACTGATCACGGAGTACAGTGTCTGGAAATATTGTTAGAGTTATAAATGGTCGTTTTTTGATTAATGGAAACCAAACTGTAAATGTCACAAATGTCACTAGTCCGTTTTTTGGTTCCATTGTACACTGGGGACACTAAGCACTATTAGTTGTAAATAACTGAAAATTGTTTTTGAAATTTTGATATAAACTGTAAATATTCAATCACGCTGTACTCGTTCTCCTTTCTGTCTGAAACCCACGTGACCCATTGTTATTGCCATTGTGCTTTGTAAATACCAATATAGTACTCTATTGTTTCCACAAGAACCTTTGTTTTTTGGCATACAGAAAGAATCTCAAGGCACATCAGTTCAAAAGGTTGTCCAATTTCTCTCCTTCTGCATCAAGCCTAACTGCTTCTGTCCCCACATCATTGTTTCCATTTATCTCGGGGGGAGGCGTGGCGGGGTGGGGGAAAAAATGCGATGCTTCTGTAGGGAGGTCATTTCAAGATAGCAATTGCTCTCCCTGTTGTTATGTGTCTGAGAACTATGGCCCTGATTTAGATTTTGCCAGCTGGGTGACAAGCGCGAATGGTATCTCATACACATTATTAAAAGTGCCGTAGCATGTAATGCACTTGTTATAAGGCGGACGGGATTTTAGTTACATTTGTGATGGAGTAATCCATCCATCAAACTCTACATCAGGCACTTGCCTTGATTTTCCACAAAGATTCATAACTCTAGGACATTATTTCTTGATAGTCCTGTCTATTTTTTGACCTTGAAAGCTGGTCTCAGTAGTGTGGTACAGCCAATCATCTCCCCTTTGCAGGTGCTTCCCCCAAAAAACGTGGTACCTGTTTTGGCTATTTAATTGGCATATTTGACATATTTATAACTCAAAGTGCTAATAAACGCTGCAAGCTGCTTCAATAACAAATTACTGCAGTGAAATCCTTTGCAACTCACATTTAGGGCAAAATCTATTAGATGAGCTAAAATGTTGAACCCTTACCTACATGTTAAATAGGCTAAAATGAACATACATGTGTTTCACATGAAGCTACACACATCTAAACTCCACAGTTTCTAAAGGAAATTATTTCTAACTTTGGGTTGGAAAAATGGTAATTCTCCTCAAATGTCACTGATTATAGAAAATGAAAATGAGGAGTCAACCTTCATTTTTATTTTATATACAGCAAGGGTCACCTATATTAAGTTGTATTGTTGTGGCCTTTTAGGAACCCCGTTTGGCCTGGCAGCCTTAATCTGTTTTCACTGGCTGAACCAGGAGAAGTTATTTCCCCTACTGATCTAAGGCTTTCCCAAACATAGGCATCACAGTGGCTTCTGTCACAGTAACTATCTCTCAAGGGAAGTTTGTTCCTGCACAGGCAAAGGTCTACCTTAATGTTATTGCCTTCTCTCTTAAAACCATGGCCAAAGGAAGTTTGAAATACAAAAACATGATGGGTGAAACGCTTAAATTAATCTCAGCCACTAGTAATTACTTGGGCTGCATCCCAGTCCATCGTTGCCACTGGAATCAAATTGCAGATAGGCCCAAATAGGTGGAAAATGGTCTAGGGTTGCTTATGTTCCAGTTCAGCCGGGACCTGACTTGGCAATTCAGGCTGGGCTGTTCTGATTGGAGCAGAACCAAAGCTAATTTGCAGAAGGTTGGTTCCTGTCAGAGATGGCATGGTGGGAAAAAAGCTTGGACTGGGATACGGCACAGGAGAGGAAGTGGTGTGGCGCAGCGGCCAGAGCGGCTGACTCCGGGCGGGGGGTTCACGGTTCAATCCCCAGCGCCGGTGGCAGCTCAGCTCAGCTTCATGTGACTCTGGGCAATAGCTCAATTAATCTCCCCGACGGCCCCCAGTGCCTTGAAACCCTTAAGGGGGTGATATGTTTGCGCTTTACAAATGGGAATGATCATTTTTAAATTTTTCATTAAAGGAATTACCAGTGGCAGAGATTTATCAAGCATTCCATACAGCACTTTTTTGTGCTCATCTGTGCGACACCAAAGGAAGTTTAACACCTATCAAAGCACAGCTCTCACAAAGCCTGGTTTGCCTGTTCTTGACCTTCTGATTTGGCAACCTTCAGTCAAATGTATATCACAACATTGGCCTTCTTTGCAGGGCAGGGAACTAGCAGACACAAAGGAACCCAAGGCAAGGGTGTCTTTAACAGGTGTGTTTTGCTTTGATCCTGGAGAGACCGGAGGTGGTTGGCTTTGGGAGCAACCAGATGAAAGACAGAAATATAGACAAAGCTCTTTTCTGTCATTTTGCAAAACTTGGGAGCAAAGCTGTGTGGGATCGCTTTTACAGTAAGTCAGCCTTTGGAACCAGGAATGGATCATACTGCTGAAAATTAAGGGGGGAATGGCGGAGATTCTTATCTGATTCAGTAAGGGAGATTCACCACTCACTGTTGGGTTCATGTTAAATAAAGTGCTTATTTTTAGCATTTTTATAAGTAGCATTCCAAAGGCAGCTTGTTGCTTGGAAATGGAAAAAAAACAGAAAAATATCTGCTGTGACACTTCCTGACTGCATGGAAAAGGGCTAAGAAATGTGACTCCTGGTTCCCCCTTGGATCTGAAAAAGACATTTGCAGAGTCTGGAAAAGCTGGACCATCAATTCTAAGACAGTCTTGGTTCCCTCCAGGAGAAACCCAGCTGCTCTGCAACTTCTCTGTAATGAAGAACATTGCAGAAGAGCCAAGGAACAAAGAAATTGCTATCTGCCTTGAAGAAAACAAGCAAGACCAGTGTTTTCATGGCTATCTTCCTGACAGAAAGTGGGGAGAAACCTCTTTCCCATTTTGGAACTATAGGCTGGTGTACAGAGAAAAACCCATTCATATTTAGAGCACCAAGCAAGAAAGTATGGATCTTTTGCCATATGCTCTGGAAGTTTAGACTTAGAAACCTTTTATCTCCAGAGGGCTAGAATGACAGTGTGAGCTTTGAAGGCAAGATTTCCTTGTTTGTCCCACCATGACCTTTTGCTGCACAATATAAGGCTTCATAGGTATGTCAAAAACAAGTTAGTCTACCTGTTGGAACTTTGCCCAGCTGCTACTCCCAACTTTGCCACACCAGTGGATTCCAAACCCAAGAAAAGAGCTTGAAGAGTCAAGTCAGAAGCTACAACATGACAGCTTATAAATTCTTTAACATGTGCCTAGTGATGATGCAATCTCAGCAGCTATGATTTCCAGCGGGATCCCACCTGAGAGCTTTTTGAAGCGTTGCTTTAAGAGTCATTGTTAAATTAATGTGCCTAATCCTGTAGTTCCTTGCTTGGCCTCACCTCCTGGCTGGTAGATTTTGACTTTCAACAGGAATAAATCCACAGCACTGAGGAGACGATCTATGTTCCTGAGCCTTAATAATTAAGAAGTAGACTGATTTGCATGCAGAGAACCTGCTTTGGACTGCAGGAGCCTGACATTGTGCGTGTCCTTGCTGTAGTGAGATGCTTAAGTTTGACTCAAACCAGAGACCATGTTCCATGGCCCAGACTTACATGAATCTGAATATCTGAGAACCTGAGTCCATTTGATCATCAATTGCAGTGGGCCCAAGGCCTGAATCTGACCTTGCAAGTGAATCCTTCTTGTGAGACCCTGCACCCAACCACAAATTTAAGCCTTTTCTTTGACCCACGGGTAGCATGTTGTATGGTGGCCAGCCACCACTGTGAGCCCCTATGACTAAACCTTAGCTATACCTGAGGGCCAGCATCCCAGACATAAACAAACGCTGCACCGATGACACTATTTCTACAGCAAAGCTACGACCATCATCAAAGCCTAATCTACTCCACACACAGGCTTTTGATGTACAAATCATTGATATCAGGTATGTCAGGCTAATAATGCCAATAGAAGGAAATTAGGTTTACAACACCCAGAATTCTTAGGATGTTTGATAAAAGCACAGGACAGGAAAGGGTGTCATGTGATTGAGGGCCCGATTCACAAAGGGACTTACGACTCGTAAAATTAGTGTGGAGTCCCCGAACTCATGGTGGAATCTCCGCACTCGGGGCAGAATTTCGGCACTGCAGTTCTCAGTGCGGAGATTCTGCCACAAGTGCGGATACTCCGTACTTGTATCTTTACGAGTCATAAGTCCCTTTGTGAATCAGGCCCTGAGTGAGATGGCCACTCTGCTTGTATGTGATTGGGAGCAGGTAATGGTAACCTGGAGTGCTCCTTTCTGGTGTATTCTGCAGCCATGACCTGACAGTGCCAACCAGATGGGGGAGCCTAGATGTGTTGCACTGGGGTCCCACCCGATGGCAGCTCCCAAATTGTTCTTGAGTGAGCAGGATGCATGGCTTCAGAAGAGTGTTTTGGACCAGGTTGCTGCCAGTGGGCCACCGCACATGGCTGTTAGACGTACCTCAATGCTGCCGATCCACCCGTACAATTTCCCATGCTGTTCTCTCTGGGAGGCCCATGGTGGAAGATGCCTTCAGTGTCTCCATACTGCTTTACCTTCTCTTTCCCAGAATCCTCCAGCGAAGATTTCTGTCATATATCCTGCCCTTTCGAAGATGAGCACCTTATCATTTGTTGCTATAAGGTGATTCCCAATCCAATTAATGACTAACCTCCCTTCCTGTGAGGTATACCCTTGATTTAGGGTATAAAAGACATCTGATCTGTTTCTCCCTGCGTCGCAACATTCTTGCTCCCTGTTGGCGGGCATTTCCTCGTTCCTGATCAGATTTAGGATTTTCTGATTGCTCAACCCTATAGTTCCAGCTCCTGGCATTTCCTGTATTAACTGAAGTATCCTGCTCCTTGGAGTCCAGCCTCCTGTCCGTGGGTCCCTTTGGTTACCTGGAACCTTGCTGTTAACTAGGAGGTTTTTTGTCTTTGGGCTTTCTCCTCCATTTGGAGCTCCTTCTGGAAGGCACAATCTGCTTGGGTGCTTTTGATGTGTTGGCAGCATCATGGCTACTGTAAGGAGTTACCCCTACCTTTGGCAGATCAGACTGTAAAAATCTGGGCTTCACGACCTCCCCGCAGTCAGAGGTTTCTCACTAGAAGTCCGGCTCATGACAAGATGGTCACTCTGCAGTAGTCTGACTCAATTCACCGGGCACTACTGAAAGTCTGCGTTCCTCAGACTTTGATTCTCCTTCTTTATCGACTTGGAGCTTTGGAGCTCCCAAACACACTGAAACACTCAGCTCCCTCTCGCACAAGACTATGAACAGTAGTGAGGTGTGTATTGAGGGTGAATTCTGGGCACCATCATGTGATCCATCAATGGGCCTAGCCACAGACAACTTTTTACGGAGAGCTTTGCAGCATATTCTTTCTTTGCATATTATATTCTTGTAGAATTATGGATGCTGGTTGTTTAAGGAGCCCAGCTCCCACAAACCACATCCTAAATGTTTTAGTGTTTTACTGCATACAGACTAGTTTATCTTGGAACACTGCTGGATCGAAAAAGTTGAAGGTGGATCCAATAATGGAAGCACACATCGTAACACTTGCTTTGATATGCTTCCAGGAAACATGGAAAGAAAACGAACTTCTGATAAGCGGTTTTAGAGAGTATTATGGGCTGGCTGGCAAGGCAAAGAAGAAAGGACACCCAAAGGGAGGTGTGTCTATCAATATCTCGATTAAGTATGTATTTGTTGTAACTGAACTAAACATCCACGTCAGAAGAAGCAATATATCAATTCAGTTAAGCAAAAGCTATTAGAATTATCTGTCTTGATGGGAACAGACCTTGGATTTTGACAGGAGATTTTAATCTGAACTTAGCTAATCATAGCAAGAGGAAAGGAGTCTTTTGTAGAACTTACACTAGTAGTGGCATTCCAATGCAACATTCCTTGTACAGCAAATTGTAGAAGTTAGGTCATCCTCTCCTTGCAACCCTTGAGGCACTTGGCTTAAGAGCTATAAATGGTCGATTTCCCCCTGATGTCCCCAAGGCTTTCACTCACAGGACAAGCCAATCTGGTTCAGTACTGGACTACACTTTCATCTCCAGGGGGCTATTTAATAAAATCCGGGAGTTTAGAATGACTCCAAGATGTGAAAGTGAAAGCCTGCATCATTGGCACAGAGTTTCATGGAATGGTGGCTCACTGGCGAAATACTCCAATTGGAAGCAGGCAGGGGGAATGACCCGTGAGAGGATGGATCATTTGATCACTGCTTGGGAATTAGCATTAAGCAAGCTCAGAACCAAGTTAGTGGGTCATCAAGAGCATTCTAACAGCAGTAGGAGACCAAACCACAAAAATTGATACTCAAGGGAGCTAAGGGCCTAAAGAAAAGCCCTCGATTAGGAAGCCAAGAAATTGAAAAACTCTGAAGATAGCGCGGATCACACAAAGAAATTGAAGGAAATGAGGAAGGCATATAAAAAAAAGCTCTATGGGATGCAAAGAGAAGTGCAGAAGATTCTGAATGGCTGGACCTTTTTTCAGGTATGTAAAAGTAAAAATCAACAGGCCTTCTAGCGTTTTATTAATAACCTGGAAAAAGATCTAAATTTTACAGGGGGGGAAATGGTCAATCAAACCTCTTTGGTGGATTACATAAAAGATCTTTACTATTCAAAGGATGTAGTATCTGTCCACCAAAGTAGGATCATAAAATAACCTCCATGATATACTCTTGGCCATTAATATTCAAACGAATCATCAGATGCTGAGTGGACGGTGCACCTGGCCCGAATGGCCTTCCTGCGGCGAATACAAACAAAACTCGGAGTACTGGGCAGCTGCCTTTGAGAATTTATTATAACCCCTTCGACGCTGCGCGAATTCTCCCGCTGTGCAGGAGAATTAATGAGTGGGCGTGTTTCGGACAGCCCCGGCCGTCCTCCGCACACGCCCACCGTGACGTCGGGCGGCCGGGGGCCGTCCTGAGCACCGAAGAGGTTAACTATTGCTTGGTTGTTGATTCCCTACCTGATTCTTGAAAAGGGACGATTTCACATCCAATATATAAAAAAGGATTATATACCAGTCCTCACAGCTATTGATTAATAAGCGTAATAGATATTGAAGCAAAGTTTTTAGCGAGTTTACTCTTGTCTGGCCTGAAAGCTTGAGCAACTGAAGAAAAATTAATGATTTACAATCAAACAGGTTTCCGGGCAAAATCCAGAACTTTGGACAACTTGATCTGATTGGCTATGTTAATAAACAAATCAATCCAGAAAAAACAGCGAATCTACTCCTGCTTTATTGATTTTTCTAAAGCTTCCGATCATGTCGAAAGGAACTTGCTATGTATGAAATTGGTTGCCTGGGACATTCCGGACACTTTGCTGCATGCTATTCAACTTCTTTACTCCAATAATTGGGTAGAAATAAAGGGCCTGATTACGATATCAGACGGACTTGTGTACGCCAAACACCGTTGCGGATTAGAACCGCCCGACCACACAATTTGGATGCGACCACCCTATGGGCGGTCGGAAACATCAGTTTTTCAATGGCAACTTGTGCGGTGGGCGGAAAAAGCCCACAGCACAAGCTGCCATTGAAAAAGTTATGTTTTTAAACATCCCTGCACGGTGCCTGCCACACGGTGCAGGGATGTTATTGCCCCCCCCCCCCAGGCCCCATAGCGGAGGGTCAGGGGGGGAAGGGGGCCATGCTAGGGTCCCCCAAAGTCACTTTCTGACAGCCTTTCATGGAAAGGCTGTTGGAAGTGACATCATAATCCCAACGGCGGAGCCGAGGCTGGCTCTCCCATAATTATGGGATTATGTGCGTTTCCGACACTCCGATGGGCTCATTGAGCCCGTCGGAAGCGCAGCGGATGGTCCCTCCATCCGATGCCTCCACCCACCGCATCGTACTGCGGTGGGCGGACCGCAATGGCAGATGTCGGGTGGACCGCAACCGACGGTCGGTCAGTTGCAGTCCACCCGACATCATCATCGGGCCCAAAGTTGGGAGACAATCACACTTTCAGAAAAAGTGCAAACAAATAGGGGTCTGAAGGAAAGTAGTGTACTTGCTCCCACTCTGTTTAAATTGTTTATTTCAGATTTGAGCCCCCGGTTAAACCAGGCGCAATCCCATCTTCCATCGATCGGCGGTCAGCTGTTAGGTACCCTACAATATGGTACTCCTTAATCAGTCAGGCGTGGGTTCTAAGAGGCTTTTAAATGTTTTGAATGAATACTGTAAAAAAAAAAAAAATAATGGCAGTTTATTTTGAGGAAACAATTGTGGTAATCTTTGGGACAAAAGTGAATAAGAAAGGTGTTTGGCATTAAGGTGAGATTAAGATCAAAAAGAGTCAGAGTTACAAATACTTGGGTTTGTGGTTGCAAGATCGCGCTTCACACCTGTTGCAGAAGAGCATAATGAAACCCAAGCTGGCAGCACTAATGTATGTGTTTCAGACGCTTCTCTGTAAATTACCAAAACCTTCCTAGGCTTGGCCCCTTTGTTACAGGTAATTAAGGCAAAATGTATTCCCACATTCTCTTCCCCGGAAAGATGGGTCACCGTTTAAATGTCTCCCAAAGTAGGGTGTACCAATAATGCATCGCAAGCACAGGTGAGACTGGAATTTGGGCTAATTGATCAACCGGCAGTCCAGAAGGCCTCTCTGATGAAGTACACCTTCCTTCTGTTGATGGCGGAGGATCAGGGCTCGAGTCGGGGTACCACGCGGGTGGACCGCGTCCCCCCACTTATTTTACCGGGTGGACGCCATCCCCCCTGCCCAAAAGCTGGCCGCATTGAGGGCTTCACGAGGAAATAAAAAAATCCCAGCACACCACCAAATAAAGCAAGAGAGGAAACGGCGCGCGCTCACAAGGGGCCCGGGTTTGGAATAGGAAGGAAGTGTGATGATAACGCCGAGGTTTGCTGCTGGCAGCCTGCCCCCATCACCTTTCGTGACGTCACTTCCTGTCGTGACGTCACTTCCGGTGACACCACCTAACTTGGAGCGTCCCCCCACTTCTTTTTTTAGGACTTGTGCCCTGCGGAGGATGGTACATTGAAAGCATATATATGGAAAGAGATCCAGACAGGGATTTTACAAAACCCCTGAATGATAGAGCTGACATCTGCTCTGAAACATCTTCAGGTTGATAGTGTATGGAACCTAAACGAATCATACAATACGTGCAAATTAGCAGTGAACAAGCAATTGTGGTGGTACTCATTTTTAGGGGACTAGGACAAGTTTAGGAAAATAAGTCATAAGTGGATATCCATACACTCATACAAACGACTACAGCACCAAAAATATTTAGCTGAAAGTTACAGTCGCTACTTTAAAATCAGACTAGTGCAACTTGGATGTGACACTTTCGTTTCACTGGATTCATTGCCAAAGTGGGTGACCGCGCCACTTGAAAATAGATACATGTTGTGTTCACGATATATAGAAACTTTTTGCACCTATGGGTATTTGTCTGCGCGCCCTAGCTGAACAAAGATACTGGTAACGTCCGGTATTTCTTCAGTTTGGTATAAGAATGTGTCGGCAACCAATTATTTTCTGCTTAAGAGGTGACTTTCCCTTGGAGTCTGTTCGTTGTATTACATTTATGGATCAAACGGAGCATTTTTAGGTTGAGCCTAGCGCAGCGCACATGCGCTGCTCTAGGAAAACGACCTCTTGGAATCACTCTGGACATTTCACACGCTCGTGCATGTGTTTTTGTTTTTGGCATTATTTCTATTGGGCTTTGCGTGCGTCTTCCCAAAAAGACAGCACGCAATTGGGCAAAGGCGGGTGCATGTCCCACCTTTCCCAGTAAATGTATCCGCCCATGGGCTACGGCTTGCGGTTACGAGCAGGGGCGCCATCTGTTCGGGATCATGTTTCTAATTAGTGCGGTCGTGGTCGCCGCGCTGCCGCGCTGGTTTGTTTTTCTCTTGGCGTGAGCTGTTGTATGTTTGTTTATATCTGCTCACATCCTCTCTCTTTGGTCTTAAAACCGTGCCCGCGATTTTGCTAAAAACATGTGTGCTTTGTTTCAGCTCAGCAGACATTATGCGTTCTCTTAGCTGCGTCTTGCTCTTTCCTCCGTTTATTTAACTAACGGCGGACCGGCGTAATGGTTTCAAAGTGCGTGGCTCGTATATGTGACACTGATAGTCTGTGCTGCCTGCAGCCATGGGTTTATCGCTGCATTGCCACTAACGCCAGGCCTACTTGGCTCCAGACATTCCTTCTCCTTCCTTTCTGCTGAGTTAGAATTTTTTTGTTGATTTTAAAAGCAAAATCAAGAAGCACGTCATATCTATGTGTGCTTATGAGACGGCATGGCCTCCTAGTCCGATTCCAAGTACCCTGTGACCTTTAACCCAGACAGCGGGTAACAAGGACGCCAATAGCCCGTACGCAAGGAAAAGGCTGCTCTCCTGCCAGTTGGATAGTAAAGGACAGAAAGAATCAGGGTGCACTGCCACCTCACGCTCTGGGGGCACAGCACCACTGCAAACAGCAGCTGCACTGCTGACAGTAGCTTAGCGCCTTTACACCACGTGGTACGTCTGGAGTGCCCTCAAATCGGAACCCTCTTTCTGCTTGCAATTTGATGTTCGTGTTACAGACTGTTGTATTCATCCTGGGCAACAGTAAACACAAATTTCAGCAGCATTTCAGCCCAAAACGTTATATCCTAGGTGACGGGGTGTCATGTCTTGTTCCCAAAATTTGTACAGCAAACTGCTATCATTCTTACTCTCAGGGGATGGGTGCCAACATGAATGTGGGGCAGGCGCCGAGAGGAGTCAAGTTGCCCACTCATTGGCAATGTGTGGCTTAACGGCTAGAGCGGCCGACTTTTAAGCTGGGGGACCAGGTTCGAGTCTGGCTGGAGACT